>CM055079.1:7345642-7405642 GCA_029204045.2 Tillandsia leiboldiana
GCATCTGAGTATCCAACAATGTCCAGACTTGTTCCCATAGGATACCAAATTCCGAAATTAATTGATCCTTTGATGTACCGGATGATCCGTTTCACCGCTTTCAGGTGAACCTCCTTTGGTGCTGATTTGATATCTCGCGCAAATCCCAACACTAAAGGATATATCCGGGCGACTAGCCGTGAGGTAAAGTAGACTTCCAATCATACTTCTATACAGTTTCTCGTCTACATTCTCACTATGTGATTCACTTCCAAGTCCCTTGTGGCTAGTTCCCATTGGAGTTGGAAAATCTTTACAATTTTCTAGATCAAACTTTTTGACCAACTCCAGTGCATACTTGGATTGACTCAAGTGAATACCTTCATCATTTTGTTTAATTTGCAATCCAAGAAAATAGACAATTCGCCCATCATGGACATCTCAAATTCGCTTTCCATGGTCTCCGCGAATTTAGAAGCATCATTATCTTTTGTTGCACCAAATACAATGTCATCGACATAGATTTGTGCTACAATGAAATTATTTTGATAATGCCTTCACAAAGAGAGTCCTGTCAGCTCCCCCTCGAGTATAGCCCTTCTCCAAAAGGTGCTTTGTTACCTTTCGTACCATGCTCGCGGTGCTTGTTTCAGACCGTAAGAGCCTTTTTCAAACGAAAAACATGGTTAGGTTGTTTATGATCTACAAAACCTTTCGGTTGAGCTACATAAACTTCCTCATTTAAAAAACCCATTTAGAAATGCGCTCTTGACGTCCATTTGAAATAATTTGATTTTAAAATGACAAGCATAGCAAACAATATACGAATGGACTCGAGTCTAGCTACAGGGGCGAAAGTTTCGTCAAAGTCTATACCTTCTACTTGAGAGTAGCCTTGAGCAACTAGTCGTGCCTTGTTCCTGATGATAGTACCATCTTCATCTTTCTTGTTCTTGAAGATCCATTTGGTACCTATCACATTATGTTGCTTTGGAGGCTTCGTTAATTCCCAGACTTTGTTTCGCTCAAATTGATGGAGCTCTTCCTGCATTGCTTTAATCCAGTAGTCATCCTGAAGAGCTTCATCTATTGTCTTTGGTTCGATTAAAGATACGTAGCAAGCAAATCCGCAAACCAACTGCCTTCGAGTTCTAACTCCTTCTTGTGGATCTCCAATGATGTTCGATTCCGGATGATCCTTGGAGATTCGTAGCTTTTGTTGAAACGGAGTACTCGGAGGTACACGAGATGATTCCTGCACATCAGATAAACTAGAAGAACCATTAGATGCATCATTAATATTGGAAGTATTATTATGAGAAGATGCACTAGCAGGAGAATCATCATCTAGAGAGATATCGAGGGTAGATTTTTCAGATTCAAAATGAGAAGCTTCATCTACTTTAACATTTATAGATTCTACAATCGTCTTAGATTCAATGTTAAATACTCGATATGCTCTGCTATTCGTAGAATAACCCAAAAAGATCCCTTCATCACTTCGAGAGTCAAACTTTCCAAGATTTTCACGGTCACGTAAGATGTAACATCGACTCCCGAAGATACGAAAGTACTTGATATCCGGTTTTCTACTAAACCACAGCTCATATGGTGTATTCAAGGTTCCTGGGCGCAAATACACTCTGTTAATGACATAGACAGCGGTGTTCACAGCTTCAGCCCAAAAATGTAGCGGTAATTTCCGGCTATGAAGCATCACACGCGCCATCTCTTGAACAACCCTGTTTTTGCGCTCAACAACACCATTCTGCTAAGGTGTATAGGGTGCCGAGAATTCATGTTTAATGCCATTTGAAGTACAAACATCAATGAATTTTGAATTTATGAATTCTCCACCCCTATCACTTCTAACACGAATGATCTTTTCATTCTTTTCAATCATAATACGATGGCAAATCTCATGAAAAGAGTCAAACGTATCAGCTTTCTCTCTCAAAAATGCTACCCATGAAAACCGAGAGAAATCATCAACCAATAAAAAGATGTACCATTTACCTCCCAAGGATGGTTGACGGGTCGGCCCCATTAAGTCCATGTGCAAAAGTTCCAAGGGCCGTTTTGTACCAACGTGGTTCAAGTTTTTGTGTGCAGTCCTAGACTGTTTACCCTTTTGGCAACCACCACACACAACATTTTGTTTAAATAAAAGCTTTGGAATCCCCTTGACCACGTCCTTGTTTGAAATTCTAGTAAGTTCCTTAAAATTTAAGTGACCTAGCCTTTCATGCCAAAGAGTTTCATTATTCAAAGCGGCTAAGTTACAATTTTCAGAAAATTTATTAGGAACAACATAACAATTGTTTTCAGATCTAACCCCTTTTAAAAAGAAGACATGGTCCTTATCAGTTACAACGCATTCAACCGATGAAAAGTTAACTGAAAAACCATTGTCGCAAAGTTGACTTATGCTTATGAGGTTAGTCTTAAGGTCATCAACAAATAAGACGTTTTTCAAAATCGGGCCATCTGGAATAGCTACCGTCCCTTTTCCAACAATTTTGGAAGATCGACCGTCTCCGAAAACAACGTGTCCTCCGGAGATTTTCTCAAGATTTTGAAAACTATTTTTGTCACCGGTCATGTGACGGGAACACCCGCTATCCAGATACCAAGACGAGCTATCATATGCATGCAAGGAAATATTGGAAACAAGACAAGGGAAAATTTCACCTTTGCGCACCCAAACCTTTTTGGAATGCGTCTGTAATGGTCGTGAAGTTTTGTGCCTAGGTGAAAGCGTCTTGTTAAAACGATTGTTGCTCCTTGATGAAGTCGTCTTGTGCGGTGAACTACCAAGTCTCTTTTCATTTGAAAAGTTTTGCTTTGATTTCCGGAAAGGAGCCTTTTTGGTAGTTGATGCAAGAGGTGCTTGAGATGAGCGTTCGACTCCCGTCTTGCAATATCTTCTTATGTGCCCTGAAACACCACAACAAAAACATACCTTATATCTTGACGATCCCAAAGAGGATGAAGTAGGTTTGTTGTCGTTGTTTGTCTTGAATTCCGGTGTCGGAGGAGGAGATACCGACTGAGGCACAAAAACTGTCCCACTCAAACTTGGACTGTTTCCAGATTGAGTGTATCCGAGGCCGAACCTATTTGATTGACCAAGACCAAGAAGTCTATCCAACTTACTCCTTCCTGAAGAGAATCGCTGTAAGTCATTCTTGAGTTGGAAAATGGTCTTTGTCATTTCCAGGTTATCCTGTCGAGCCTCGTTGTAGAGCTTTGAGAAGTGATTCGCGTTATCCACCAGATTTGTATGTTCCTTCTCAAGTTGCTCATTGGACTCTTGAAGGGAAGCATTTTCTTTTATCAGGTTTTCCCTTTCCACTTCAAGAGCGCTTGAGAGAGAAGTCGCTCTTTTTGCTTCTTCTTCGAGATCATGCACTCTCCCTCTCAAACTCTTGTTTTGCTTAGCCACTTTCTTTGAGTCCCTCAAAAGTCTGTGGTAGGCTAGAGCAAAATCTTCACCTTCCGAATCATCCGATTCGTTGTCCGTTGCATTCTTTTCAACAGTGGAGTTGGACAATGATTCAGACGTAGTTGCCATAAAGCACATGAAGGGTGAAGATATGGACGCGTGGAATGCCGTGGAGCTCTTTTCTTCATCACTTGAAGACGACTCGTTTGACGTTGAGTTGTCATCCCAAGTGATGACTTGCATCGCCTTCTTCTTTGCCGGATACTTGTTAGGACACTCCGTTGCAATGTGGCCGTAGCCTCGACATTTGAAGCATTGTAGTTGTCCTTCTGAACTTTTCTTATCCTTTGAGAAGTTCTCCTGCTTTCTTGACTTGTGACTTGGAGTACCCTTGCCTTTGTTCCACTTTCCGAAGGATGGAGATTTGCTTGAATTACCCCTTCGAAAGTTGCGGCGAAAATTCCTCGTCAAGAGAGCGAGCTGCTTCTCAAATTCCTCCATAGAAAGGTTCTCGTCATCGTCCGAGGAGGATGTATCCGCGTCTTCTTCCTTAGTTGTTTTCAACGCATAACCTGAAGACTTAGAAGTGGATGCTTTTCCAGAAGAATTGTTAGTATTAAAAGTCATTTCATAAGTTTGTAATGAACCAACTAATTCTTCTACACGTATTTCGTCCGGGTGTTTAATAGTTTCAATGGCAGTAACCTTTGGGCGAAATCGTTCAGGAAGAGTTCTTAAGATTTTTCTTACAATCTTAAATTCTGGAATCTTCTCTCCCAGATTAGCACATGAGTTTACGATGTCTTGCAATCGTGTATAGTAGTCCGTGGAAGATTCATTTTCTGCCATCAAGATGGAGTCAAACTTGCTCGTAAGCATCTGCAGTTTCTGAATCTTTACGAGGTTAGTTCCCTCATGTGTAACCTGGAGAACATCCCAGATTTCTTTCGCAGTCTCACATGCCGAGACGCGAGAGAATTCAGTTTGAGATAAGGCATTAAAAATAGCATTAATCCCCTTGCCATTGTAAGAAGATAACTCAAACTCTTCCTTGGTCCATTTCGACCTAGGTTTTAAGGTGTGAACATCAGAGATAAGTTCAGTTGGATTAGACCATCCTGATTCAATTGAATGCCACACCCTTTCGTCGATGGAAGATAAAAAAGCTTTCATCCGTACTTTCCAGTACGCATAATTTGTTCCATCAAAGAAAGGGGGTCGATTGATGTTTCCACCTTCAACCATTGTTCACAACCCTATTCCCTCTCTGATACCACTTGTTGGGTCGTATATAATACGGATCTAAATAGGGAAAGAAACACCTAGAGGGGGGTGAATAGGTGTAAACGTATAAACACTCCAAAAATCGTTGCGATAAAACCCAATGCGGAAAATAAAATAACACGCAAGCTTTTTACGTGGAAAACTCCATCACCGGAGTAAAAAACCACGGGACCGATAACACGGCAGAAATCCACTAGAATTAAAACACGTACAAGGTGATTTACCGTACACACTTACGACTCAACCTTTTTCATACGCTCCTAGAGGATCTTCTCCGCTCGCTCCGACGCTTCTCGAATCCACGATCTGCGCCCAACGCCGAATCCACGGCGTCCAACGTCGAATCCACGACGTCCGACCGAATCCACGGTCTTCACCCAATAGCACCGTTCGAATCCACGAACGTGCCTCGCTCCGAATCCACGAGAGCGATTGAACCTTGAATCCACAAGGACACGCGAATCCACGCGCCGATTTTTGGGGAAAATTGTTGTTTTGGGTGGTGATGATCCGCCGAATACTTAGATCAAAGATAGATCGGAAATACCATCTAAGTATTCATTAGTTTGATTCAACTCAAGATGTGAGTATGAAAACCTAGAATCAAACTAATCAATATAGATGAAGAAACATAGAGTATTCTCTAGTGATTTCCTTTCTTCTCTATATGTGGATCTATAGCCGTATAAGATGATATAAGAAAATGACGGCTATGTGGATTCACCCTAGAAAGAAAGACATAGGGTGTATTTATAGGTTAGAAACCCTAGGAAGGAGATAAGAATCAAAAACCAACCATTTCTGGATATTTACGGACGGCGATCCGGATCGTGATAACTAGGATCCGGATCGTCATAACAAAACAGCCAATTCCAGAAAAACGAAGGTTCGGGATCCGGATCATGTGACTACGATCCGGATCGTTCATACAGTTCACCAAACATCAACGTTCGGGATCCGGATTGCGAAGCAAGATCCGGATCGTTCAAGGTAGATGGTAAACTCAACGTTCGGGATCCGGATCAAGAGACTACGATCCGGATTGCGACGATGTATGAACGAACCACCTTCGGGATCCGGATCGAACAACCTGATCCGGATCCTGAACATGTCCCAAGTCCAGTTTTTGATTTTTATGCAATGAAAGATTCTTCCAAGTGTTTCTACACTACAAGAAGTATTCGGATCACACAAATTCTTTAGTTAAACATACCTGATCCTTTTGAATTCTTCTTTCTTGAGATTGAGTTAAATGATCCAACTTTCTTCACCTTCAATCTTCAAGACTTGAGACTTTCACGAAACTACGCCAACTCAAATTCCGTAACACTCCTTTCGGATGTAATTCTTTCCACATCTTTTGCAATTCATTTATTACCCTTGTAAAAATGCAATCTCTTATGTGAAAGAATTAAATCCCAAATTTTAGTCTATCGGTTGTCTCATGTTTATCACAATGAATTCACACAACCGAGATAGGTTAAGCATCTAAATATCACACATGATTACTAAAATTTGATAAATATAATTATCAAAAACTTCTATAATGAAGTATCTTCAAAGATTATGATTATGGAGTAAAGTTGATAATTTATATAAGATTAAATTGGAGTGAATGAAAGTGAAACCCTTTTTATTCAATGCACTTGTTCGTTAAAAACCTTTTGTTTAAAAACAAAACATAAAAACGAAGAGCATTGAAAACATGTAATGCAGAGATTAAGAAAAATATGAAAGGAAAACCAATCAAAACATTACATACAGTCATAAGCTATTTAGAACTTAAGACAAGAAAAGATATCACCTTTCCAAATCCAAAATCGTCGAATTTTGGGTTGTCTTGATTCATTGAGGCCGGGAGATGATAGCTTTGACTGTTGGTCCACCTTAGGTCTTTGCCTCGCAATGATCCATTTGTATGATTGATGTTGTGGCTCGGACCTTTGGTGGATTGAGTGAACTCCTTTGACTTGATGTGTCTTTTGATTCTGTTGAGTCCGCTCCGTAGATGAAGTTGCCGAAGAATTTTTCTTTCTCTTTTTCGGGCACGTCTTCATCAAGTGTCCTTCAAGTTCACATTGATGACAAGTTCTTCCTCTCAATTTAGTTGTGGAACTTGAAGCCTTCACAGTTTGGTTCTTTTTAAATCCCAAACCAACCTTGCTTGTTTGACCTAATCCGGACATACAATCAAGTTTCTTGGAACCGGTTGAAAGCCTTTGTATGTCGGATTTAAGTTGATGAACTTGCTTGGTCAAAACTTGGTTGGTGACATGAATCTCCCCAAACTGCTTTTCTAGAAAACCAATCTTGTCCATATATGATTTAGCGTTTGTCTCCGATTGGTTTAGCTTTTCTTGGAGGATTTTATTGTTATCTAATAAACGTTCTCGTTCCTCCTCGAGATCATGAAGTTTTATCTTTAAAGCATGATTCTCGTCTTGAGCCTCTAGTCGTTGCTTCCTCAACTTCTTGATATGCTTGGTCATCTTCTTAGATTCTGCAAGAAGTTGTTGATATGCCTCAACGAGTTCTTCTTCGTCCGACTCCCCCTCACTTGATGACTCTCCGCCGGATGTTGATGTTTCATACAAAATCAAAAGAGTAGAGTCAGTAACTAAAGATGATAAGCAAAAATTAGAAGAGGGAATTTGAGAGGCATGAAAGGCAACTACTTTTTCCTCTTTACTTGAGGTCGATTCATTGGAAGTAGAATCGTCCCAAGTTTTCGCTTGCAAAGCCTTCTTTTTATATGATTTCTTAGAAGGACAATCCGTTGAAATGTGGTCGTAGCCTTTGCATCGATAACATTGGATTTTCCCTTCGAATTCATCTTTTTCCTTAGAAGTTTTGCAGAGCTTTTGAGATTAGAGGATTTAGAACCCGATGATCCTTTAGATGGTTTCGTGGATGAAGATCCATCGGTTTGATTCTTCCAAAACTTTCTACAAAATTTCTTTACGATCTGCGCCAATTGTTCTTCAAAATCGGCAAAAGAGATTTCATCGTCGAAACTCAATTCGTCATCTTCTTCCTTTGTAGATTTAAATGCAATGCCTGTAAGCTTAGAAGAAGACTTAGAAGAAATTTGATTAGTAGGAAAAGTCATCTCATAAGTTTGTAAAGCACCTACTAATTCCTCTACTCTCATCTCATCCGGATGACTAACGGTTTCAATTGCGGCAACCTTTGCCCTAAACCGTTTCGGAAGAGTCCGAAGTATCTTTCTTACAACTTTCGACTCCGGGATCTTTTCTCCTAAATTAGCACAAGTATTGATTACATCTTGAAGTCTAGTGTAATAATCTGTAAACAATTCATGCTCTTCCATATGAATAGAGTCAAATTGACTTGTAAGCATCTGGAGCTTTTGAATTTTTACAAGATTAGTACCCTCATGTGTAATTTTAAGAATATCCCAAATCTCCTTTGCAGTTTCACACGCGGAAATTCGTGTGAACTCAGTCGAGGAAAGAGAACTAAATAAAGCGTTCATACCTTTCCCATTGTAAGAAGATCTTTCAATTTTCTCTTTGGACCAACTAGAGCGAGATTTTGGGGTAGTAGAATTTCCTACTTCCTCAACAGGATGCACCCAACCGTATTCTACGGATTGCCATACCCGCTCATCAATTGCGATGAGAAAAGCTCTCATCCGCACTTTCCAATACGCATAATTAGTCCCATCAAAAAGAGGAGGTCTAAAAATATTACCACTTTCACCCGACATGATAGATAAACCTAAAACCCGCTCCGATACCAATTGTAGGTTTTTATAATGTTAAGGATCCACAAGGATCTAAATAGGTACTATCAAACAACTAGAGGTGGGGTGAATAGGTGTAATACTTTAAAAACCAATCTCAGTGCAAAATAAAAACCAATGCGGAAAATAGAAAAAGCACACCGAGATTTACGTGGAAACTCCAATCCATGAGAAAAACCACGGGACCAACACGCAATAACAATCCACTAAGAAAATGAAGAATAACAAGGTGATTACCGACTCCACGGACTCAACCCCTCCTTCAACTTCTTCGGACCTTGCGCTCTACCGATTGCACGTCCACTGCACACGTTCGAATCCACGAACGCCACTCGAATCCACGAGCACACATTTCGAATCCACGAAACGCCTTCAACACACCGAATCCACGGTGCTACGTCGAATCCACGACGCAACTCAGCCGATACAGAATATTGGCTTCGATGGTGATCCTTTGCTTAGATTATCATTGAGGAACCGTAGAAGGAATCTCTAAGCAAAGACTAGATCAATTCGACAAAAGATAGATCTTGGAAGAACCATCGAATTGACTTAAAAGAGGCTAAAGAGAAGAAAGATAAAAACCAGCCTCTAGGGTTGCTCTCGAGTGTTTCTGGATTGATCGGTTGTTCTCGAGAAACCCTAAGTATCTATTTATAACCCTTGGAAAAAGATAAAAGTCGGTTTAGCAATCTTATCCCGAGATGGCATTGTGTACCGGTACCAAATAACGTGTTCCGGTACTCAATGGTGCAAAACGCAGATTTTTTTATTGTGTTCTGGTATGCCAATAAGTGTTCCGGTACTCAATGCAAATTACAGAAAATTCTGTGTCGGGTTTGAGGAACTCAAAGTGTGGTTCCGGTACTCAATGTAAAAACTGATTTTTCCAAGATAAGCCTTATCCAAAACATACCAAGTACCGGAAACCAAACTTAAAATAAGTTGTAAGTTAAAAGCCAAGTTCCTAAACCAAGTCTAAACCGGGTTTCAATAATTTCCTGATTCCAATTATTATAAATGTACTTAAATCACCATGATTGAATTAATCATACCTGAGAGTTATCTTGAGCTCTTGTTGAATCTTTTCTAAGTCTTTGAAAGCTGATTTGACAATTTGATCCCTTTAAGACTCCGACTCAACTCACGAAATATGCCAACACAAAAAGGCGTATTATTTTATAGCTATGTTGGATGAGTTTCTAGTGTCCTGGGTTGTCGTGAGCATTATCAGATTAAGTCGTTGAGAGTTCTCCGACATTGTGATGAGTTAGTTGGGCATTCGAGTTTCTGATCTGTTTGATCGTGGATTATAGCCTGCATGACCCACTTGTTGAGCTAGATGTGTCACGCTTGTTCCTCGGTGGGGTCGCTCCCCTCAAGACGCCGCTCCGAATGCGATGCTGGGCCTGATGAGGGAGATTGCGTGGTATTATGATAGTCCGATTGGACACCCTATGTTGGTGTAGTAGTGGGCGCAGGCTTGACTGGATCCGATGTGGCAGTCATTTGGATTCGGTTGATGCGAGCACCTCGTGAGCGAGTGGAGGCATAGCATGTTCATAGTTGAGTTTTTCCTTTGAGCATGATTCATGAGCCATAGTACCCGTAGTTTCATATCAGCTTATTACTTTTCAATATACTTGTTTCTTTGCCTCCAGTAGACTTAGTGGATATATCGTGGATGTTGGTGACGATACCAACTGAGAACTACTTGTTGGTGTAGTTCTCATACTCGCTGTGGTGTATTATTTTCAGAGGTACCTGCTTCTACTTCAACAGCTCGTGCGGAGGTAGCTGATCGAGGTAAGGGCGTGGAGTAGTTCCATTCCCTGCATTTTGGTGAGGTTTAGTGGTACCCTGGTAGTCTTATGTATTTGTACTGGACAGTCTGAGACACTTGATGTATATATATTTTTTTGGGAGATGGATTTTTGTATATTGACAGATGTTCAATTTATGGTTTATTGTAGCTATTTACTTTTCAGCTTTGATACATGTTTAGCTATAGATCTAACTTTGCAGGTTAGACGCTTCGTCTGTGCGGGAATTTTCGTACAGGCGACAAATCTGTTGGCGAGCCCGAGTCGCAGTTTCGACCGCGGGGCGTGACATATTAGAATGGTATCAGAGCCTAGGTTGTATGTCGTTGAGGACTTAGTAACCCTAGGCTTTTGGTTGGACAATAGGATGACTGACGTGAGATACGTGACTTTAGCAAGAGCCCTGATTGAGTTTGTAACTCTCCTAGGGGATTGGGATGAGTGATTTGGCATGTTTATTCTCTTAAGCGGTTATGTTAGCTGCAGACAACATAATGTTTTAGAATGGGTAATATGTTTTAGACTTTCGCTGGATTGGGTCGAGTGTTTGTTGTGCTCTGATGTTCATTTTTTTGTTGCAGTTAACTGTGATGCCTCCGAGACGTCGTCCATCGACGAGGGCACATCCTACATCAGATGAGGAGCCCGAGCAGCGGGAGACCGAACAGACAGAACAAAGCGAGGTCCGGGAGTTGCGGGCCCAGTTGGCATAGATGCCAGAGGCGATGCAGCACTAGGAGGAGAACATGGAGCGTATGATGCGCCTGTTCGAGCAGAGAGTATCCCCTGCAGCACCACCAGTAGCATCTCCAGTCGTGACATCGTCTATTTCGACCCCGATTGTACCGTTGACGGAGGAGGAGCAGCGTGATCTTACCGACCGGTTGACTCGTTTTAGACACTTTCATCCCGCGCAGTTTTCGGGATAGAGTTTAGAGCCTTAGGAGGCTGAGAATTGGATAGCGGCAATGAAAAAGCTGTTTGAGAATCTGTTTGTGCAGGAGAGGTACCAGGTGCATCTGGCTACACATTTTCTTGAAAAGGACGTCGAGGCTTGGTGGTGTAGGGTTTGTCCTGCGGGACCACCAGGAGTTCAGTTGATGTCCTGGAGCGAGTTTCGTGCTTTGCTACTTGGGGCCTTTTTCCCCGATAGTATAAAGCAGAAACTAGATGGGGACTTGAGACACTTGCAGTAGAGGAGTCGACTACTACAGGAGTATATTCGTGAGTTTACGCGATTGCTAAACTGCGTACCCCATGTTGCACAGGAGGAGGCCCAATGGATTGATCTTTTTGAGAGGGGACTACATCGGGACATCTACCAGTTTGTTCATTCCCAGTGATCGCCGACTCTGGATGCAGCGATTGAGCACGCTCTGTGGGTTGAGCGAGGATCTGTAGTTCTGACTGAGAGGGATAGAGCGCCAGGGACCAGCTCTGGAGAGAAGCGTCCAGCGCCGCCTGATGGGGGACAGACTAGTAGATCGAGACCTCCAAGGCTACCACGATTTCAGTCCCAGAGTCGTGGGTCACAAAGGAGACAGAGCACAAGAGGTTATCGACCACCGAGGCAGCCACAGCAGCAGCAGCAGTATCAGAGGCACCCGGACATATGTGTTATTTGCGGCGGACCCCATGCACCCCAACAGTGTGAGCAGCGACAAGGCCGGTGTTTTCGTTGCGGCCAGTCAGGGCATTACTCATCGTCTTGCCCGAGAGTGGGATTGCCAGCACCATCATCAGCATCGACCCCTCCCTCGCCTTTACAGGTAGCAAGAGCTCCGCAGAGTTTTGACCAGACAAATCGGGCCACCTCATCGAGACAACCGGACAGGCAGCCACCTCCGAGCGAGCGAGTGTATGCCGCTCAGGTAGAGGACTCTTCAGCAGCTGATCAAATGGTAGCAGGTATTATTCTGATCTCCTCTACTCGCACTAGAGCTTTATTCGATACTGGAGCATCTCACTCATCCATCGGTAGAGCATTTGCATCATTACGTTGGCTAGAGATAGGACTGTTAACTTGTGCACGTGAGGTTTAGATTCCAGATGATGTGTTGCACGTAGTTGAGCATTGTCGGTCCTGCCCAGTGCAATTAGGACCCTGGATTATGCCTGTAGATTTATTGGTCCTATGTCAGCTCCAGGATTTTGATATAGTGTTGGGTATGGATTGGCTATCCCGGTATTATGCTACCATTGATTGTAAAGAGAGGACGGTGACACTTCGTGAGTCGGACCAAGAGGAGTATGTGTATAGAGGTTGCTAGAGCACGCTGTTCGCAGCAACGATATCTTCAGCTAGAGCTCGACAGATGATGAGTCGGTGATGCATTGCTTTTCTGGTGACTGTAGTGGAGGTGCCTACGGCGACGCCGGGACTCGAGGACATCGCTATCGTTCGCAAGTACCTGGATATATTTCCACCTGAGTTTTCTTCGATGCCACCGGACAGGGAGATAGAGTTTGTGATTGATGTAGTTCCAGGAACTGTACTAATCTCTAAGGCACCCTACATGATGGCCTCTGTAGAGTTGAGAGAGTTGAAGGAGCAGCTGTAAGATTTGATGGATAGGGGTTTCGTCAGACCCAGTGCATCTCCGTGAGGAGCGCTGATTTTGTTTGTGAAGAAGAATGATGGTTTACTCAGATTATGTGTGGACTACAGAGAGCTGAATAAAGTGACCATCTGGAACAAGTATCCCTTGCCACAGATTGATGATTTGTTTGATCAGTTACAGGGAGCTTCGGTGTTTTCGAAGATAGATCTGCAGTCTGGTTACCACCAGTTGAGGGTGAAGGCCGAGGACATATCCAAGACGGTGTTCAAGACGCGGTACGGGCATTATGAGTTTACAGTGATGCCATTTGGATTGACTAATGCCCCTACCGCATTTATGGATCTAATGAACCGGATATTTCAGCCGTACTTGGACCTGTTTGTTGTGGTATCTATCGATGATATTTTGATTTACTCCCGAAATGACATGGATCACGAGGAGCACCTGAGGATAGTGCTGCAGCTTCTGAGAGAGAAGAAGTTGTATGCCAAGTTAAAGAAGTGTGAATTCTAGATTCGGGAGGTTGCATTCTTAGGCCATATAGTTTCAGCCGCAGGAGTGGCAGTGGACCCGACGAAAATTTATGTTGTTCGGGATTGGACTAGACCGACAACGGTTATTGAGGTTCGGAGCTTCTTGGGCTTAGCAGGTTATTACCGTCGGTTTGTGGGCATTGCGAAGCTCTTTACTCCCCTCACCCGACTGACTAGGAAGGGGATCATATTTGTTTGGACTGAGCAGTGCCAGCAGAGCTGAAGATGAGCTGAAGATGAGACTGATATCAGCACCAATTTTAGCACTGCCAGTGATGGGAGAGAGATTTGTGATCTACAGTGATGCCTCCCACAGCGGTTTAGGTTGTGTGTTGATGATGTATGGTAGGGTAATTGCTTATGCTTCACGCCAATTAAAGAATTATGAGAAGAATTACTCTACGTATGATTTGGAACTAGCCTTTGTTGTATTTGCATTGAAACTGTGGCGACATTACCTGTACGGTAAGCACTGTGAGATATTTACTGACCACAAGACTTTGAAGTACTTGTTTACCCAAAAGGAGTTCAATTTGAGGCAACGCCGGTGGTTGGAGTTATTGAAATATTATGACTTGTGCATACAGTATCATCCCGGCAAGGCCAATGTGGTCGCGGATGCCTTGAGTAGGCGAGCAGTGCAATCCTTGAGTATGTTGATCACTCAGCAAATGCCACTGTTAGAGCAGTTGAGGTGGTTTGAGATTGAAGTTGTGTCCCCTGGGGATTCTGCAAGACTTATTTCCTTAGTCTTGCAGCCCACTCTGTTGGATAGGATCAGAGAAAAATAGAGTGAGGACCCCTATATTGAGAGGATTAGAGACCAGGTTCTGCCTGGTCAGATTAGGGATTTTGCCTTGGATGCAGCGGGAGTACTGAGGTACAGGGACTGTGCATGTGTGCCCGTGGATTCCGAGATTAGAGAGCAGATACTGAGAGGGGCTCACTATACACCTTACACCCTTCATCCTGGGGGGACTAAGATGTATAGAGACCTTAGGGCATAGTTTTGGTGGAATGGTATAAAGAGAGATATTGGAAGGCTTGTTGCTCACTGCCTAACTTGTCAGCAAGTAAAAGCTGAGCACCAGGTCCCAGCTGGCAAGTTACAGAGCCTTCCAATTTCTAAATGGAAATGGGATCATGTGACCATGGACTTTGTTGTGGGATTACCGAGGTCACAGAATGGAGTTGATGCTATATGGGTGATTGTGGATAGATTGACCAAATCAGCCCATTTTTTGCCGATACAGATGAGTTGGTCTTTGGAGAGGCTGGCACAGCTGTACATGGATGAGATTATGAGTCTACATGGTGTATCAGCCTCGATTGTATCCGATAGAGACCCGAGGGTCGCATCACATTTTTGGATGAGTCTGCAGACAGCCTTGGGGACTCAGCTTCGCTTTAGCACAGCTTTTCACCCACAGACTGATGGACAGTCTAAGCAGACCATTCAGACTCTTGAGGATATGTTGAGAGCATGTGACCTGAGTTTTAGTGGAGGTTAGGATCGACATTTGAGATTGACTGAGTTTGCGTACAACAATAGCTTTCAAGCGAGCATCCAGATGGCACCGTTTGAAGCATTGTATGGATGCAAATGTCGATCGCCACTATATTGGAGTGACGTGGGTGAAAAGAAGACCTTAGGACCCGATTTATTATTGAAAGCTGAAGAGAAGGTCAAGATTATTTGGCGACATTTGGTGATCGCCCAGAGTTGGCAGAGGAGTTACACTGATAGGAGGCGACGAGACTTAGAGTTTCAGATTGATGATCATATTTTTCTGGAAGTCTCGCTATCTCGAGGGATACGCCGATTTGGAGTACGCAGAAAGCTTAGTCCGCGGTTTATTGGTCATTTTGAGGTATTGGAGCGTATTGGACCAGTTGCATATCGAGTTGCGCTACCGCCACGATTGGCAGGCACCCATGATATTTTTCATGTATTGGCTCTGAGGAAGTATGTTTTTGATCCTTCCTATATTATTGACTTCAATTCTTTATAGCTAGATAAGGATTTGAGCTATCAGGAGCACCCGATGCGAATTCTTGCCCATGAGACTAAAGAATTGCGCAATCGGACCATACCTTTTGTGAAGGTCCAGTGGAGTCACCATGATGAGCAAGAGGCCACTTGGGAGCTTGAGGATGAGTTGAGGATTTCTCACCCGCATTTGGTTGAGTTACCCTCCTGAGGTATGGATTCTTGTTTCGAGGACAAAACTTTTTGAAGGATGGGAGAATGTAGAGTACCGGGGCTAAGTAACTGTTCGAGTGTACCCTTGTGAGCATTTGGTGATGCTTGGATCATGTGAGTGTCGTTGGATGTGCAAATGGCGCAAAAAACAGACTCAAAACTGCAGACTGCCTGAAACTGAGGTTTCAAAGTTTTCGGGTGCCCTCGGAAATGTTCCGGACACCCGAAACTTGCGGAACTCAGGTGGAGATGCCCGAAAGTTATTGTAGCAGGCCCGAGGACTGGATGGTTGAGATTTCTTCTAATTGGTTGCTGATGGTGAGATCTGTGATGTTGCATTGTAGCACCGGACCTTCAAAGAGAGCGCCCGTAGGACTGAGGAGTGGATCCGACACTATGCCGTGGTTCCGGGCTCTCTTCTGTAGCGAAGCGGGCGGCCGGGGTGCGCCCGAGAATTACTGTAGCTACGACGTTTAAGGCGCCCGGTCCTTGTTCGAGGGCGCCCGAAACGCGATTTTGTTCGCGAGACAGGTTAGAGATTTAGGGTGTTCCGCAGGGCTTTTTACCAGATGACGTGTTGGAGTGGTTTTGCAAGCCACACGTGCGGTTCCAGCGCATGTGGAGAAGAGCTAGGCCGGACATGTGATTATTACTATCCTCTAGTTTTGTATACCAGTAGGTACGATCTGCTATTTCTCGGCTCGTCGTGCCCACTGGGATACACTCCGGTGTGTCTCACACCCTCGGGTGACTGTTTTCAGGTCGAGCGGGTGTTGGGATGTCGGGACGAATTGGCGAGGCATCGATATAGAGGTTGACCCTGAACGGACGAAAAGTTATGTAATAGATATTTGAGAGAAAGGAAATTGTATATCAGTGGTATATTTGTAAAGATAGTTGTAAAGTTTTTTTGTAATAATGTTAAGTGTAGTACGTAGTAGTACTCTCATGTTGTTGCCAAGCTAGCCGTGCATATATAGAAAAGGCTCAATCCCAAAGGGGGTTGGGACTCTTCTATATATGTGGCGGTCTGTTGCGCCCTGGCTGGTTTCTAAAACTCTGATTTGAGAAAAAAAAAAAAAAAAAAAAATTAGACACTGATTGCTGAACTCGGGGCGTGACAGATTAGATGGTATCAGAGAAATAGGAATACGATGCCTAGATTTGGCTAGGAAGGAACCCTAGGATGACTTGTGTTCACGAGAGAGCGCTGGGTTTTGGAATAGTGGTTTGGAACTTAGAAGTGTTTCGTGTTCATGTTTCGGGAACCGTTGTTAGTGAAGGGTTAGCTGCGGTCATTGTTTCGACTGTGGGCTTAATACTTTAGTGGAGCCAAAGGGCTCAGATCAGTACATGTGGTTCAAAGATTGACCACGATTCTTGCAGTAATTGTTTGATTAATGGCATAGCAGCAGATGGCTGTAAATGTTGCACCATCCCTACAATTTGCTCAGAGATTTTATAAAATGTCGATCTTTCGATGACCCCGTATCATAATTCAGTGGCTTGTGTGCCCAGTGATAATCCTGGTTTGGGTTGGAATAAGAAGTTGGAAAATAGTGAATTATGGTTCTAGTTTCTTGGGGATAGACATGGTGGCATTCCTGACCACGTGATGATAGTGACCTTTGGTAGAGGTTAGGTCATTGGCATAGTGACTGTGCAGGGAGGTATGTGATGTACCTTCAGATGTGAGTTGTGTCCCCAACTAGTGGTTGGCGACAGATCTATGGTATTTCGCCTTTCTTTTGGTAAGCACGTTGGCGGCCGACAACGTACTGTCGAAAGAACTGAGGAAATACTCTGCCCTGTAATGGGGAGTATCAGATTGGGTCTAAAAGAGTAGCCCGAGAGTTGCCGATATTTTGTGACTGATTGTCACTACTGCAAACCTGTTAGAGGCTTAATAGTCGCTTAGTTAAGTTTAAGCTTCGGGAACCAAACTTTTTTTTTAAGTTGTAAGTTTCAGGGACGAAACTTCTTTTAAGTTGTAAGTGTTGTAGGATTCGTGAAATTTAAATTCGAAACAAATGAAAGAAAAGAATGGAGTCAAGATGACTCAGAATTAGAAGAGCACAAATAGCGCAATTGACCTTTTTCTATTATGTAAATTGCACAGTTTACGAAACAGAAATATTGCCTTTCAAATTCGAGCTAAATCTCGAAAATCCGAGATGACCATTGCGATCGTCTCGTCGAAACATGAAAGGTTCATATTCACTTGTCGACGATCTGACTGTCGGATCTTTCAGAAATCAGCGGAGAAGCTGGCGGGTCCCACAACTTAAGTTGTGAATAGTAACCCCTGTTTTAAGTTCCCCGTCGACCGACGCCGGCCGTTTCGCCGTCTAGACCCTGAACCTAGCAACATGAGTAGTCGATTCCAACTAATTTCGACGTTCTGAGCACAACGGCACTGTCGGATTTCGCGTCTGGCGATCCGGGTGCATCGAAGTGCGTGCGCCAATCCGTGGCCTAATAGAACATTATGGCCCGAGATTTTATTTAAAAACCAAATTAGTCGAGCAAAGGCTCTACTTGACAGGTCTCGACGAGCCGGACGTCGTGGCGAAGTCGGTTTTTCGTTTCGACGATCCGTTTATCTCGAAATGCGTGAAAAGCATCGAAAAAGGGGGTAATTTCGCAAAAGTGCTTATAATTTATGTACCAAAAATTAAGAGGGAATTAGGGCAGGGACCTGTCAGCCTAAGCTACCTACAGGAGGGACCTAAGGGCGTAGGGTGCGTTGTGTGGGGACCAAATAGCAATTGTAGCCAAAAGATATATTTTTTTTGAAATTTGGCTTGGGACTTTTGAACTGCCGTAGTGGGGGGAATGGGGGGCGGTTACAAGGCTTAATTGGTGGCTAATTAAGCTCCTGGGGGCAATAAAAATAGGAGAGCCGTCCAAAGGGTCTTTCCCCATTTCCCAAACCGAGAGAGAGAGAGAGGAAGAAGGTTGGAACCAACTTCAATCAAATTTGGATTTGAGATTCTCTGAGCGTTCCCTGGTGTCTGTGGAGCATTCCAGAAGTTGGCCGAGGTCGTGCGAGGAAGAAGAAGAAGGAACCGGCTTCTTCCCATCTTCATCAACTCCGGCTAAGGTGAGGATCCCAAACCATCGGTTGTTTGCACCCCGGGACCCCTAGCAGTAGGTTTTATAAGTTCTTAGGATGCTCCCTGCACAAGCCCGAGCTCCCATGCACTCTGGTTGGCCGGCGGGGCCACACCCTCGCAGGAAACCTAATAATGCTCCGCCGCGGCCGTTCTTTGCAACCAGTGGACCAAAAGGGAAAACAAAATGAAGGCTTTGAACTGTAGGGTGAGAGGATCACTTCCTCAAAATTTGAGGAAGTTTGGTCCAGTGTGCGCGAAGAAAATCCAAACCCTAATTTCGGGTTTTATGCTCTTTGACCGAGCTCACAGCTCCGGCGCCGGCGAGCTTCTCCAACGCCGGCCACATGCCCAGAGATGTTGCTGGGACCAAGGGGAGTGCAACCATGCTGTTGCATGGCTTCCATGCATCATGAAATTCATGATGCCATGGATAACCCGAAATGTGAACCCATCGCGGCCGCCGGCGCTCCGGCCAACTCTGGCCGGGGAAGCATGTTCGGGAAGCTTCCTGTGATCCCATAGAAGCTTTCCATCCAAGTTGGAGAGCTCCAAAGTGCCTCTGTTGAAATTCACCATTAGAGGTGAAAAGCTCCAACCGAGCTTTTGCTCCTCCGCCACCGCCGCCGTGCCCTGTCGCCGGGCACGGGTTCAGGTAGGTTCAATTTGAGTTTTGGGGAAGTTCTGTGCAAATGGTTTGGTCCCAGATGCCTTCGGTTGCTGGTCACGAATTTCAAAGCTTTGGGGGTCATCTTCTTCCCCGAGCTTGCGGCCAACTTGGGTGTTGAGCTTGCTCCAGGTTGCTGGAAAAGTTTCTGCAACCTGGAGGAGTTTATTCCCTCAAGATTTGTAGATATTGGTGCAGAATCGGCTGAGAACCAACTCTGGGTTGGTGTGGGGAAGTTGTGTATGAAGTATGCACATCCAGTGTTTGTGGAAATGCCACAAAGAAGAAAGAAGTGGATTCAGGCTTCGAGCTGAATATCAAAGTTGCTTAGAAATGTCCCCTGAGCTTGATGCTCACTTCAGATCAATCTGAATCTGTGTGGACAAGTGGTTGGAGCATTATGCTCTATGTTAGAGAGCAAGGTTGATGAATCTTTTGATCCAGCCATCCCTGTGCTGCACTAGGGCAAGCACAATGGTTTACAAAGTATTTTAAGCATACCCTTCATGCAGAATTTGATTTGGTCAAGTATGGGTTGAGTTCTAGTATAATCAAGCTCTAGGGTTCATGTTTGACCAAGTCCTGTTTCTGGGCTGTTTGAAAAGTGGAGACAGTGAGCTCTAGACTAATTTGGGGTCACTGGACGCGATGCTCGCGTTAGATTTAGGTTTTGAAGCCTCAAATAACAAAAATTGCATTTAGGCTATGTTAGAAAGTATTTCATAGCCCGAAGTTTGCCTCGGGTTCCGTGCTGTCACAAATTGGTGAGCACGGTGTTCAGCAAGATAAATGTCACCTGCTGGAAGTGACGGTTCGTTAAAATTAAATTCCAGTTGAAAGAACGAGCGAAAACATTGCTCTAATGGCACTAAAAGTGCGATTTTCGGAAACCCTAGGGGTCTAAATGCAGAAATGACATTGTATAAAGTTAAAAACAGTATGTTGGTCTAGATGTTGTCGTTAAACATTGTTAAAAGATTTAAGTTGATTGGGATAGTTTAGGTTAAGTTAGAATTAAACTAAGTTCCTGAACTATGTTTGATTCAGGTTGATTCAGTTGACTCTGGTTCTGAGCATACAGTCGATTTGGTTTAGTCGCCTGCGATTTATCAGGTGGGTTATCTTCGGTCCGGGCTTTATCTTTTCGGCCCTCTGGTTGCTTTAGTCCAGTCGGACACCTGTTTTTGGTTAGCCCTGTTGATTGGATCATGTACTCCTATTCTCGGTTATATCTGATGAGTTCATCTATATGCCATATGATTTTCCTGATAGACAGTGATTCTTTAGATATAGCATGTACACCTGCTCATCAGCTTTTATATTCCAGTACATAGATGTCATGATCGGATTTTACCTGCTATTTCCTTTCATCTGTGATGTTTGCTTGATATTCAGATATGCATGATAGATCTTGATCGATATGATAGATGATTTCCCTGTTGGGATCTCGGCTTGTTGCCGATTACCCGGTCAGTGGACCGTGAGTTTGAGCATTTGCATTTTATCGCCCGCACCGTTGTACTTCACGAACATGGCCGGGGTCGCTCCCCGTGGAGATTGTTCTTTACCGGTAAAGTGGTCAGCAGTGGCGACCCGTGACCCCCAGGGGGGAATGTCAACCAGGTGGTGCCAGGTGGGCAGTTTGCCTGAGGTCTTGTAGACCAATATGGTGGCTTGTGATTGGGTAACTTGTTATTTCAGTTATTGATGTATGTGTTGCCTGTTTAGCCTGTTTTTGTCATAACCTGCTTTTATCATATCTCATGATTACCTGGTTCCTGCTATAGTTATCAACCTATGCTGGCTCCAAGATTTTGTAAATTTGCTTATTTACAGCTTCAAATACATATTTGCTTGTCCTAACATGTGATTATTACTATCCTCTAGTTTTGTATACCAGTAGGTACGATCTGTTATTTCTCGGCTCGTCGTGCCCACTGGGATACACTCCGGTGTGTCTCACACCCTCGGGTGACTGTTTTCAGGTCGAGCGGGTGTTGGGATGTCGGGACGAATCGGCGAGGCATCGATATAGAGGTTGACCCTGAACGGACGAAAAGTTATGTAATAGATATTTGAGAGAAAGGAAATTGTATATCAGTGGTATATTTGTAAAGATAGTTGTAAAGTTTTTTTGTAATAATGTTAAGTGTAGTACGTAGAAGTACTCTCATGTTGTTGCCAAGCTAGCCGTGCATATATAGAAAAGGCTCAATCCCAAAGGGGGTTGGGACTCTTCTATATATGTGGCGGTCTGTTGCGCCCTGGCTGGTTTCTAAAACTCTGATTTGAGAAAAAAAAAAAAAAAAAAAAAATTAGACACTGATTGCTGAACTCGGGGCGTGACAATATATAGACCATATCAAAGCTGCCTAGAGCAGCCCGTTCCCAAGGTAAGGCTCTTGGGTAGCCCGTTAGGGCCTTCCCAAGACAATGTTAAGAGAGTTGAGCGTGCTAGAGCTAGAGTAGTTCTACGATGGGTGACCCCCTGGGAAGTTGGGGCGTCACACTCTTACTTTCTCCTAACCAACTCACATGAAGAAGAAAGAAACGAACTCACATGAAGAATAAAGAAAATATAAAGTGTTACGCATGTGATGAGTTTCCAATGTAAAACTAAATATCACATGTGGTAAACAAGACGCCCATAGTGAATTAATCCACCACAGAAAATGACAACGAAGGAAGAGAAAACGGCGATGGAAGAATCGGCGTTGAGGGAAGGGAGAATGACAAAGCATCGTGCCATAATTTTCGTTCGGAGAATCCTTCAATTCGACGAAGAAAAACAATAACACAAGAAAGAGGAAGAGGAACAATGAATTGGTTCAACACAAAATATATTGGAAGTTCGGCAGAAGTGAACTAATTCGATTCAATCAATGAAACATGGAAACATGTGGAGAGGTCGAGCCAGGTCGGCCTAATGCAGAGATTACAGGTATGACCTGGTTCAGTTCAAGCATGAATTATACCGATTCAACAAAACAAGTTGTCAGGTAAGACCCAATTCGGTTCAAGTAAAGAAATAGAAAAATATGTGGAGGAGTTTGGTTCAAGCATGAATTATACTAGTTCAATACAGCAAGTCGGCAGGTGCGACCTAGTTCGGTTCAAGCAAAGAATGAGAAATATGTGAAGAAGTTGGGTTGTTTTGGGGTGGAGCACATACTCAACAATGACGAAAATGCTATCACGTTGCAAATTTTATAAAAAATAATATATAGATACAGATATCTGGAGTATAATAATACAATAATATTGTAACATCATTAATAGTACTAGTGCAAGTACCTGTGCGTTGTGGCAGATCAATTATGTAGTAATGAATGAACGAAAGAAACTAAAGAGAAGAAATAGTAAAAACATAAAAAGAATAATAAAAAGCTGAAAAAAAAAACAAGTTGAAAAAGAAGAAGCAACAGTAAAAGTAAAAGAAGAATAAAAGTATTAGAATAAAATAAGATAAAGAAAAAATAAGAAGAATATATTACGTGTATGACAATAGTAAAAGTATCGTAAGGATAAAAGAGTAGGAATAGTAAAAATAATAGTAAATTAAATAGAAGAAAAAAAGTAGAACCATAAACAACAACATCACCCGCAAAGAAGGAGAATAAGTATACTAATATAGTAAAAATTGTGCTAATATGTTACATTCTTTAGCTGTCCATCTTTAAATATTTGTTATTCTCTTTAACTTGGTGTTCTGCCGTCCATTTGGTGTTACTGGTGCAACAAAGCAGACCGTTGGACGGTCTATATGACGACTAAGCCAAATAATTTCATAATTAGTTTTTAGCATTAGTTGGCAAATTTTAAAATAGCAACGCGGAGGATGGGGTCGATGCTATTGAGCGAGGAGGGCATCGCCTCGTTGTCAAATACCTCAATAGAGTGTTAAGGATTTTATTTTGGCATATTTCGTGAAGTGTTAAAGTGTTGAAGGTTGAAGTTGAAGAATTGTGGATCTTGTACCTCAATCTCAAGAAGAAAGAATTCAAAAGGATCAGGTATGTTTACCTAAATAATTTTGGTGATCCGAATACTTTCTTATAGTGTAGAAACACTTGGATGGATTTTTAATTGCATAAAAATTAAAAACTGGACATGTTATATGTTCAGGATCCGGATCAGGGCATTCCAGTCCGGACCCCGAACATAATTTTGTTCATGCGGAATTTCAGTCCGGACCTCCCATGTTTCAGTCCGGACCCCGAACTATGATTCTGCAGAAATCGCATGAACAGTCCGGACCGCCCACATTCCAGTCCGGACCCCGAACATGTTTTTCTGGAAAAGTTCTGTTTAATGACGACAGTCCGGACCTAACTTATTCCAGTCCGGACCGTCGACCCGAAAATTCTAGATAAGGTAGTTTTTGATTCTTATCTCTTTCCAAAGGTTTCTAACCTATAAATAAACCCTTTGATTCGTTTTTTAGGGTACAACCGATTATAAGAAAAATCCACAAATATAGAGAAGAAAGGAAAACACTATTAAATTCATATTTCTTTATCTATATTGTTCAATTTGATTCTAGGGTTTTCAAACACCTATTTTTCGTAGAATCAAATTGAAGAATACTTAGATGGTATTTCCTTATCTATCTTTGATCTAAGTATTCGGAGGATCATCACCAAACAAAACAACGATCTATCTAGAATCGGCGCGAGGATTCGCGTGGCCTTGTGGATTCAAGGTGTGATCGCTCTCGTGGACTCGGAGCGAGGCGCATTCGTGTGATCGAGGCGTGCCACATTGGTGAAGACCATGGATTCGGTTGGACGTCGTGGATTCGACGTTGGACGTCGTGGATTCGACGTTGGGACGCAAATCGTGGATTCAATGAGCGTTAAGAGCGAGCGGAGAAGATCAACTAGGAGCGTATGAAAAAGGCTGAGTCGTAGGTTTACGGTAAATCACCTTGTACGTGTTTTAATTCTAGTGGATTTCGCCGTGTTATCGGTCCAGTGGTTTTTTACTCCTGTGACGGAGTTTTCCACGTAAATCTTGCGTACTTTATTTATTTTCCGCATTGGGTTATTTTTACGCAACGATTTGGTGTGTTTATTGTTTACACCTATTCACCCCCCCCCCCCTCTAGGTGGTTTTTCCCCTATTCAGATCCATATAATCCATAACCCACATAGAGAACATCGTCATTACTTGTGCTAGGGTTAGGGGGAGGACGTGGTAGACCCTTTACGACGCTATAGCTAGCAAAAACCCAATATGATCGTTGGAAGTTCCGGCGGAGAAACCACATGCGGAGAGAGAGTTAGAAAATCTACGTTAGGAAAAGAGAAAGGGAGAAAAATCATAGCATCAATTGAGAGATAGTAGAAACTGCTGTGGAATGCGAGATGGCAGAGCATCAAAAGAGAGAGAGAGTAGAAACTATTGTTGTCACGCCCCGGGGTCCTTTCTGTAAATCCATTTTAAGGAAAACAACGAAAAAATGTATGATTTTTTTTTTTTTTTAAAAAAAAAAACACCTTTGAATACACCCCGAGACACGCACAGACCCGCCACAAATACAGATAATTTCTCTGTTCACACGGACAGAACCTCCCATATATTTGCACGACGTCACACATTGTACAATTTCACAACCACTAATTTCAACTCACACAAAACTACCGCATTCACAAAGGATGCACAAACAGCTAAATGATCCTTAAAATGATACTTTACTGCTCTGCAGTGTCCTTACCGCAGATGATGTATATGCACAAGTTATCAAGCATTCATATTCTTTTAAAAACGTTTCCCACACGGAAACCTTATTTGAAATCTATTAATGCAATGAAACCAAAATCCTTTTCAAAATGGTTTTCCACACTGAAACATAATCTTTTGAAAATCGACTACCACGAGGGGTGGAAATCATTTTTCATAAAACCACGATATCATAATAACAAGAATTCACTTCTTAAACCAAACAAACAATCAGACATAAACTGGACCATCACAAATCTAAATCCATCGACAAGTAAATATCGGGTAAAATGAAATACTGAACAAAAAATCTCAGGACTGCTAAGCTCTCTAGCTATGTCATCGCCTCACGTATCGTCCCGACCGTCACCTCCCGCCGCACCTGCAACTGGGGGGTAGTGAGAAACCAGCAAGGGTCTCCCGTGGGTATTGTAAGCCAACGAAGGCAAGCTGTACTCACTAGCAACCGAAAGAAGCAAACAACTATAAGGTATCACAAGGTCAGATATAGTATAAATGAAAGAAAGTATAACAATGAACAGGTAGTAGCAAGAGAATATATCAAACAATAATATCAGAATAACTGCTACTGTAAACTAGAAAGATACCAATTACTAGTAACAAGCGACGATAAACAAATACAGGAGCAACAAAGAATGGAAGAAACTACAACTACCAATCAATGCATAAATATTCGCTACTGTAGAGAATAACAGATATGATAATGCATCAAACCGATGAATAGTCCAAATCACCCAATTATGAGCCATATTGGTCTAAAGACCTTAGACGAAACCACTACCGCTCTCCCTGGCATATAACCCTAGCAGGGGCCGCATCGGGCTCACGGGTTGGAAGTATGATCACTTTTCCGAAAAAGAACACCCTCTTGCAGTGGCCAAACCGCTGGTGTACGCGAAATGCACTCTGAGCTGTGGCGATCGATGCAAATTGCTTAATAACCAACTGTCGGCAAGTAGCCGAGATAGAATCAACAAGGAATCACTGACCGAAACCAACAAGTCATATCACCGGTCTCACTATGTCACCGACCAATCAAGTCCATTATTCCCGAAGGAATGTCACAGTGTCACCGACCAATCAAGTCCAGATAATCCAAATATCATGCAATCGATACGAGATATAAACAATCATGAAGTCACTAAATCATGCTATGTCTCAAGATCATGTGTTATAATCATGTCATATGAACTCTAGCAATCACAGAATACCGCTCTACTTCTAGGTCATGATGCAAATAGAAAAGTAGCGCAAACATGAACGAAGTGTGTGGTGCTTAAGTGCTCAACATGCAAAGTGTGTAATCAAGAAAGGAAGCACAAGGGAAGGAATGTCACTGAGCATGCACCACTGAACCAATTTCCATCGGATTTCAGGTGGAGTACCCACCTAAAATCCGATGGAGCACCTAATGCCGAAAGTGCTACAACTAGTCACCTGCACCTACGAAAGGTACTATAAAATTATAAACCACTCTATACTAAATACCACTATAACCCACACATCGACTCACACTCCGAGAACCATTCAGGTGATCAGTACCTTTTACTGATTCCCGGAACCCACCGGAGATACCTGGCAACTCACCGAAACACAACCGAACCTACACAGTATCCCAGAGAGTTCCAACGCTCAACAAACACCACCCGCTGGCCCAGACACTTCGATTTGGGTGTCCGGGCAAGAACACACACAAACGACGCGAATATGTGTGATTAACAAAAACCGAACAATATCGGGTTCCCAAAGATGCCAATTTTGGCTCTGAAACCCACCACAACCTATCCACTGCCTCTGGGCATGCGAAGGAGCAGGATGACCAGCCAACAAGGCTTGACAACAGACGCAATGCATTCAAGTTGACAGAACTGAATTCCAGAACAAAACAGCGATCGGACGACCAATTTGGCCGATGATCGCGTCGAAATCTCGAAATAAGCACCGCGATAATCTACGGACCTAGGACGACCAATCCAAAGGTCAAGCACAACTCATACACGCTTTCCGAGGCAACACGGATGCAACAATTGCACAAAAACCCCAAAACATACACTAGGACGCAAGATTAATACATAAAAATACAGTATTTAAGCATTTACCAGAATTTCCCATGCTTCGGAACCCAACTAACACCACAGCCTGACAGGTCTCGACGTTCTGAAGGCAATGCTCGCTGTCCGGAGTGAAAACGAGCACCGAAAAGCGCATCGGGGCAAGCCGAACCTCAAAATCCAATGTTGCCGGGGGCGGCGCAGCCAAACACGCAAACCGAGGCGAACCCGATGTCGGCTAAGGTGAGCACGGTGATCAACACACCCTCAGGAACACCGTGCTCTCTTGCAGCGACATCACCAGCGGCCGGGGTGGCCGGAACGAGAAGCGCAGCCACAACAACACCCTAAAGTGAGCAGTCCAAAGCAAGGGGGCTCCCGCGGGGCACGGCTACGTGCTGGGTTGCGCGCAGGTTGGGCCGCGCGCAGGAGCGACGCGCCGATGTGGCTGCATGCGGGCGCAAGCGCGCTCGAGAGGCACGCAGGCTGGAGCACCGCGCTGGCTGGGCGCGCGGCCAGGCAGCAGACGCGGGCATAGGTAGCAGCAGGCGCGGCGCTAGGGCTGCACACGCGTGGGACTTGCGGGCGGTGCGCAAGGCGTGCGGGCCCGCACGGTGTGCGGGCCCGCAGCCGAGGTAGTCGGCTAGGGCTTGCAACGCGCGGCCTGCTACGCGCTCGGGCGTAGGCTTGGGCCGAGGCGGGCTGGCGGCGCGTAGGCGCACTGCAGGTGCGGGTGCCCGAGGCAAGGGGCCTGCGTCTCGGCCCGGCGGCGCGCGGCACAGGGTGTAGGGTAGTGCACGGCTTCCTCCTCGTGCGCGTGCGCTCGAGCGTGCAGCGGCGGCGGCTGCTGCAAGGGAAGGGCTCCCGGATGCCTACCTGCACGGCTCCGGCGACGGCGGCGGCTACGAGGAAGGAGATGGGATTTGGTTTAAGGGAGAGATAATTAGTGAAAAGTAGGGTTTCCCTTTTTGGGTTAAAAAATCTCTAATCTCCTTTTAAAAAAAATCTTTTATAACAATTACCCCTATGTCCCAAATTCACTTATCCTCATCCAAATTTCAAATTTTGAAATTTTGAACTCCCGTAACCTCGAAAAATGTGCCAAAAGCTAAAATGCCTCAAGAGGACCGATTTCATAAATCTCGATGCGTAAAATGTCGCAACTGCTCCCGAATGTACCGAAATCTGCACTTTCGGTCCAATAATCCCGCAAAACGTGCAGATCCGGAAGATCCGGTTGTCGGATTTGAAATTCGATCGCACCACCACGTTCAGTTCGACGACGTCGTCAAAGTGACGATCTTCTTTTTCGAAGATCTCACCAGATTCAAAAGTTGGTCATTTTTTAGAGAAACATCTGATTCCCGTGATTTTTTCGTCGAACTCCGTTTTTAACGCTTTCCGGGTGCAACCAATACAGCGAATTCAAAGACGAATTTGACCACTCCCTCCAGCGCTAATTCACTAAAAAATCAGTGAAAAAATTTCTGAGAATTTAATTCTCAAAGTGCTGAAAGTAATACCCTCTTTATATTTCCGGGATTAATTTCAGACTTTAGTTAAATTCTGAAATCCAAAATTTACGATTCCCACAGCTGTGGAATGCGAGAGGACATAACTCTTCGTTCGGTAAAAAAAAATGAAGAGGTTTGTGGAGCCCATGTTCAATATCAAGAAGGTTGCACTAATGGAAGAGATCGTGCCACATTTGATAAGAAATCGAGTTTTAATGTATTGGTATATATAGATTACATTGACTGAATTAGATTTGATTTTACAATGCCTTTAATTAATTACTCAATTGTTTGGTGCATAAAGTGTACTAATAGATAAAGTGCACTAAATAATTTTTCATAGTTGAGAGAGATGAAATGAGATAATAGGAAAAATTTAAATCACTATAAAATTTTCATATATAGATTTTTTATATGATTTAAATTATATTTATTGAATTAGATTTTAATTGTATAATCACTATTTATTTTTAAAAAATTTCTTTAGTGTATATGTAAAATAATAAATCGGGTGCAATTAATAATTTTTATTAATTGAGAAAGGTTTATGTTTATAATGTATTGAGAATTAATATATAGTTATAGGTTATAGATTATAGATATTGGTAGATAGATTATAGTGTATAGGTTATTCGTAGCAGTACTTAATTCTAATACTCAGCGAATCATAAATATTTATTATTATTATTATTTTTTTATTGAAAATCCAGTAAATAGACTAGAATCCGGTCCAAAAATAAATCGGCCCTCTCAATACCGGACCGAAGACCAGACATCGAACCGGACCGGACTGGCACGGACTCGATCCGTAAGACCAGATCCGGTCCAACTCTCTAACTGACACTTGTTTCAACTACCCAGTGCATGTGGATCCAACGGCCCCCATTCCCACTATATCTAGGGCTCCCGAAAACCTCGGCGCTCCGACGACGAGCATCGCCCTTCTCCTTCGTCCCCACGCCCTCGCCCCTATGCGGACGCTCTGATCCCTTCCTCCTCCTCCCGCCCCCCTCCCCCTCCCCCTCCCCCTCCCCCTCCCCCTCGTCTTCGTCTTCAACCTCTCAATCGCCATTGAGATCCACCTCCGAGGTCGCTCCTCCTCCTCCTCTTCTTCTTCTTCATCTTCGCCGTTGGAGATCGATCTCCGAGGTCGCTCCTCGTCGCCGCCATGTCGTGGCTCAAGAACGCCGTGAACAAGGCCGTTGAGGTCGGTGGGAGGAACAACCTCACCCGCACCGTCCGGAACTATGCGGACTCCGTCGTCCACCACGCCGGCCAAGCCGTCGCCGGCGGCGCCCGCATATTCCAGGACCGCATGGTGAGCCCCTTTTCTTTGCGGGAGTCTCGTATCGCATGCGTTTACTGGGGACTTAGATTCCTTCTATGTCCTCTTTTTGACCTAATCCGAGATGTAGTTGATGAAATGGAAATGGAGTTTTCCTTTGAGGATTTCTTTTTTTCTTAATTTAATTTTTATTTGCAGTGTCAAATAGGGAAATTCTTGGATGATGCTATGTATTTATGTGTGCTAAGATCACATTAATGTAGAACTGGGTTAGAATATATATATATAAAGAGTTGAGCTGGAATGCTACCAGTAGCAGACCGGCTCGGTTGCCATTCATTTGTTTTCAATGATGGAGCTTTCAAATTGACGATCGACACCGTTGAACATGATCTAAACCACTAGAACTATCTAAAAATTAAAATTTAAATCTTTTCAAATCAAAAGGTTATAAAATTTATAATTTTAATGATAGATATAAGTCTTTTGCTCATTTAACGGTATAAAGAGATCTAAATTAATTGATTTTTTGTTAGAAATTTTTTTAAACTATTTAAAATAAGATCTATACTCTTAATCTTGATGACAAGATTCCTATCATCACTTTTTGTAGGATATTTATTTTCAGCCGTTCATTTTTTTGCCCACTTGATGGACTAGAAAAGAATTTTGAAAAAATATGAAATTGAATTTCTAAATAGTTTAAATAATTTAGATCATGTTCAATAGTGCCGATCGTCGATTTCGAAGCTCCATCATCGAAAACAAATGGGTGGCAAACGAGCCGGTTTGCTACTAATAGCATTCCAGCCTAGCGCTCTCTCTCTCTCTCTCTCTCTCTCTCTCTCTATATATATATATATATATATATATATATATATATATATAGAAAGTTCGGCTACTATGCTTGTACAAGCACCAAGCAATTGGTGCTTGTAAGTTTTCTACTGTTAGATCTATCCCATTGACTAATTTCATCTCTTAAATCATTTATTTTTCCAACCACTCACTTTACCCAAGAGGCCCACTATCATTCTTACCACACATCTTTTCATCCAAGGACTAAAAACCTACAAACACCAATGTCACTTGCAGATATTGAGGGGAAAAGTAAAATATATACACTAGTGGATGCAGATATTGATTTTTTATTGGATCATGTCACTTGCTTACTTCTGCAGGGTATTCACAATTATAAAAGCTTCAAGCACACCTTGAAAAGATTAGAAGAGGCTGCTGTTTCTTGCAGGGGAGAAGAGAGGGTTCAACTTTTAAGAAGATGGTTGGTGGCCTTAAAAGATGTTGAGAGGGCATCAGGAGATTCAGTAGATGAGAAAACTTTAGAGCAGACTCAATCTTATGATGAGCCCAATACATCTCCTCGAAATGCTCCACTGGTTAGTGTATGCAATGCTTCGCTTGTCATACTGAAGTTCATTTTCATTATCATTGTCGTGCAAATATGCGCTAGTTTCCTTTTCTTGACTTCTAATATATTTTATCAGTATGCATCACTTTGGATGAAAGAGTATATTCTGCAAAATGAGAGAATCTGATTATAAAAATGAAACTATAAATCGAACAATACAATGCACTTTTTCTATCTTTCTCCATCGTATGCTTTTATCTGTTGGTCAGAAGTTTGTGATTGTAATATAGTGTATAGCTAATGTACTTAATCTGCAGAATTGAATAAAAAGCTATCTGAACTTATCATTTACTGATAAATAGTGTAGGCAACATAGTTAATTGGCTGCTTATTTTGACAAATAAGTGCAACAAGTTCAGTATTGCCCTTTTGTAACAACAGTCACCTGTCTGTTCTGAACAATTGAGTACTTTATTTTTTGCAAGTCCAGTTGTAAATATGCTTGTTTTAATCACTCCAGAGCACTGTTTTCTTAAGAATAGTTTCCTGACCGATGAATAACTCAATGTCTCGATTTTTCTAGAAATCTAGTTCTGAAGTTACAATGAAATTTTCTCGTCCATACTGTCAAGTGAGGTTTTCACACTTTATTTTTATGAAGTTTGTTTAATTTGATAGTCAACTCACCGAGAATAAAAAATATGTGTCTGACATTTCCTTTTTCATTCTCTCATGGGATTCATGACATGATGGATTTGGCTTCGTTTGAATTCCATTTAATATGAACTATTGTTTTGTTGATGCCTGTCTTGTGTGCTTTTGTCACCTTTGACTTTGATGCAATTGTGGTATGAAAGATGACCTAAAGTTTTGGTTGTTTGCATCAATGTTTTCTAGGTTTAAAAGGTTGTTTCTGTTGAAGGGCTTACTTATATGTTGGCTATGAGAGTATATCTTTTACCTGCAATAACACCTCCGCTAAGTGGAATAATATTATTTGAATGTCGGAACCTCGAAAAGTTTTGTATCTTAACATACCTTTGTAAATTACATGAAATTACTTTCTCACTGGCATAATATATCCTAGTTTTTAGAAGTCATTGCTAATTTCTTAATGAAACTTTTCCGCAATTGGTAATAGATGACTAGGCAATATTTAACATTTTCACCTTTATTTCCAATTCTTGCATGCAGGCTTTATTTTTTGATCCTGATATTGGAGGTGAGCCAATGAATTTCCGCGATGTGTTCCTTTATAGCCAAGCACTTGAAGGCATCACATTGTCCATGGTGAGTAAGGCTACATTTTAAGGTTGTAAGCCATTCTTGTTTTGCTTAACTGTTCAGAGGACAACAAGTGGCTAAAAAGCTAGCAAATAAGCATATCAGTTGGTTGGCATCTCCTATCATTTAGCATGTTGCTAACCATTTTACACTTCATTTTTAGTACTTCTAGATGTCTTGTGTTTTATGAGGAATTGTGTGTGCTCATACCCTTTATTTTAAGGAAAAAGTTCCATTTTCTCCTGCTAGTATACTTAGTCATGGTCATGCACAAATCAGCGGTGAACATGGAATGGACATGCTGTGGGGAGATGGGCTTGGTTTAGACTTTAGACCTACCTTAGACCTAGTAGGTAGTTGGAGGTGAGATTCATCTAAAATGTTTCATGCCTAAGTTCTTTTCCCATTCTTTGATGTCAGGCTTGTGAATCCTACTTTCTCTCACTTATTGTAATTGGACATTATGGATAGAAACACATTATTTTTGCATTTAAACAACATAAGAAACTCCGAGCATTTCTGGATGAGGACAACCATTTTAATACAGACAAATAAATTCGACGAGTGCAAATTTGTATTTTGGTCCAGTTTCCAATTAGGAATTTTTTGTTGTTGAACGCTTGAACTTTCGTTGGTTTGATCTGATTCTTAATTTGGACAATTGGGGTTTGCGTTGTTTGGAATATTAGGGCTTGCAGCCATTTTAATTGATTTTGGGACACTTGTTTGACTGAGACTACTTGACACTTGTTAAGGAATCTAACTTCTGAACTTAAGCAAATTTTTTCTGTTTATATCTTAGAAAAGTATATTAAATTTTTGTGCAATGTTAATAGATTTTCAGCAGCTGATCAGAGCTCAATAATAGGGAGGATGGTTGTGTTTGTTAGTTTTCACAGTTCATTCAAACTTTTCTTAGGGTCCGTGTGGCCTGCTTCATGTTAAGCAGGCTGCACTTCCATCCTAATTATTGCCGTTTGGCACATTTGAACCAACCCCATGTTGCGTAATCCAGACATGATATGTGCACACACCAAGTTAAATGCAGAAGCCAGATTTTTTAAGCTTCTGCAGTACAAAATTGAATGCGATCCCATTTTCCCGTTCCTCAATACTGTCCTTGACCTTCCATTCCACCTATCCTTCATGCATACGACATGCTCACCACAAGCAGAACAAAAACACTCAGTATTAGATAATATTATGCTATTAACATTAGAATTATTATGGTTACAAATAATTCAAAATTTTACTTCTATAGTATAACTTTTAACCTTAATTTGGTTGTTCTTTTCAATAGATAGTCTAAAACTTTTTGTAAAATGTGTACGGAGCAAGGAATAAAGTGACGTGGCACGGGGGCGTGCCGTTGTCCGCCTGGCATGGTACGGCATGGGCACGCTTGCGTGCCGACACATGGCACGCTTGCGTGCCGATGGATACGCATGGCCTCCCAGTGGCATGCTCTGGCACGTTTTTTTTATAGTTTTTTTGTTCCCAATAAGCTTTCATAATGTTATTTTGAAAGATTTAGTCAAATAATTATTAATATTTACTATATATAACTTACTATACAAATCAATTAATATAGTGATAAGCTTTTTTAAATGTAAAAAAAAATTATACCTCATAGAAAATAGAAATTAAAATATAATAATAAAATTTACAAGTAAAATTTATTTAAGAAAGTTAGAAAAAGAACAACATGATGAAAAAAAACAATATGAGTAATAAATTATATGACAAATAAATTAAACAAATTTAAGTATCAATTGATTTAATTTAACTTTTAGTTTTATTAGTATTTTTAATTTTTTAAATTTAAAAATAAAATTATTTTTATCGCAAATTTTATATAAAATACTAGATCTATCCAAAATAATTAAAAATTTAATTATATAATAATTAAATCAAGTATATCTATTTTTAACTTTTTATAAACTACAGATAGAAAATTATCTAATTTTATATTTTTTTTTAATTTTTTTTTTACAAATTAAAAACATTCAAATAAAAAAAAACTACGGATACAAAGGCCAATCCCCAAAAAAGGAAAAATTTTAAAAAAAATCGAATGAAGGACATAAGGACCTATAAAAAAAAATCTACCAAAAGAAAAAAAACACAAAAACCCACCAAATAAATAAATAAATAATAAAATAAATAAATTATTTTATTTTTTTTAAAAAATAATCAAAACTGAGAGAGAGAGAGAGAGAGAAAGAGAGAGAGGGGGGGAGGGAGGGGGGGGGGGCGCGGCAAGAAAAAAAGAAAGTGGCACAAAAAAAAAAAAAAAAAAAAAAAAAAAAAGAGCGGCACGGACCGTCCGTGCCGCCTGATACCCACGCGGGTATCGCACTGTCTCGCGCGATACCCGCGAGGGTATCGCGGCACGGGGGGTGCCGTGGCATCCCCCCTGTACCGTGCCCCTATTTGAGGGGCACGGTACGTGCCGCCCCGTGCCGAGCGGCACGGGGCGGCACTTAAAACCCAGGTACGGAGACCGCTCAACTATATGCCATTTTGCAACAGACTCTTCAAAAATATTTTTTTTGATTAATACCCTTCGACCTTATGATTCTTTTGATTTAAATTATTTAATTACTTTATAAATTACATTGATAGTCTTATTAAATTTAATAGTAACTTTATTAAACTTAACTAATTGAACACTTTGTCAACCAATGGAACTATTGATTTCGTTAATTGTTAATGGTTGATATCCAGCAAAGTCATTAATATGAGTGAATTCCTAATCAATTAAGGAAAATACCTCAAATAAGAAAGAACTTTTAAGTTCAAAAAAGTGTAGTTAAAAGAAAAGTAGTTGTGAGGTTATTTTGAAAATGGCCAATAGTTGAAAGGGTCTCTTTTTTTTATAAAAAAATTATTTTCTTATAAAATAAGAGGAATGGATATTTTGGTAATGTCAATACTCTATAGCACTGGATAGCACTTCAATTAAATCTTTGCCAAACAACTTTCAATAGCCTACAATCAAGGAATTAAGTGCCGTGGCACGGGGGCGTGCCGCTCTCCGCCTGGCACGGTACGGTACGGGCACGCTTCCGTGCCGACACGTGGCACGCTTCCGTGCCGATGGATACGCATGACCTCCCAGTGGCACGCTCTGACACGATTTTTTTTTTTTTTTTCTTTGTTCCCAATAAGCTCTTATAATATTGTTTTGAAATGCTTAGTCAAAAAATTATGAATATTGGCTATATATAGCTTATTATACTCACCAATTAGCATACTAATAATTTTTTATATATATAAAGTACAACTATACCTCATAAAAAATAGAAATAACAATATAATAATAAAATTTACAAGTATAATAAGTATTTAACCATGTGTATATTGTAAAACCATGTGTTAAAAAAAAAAAAAGCTCAGCACGGTACGGGCGATACCCATTGGGTATCGCTCTGTCTCGAGCGATACCCAATGGGTATCGCCGAGACGAAGGGCCCCCGCCCCCCCCCCCCAAAAAAAAAAAGCTCGGCACGGTACGGGCGATACCCATTCGAGCGATACCCAATGGGTATCGCCGAGACGGGGGGGGGGGGGGGGGGGGGGGGCACCCCTCGTCCCCCGTATTGTGCCCGTATTGTAGGGGCACGGTACGTGCCGAGCGGCACGGGGCGGCACTTAATACCTTGCCTACAATACTTTTATAACTGGATCAACCAAACACTCTGCAGCTTTTTCCTACAGCACAGTATCATACTTAACAGCACTTCTCTAACAGCACTACTCCCAACTGCTTGGCCAAATTGGCCCTTAGGGCAGTTCATGAATGCACCTTAATTTAATTCACATTTCCTTTGTATCTGTTTTATGATTACTTCATTACTTTCAGGATTTCTACAGCTAATTGCTCCACAATTGGGAGTAAGGTTGCCTTAGAATTTTGGGTAGCTATACAGTCAAGTAGAACATCTGTGAAAAGAACAACTATGGATTACTTCTCTCAAAAAAATTAAGGATTACTTCTGAATATACATTCTTTTTTCTTCTCTCTTTTCCTACATTACAGAAATGGAAGAAATAAGTTATTTAGCCAACACAAGCAGTTTGGACCTTAGTAAACATAATACAGCTATGTTCTTCTTGTTATATTTGCATCCTTGAAAAACTCGAGAATTCAATGCAATGTATTTACTACTTAGTAACCTTCAATTTATTTTTGTTAGCAGCTAGGAAGTCAAGAGTCCTGTGAATTATATTTAATAATAGCTGATTTATCTTAGCTGGTCTGTCTTTTAACAAATTTGATGCTCTCTGGCAGTTTGTGACTTTGTGGTTTGGGAAAAGTACCTTTCCAGCATATTATTCTGAATTGAGGAACCTTATCTCTCTGATGTTCATATATCAGATGGCATATTAAGTTATGAATTGTTCCTTCCGATCAGAAAGGTTAACCGCAGGTTAATTCTTTTCTGTGACTCAGATTCTTGAAGCTCCTAATGAAGAAGAAGTTGCACTGCTGTTGGAAATTTTCAGGTGAGGATGTTATATGTTTTAATAATCACTGTTCTTGTTCTTGTTCTTGTGATTGTTTAGTTTTTTTCAATTAAAGAAGTTAATTTTATTTGAAATAATTGTAGTTGTCTCACCTTTAAAAATACTGAATGGTTGAATCAGACGTGGAACTTTCATTTTTAATTCTTAAACTCTATATTCTCTGTGTATTATTTGCAAACCTACTTACATTGTTTGGAATATCTTGTGTCCTAATATGAGATCTATGTAATTTAAGAAAATTATTATTTGGTGGAAGTCAATGTGGTTTCTATGGCATATTCATTTTACAGTAAGTAATATATGTGGTAAGCCTTGAACATTTTAAGTCTGATTTGCTCCATGGTGTCTTATACTTAAAAATATAAATATGTTTTCTCACATGATTTTTCCGGTGTCATCCTTGTGTTCATTTTCTGTCCAAACTTCAAAGTATATAAACTCTCTTGGAACATCCTTTCCGTGTAATCATAATGAATCAAACGTAAAATGTAACCATCATTATTGACTGGCTTGGTTTAGATTAAGGTTAATCAAGGTTAATCAAGCCATTGCATGTCAGAGGTTTAGATAGAATATGAAGATATACATGACAAACTAGGTAAGAGCATGGACTAATCTGTATAATAAAAAGTAATGAGAAAATCACATGAAAGTTAGAATTTCATTTATTGCTTTTCTATGATTTGTTATAACTCGCAACTATTAATTTTTACAGCCTACTTTTAAAGCTTTTCTTCAGACAGCTCTAAACAGTAATTGTATTTCCTTTCTCTAGCTTGTCCCTAATGCAATATTTGAGTAATTCAAATATTTTGAAATTTTACAGAGAATTAGTGCATTGCGCCTTAATTCTCTAGAATGTATGTATTGCTTTTCACTACTTTCTGATGCGATATTGCACCATTATGTAATTGGATATTTTAAACTAACGTAGAAGTTACTGAGAACCAAAGGCCTCTCACATTTCTTTGTTTTTAAATGATGACTTGCTCACTACTCTAACAGTTGATTTCAGTTCAATGAGGATTTTTGTCTGAAGTTGATTTTCTCCCTCAAGATTGTGTCTTACAGGAGGCAAAGAAATCCATAATGCGATTATGAGTAGCATACAGGACTTGGCAAAAGCATTCTCAGGTTACCAAGATGAAGTCTTGGTATTTCTCCTGCCTGTTTAAAACTTTCATATAGTATGCTATTTTCTTTTCGTCTGGCATATATTTTAGTCTGGTCTTAGTTGAGCCGTGATTGTGGTTATGCTTTATTTTGAATTTGAATTACTAGCATATGATAAAGTCAAATATTCATTTCAGGTGAAGCGTGAGGAACTACTTCAGTTTGCTCAAGGTGCCATCTCTGGACTTAAAGTAAATACTGATTTGGCAAGGTAATTATGTCATGCCCCGGGGTCCATTTTGTAAAGCGTTTTCAGAAACAAGGGAGTTAGTAGAAAATGTGCTTTTTTTTTTATATATACAACTGTCCACGGGACTGACAGACCCGTCACAAATATATGAATTCCTCTGTATACACGGACAGAGTCTCTGCTGTATTTGCACGGCGTACCACTCGATACAATAAGACAACCAACCAATCTCAACCTATAAGCAATCACAATACGAATGCTCAAACAAATAAACAATCCTTAGAGACATAATGCTTGACATGCTCTACAGCGTCCTTACCGAAGATGATGCAAATGCACAGATCATCAAAAATTATTATTCTTTGAAAATGTCTCCCGCACGGAAACATTATTTTAAAAACCTAGGTGTCCATAAATTTATTTGAAAATTATTGTCCACATGGATTCACATTTTTAAAGCCGACTACCACGAGGGGTAGAAAACATCGCAATAAAAATTCGGGAGATCACAAGGTCCATCCACAATCACAGAACCAAAATCCACCGTTTATTAAACCAAAAAATCAATCAGTTGAATCAATTATTCACATCATTGAACCACAACTAAGAAATCCGAATAAGTCTAATAGTCCAAAGAGATAGGTAAGAAATAACCAACTATCGACGAGTAGGTACGAAACACTAAGCTTGCTAACTACTCGACCTCACGCATTGTCCCAACCGTCACCTCCCGCGGCAGTTGAAATTGGAAAAAAATAAGAAACCAACTAGGGTCTCCCAATGTGTACCGCAAGCCGACGAAGGCGAGCTGTATTCACTGGGAACGAGCAACAAAAACGATAATGGTATACAAGTAAGCAGGTAAATGAGTATAGTATTAATGATGATCGAAATAAAATAATCAACAGATGAATAACTAACCGCTACTGTAATATAGCACAGAATGTTAGAATGCACAACCGGCGAGTGGTCCAAATATACCCAATCTATCGGCCATGTCGGTCTAATGACCTCTGGCAAAGCCACCTCTTGCTCACTCACCTCTGCACAAAACTCCATGGCAAAGCATCTGTACTTGGGGCTCATGGGTCGGAAGTATGATCACTTTTCTAGAAAAATCCACCCTATTGCTATGGACCAGACCGCTAGTGTACATAAAATGCTCACGAGCTGTGAAAATCGATGCAAAATGCTCAAAAGCCAACTATTGGCAAATAGCCGAGAAGGAATCCGCAAAAAGTCACCGACCACTCGAGTCATTTATATCTCAAGGATATCACCTATCATCAACCAATCTGGTCATCCAATCTCATAGATAAAGAACACTGACCAATCTGGTCATATAATCTCATAGATACAGAACACTGACCAATTTGGTCACCCAATCTCATAGATTTAGAACGCTGACCAATCTGGTCACCCAATTTCATTGCTAGGAATCAAGTGCCGCCCCGTGCCTACCGTGCCCCTATAATAGGGGCACGGGGGGGTTATCTATGCGATATGCTCAAAAGCCAACTATTGGCAAATAGCCGAGAAGGAATCCGCAAAAAGTCACCGACCACTCGAGTCATTTATATCTCAAGGATATCACCTATCATCAACCAATCTGGTCATCCAATCTCATAGATAAAGAACATTGACCAATCTGGTCATCCAATCTCATAGATACAGAACACTGACCAATTGGTCACCCAATCTCATAGATTTAGAACGCTGACCAATCTGGTCACCCAATTTCATAATTCATAGATATAGAATACTGACTAATCTGGTTACCCAATCTCATAGATATATAGCACCGACCAATCAGATCAGTCAAGTCATGTCATGACGTCTAAGCGGGTACCGCTCTAGGCAAAAGTAGAGCAACCAAAATACAAAGTCAAGTGGTGATCAAGTACTCAACATGCAAGGTGTGTAATCAAGAAAAGGGAAAAAAAGGAAGGAATGTCACAGAGGTAGCACCACTGTGTCGACTTCAGATCGAAGCACCCACCTGAAATCAAACGAGACACCTAACTCCCAAGCTGGGTTTCGGCACGGGGCGGCACGTACCGTGCCCCGTGCCCAGGGGGTGTCTCTTAGGACCCCCTGTGCCGGCGATACCCTATGGGTATCGCGCGAGACAGCGCGATACCCATAGGGTATCGCCAGCACTGTGCCGTGCCGATCATCTTTTTTTCCCTTTCCATACATGTTACTACCTGTTATTATTTATTTATTTTGGCCATACCAAATTTTTCTTTTGTTTTTTTCCTCTGTTCACCTGTGATGATTGCATATGCGCATTACATACGATAATACAATGAGATATTACCTGTTATGATGACTCTTGTCGATCATATTCGTGATCTAATTGCATATGCACATTACGTACGACAATGTAATAAGATATACCAACAATATATGACTTTCTCACAGAACTATTAATATCTATACCAATATTGTCAAATAAATTTGGTGTCTGCAGATCACAATATGTCATATGATCCACCACGACAATCTATATGGAATTAAACAGTCATCTCTCTGTAAATATATAAATTTAAATAATTATTATATTTGTGAATTTTATTATTATATTGTAATTTATTTTTTTTATAAGGTATAGTTATACTTTATATATATAAAAAGTTACCAGTATGCTAATTGGTGAGTATAGTAAGCTATATATAGCCAATATTCATAATTATTTGATTATACCTTTCAAAACAATATTATAAGAGTTTATTGGGAACAAAAAAAAAAAAAAATCGTGTCAGAGCGTGCCATCGGGAGGTCATCCGTATCTATCGGCACGCAATCGTGCCACGTGTCGGCACGGAAGCGTGCTTATGCGGTACCTTGCCAGGTGAACATTCGGCATGCCCCCGTGCCAAGGCATTTTAATCTTTGCTCCTAAGGTCCTTTTGATCGTCGACCGGACCTACGAAAGATCCACAGAGTCAAGGACTAAACCTTATGTGATCCAAAGTCACCAATCACACAAATCCCAATCATCGGGAAATCGGTTCCTTTAACCGAGTCTCGAAGCTCGCCGGGATTTCTAAAAATTCATCGGAACACTTCCAAAACCCACGAAGTGCTTCGAAAAGTACCAATCCACACCGTAAATTATGTGTTGTCTCGAAATGCACCGATTTGGGTGCTCGGGTAGCAACACACAAGAATAACTCTAATAAATGCGTTTAATTAAAATTAAGCCGTAACGGGCTCTTGAAAATGCTGATTTCGGCTACGGAACCCTCCGCTGCCCACCCACTGTCTTCGGACATATGAGACAGCGAGGGCAATCGGCCAACAAGTCTCGGCGACAATCATAGGGTGTTTACGTTGATCAAAACGCGAACCTCGCACCGAAAACAATCTTAGATTGACGATTTTGGCAATTAACATACCGAATTCCTATTTACACCACACGAAGGCCATGGAACCTTGGACGATCAATCTAGAGAGTGGGTTCATGCTGCTCGAGGTAGCCCACATGGCCAAATTGCATATAAACCCGTAAGCATGCATTTAATTACATTAATAAACATAGAAACTAGTATTTTAGGGTTACCAAATTTCGTACGTTTTAGAAACCAACCAGTGACATAGGTTGATAGGTCTCGACGTGCCGAAGCCTGTGCTCGCTGTCCGGAGCGCGAACGGTGGCCGAGGAGTGTATTGTGACTACTTGAACATCAGTTTTCAATGTCACCAAAAGCAACGCAGAGGAACCCGCAATTCGAGGCTTCTCCGACAGCAACGAAGGTGAGAACAGGTGTCCCTAAGACCCCTGGAGGATCGTGCTCACCTTCCGGAGGCTCATCGGTGCCGAGGATGGTCGAAAAACCAAGCTCGGCCAAAACAATCTTGAGCTCGGGCTAGGTTGGAGTAGCACCTACCCAACTCGGGCTTTGGTGACCTGGGGCGCGTGCGTCGGCCGAAGGGGGCTGTGGCCAACGAGGGGGGACTAGCGAGGTCTGTTGCCGGCGGCAGGAAGCAGCGGCGGCGGCGTTCAAGCAGACGCGGCCAAGATCAAGGCTCGGGCTTGGGCTTTGAAGTCCGGTCAACAGAGAGATTGGAGGAGGTCGGGGCGGCGCCGGAGGGAGGTTTGGAGCCCTCCAGTTCTGGTGGCGACAGCGGGAAGGGGCGGCGGTGCTGATCTTGAGCTGCGGCCTGAGGTTGGCTCAGATCAGGATCAAAAGGTGATACGTGGCTTGGGGCGGAGCTTGCGGCGCCGGGGCTGCCCAGAGAAGGGTCGTCGGACTATTGGGATGTCGGCGGCGGGGTCTCAAGGCGGCGCGGCCGTGGGTAAGGGTGGATTCGAGCTTCAACCCTTGAGGGAGAGAGAAAAATGTAGAGAAGATGGTTTCGATGGATTTTCTGACTGTCGGGGCTTGTCGCTAGGGCTCTGGGTCATGCGGCACAAGTAGAGGAGACGCTCGTATGGCGTCTGGGGCAGAGAAAGAAGAGAGGTATTGTACGGGGTTGAGGAACCCTAGGTATATATATTGGGTATTCGGTAAAATTGCGCGTAGACCCCTCAATACTTAATATTTTTAACTGAGTCCCCCACAGTTCATGTAAAATGCAAAGTAGTACCCTGCCTTACAGTTTTACGTGAAACGGTACATGAAATCTCGTATTTTTTGCACAAAAACTTGCTTTGAAATTTTTGCCCCATCTAGTTTTTCATGCTTTTTCGTGGTTTCGCCTCGCAGAATCTAGAAACGGACCTTACCACGACTTTTGGTATTGTCAGACCGTTAAAGTGATTATTTTGTTTTATCGAAAACGGTTTCCGATTCGTGAAATTTGCTTTTTCTCTCAGCTTCCAAAGATTTAAAAATTTGAATTCAAAATTTGAATTTAAAAATTTAAAATTCAAAATTACACTTATTACATTATTCTCCTTTTACAAAAGGTTTCCTCTTCGAAACTTAATTACATTGCCTCCACAAATAACTGTGGATACCGCTCTCGCATATCTGATTCAAGCTCCCATGTTGCCTCGCGCTCCTCGTGATTTTCCCATAGAATCTTCACATATGAAATGTTCCGATTCCGCAATTGCTTCACCTCTTGCACCAATATTCGTCTTGGAGTTTCATCGAAGCTCAGAACCTCCCACAACTGAGTAGTCGTAGAGTTGATTACGTGGGATGGATTCGGGATTATACATTTGAATCGTGGACACGTCGAATACATTGTGCACCCGAGCTAGACTTGGAGGAAGAGCCAACCTGTACGCCACCGGAGCAACGCGCTCTAGGATCTCAAATAGTCTAACAAACCGCGGTCTAAGCTTGTTCTACAATCCGAACCGCTTGATCTCTCTAGTCGGCGACATCTTGAGCAATGCATGCTCACCGACTCGAAACTCTAGGTCACGCCGTCGCTGATCCGCGTAGCTCTTCTGTCTGCTCTGTGCAGTCAACAATCGTTGTCTCGCGATGCGAACCTTGGCTTCCGCATCCTCCACTAAGTTTGGCCCAATCACCCGTCCACCGATATCGTCCCGACAGATTTGGGATCGACATCGACGCCCATACAAAACCTCATACGGTGCCATCTCAATGCACGCCTGGTAACTGTTGTTGTAGGCAAACTCCATCAAAGGTAGCTACTTGAACCACCCCTGTGACACCCCAATAGTCCTACATCGGATGGGAATGAGATTGTCATTGGGTATATAAGAGATAATGGACACTAATAATAATAATTGGGATTAAGCATTTTGGGCATGTGGTTTGGGCCCAACGAGTTATTATTGTTAGTGGGACGGGTCGTCGCATTTGATATCAGAGCCAATCACCAGCCGGAAATGTGTGACTAGTCTTGGCTGTGCCCGGGTCTAGATGACAGAGCTAGCGAGACAAGTTTCACATCGCCTGGTGATCTTGGACTGTGCGTGTGATTGGGCTGACTAGGACGTCAAGTCTGAACCGGGGGGGAGGAGTCTGTGACACCCCAATAGTTCCACATCGGATGGGAATGGGATTGTGATTGGGTATATAAGAGATAATGGACACTAGTAATAATAATTGAGCTTATGCATTTTGGGTTGTGGTTTGGGCCCAACGAGTTATTATTGCTAGTGGGTCGGGTCGTTACAACCCCTCACCGTAATCCAAGACGCAAACATGGAGCATGTCCTCAAGAGTTTGAATAACATGCTCAGTCTAACCATCGCTCAGCGGATGAAAAGTTGTGCTGAAGTTCAGCTCGAACCCATTGCTTGCTATAAGCTCTTCCAAAACTAGGATACGAAATGCATGTCTTGATCATGATCGACATCGACACTCCATGAAGAAGAACAATTTCGTTGATGTAGAGCTGGGCCAATCGATCTTTAGACCAAAGTCGTTTGCACCAGCAGAAAGCGAGCCGACTTTGTCAACCTGTCCACAATAATCCAAATCGCATCGTGGCCTCACTGCGATCGAGGCAAATCTATGACGAAGTTCATGGTAATTTGTTCCCACTTCCACACAGGCACATGGAGGGATTGTAGTTTCCCTACTGGTCGCTGGTGTTCAGACTCCACCTACTGGCACACCAAGCACTGAGCCACATGCTGAGCCACATCCATTTTCATTTTCTGCTTGAGATCCCCATACATTTTGGTTTCACCGGGATGCATGGTGTACGGAGATCGGTGCACCTCGGATAGAATATCCTTTCTCAACTCCGAAACATCTGGCACACCACCGATCTCGAAAACGAAGAAAACCGTCAGAGTGGATCGTGAAGTCTCCCGTTTTTCTTTGCTTGAAATTCGCCTGCACTTTCTACAAATACGGGTCTAACTGTTGCTCGACCAAAATCTTGTCCACCAAGGTAGGTCGTACCACCAAGGTCACTAAATGGGCAGTAGCCTTCGTGGGTACAACCTCCAACTCCAAATGACGGAACTCCACCAATCAATGATGCTCGGTGATCATGAATGATAGCTCCGCCGATGACTACTTCTGACTCAAGGCGTCAGTTACCACATTCGTCTTTTCTGGGTGGTACTGAATAGAGAGGTCTTGATCCTTCAAAAGTTTGAGCTATCGTCTTGGCCTGAGATTTAGCTCATTCTGTGTGAATAGATACTTCAGGCTCTAGTGGTTAGTGAATACCTCGCCATGCGCCCTGTATAAATAGTGCCGCCACAGCTTAAAGGCGAACACCACTACCACGAGTTCGAGATCGTGAGTCTGGAAATTCCTCTCATAGTCCTTTAGCCGACGCAATGCATACGTGATAGCCTGGTCCGGCTGCATGAGCACACACCCTAACCTTATTCGGGAAGCGTCGCAATAGACCACGAAGTCCTCACCAGGTCTCAGTAATTCTAGGATAGGAGCGCGTGTCAGCCTGTCATTGAGTTCTTCAAAACTCTTATGGCACCCAGGAATCCATTGGAACTTCTCACTTTTTCTTGTCAGCCGGTTCAGCGGGGCGGCAATTTTAGAAAGGCCCTCGACGAATCGCTGGTAATAGCTCGCTAAACCAAAGGAGCTACTGATCTCAGTTACACTGGTCGATCAGGACCAATCAACCATCGAGTCCACTTTTTTTTTTTTTCGGATTCACTGCAGTACCCGACTGAGTCACAATATGTCCCCAAAAGAATACCTCACGAAACCAGAACTCACATTTCTTGAGTTTGGCTTAGAACTAAATCTCCCGAAGGACTTGGAGAACTCGACGAAGGTGGTCCTTGAGCTGAGCCTTTGACTCCTTTAGTTTAACGAAGGCCATTCGGTATAGAGCCTTCGAAATGGGAATCACGCTAGGAACCAAGTGTATGAGGAAGTTGATTTCCCAAATCTTGAGGCATTTTGGGCAGCTTGTCGGGAATACATCGAGAACTCCCGAGCTACCGAAATCTTTTCAAGTCTTGGAGTCGCCCGGTGGATGATGTCCACTGAAGCCAGGTCGGCCAAGTATCAGCCAACAGTCGGCAACTTCGTTTATGAGATAGATACAATTACAACGGAGAACAACTCCGAAATCCACATAGGTTGAACTGATCTTGTTCTAACCTCTAAACAAGTTACTCTAGTCGCGCAGGTGGCGAAGCATCCCTCAGGATCCATGATCGCTAGACCGGTCGACACTGATGACTGATACCCACCCCTTTTGGGTTCCAAATAGCTAATGTTTTAGGGGTCATGCTACCAATATCCATCACCTCTTCGGCAATCAATACCGCCACACTTGCCGACAAGACCCAATCATGTACCCTGGGATCACTCCGAATCTAACACTCTCTAAGCGATTAACTCCAAGCTCTCACTAACTAGCCGTTGGTCTAATGCCAATTACGCCTACAACAACACCATCCCTAGACTAACCCGTCCATCATCGACGAGATACTTAGGAAGGTGCATATGCCTTACATGTTCAAATAATTTAACGAACCTATATATGATAATGTTATCGACTCATAACAAAATTTATACTTGCACTTACATACTTGGGTGCGTCATCCCCTCATCGAGCTATGTCCTAGACCTGTCTACCTGATGCCTGGTGTGAAGTAGCTTGATGGCACATGTTCACCGGATACCCTTGGCTGGAAATCACGCAAGGTCGGTGACCCTGCTATTGTCTCCCCGACGGTGCGTTCTTGGGTGGCCTTTTGTTGCTAGAAGACCAAGGCCGTTTCTTTTCAGTGCCTTTGCTTGCAATCTCTTGCTCATTGCGGTCCTCGTTTTTGCCCAAGGACTTTGGTGGATCGTATTTCTTGAACTCCGCCAAACTCGCTCTCACTCGAGCCCGTTCTGCTGCCTGAGGGTTATCTCCCCCGGTAGATGTAGTAGACATTGTCGCATTGGGTGCAACACCGCCGGTGCCCATAGGTCCAGGGCCACCTGCCACCGATGTAACCACAGTGGCTGTCGCGGCCGTCACGGGTATAACTGCTGCGGCACTCACAAGTGGCACCCAAACAGTATCAGCACTAGCAGTAGTACTAGCCACCTCGCGGGCCATATCCGCAACATCGCTCGCAGCTACATCTGCGCTTGATCCCGATAAGGGAGCCTGTCTAGCTCCAACTGCAGCCTACTGCTGCACCACTCGCTGGACTAATTTGGCTATTACGACCACTTGCTACTCCAACCGTCGGACATTGTCCGCAACAATAGAAGTCATGGTATCAAGGGCGTCGACCACCTCCGCTCTTGGTGGGAGGCTCGTGCGTGCCATGTGCTGAAAACAAATAGGGTTAGGTCAAGTTAAGAAAAAAAAATTGACCCGACTAGACTCACCGGGACTCGAGCCCAAACAAACTCCGCTCTCACGTGCCTATATACCTTAGGTATTCCTTTGGTCAACCTAACCTGTGGTTCAGTTAAAGTCCTATGAGTGAAATTGTGATTGTAAATTTTCTCTTAGACCATCTTAATCCGTTACGCCCGAGATTTGTTTTGTAAAGCTTTTTTAGAAATAGGCCCAGTTTGAAAACAGAGTCAGCAAAAAATGTGCCTTTTTTTTTATTATTATACAACTTTGCCCACAAGACTGTCAAACCCTCCACAAATACAGGAATTGCTATGTATACACAGATAGAGTCTTCCTTGTATTTGCATGGCGTACCACTCGATACAATAAGACAACCAACCAATCTCAACCCACACCAACAATCAGCAATCACAATACGAATGCTCAAATAGCTAAACAATCCTTAGAGACATGATGCTTGACATGCTGTACAACATCCTTATCGAAAACGATTCGAATGCACAGATCAGCAAACATTACTATTTTTTGAAAGTATTTTCTACGTGAAAAATTTATTTTAAAAGCCTAAGTGATTGATAAATTCATAAATTCATTTGAAAATTGTTTCCACGTATTTTTTAAACCGACTACCATGAGAGGTAGAAAACATCGCAATAAAAATCCGCGAGATCACAAGGTCCATCCACATAATCACATAACCAAAATCCAACGTTTATTAAACCAAACTATCAATTCGTTGAATCAATTATTCACATCACTGAACCACAACTAAGAAATCGGAATTAGTCTAATAGTCTAAAGAGATAGGTAAGAAATAACCAACTATCAACGAGTAGGTACGGAATACTAAGCTCGCTAGCTACTTGACCTCACGAATTGTCCCAACCATCACCTCCTGCGGTACCTGAAACTGAAAAAAAAAAGAAGAGAAACTAACTAAGGTCTTCCAGTGGGTACCGCAAGCTGACGAAGGCGAGTTGTACTCGCTGGCAACGAGCAACAAAAACGATAATGGTATACAGGTAAATGAGTACAGTATTAATAATGACCGAAATGAAATAATCAACAGATGAATAACTAACCGCTACTGTGATATAGCACAATGTTAGAATGTATCAACTTGTGAGTAGTCCAAATATACCCAATCTAATGGCCATGTCGGTCTAATGACTTCAGGCAAAGCCACCTTTTGCTCACTTACCTCTGCGCAAAACCCTATGGCAAAGCATCTGTATTTGGGGCTCATGGGTCGGAAGTACGATCACTTTTCCAAAAAAGAGCACTCTCTTGCGGTGGACCAGACCGCTGGTATACATGAAATGCTCACGAGCTGTGAAGATCGATGCGATATGCTCAAAAGCCAACTATCGGCAAATAGCCGAGAAGGAATCCACAAAAACTCACTGACCATTTAGGTCATTCATATCTCAAGGATATAACCTATCATCGACTAATCTGGTTATCCAATCTCATAGATATAGAACATTGACCAATCTGGTCATCCAATCTCATAGGTACAGAACACTGACCAATCTGGTTACCCAATCTTACAGATATAGAACACTGATTAATCTGGTCATCCAATCTTATAAATATATAGCACTGATCAATCAGATCTGTCATGTCATGACGTCTAAACAGGTACTGCTCTACCATTAAATCATGATGAACATAAGTAAGGCAAAAGTAGAGCAACCAAAATACAAAGTCAAGTGGTGATCAAGTGCTCAACATGCAAGGTGTGTAATCAAGAAAAGAAAAAAAGGGGAATGAATGTCACCGAGCTAGCACCACTATATCGGCTTCGGATCGAAATACCCACCTGAAATCAGACGAGGAACCTAACTCCCAAGGTGCTCCTGATCGTCGACTGGACCTACGAAAGATCCACAGAGTCAAGAACTAAACCCTACATGACCTAAAGTCACTAATCACACAAATCCCAAATCATCGGGAAATCGGTTCCTTTAACCGAGTCTCGAAACTCGTCGAGATTTTCGGAAACTCACTGGAACACTTCCAAAACCCACGAAGTGCTCCGAAAAGTACCAATCCACATCGTAAATCATCTGATGCCCCGAAATGCACCGATTTGGGTGCTCGGGCAACAACACACAAGAATTACGCTAATAAATGAGTTTAATTAAAACTAAGCCGTAACGGTTTCTCGAAAATGCCGATTTCGGCTTCGGAACCCTCCACTGCCACCCGCTGTCTTCGGACATATGAGATAGCGAGGGCAACTAGCCAACAAGGCTCGGCGACAATTATAGGGCACTCACGTTGATTGAAATGCGATCCTCGCATCGAAAACAATGTTAAATCAGCGATTTTGACGATTAACGAACCGAATCCCTATTTACACCACACGAAGGCCATGGAACCTTGGATGATCAATCCAGAGGGTGGGTTCATGTTGCTGAGGCAGCCCACATGGCCAAATTGTATATAAGCCCGTAAACATGCATTTAATTACATTAATAAAAATAGAAACTAGTGTTTTAGGGTTGTTGCCAAATTTTGTGCGTTTTAGAAACCAACCAGCGGCATAGGCTGATAGGTCTCGACGTGCTGAAGTCGATGCTCGCTGTCCGGAGCGCGAACGGTGGTTGAGGAGTGTGTCTGGGCTACTTGAACCTCAGTTTTCAATGTCATCGAGAGCATATAGAGGAACCCACAATCTGAGGCCTCTCCGATAGCAACGAAGAAGAGCACGGGTATCCCTAAGACCCTTGGAGGATCGTGCTCACCTTCCGGAGGTTCACCGGTGTCGAGGATGGTCGGAAAACCAAGCTAGGCCAAAACAATTCTGAGCTCGGGCTAGGCTGGAGAAGCACTTACCTAACTCGAGTTTTGGCGGCCTGGGGGCGCGTGCGTTGGTCGGAGGGGGTTGTGGCCGACGAGGGGAGACCGGCGGGGTCTATTGCCGGTGGCAGGAAGCGGCGGCGGCGGCGTTCAAGAAGCCGCGACCAAGATTAGGGCTCAGGCTATAGCTTCGATGTCCGGCCAATAGGGAGGTCGGAGGAGGTCGAGGCAGTGCCGGAGAGAGATATGGAGTCCTCTAGTGCTGGCGGCGACGGCGGAAAGGGGTGGCAGGGCCGATCCTGAGCCGCGGCATGAGGTTGGCTCAGATCGAGATCAAACGGGGACTTGCAGCTTGGGGCGGAGCTGGGGTTGCCTAGTCGTCGGACTCCTAGGATGTCGGCGACGGGGTCCTAAGGCGGCACGGTCGTGGGTAGGGGTGGGTCCGAGCTTCAACCCTTGAGGGAGAGAGAGAGATGTAGAGAAAATGGTTTCAGTGGGTTTTCCGGCGGCTGGGGCTCTGGGTCGTGGTGGCACAAGTGGGGGAGATGCTCCTGTGCCGGCTAGGGCAGAGGAATGAGAGGGGTCTCGTACAGGGTCGAGGAACCCTAGGTTTGTATATAGGGTATTCGGTAAAATTGCGCGTAGACCCCTCAATACTCAATATTTAATTCAATCCCCTCAATGTGCATAAAATGCGCAGTAGCACCCTCCATTACAATTTCACGCAAAATGGTACATAAAATATCGCACTTTTTGTATAAAAACCTGATTTGAAATTTTGGCCACGTGCTGTTTTTCACGCTTTTCTGTAGTTTCGCCTCACAGAATCCAGAATCGGACCTCACCACGACTTTCGGCACTGCCAGACTATTAAAGTGATGATTTTGTTTCACCGAAAACCATTTCCGATTTGCGAAATTTGCCTTCTCTCTCAGCCTCCAAAGATTTAAAAACTCGAATTCAAATTTTGAATTTTAAATTTAAAAAATCAAAATTACGGTTATTGCAAATTAATCTGGCAAGGCGCCATCTCTGGACTCATGTGCAAATATAGGTGGTGGCTGGTGGTGTAGTTATATTCAAATTGGGTTATATATTTGAGAGTAATACAAAAATGTTTATGTCACAATTTTGTCCTATATATCTTGCAAACAAAAAGATTGTAATTTAAATTGCTATGGATTATTTAGTAGCCTCGCTTAATTACTCATGCATTTCAGTAATAATTTGATGTTCAAGGAAACGATGTACATAATTGCTTTTCCAGGATTTCTGTTTTGGATTTAACATGCATCTTTTGTATCAGATAACCTTAAAAGTACTGTTGAGAAAAACAATGAACTAATCTTATTTTCTAATCCATATTTAACTTCAGGTTAGATGCGGAAGTCATAAAACTGCAGCAACAACTAGATGGATCCGAAGCACTACGAACTCCTGCTAATGACAATCATGATCAAACATCTGATCAGACTTCTCTTTCCATTGTGGAGGTAAGCCTAACTCTCTCTCTCGGAAAGAGGAAAGAGGAAAGAGGAAAGCCTAATCTTCCAGTCTATTTTCTGAAGAGAAGCTTTGATTGTTTAAAGTTTCGATGCGCTGGTCATAGAATAAAGCATTAAGTGTTTAATGCGTGAGATACTGCTAAAGATTACAGTTATTCTAATTCTTATTTGGAAAATAATTCTCGTTATATGCATATGGACAAAGATTGAATGAATTTTTTGAAACACTATTTAGAAAATAAGATCTCATCATATTGCACTACCGTCAAAGAAATATGGGCACTTTGAATGGTTAAAGACATTAAGAATTGCTCCTTTGTTATATGGGCTCAAACTTTTTTTATGTAAATTAGAACATGAATTTCTTATTGTAACTTTAGTGTTGTAGAGACTAAGCAGCACTTTTTACTTGGCTTTGGTTGCACTGTTGCTATTTTAGCCTCTACTAGATTATATATTAATAAGATGCAATGGTCTGCATGCCCCTCAAAAGTACCTGCTTTACAAATTTACCTCTAGAAGGTTTTAGTGTTGAAATCTACCCATCTAAAGTTCCAACTTCTTTCAAATATACCCTTAGCATTAAGTTCTTTAGTCTACTGTTAAACATAGCTGTTTACTCTACAAAAGACTCATTTTCCCTTTCAAATATGCCCTCTGAAAAGTTTAAGGCTGCGTTTGGTTCGGGTATAAACGAAAACTGGTTATTCCTGAGATAGGTATAAGTTCATGTACAAGCAGGAATTAAAGTAATTTTGTGTTTGGTTGAGTATAAGAGTTGTACCGGAGATAAGAAAAATTGTGTTTGGTAAGTTCAAGAGGAATAAAATGAATAGAGGGGATTAAATTTTAAATTTAAGATAAAAATTTATATGGTATGATTTTAAATATTTAATTGAAGATATTTATTAGAAAAAAATATTAAAATTTATATTTTACTTATATATAAAAAAAATTCTTAAAAAATTTTTGGTTTCTGAAATTTTATAAATTTTTTAAAATTCAAAATTTTGTATATAAAAATTGGTATAAATTTTAAAATTTTTAAATTTTAAAAATTTGGTATAAATTTATTAAATATTAAAATTAAAAATATAAAAATTTCTATAAATTTTAAAATTTTATAAATTTGTAAATTTATTAAAAATTAAAGCTAAAAATTTTAAAAGCTATAAAATTTATAAATTTTCTAAAGTTAAAAATTTATAAATGTTAAAAATTTTAATTTTAATTGTCTTTTTATAAAAAAATTTGTATAAATTTAAAAATTTTAAAATTAATAAATTTTAAAAAATAAATTTTTAGATTTATTAAAAAGTAAATTAAAAATTTTAAAATTTATAAAATAAAAAAAAATAATTTTTTATAAATTTAAATATTTTATAATTTTAAAAAATTTAATTTTAAAAAAAAAGAGTAAGCAACACCTGTGGGGCGGAACAGCTGTTCCACCCTTATACCAGGTTATTCGGAATAACTTAGTATTGGGGAGGGGGAACATTCCCCCCCTCCCTTTTTGCCGTTTGGGTATAAGGGGGGGGGGGGGGGGGGGGGGATAACCCCCTTATCCCCCCTTTATACCGGGTACCAAACGGTACCTAAGTGATGAAATTTACCCCTCTAATGTTCCAACTTATTTCAAATCTAGCCTCATTTTAACTGGAGGTTAGATTGAGGATAAAGTTAACATGGGGTTAACCTGAATCATCAGCTGGTGGAAAGCATATATAAATAATGGAGAAACTTTAGAGTGGTAGATTTCATTAAAAACATTTTAAGGGTAAATATGAAAGTTGGGTACTTTTGCGGGGTACGTAGGTAATTATCCCTACTAATTAGCCGCAGTTGGTAACTGTCCTATCTATATTTAAAAAAACTTTCGTTGTTTAAATACACCTTCATAGTGTGCGTGACATGTCATGACTGTTCAAAGTTTCACAGGTTCATGCCTAAGTGCATTTATGTGTTGTATATATGACTGGTAAAATTTCACTTGGCTCTGAATTAACACAGCTTTATTTTTTCTGACTATGCAGGCCCTGAAATATGCACTCGCAGAAGTCCGTCTATGCTCTAGAATGGAAGCGCTTATATTAAAGAAGAAATCCGTGAGTATTGGGGATTCCATAGATATCCATTCTCAAAAGGTATTTTTTTTCCTCTCAACATTCCTTGACATTGAATAATTACTGTGATTTTTTTTCTTTCCAAGTGTTATTTTTATTTAGCATACTATAAAAAGGAATTGGTACATTAACCTCTTACAGGTTTTCTTTTACTTCTACTAATGCGAAAAATGGCAGGTTGATAAGCTGAAGATTTTAGCGGAATCTCTTGCTGTTTCTTCTTCGAAAGCGGAAAAACGAATTTTGGACCACAGGTTTCAAATTTGAACTATAGCATCCTCTATTTTCTGTATGAGCATCTTTCGGTGTATTTTGGATTTCGATCTTGAGTGCAACGGCATTTGCAACAAATACAATTCTTTCAATGGTTGGTGGGCTGACTAAGTTGAATCTAGGTGAAATTCTTTCCGGCTGGTAGATTTTCTATTTGATTGTTTTGGCATCTGCAATGTTTAGGCTTCTTTAGAATGTGACCGTGTATTGGCATTCCTAATTTTCCATCGCACTTAGTATATTATACATGCTTTTATAACATGACCATCTGATTTATGCTATTGTCAAAATATTACTATTGAATACTCTGGAATAAGCATAGAATGCGACAAATACTTCGGAATAAGCATATAACTATTGAGTTTTTACTTTCAATCCATAAAACAGGCATCAAAAAGAAGAGGCTCTGAATTTCCGTGTAGCAAAAGCCAATGAAGTTAGTGGGATTGAGAAGGTAAGTTGTTGGAAGAATAAATACCTAGGTATATGTGTCTGCCATTAGTTTCTGGAGACTAGCTATCATTAACGTTGCTTTTAAATTGAATGTTTAATTGGGCCTTATGTTTGGTTTTCTGAAACTAGTCGATATTACTTATTAAACTTCTATAACTCCAAAAACAGGAATTGGTTGCTGAGATTGCTGCATTGGAGAAGCAAAGAGATGAGCTTGCGGCTGAGCTAAAGAAGGTAATCTTTTTCATTTTGCACTTTAAGGGAAGATATCAATTACTTTGTAGCCCCCTCTGAGGTTCTCTGAGTACATTTACATTTTTCATATTGCTAACTTGTAACAGTATACAAAACAGACTAGAAATAATTAAGTTATCCATCAAAAACTTTTAAAGGGATTAGCACCATTTCAAACCCCTAGTACTGATCTTAAGGGCATTCATATTATATGATTTGTGAAAAAAATCATGAGATATACATTTGAGGAGAGATTGGTAGGTTAACTATCCCAATGTCTGCTGTAATTTATAAGAATGTTTCTTCATTGCCAACTGCTGTTACTAGATTTTAAACATTTGTGAATTTTCGTGTTTGTTTTCCATCAATTTCCATTCTATAATTTCATCTCCTTGTCATCTCACAAAATGCAAATTGTTCCTTTACTGTACTAATCAACTGAGGTCAGATTGGTTCAGATTAGATGGGACATTTGCTACATTTTCCTTTTTATAGTTTTCCTTTTTTTCCTTTTTGGAAGGGTAAGATAGTTCTAAGTTTTTTAAAGGGCGAGAGTAATCGAGGGTTATAATTTAAAATAAATTACTCTGTAAAATCTGTTACAATATTCATGGTCTCATGATGTGTTTCTTAAAGATGGATTATGAATGCAGGTCAATACTTCTTTGGCCGCAGCTGTTGGACGGCTTAACAAAACAAGAGAGGAACGGGATCAATTCGATGAAGCAAGCAATCAGATTGTTTTGCATTTGAAAACAAAGGTTTTAATAATCTTTTTTATTTCAGTTCTCTTATTTGTGTCATGTCCCCTTGACAACATGTTGATATTAAACTTTAACAACAAATTTAATGTATATACCCCTGCAAATTTGTCTATGCCCTTAAAAAAGTTGATTTTGTTACCCCTTCCGCCTACAGAAATGCTCTCCTTAGAAAACCTTTTCTAATACATAACCAGCTAACCCTCGTGAATCTAGTGACTCCCCAACTTAAGCGTGCTTTTTAAAGATGCTGAAATTTAGGAGCATGTATAAAAATACAGTTTCACAAGTATATATATATAGAGAGAGAGTCCGGCTACTATGCTTATAAAAGTATCAAGCAATTGGTGCTTGTAAGTTTTCTACCGTTAGATCTATTCCTTTGACTAATTTCATTTCTTAGATCTTGCTATTTTACCAACCACTCACTAAACCCAAGGAGCCCGCTATCATCCTAACCACTCATTCTTTCATCCAAGAGCTAAAAATCTACAAACACTAATGATTTGGTACTTTTAAAAGCATGGGAGCTCAATTCTCTCTCTCTCTCTCTCTCTCTCTCTCTCTCTCTCTCTCTCTCTATATATATATATATATATATATATATATATACTCTCAAAAGCAGAAGGCAAAATATGCTTGTGAATTTTTTACCATTGGATTTGTATTGAGATTTGTGCATTTGTAAAGTCAACTAAAGAGAGAAAAAAAGTAAATAGCACAAATCCCAATGCAAATCTAATGGTAAAAAATTCACAAGCATATTTTGCCTTATGCTTTTGAGAGTATATAAGCTCTACTCTATATATATATATATATATATATATATATATATATATATATATATATATATATATATATATATATATATATATATGAATAGATGATTTTCTAGGGATAACCCCTTGCCTATGAATGCCCGTACCACTTTATTTTAGATTGACCTTTCTTTCTTTGTATTATAGGAGGATGAGCTCTCAAGGTCTATTGCATCCTGTAAAGTAGAAGGTGAAATTGTTAATACGTGGGTCAACTTTCTGGAGGACACATGGAAGCTCCAGTCTTCTTACACTGAACTGGAGGAAAAGAAAACCAAGTATGAATATTCTGTTTGGATGCCTATGATATTTATTTGTTTTTATTGGACAAAATTACGTATGTGACCTTCCATGGTTGAAAAACCAAGTATGAATATTTATTTTTACCTTCCCTATGGTTGGAAGTGTTATAAATACACCTCGTAAATATCATAAATGCCCTCCTGCATGGGCATGAGGCATCTGTATATTCGAAGGGGAATCCGTGATATTAAAAAATTTAAAGGGGCATATATGATATTTCGATGTTTTGAGTATGATGTAGGAAATTATCCCTTTTTTTTCATTCTTTCTCTTTTCATTTATCTATATTCTACCTATTCCTATGAGAAGATATGCCTAGAATCATTTGATCCACGACATACATTTGTTCTTACTTTGCTGGATCTTGAATGAATTATTACTGATATTTCCTTTCTTTTTTCTCTGTTTTGTATCCCTTTTTTTTTTCAGTGATGAACTTGAGAGATGTGCAAACTATTTTACCAAGTTGACCAAGCATCACCTTTCTTCATGCAAGGTACTACAATTTAATTGAATCTATATCTAATCTCACCAATCATTATTCTCGGCCTTATTCTGTTCCTTGCGTAGGATGTACTGAGCCCTTCAATTGAACGGATCAGAACTTTTGTGGATAATCTAAAAATATTCAGTGAAAGGTAGTTTAATTATTTGTTTTAGTCTCTTTATTAAATCAATTAAACATCTAGTCGATTGCTAAAGTGTTTTTGAGTTTATTCTGCAGACCATCTGAAATGCCGGAGGATGAAGGTAATGAAACGTATAAAGAATCAAACCCTAGGAAATATCTCGAGGAGGAATATTTGGAAGTTGAGAAAAAGGTATTTATGTCTGTATAATAATTTTGATACATTTCTTTAGACTATTTTTGTTACACAATCTTTGTTTATGAACTTAAGGAATCAAATTTGATTGATTTCAGATCATAGCTGCATTCAGTGTGGTTGATCACATGAGGGAGCTCTTTGACTCCGAAGAGGGGAACAATAATAGGTACTGCCTTCTTTTTTTCTCTACATTTTATATGCAGTACTTTGTTTTTGCGGCTGTATATTAGAGAAACTATTGTGGATGTGGTACGTCACGGCATCCATGGACCGCACAGCTAAAAGGACGATACATACCCTCATTAAGGGGCTCGTGTTTTTTCTTTATCTTGTGACGGGCTGTTGGTATGGTGAGTAGACTAAAATACAGAAGCAGAAAGCTCCCCCAGATATATTGCGATTTGCATATTTCCTCCCTCTACAATTAAACCCTACAGATAACCCCTTGATTAATTAGAACTTGAGTACTTTAAAGCTTTTGTAGGAAGAAGAGAAGGGGAGAAGGGTTTAAATGCTAAATTTTTTTAGTCTAGTGGAGATTATATGTAGAATTTGATTACTATGGTGTAAGCACGAATTATGATGTATTGAGGGAAGTCATATGCGGTTCGGCTGAAATATTACAGAAGCACAAGACCCCCACCCAATATCTGAATGAGGGTTGGTATCACTTATTAGGTGCACAGTCCATGGATGATGTGGTGGATTGGTTACAGGCATGCTCCATATCTACCATACATAATTTACTACCCAATTCTTTAAATGCAGGCGAGACGACCCCGAGGTCAAAAAAATATTCGCTGCCATTGAGAAATTACGAGAAGAATTCGAAGCGATCGAACGCCCGACACTGGAAATTGAGATGCCTAAAGATAAGATGACTCCCGAAGAGAGACTAAATCAGAGTTCGTCTCATATGGAGAGAAACCCTACTTCGCCGAAACCTCCGGGAACAGGCTCTCCAAAGTCAACTTCCGCAGCCGCAGAAGAACAACAGTCTGAACCAGAATCCGAGCTCGCGAAGCTGGAAATGGAGTTTGGGAAAGTAGGCAAGGAGTATTCAGGTGATGAGATCAGTGGATGGGAGTTTGATGAGCTTGAAGAGGAGCTCAGGTCTAGCACCACTGAATCAAAATAGAAGTAAGAATATGATGGCATTGGTAGGGTTTCTTCACCTCTCATCCTATATGTAATAGAGTCAACATTAAAGAAGAACAAAATGTATCTTTTTAATACATGGGGCTATGACACTGTAAATTACTCAATATATTTTACTGCTTTTCGGATAAAAGGGGATTAGTTTGTATAAATCATTGAATTCTAGAACAGTAATTCTCTCTGCAAAAGCTACATTTCAATTGTTAGATTCTGTGTGTTAGCCGCCCCGTAATGAGTAGCCGAATGAAGTATGGAGAAATATGAAGTTGCCTCCAACAAATTTTAGTTTAAAGAATAAAGATCCAATAATGTGTTTTCCTCTGCATGCAATAACAAAAGTGCAATGCTACTTAGACACTCTAAAAGATGTGTGCATTCTACATGGTATTCATCTAAAGGGTGAGATATTTGTACTAATCACATCAAGTAATTAGTGAGTATATTCTATTCATTGGACGGATCGGTTGTGTAAGGATGTGTATTCTTTTTGCAATGTAAAAGTGCTTTTTTCTGTCAGGAAAATTGTGTTTGGGTTATGTACATATGGGCGGCACCTCAAATATAGGAGATTTTAAAACAGGGCCCTCAAATTTTTTTTTTTTTTTTGGGGTTTTATTAGTGTCTTCTAAATATCTAAATTTTTTTTATTAACTTATTCTAAGTAGTTTAGTTGAAAGTTTTGTTAATTTAATGCTATATCAGCTTGTTGCCATTAATTATTCCTTTATAATTAGCTAAAAAGTGATTAAACATCTTGATATTGTGGGGAGCACCTACCTCTCCAGAAACATCAATAGCCTCAGCTTTGGCTAGTGAAAGAGGAAAATGCCGTCCACTTTTCACTACTACATTATATTCTAATCTTAGAAGCCCTGCTCAAATACCCAAGCATGGTAAAAAGATTTAAAATTCTGATCTTTGACGCTCTGCTCAAATATCCAAGCACAGTGACACTACAAAGTTGAAATGATGAATCTAAAACCTTGCGAGAAATTAA
>CM055079.1:7408142-7437776 GCA_029204045.2 Tillandsia leiboldiana
TATGACGTGGGGAGTTAAATTAATTTAATTCCCTATCGCCACCTCCACCAGCACAGTCGGCGGCTCAGGTACCTAAGACCGGGCTCGCCGAAAGGGCTGGGGGTAGGTACGCTTGGCAGGTCCCTCCGTAGGGACCACCTAAGAATCAGGCCGGCCAACTGTAGTGTCACGACTTTTTAGGTGTATTTAAACTCTATTTATATATGCTTAGTCCGAATATTGTTTTTATCGAATCGTCGGGGCTTGTGAATCTGTACTCGCGAGTATTTTTCTGGTTTAGAGCAGGGAAAACGTTGAACGGCAAAGCGATCGGATGTGAAATCCGATTTACGGATCTACCGGAAAGGGGTTTTGAAGGTCTCGATATTCGTAGTGTGCATCGGAATCCGTGCTAAGTGATCGGCGCGCTTTTCGAGGAGATTGGAATCTCTCGCTCTATTTTAAACGACTAAGGGGTTTTATTTTTTAGTACGTACAAGAGAAATAGTATTTTATATTATAAGCTTTATTTTATTTATCTGTTTCAAGAAACGAAAATCCTAGTCGGAGAGAAAAGAGAGAGAGAGAGAGAGAGAGAGAGAGAGAGAGAATTTCCTTTCTTCTTCGTTGATCAAGCGTGTCGTAGGCGGGGAGCGAAATCGGATTCTCATCGCCTGCGAGGAACGAGTTATTTTTCTTCTTCCTCTTCTTCTCCGCGAGATCAAGGTTAATGGTTTGATGTTTTAGTTTTCATGTTTTGTTTTCCGTTTTGTGCGTCGGGGGTTTTCGCCGTTTTGCTTTGCTTGTGCCGTTCGTAGCGCCGCCGTTTTGCCCTTGCGCACCGCCGCCACGATGCCCGAGAGCGCCGCCATCGCGATGCCCCAGAGCACCGCCGCCGCGATGCCCTGGAGCACTGCCGCCGCGGTGTACGGACGCGCCGCCGCCATGAGGCCACCGCCGGCACTGCGCGCCCGCGCGGGGGTGGTTCCCGCGCGGGGGAGGGCGCGGGGCTGCACCGCCTACAGCGCACCCGCGCGGGGCTGGTGCCCGCGCGGGGCTGCACCGCATGCGGCGCCTGCGCGGGGCTGCTGCCCGCGCAGGGCCACACCGCATGCGGCGCGCCGCGCGGGGCTGGTGCCCGCGCGGGGCCGCACCGCATGCGGCGCGCCGCTCGGGACTGCACCGCATGCGGCGCCTGCGCGGGGTTGCTGCCCGCGTAGGGCCGCACCGCATGCGGCGCACCGCGCGGGGCTGGTGCTCGCACGGGGCTACACCGCATGCAGCACCCGCACGGGGCAGGTGCCCGCGCGGGGCCGCATCGCCGCGGCCGCCGCCCTCGGTTTCCGCCTTTACCTTTGCGTGTTCGGGACCTCAGTTTTTCACAGGCAAGTCTATTCTTACCTGTTGCTTCTTTTGGGGACTTTTTATGTCCGGGAGTCGTTCGAGGGCGCGGGTCGGTTTCAGGTGTTCCGGTCGACGCGATTCGAGGTGGGTACCCCCTTCTGTCATCTTTGGAGTTTGGGTCTGTCTTTATTATGCAAGAGTAAAGTAATTACACCTTTAAAATCTTGTCTAACCCTCCCCCTTTCGCATAAGTATCATTATTGCTATTATCTGTTGCGACTGAGCGTCGCAGTGCTCTTTGTTACACTTTGACTATGGTTACTATGCTCATGGCTACTTGCACGCACACCAGTGGTTTGGCCACCGCATCGGTGTACTTTTCCGGAGAGGTGGTACGTTGACCCGTGAATCCCCACAAGGTGACATAGTGGGGGCCCCTTGCGGTTGCTTACGGTGCTGCACAAGTGCCACGTGGGGTTAAAAGCACCAAGGTGAGAGCGGTGTGTATTTCCTGAGGCAGGTGCTCAGTTCTGCTTTTACAGGGAGTTACGATTGACTGCATGATGGGGAATGTGGATGCTCTGGTATTTCGGTTTGCGTTATTCTTAGTTTTTATAGCATCTTACACTTTTTACGTTTTACCTCTTACTCTTTGTGTCACTGACTTCCCACACTGTGACAGGTTCGGTCAGGGGTGGGATCTGGGACGACAGTAAGGCCGCGACTTGAGGACTTTAGCCTTGTTCTGGGCTGGTGACTTTTCCCGTTTATGTTTTGATTATTTCGGTTAGTTAGCCTATGTGTGTATGTTACTTTTTGTGGATGATGTGGATGTTGGGATTGTTTTATGTTCATGTGGATGAATGGTTTTTCTTATTACTTGCTGGTATGGCCAATTTTCAAATCAAAGAAAGAGTTTGCAAAAACGTTTTTAAAATTAGGTGTTGTGTGGACGCCGTTTTACAAACCCGTGGATTATCCTTTAAAAATTTGGTGGCCTTATTGGATGGTGTATGTGTCACGCCCCGGGGCCGAAACTGCGACCCGGGCTCGCCAACAGATCCGCCACCCGTGCAACACCCGCACAGGCGAAGCGTCTAACCTGCAAGAAAAGATACTACAGCTAAACAGATATTAGAGCTAAAAGATAAAACTGCTGTAAAGTTAAAACCAATAATCTGTACAACTGGAAATAAAGGTATAAAGTCCATCTCCCATAAATGATAATCATACAATAACCTCAAATACAAAACTCTGGACTCAACAGGTAGGTAATCCTGAATAAATAAATGATACATCAGTGTACAGACTCTCAGTACAAGTCAGATCCTCACAATACATCAGTCTCTCAAAGAGAAAATAAAAACACTAATCTACCGACTGTACTGAAGATCTCCTCTGAAAGGGGTACCGCTACTCTCCAAAGATAGGTAGGGATCTAGCTCGCGACTCCCTCACCTTGAACAGCAACCGCAGAATCAGCAACACCCGCTAAGACTCTGCAAAACAAAGGAGAGAAGGGACAAAAAAGGGGGGGGAACCCCCAACGGGTGTGAGAACTACACCAAAAAGGGAGTTCTCAGTGGGTATCGCCACCAGGCCCGACGATCTGCCTACCAAGTCCACTAGAGGTAAAAGATAACCAATGCAGTAAAACTGAAAGAAGAAGCTGGAGACACTCTACAGCTACCATGCCTCTATCTAAATGCTCAAATGGGAAAACTCTGACAAAGATATGCAACCCTCGCACACGAGGTGCTCAATCGACCCAATCGAGCTGACTGCCACATCGGGTCCAGTCAAACCTGCGCCCACCTACAACCACCTCCCGCTGACGGGCAGGAATTACATAGGGTGTCCCAATGGACTAACTCGCTATCGAATAGTGGCTCATGCAGGCTATAGCCGAAATCCACGCTCTCTCAAAACGGATAGACTCAAGATGCTCAACCTCTCACACAACGGTCAAAGTACTCACAACGACACGGGACCACCGTCAAACCAAACGGCTCCCAACAACACTAGCACTGGTCTAAACACAGCTACTAGACTCCACTCAGCCCCCAGGCACGAGTGCAACAATAAAAGTACCTGACCGAATAAACCCAATCGAATGAACCGATATAAAACCCGGTACTGCCTGCTCTGTCATCAATCTAACGAACTCAGTATCTCCACGATCCAAATGACCGGAACCCAACATGGTCTGACCGGAACCCAACACGGTCTAAAGCCTACTCCGGAGTGGCACTCGAGGGGAGCGACCCGCACGAGTAAAGTATCACTGTAACAAGTATCACTGTAACAAGTATCACCGTAACAAGTATCACCATATAGCAGGACTGGATCACGACTCTGATCAAGTGTGAAAACCCATCCACTAAAGGAAACCCGATCCCTAATCTGATGCAACAGTAAACAATAAGTGGGAAACTCCATTCACTAAAGAAACCTGATACCCAATCTGATGCATAAGCAACCTCCGGTCAACCGCCCAATGTCCGCGGTTGCCGCAATACCCCACAAACCACAACCTGGTGCAACAACCCACACCCGGCCAACCGCCCAATATCCGCGGTCGCCGGAAACCCTGCCTACCACAATCTGGTACAACCTGTCCCCGACACCAAAATCCCAGCTACACTATCCCAAATTCCTGCTCGAACCCGAGCAACACGGACCGCCTGACTAACAAAGAAGGAGAAAAGGATAACATGATTTCTCCTAAGTCAAATTCCGGTATGTAGTGTAGCAGTAAAAGATGGCCTAGCTATATGTCCATACAAACATGCATTTGTCCTCAAAGAAGAAATAAGAAAATAAACCTCATGCCAAAATTATCAATGACTATACCTGTCCATAATCCTCGATCCATAATCGCTCCTCAGAGTAGAACCTGCACATAACTACATAGTCCTATCCCATTGCATAAACCAGCCTCATAAAAGGTTATGTGCTAACATGGCATGATAATTAATCATATAGGGTAATCTTCCCTTAGGTAAGCTTCCACTAATCATCAACATGAATATTCGATTAATACAATTGTCATAATATGAATAATTAACTTGCAATTCCCATAAAATCAATATTGTTAAGCTTACCAATCAATTCCAGGTATTGTACCCTACACCTGCATGCAATTCTAACATATAGAGTTAGAGAACCGTCCACCGGTTCTCGGAACAAAGCACCCACCTGAAACGCATTCCGCATGCAAAGCCGAAGCCGGTGAAGTACGCAGCCACACGAAATCCAAAATCTGCCGGAACCGCACCCTCGGTAAATAGTAGTACAAACCACTGTTCCAACAAACAACATCGAAGCCGAGAATCAATTACATCACAACCAAAACTCTCAAAAACAGAATACGCTGTTTTTACCAACCAGCAGAGAGAAGAAGCCTTTTAACCTGTATACAGACCTCCAAAAATTCCAAAAAAATCACGGTTGCGATCCTCGCGACGAGTAGCCCCAAATCGACTATTTAAACGCCCAGTTCCGATACCTGTAGGCCAAGAAACAATTCGGACAACGTAGGAAGCCATTCCCTCAAGAACACAGTTCTGCTGAAAAAAAGGCAGCAAAGAAGCTTAATTCTCACCCTCGAAATGACCTCATAAAAATCCAATAAAAATACGGGTGCGTTCCTCTCGAAGAGTAGATATCAATCGAGTCTTTAATCGCCTCATTCCAATGCACGAGCACAGAGATAAAAATCCGACAAGCCTCCGCTATCCAAAAATCCACCAGCAAAACAGTGGCTCAGAGATGCCTCGGGAACTGTGCCAAAAACTCGAAATACCGAGAAGTGATCAACATGAAAAATGAAGCCTTACCTCTCGTGAACGCGGTGCCGCAAAAATCGTCGAAAACAATGGTCTGAGTAAGCCAAGGGAGCCTGCGCACTGAAATGCGACGAAGGGGATCACCGGTGAAGGAAAGTCGCACTGCGTCGAAATGCCGCATACCTCGAAGTGCGTGCCACCAAAAATTCCCAAACTTCTCAACGAGATGCTCCACAGGAAGATGAACAACTTTGCTTAAGGTTGCATAGAGAGGGGAGCTCGGTAAAAGCCTCAAACCGCAGGCCAAAGGGAGGTATTTATAGCCAAAACTGAACAAATCAATTAATACCAAATGGGTCCCAACTTTCGGGCGCCCGAAATGATTCGGGCGCGCACAGTGCGCCCGAATCTGGCCGTCCATCAGTGCCCGAATCCACCAGATGCTGCCACGTCACCCCAAAATAGCAAACAGCAACCTCCGCCATCCGCGCTGCGCCACGTCGCCCGCGCTCGAAGAGCAAACAGCGGCGCCGCCCACCCCGGCCGCGCCGCGTGGCACCCCCGCACCTGCCCCGCGCACGTCGCCCGGCTGACCCGCGCGTACGGCCACCTGCCCCGCGCGTACGGCCACCTGCCCCGGCCACCTGCTCCGCTCCTTGCGTGGACCGCGCGCACAACACGTCTCCAACCACACGCTGCCACCTATCCCCCGCCGGTCCATGCACCAGGCCGCTCGTCCCATGGACCACGCGCGCGTGCGCCCGCCACTCCCGGGCTGCCACGCGTCCCTCCCCCGGTGCACGCCTGCCCCGTGGACCGAGCGCCCAGCGCCGCTGCCCGCCGCTGCCCGCCGCCGCGCTTCGCCGCTGCCCGCGCCGCCGGCGCTGCCCTCCGGCCGCCGGAACAGTGTTCCATGCCTCGAAATCCGTGTTTTCTCATCCAGGCTCCGAAAAATACAAGTAAATAGCCCATTTTCACCGTTTTCGCACGTTGAATCCAAATCCGCTGTCCGATTTGCCAAATTCCAATCCCAAAATTTGTCGAAGGCATCCGGAAGGGCGTTTTTAATCCAAATTCCGCACTGAGTCCAATTTTGATGCCCGATTCGAGCGAAACCACTTCTACACAATCGGCGGGGGCTCTAATTACCCATGTGATCTATTTTACACCCGAAGTCCATCACTTGTGTCCAAATTGGTGCAGAAACACCGCCGACACGCCACATAGGCCTCCAAAAGCTGCTGGTCACATTGTAGAAGCCCTGCAGAGATCCGGGTCACTACAGTATGTTTACCTTCTCCCTTCTCTTTTCATACTTGACTAGTGTGGTTAAAGTGAAGTTGTATTGTCCTACGCCGTGCATACGCAAGGGTCGCTCTGTTTGTTTCATCGAGGACTCTCGCGTATGTGACGGATCTGTACACGTGTCTGGCGGGTGTTCTTTTAAAAAAAAATAATAAAACAAAATGATGCACGTTTTTCCGCTTAATTAAACCCCCGGGGCGTGACAGATTAAGATGGTATCAGAGAAAAACAACTTTTACCACGATAGTCGGTGTCCAATATCCACAGAGTACATTACCACTAGCTACTAACCAATGAGATGATCAAGGTATAGGTGCGTAGAGCGCGAGTGTTTCGGGAGGGGGGAAAATTTTGAGTCCCTGTTTGATCGTAGGTCTTGGTGCTAGATCAGTTAAGTCTAGGGTCGACTTGGTTTCTATGAATGCACAGATAATGGCCCGGACTAGGTCGTCAACTGATAATGCAGGGGCAGATGGTACGGCATCGACGGCTGCGGAGAATCAGCTTCTTCGACAACAACTGCGAGAGATGGTCGGCAACTAACGGCCCTCACAGAACACGTACGTCAATTGACGCAGCAACCAGCTACGCCGGTGGTGGTCGCCCAGGCCCCTCCACCCGGACCAATTGCACCTACGACGGGACCGCCGGTAGCAGACGACGAGGCTATGGCCGCCCCTCCTCAGACCGCGACGACCGGAGTACCGTTGGTTCAGCCAACAGCGCCTTCAGTAGCCCCAATGCCAACGGCTTCGGGACCTATGCCGGGAGCCACTACTGAAGACCCTTTGAGAGAGACTGTGATGACACCTACTCCCGTAGTGTCCGCCGTCGCCGCGGGGGAAGCTTCTATCCAGCAGACCGAACGGGACAGGGTAAGAGCGAATTTGGTGGATTTCAAAAAGAACGACTCACCTGTGTTTGAGGGAGAGACGACCGACCCTTGGGTCGTGAAAAAATGGGTAGACACCATGGAAAAGCTTTTCGAAGATTTGTTGATGGAGGAGTATGAACGGGTCCCCTTGGCAGTCCGCTTCCTTGAGGGAAACGCCCGCATGTGGTGGAAGACGGTGCGCCCGGACCCCTCGAAGGGCACCGCCCTTCCATCATGGACTACGTTCCGAGAGGAGCTGTTTGGGGCATTTTTCTCCAATAACGTCAAACAGCAAATGGAGGATGATCTGAAGCACATCAAGCAAGGAAGCCGGTCGGTTATGGAGTACCAGCGGGAGTTTGTGAGATTGGCCAATTGCGTTCCTTTTGTCATAAGGGACGAATCTCACAAGGCCCAACTTTTTGTGGACGGATTGCGGAGTGACATCTTTCAAGTTGTACAAGCGGCGGACTTGCACACTTTCCAGAAGGTGGTCGACAGAGCCACCATAGTGGAGCGTGGATCTGCGGTTACACGTGCCCGACGGGAGGGCTCTGAGCATAACAGGGATAAGAAGTGATCTCAGTCTTATTCCGGAGGAGGCTATTCCAGCGGGAGCCAACCCCCTAAACATCCGAGATCGCAATAAGGAACCAGGAGCGCGCCGACGGGAGGACAAAGGCCGGGGGACAGGCTTTGCATCATTTGCGGTGGAGCACACCGGGTGACTGAATGTTCCATGAGGCACGACCACTTTTTTCGTTGCGGCAAGCCGGGGCACTTCCGTTTCAACTGCCCCTTGAACGCGGGGACAGCATCCTCAGCAGCTTCTACTCCATCGCCGCAGCAGCAGGGACGGGGAAAAGCTCATTCAGGATCGGCCGCTCGTTCTCCAACATCTCGACGGGAGGGGGAACCGCGACCGTAATCAGGAGGGAGAGTCTACTCGATAACCCATCAGGGGACGGACCCACCGAAGGATGTGGTAGCAGGTATTACTCTAATCTCAGATTATCGTGCTAGAACCTTGTTTGACACCGGAGCATCCCACTCGTTCATATCCCGTACCTTCGTTCATACCCATGATTTCGAGGAGAGACCCCTGCACAGTTTAATGTCCGTTCAGACCCCAGGACGGCCTATTGAAGTTGTTAGCTTTGTGCCTTCCTGCCCGATAAGGTTGGGAAGGCTATCTTGCCCTTGGGATTTGGTGGTGATTCCGCTGAAGGAATTCGACGTGGTACTTGGAATGGATTGGCTTACTAAATATCAAGCGGTGATCGACTACGAGAAGCGCCAAGTTCGTCTACAGGAACCTGGATTCCCGGAACATGTGTACTTAGCATGTAAAAACACCTTCTTTTCAACCGTTATCTCCGCATCACGGGCCAGAAGACTGATGGAAGGCGGATGTGTAACTTACTTGGCTTCAGTGGACTTAGCGACTCGACCCTCAACACCGCTCTCCGATATCCCGGTTGTAAGGGATTTTCCAGACGTTTTTCCAACCGAACTCCCGGGGAGGCCCCCCGAGCGAGAGATTGATTTTCCTATCGAGCTTCTTCCAGGCACGCAACCTATCACAAAGGCACCGTACAGAATGGCTTTCGCGGAATTGAAGGAACTCAAGGCACAACTAGAAGATCTTATGGATAAGGGGTTCATCAGACCGAGTGTGTCGCCTTGGGGCGCACCCGTACTCTTCGTGCGGAAGAAGGACGGGAGTTTACGTCTGTGCATCGACTATCGGGAGATAAACAATGTCACAATGAAAAACAAGTATCCCTTGCCTCGGATTGATAACCGGTTCGATCAACTACAAGGAGCAACGGTGTTCTCAAAAATCGATCTGCAGTTCGGCTATCACCAGCTTAGAGTTCGGGGTGAGGATATTCCTAAAACATCCTTTCGGACTCGATACGACCACTACGAGTTTACTGTTATGCCGTTTGGACTTACGAACGCTCCAGCAGTATTCATGGATATGATGAACATGATATTCAGACCCTTCTTGGACCAATTTGTAGTGGTATTTATTGATGACATCCTGATTTACTCACGTTTGGACGAGGAGCATGAGGAGCATTTGCAGCTAATTCTTCAGACTCTCAGGGACCAGAAATTGTTTGCTAAACTTAAAAAGTGTGAGTTCTGGCTTCGTGAGGTGGACTTTTTGGGACACATAGTTTCGGCGACGGGAATTGCGGTGGATCCTAAGAAGGTGGAATCAGTAACTAACTGGCCCCGACCGACTACAGTGACGGAAATCCGAAGCTTCTTAGGTTTGGCAAGATATTATAGGCGCTTCATGGAAGGTTTTTCAAAAATTGCCACCCCTCTAAATCGTTTAACCTGGAAAGGGGAGAGATTTGTTTGGACGGCTCAATGCCAGGAGAGCTTCGAGGAACTCAAGGACAGGCTAACACGGGCACCCGTGCTTGCACTACCGAAACTCGGTGAGGATTTTGAGGTTTATTGTGATGCATCACGGAACGGTCTTGGAAGCGTGCCGATGCAACAGGGGAAAGTTATAGCCTACGCATCAAGACAACTCAAGGATTATGAGCGAAACTACCCTACACACGATCTGGAACTCGCAGCGGTCGTTTTCGCTTTAAAACTTTAGAGGCATTACCTTTACGGAGCTCATTGCAACGTGTATTCTGATCACCAGAGCCTTAAATATTTTTTCACACAGAAGGAATTGAACTTACGGCAGAGACGTTGGTTGGAGTTGTTGAAGGACTACGATTTGTCCATTCAATATCATCCCGAAAAGGCAAATGTAGTGGCCGATGCCTTGAGCAGGAAGGGTCAGCCAGAGGAGTTATCGATGAGCGCGATTACTCAGCAGGACAGATTAATCGCAGACTTCTCACGAATGAGATTGGAGGTTGTACCAGAGGGCACTGTTACTCGACTTTTGTCCCTTGTAGTCAAGCCTACCTTGTTTGAGAAAATCCTGGTAGGTCAAATGACAGACGCTCAATTGCAGTTTGTACGGGACAAGTTTACTTCAGACCAAGGGGGTGACTTTTCGATTGGTACGGACGACGCAATACGGTTCCGAGGACGTATTTGTGTGCCCGACCTACCGGATTTGAAGGATGAGATATTGTCAGAGGCGCACCGTGCTCCCTATACGGCGCACCCTGGTGGCACGAAGATGTACAAGGATCTTAAGCAGACTTTTTGGTGGCCTAAACTGAAGGGGGACGTAACTCGGTTCGTAGCACATTGTTTGGTTTGTCAACAGGTAAAAGCCAAACATCAGCGCCCGGCGGGGAAACTGCAACCTCTACCAGTGCCAGAGTGGAAATGGGAGCGGATCACCATGGATTTTGTCACTGGTTTTCCACGATCACAGTAAGGTCACGACGCGGTCTGGGTCATAGTGGATCGATGACGAAGTCGGCTCACTTCCTACCTATTCATACAACGTGGACTCGAGACCGTTTGGCGCAAGTCTACATCAACGAGGTTGTGAGATTGCATGGGGTGCCGGCATCGATTACCTCGGATAGAGACACTCGGTTTGTGTCGAATTTTTGGCAGAGTTTGCAACGGGCTTTGGAGACCAAATTGCATTTCAGCACAGCTTTCCACCCCCAGAGTGACGGACAGTCGGAACGGGTGATCCAGATCCTTGAAGATATGCTCCGAGCTTGCGTGCTCGATTTGGGTTAAGGATGGTCACACTATCTACCTCTCGTGGAGTTTGCCTACAGCAACAGTTACCAGGCTAGCATTCAGATGGCGTCGTACGAAGCCTTGTATGGGCGTCGATGTCGATCTCCTATTTGTTGGGATGACTTAGGGGAGCGGAAGTTCTTGGGTCCGGACTTAGTGGAGGAGACCGAGGCAAAGGTGCGCCTTATCAGGCAGCGGTTGTTGACCGCCCAGAGTCAGCAGAAAAGCTATGCAGACCGGAGACGACGTGACTTGGAGTTTCAGGTAGGGGAGCACGTGTTGCTCCGGGTTTCGCCATCCAAGGGGATTAAACAGTTCGGTTTGAGAGGCAAGTTGAGCCCGCGGTTCGTTGGACCTTTTGAAATCTTGGAGCGCGTTGGCACGGTAGCTTATCGTTTAGCCTTGCCGCCAAATCTCAATCGGGTGCACAACGTGTTTCATGTTTCGATGCTCCGAAAATACCTCCCTGATCCGTCGCATGTTCTCGATGTTTCTGCTATTGAGCTTCGAGAGGACTTGAGATTTGATGAAACACCGGTACGAATCTTGGCACGTGAAGACAAAAAGTTGCGCAACCGGATTATTCCCTATGTGAAGGTGCTGTGGAGTAATCATGAAGAGCGCGAAGCGACTTGGGAATTGGAATCGAAGATGAGAGAGTGTTTTCCAGACTTGTTTAGCGTGGGTTGAGGTTAAGTTTCGATGACGAAACTTCTTTTAAGGGGTGTGTGGTGTAGTGTCACGACTTTTTAGGTGTATTTAAACTCTGTTTATATATGGTTAGCCCTAATATTATTTTTATCGAATCGTCGGGGCTTGTGAATCTGTACTCGCGAGTATTTTTCTGGTTTAGAGCACGGAAAACGGTGAACGGCAAAGCGATCAGATCTGAAATCCGATTTACGGATTTCCCGGAAAGGGGTTTTGAAGGTCTCGATATTCATAGTGTGCATCGGAATCCGTGCTAAGTGATCGGCGCGCTTTTCGAGGAAATTGGAATCTCTCGCTCTATTTTAAACGACTAAGGGGTTTCATTTTTTAGTACGTACAAGAGAAAATAGTATTTTATATTATACGTTTTATTTTATTTATCTCTTTCAAGAAACGAAAACCCTAGTCGGAGAGAAAAAAAAAGAGAGAGAGAGAGAGAGAATTTCCCTTCTTCTTCGTTGATCAAGCGTGTCGGAGGCGGGGAGCGGAATCAGATTCTCATCGCCTGCGAGGAACGAGTTATTCTTCTTCTTCCTCTTTTTCTCCGCAAGATCAAGGTTAGCGGTTTGATGTTTTAGTTTTCGTGTTTTGTTTTCCGTTTCGTGCGTCGGGGGTTTTCGCCGTTTTTCTTTGCTTATGCCATTCGTAGTGCCGCTGTTTTGCCCTTGCGCGCCGCCGCCGCGATGCCCTGGAGCACCGCCGACGCATGAAACGGAAACTCCATTATGCTTGTTAATTTTTTACCATTGGATTTGTATTGTGATTTGTGTTAGTCTAAAGTCAACTAAAAGAGAGAAAGAAAATGTAAATAGCACAAATTTCAATAGTAAAAAATTCACAAACATATTTGGGCTTATGCTTTTAAAAGTATATAAGCCATACTCTCTCTCTCTCTCTCTCTCTCTATATATATATATATATATATATATATATATATATATATATATATATATATATATATATATATAATAATAATAATAATTAAGCTCGTATCGGTACCTCGAGCTTAAGGAAAAAAAAAATAAAAATAAAGGAACCGAAAGATCAGACAGAGAGAAAGAGGAGAGCCGTCGTCGGATTGATTAGCAAGGCAATCGGATGGCGAAGGAGGCACAGAGAGAGGATCCCAACAAGCTGACGAGCAAGTGGCACGCGAAACCCAACCCAACCGTCGGATAGATTGGCAAGGCAATCGGATGGCGAAGAAGGCACAACCCGACCGTCGGATTGATTGGCAAGCCAATCGGAGGGCAAAGCAGGCACAGAGAGGGGATCCAAACAGGTCGACGGGCAAGTGGCACGAGAAACCCAACCCGAGTCGAAAACAATCGGAGGGCAAATGAGGCACATAGAGAGGATCCCAACAGGCCGACGGGCAAGTGGCACACGAAACCCAACCCAAGCCGAAACCCAACCCGAGGCGAAGCCCAACATGCGTCATCCGATGGATCGGCAAGGAAATCGAAGGACAACAGAGAAACAGAAAGGATCTTGATCTTGGGAGAGAGAGAGAGAGAGAGAGAGAGAGAGAGAGAGAGAGAGAGAGGATGAGGGGTCTAGAGGTGGCTAGGAGTCGGAGAAGGCTAGGAGTCACACACACACACACACACACACAGCGGGGGGGGGGAAGGCTAGGAGTCAGATGGGTAGAAGGCTAGGAGTCACAAAAAGAGAAAGAAAGAGAGAGAGAGAGAGAGGTTTGGAGAAGGTTAAGAGTCACAGAGAAGGATAGAGGAGAGAGAGAGAGAGAGAGAGAGAGAGAGAGAGAGAGGAAGAGAAGACTAGGAGTTAGAGAGAGAGAGATTCATAGAAGGCTAGGAGTCACAGAGAAGGAGAATGCGACGCATAGCAAAATATATAGGAGTGCGACACGTGGCATGAGGAACTGCCAAATAATAAATTGTATAGATTTTAACATTTTGTTATCCTATAATTTTAATATTTATTTTTAAAAAATATTATTAAATAGAATAGAAAAATACTATGTTTAAAAAAGGAAAAGACTACATAGTATAAATTACATGATTATAAATAATTAATTTCACTATTTGTGACTTTGCAATATACATTATAAATTAAAATCATATAGAGCCCCCAATTTTTTTTTTCTCAACGCATTTAATTTCTTATTACTTTAATTTGAGTTTTAGTGTTTGGAATTTTTCTTTAGCCTCACTTGCTTTCACTAACATCAAGGGGTTGGTTGTATGATTTTATAACTACACTATAGTTGCAAATACATGTAATTTTATTATTTTGCGTTTGGTTTAATACAATTAAGTTCAACTGCTGCAGTTGCAACTATATAACAAAGTTTAAATATTGTAGTTGGAACTACATTTGAATTGGTTGTAATTCTAACGGCAGTAGTTGGTGAGGAATAGAATCACCCACTAATTAACAATAATAAATAAATAAATAAATAAATGGCTAAATAAATAATATATATTTACTTGTATATAGATAAATAAAAATATTTGTAAATAAATAAATACTAATAAAAGGCATTAACAAGCTGTGTAAAAAAATATATTTTTTTTAAAAAAATAGTTTTATTTAAAATATAAAAAATAATTTTATTTCTAAATTTTTATAGAATGTGATTGTATATGTTAACTTAATAAATTTTAATTACTTATAATTATTAAATTTGATAAAAAAAATGAGAGAATCGTGATAAATTTTTTAAGTTTGATTTATATATTAAAATTAAATAGATTGCAATTTTTAATTTTTACGATTGAAAAGTTAAAAAAATTAACAAAAATATATAAAAATATTACATATATCCACTTATTTATTTATAAATAGTAAGTTTAAATTATTAATAAAATTATATAATTATTTTATATATAGTGGAGATAATCTCACCATTCTATCTGAGGATATGATAAAATTTATAAATACAGCTATCAGCTTCATATTACCAAACAAAAAAAATGCAACTGCAATAGTTATATCTATACATAACAAAATAAATAATGTGTAATTACAACTATTGTATTTCTAACTTATATATTTTTAACTATACTATATTCACAACTACATTCAACTAAACAGCCTCTAAAAGAAAAGCCTGAGGTTAAACTAAATTTGTTCTCAGTTTTCTGCATTGCTTTTCACTCTCTCATAATTATGAATTTCAAATAAGTAGATATGTGCTGAGACCCTCTCAACTACTGGCCATTTCAAAGTAGGTCTATATATTTTATTATTTTATTGATGTTTTCTTAATTTTGATTTTTCTTAAATTTTACTTTCTGTAATTAACTTAATTTAAAATTTTATCATAAGCTCCACTAGTTATTAACTATTGACTTTTTATAATTCTAATTGGTAAAAAGTGAATAAAATTATTCGATTTGTTAAGATTACTGACAAATTTTATAATATTTTAATTAAATTGACCGGTACATTATGAAAAAAACAGAAAGTTTACAAAATTGTCATTCCGAAAAATAAAGTTTAGAGGTAATTTCAAAATATCCGATAGATTAGAGGATCTTAATACACTTTAAAAAAATAGAGAAAAAATTTTTAAAAAAAAGATTCAGGTAGCTAGGATAGTGACTCGGCCGCACATAAACTCAAGGTTAGACTTGCGTAGAAGAGAACCGCAGTCAAATCAGACAAGATCTTTTGGCAATGGACTGAGGGGCACAAGTTCTCGATCAAATCCGTGTATAGGATGTTTGGCTACAAGGGTATTAGAGATGCATTACCGCTTAAAATATGAGAGCTGAAAATACTAAAGACCGCACCATTCTCATTGGAAGAGATTAAAGCAGCAACTTTTCAACTTGGGAGGGACAGCACCGGGGCCCGACGGATTTCCCCTAAGCTTTTACCATGTCTTCTGGGATACATTGAAGGGGGATATTGGTAAAATCTTTCAGGAGCTGCACGCGGGAAGAACCTGCACGGGGCCGATCGACTACTCTTATATCTGCCTGATACAAACGAAAGAGGGACCTCGGAAGGCGAGCGATTTTCGACCAATTAGCCTCCTTAACGGGATACAGAAGATTATCTCGAAGGTTTTGGCTAACAGGCTTGCACCAGTCCTGCAAAATCTGATCTCACAATCCCAGTCGGCTTTTCTCAAAGGGCGGAATATCTCTGACGCTTTTGTGACGGCTAGCGAGCTCTTTGGCTGGTGCAGCAGGTCTAAAGCAGAGGGCATCGGAGTGAAAGTAGATTTCGAAAAGGCGTTTGACAGACTCAATTGGTCGTTCCTTCGAAAAGTTATGGAATGGTTGGGTTTCGCCGAACTCTGGTACGAGTGGATACAGCAATGTACCTGTAACGCTAAGGTGGCGATGCTCGTTAACGGTGAAGCCACTAACTGGATCAAGACAAAGCGTGGGGTAAGGCAAGGGGACCCTCTATCCCCATACCTGTACCTTTTAGTGGCAGAGGGCCTCACGCGATTGACTGACGAGGCGGTCAGGAACAAGCGTCTTAGAGGGCTTGGCCCGGCTGAGGATTGTAGCATCTCGCTTATTCAATACGCGGATGACACCCTTTTCTTTTGCGAAGCCCGAAAGAAGAAACTGCGTTGTCTGAAATTTATTTGGCAATTGTTTTAATGGGCTTCCGGCCTCAAAGTCAACATGGATAAAACGGAGTTGTTCTATACTGGAAGGCGCAGGAACAAAGGGAGGAGACTTGCAGACATCTTGAATTGCAAAGTGGGGACATTCCCAACCAAATACCTAGGTCTGCCTTTGTCTATCACGCGACTAAGGAAAGAGGTGTGGAGAGGGGTCATCGAGAAGATTCAGAGAAGAATCGAGGGTTGGCAGGCTAAGCTCCTCTCCAGGGGTGGTAGGCTGGTCCTTGTTAACGTAGTTCTCACCAATATTCCCCTCTACTATCTCTCGATTTTCAAGGCTCCAACTTGGGTATCGAAACGCATAGAGGCCCTTAGAAGGGACTTCTTCTGGGCCGGCACCACGGGATACCACGGCTGGGGTCGGCTTGTTGCTTGGGACAACGTGTGCAGGAGTAGGCTAGAGAGGGGGTTGGGCATTCTGGATCTGCGTGTTAGGAACGTAGCCCTTCTTTGCAAATGGTGGTGGAGGTTCTGTACGGCTCCTGATTTACAATGGACCAAATTGATTCAGGGCCTGCACTACCGGAGGAGGAAGCCGTTATGGGAGGGAAGCTCTTTTAGACCAGCCTCACAATGGTGGAGAGATGTCCTCAGTATCAGAGAGGTTTATAAAGGAAGGGTCTCCTATCTTTTAGGTGATGGTCGGTCCATTAATTTTTGGTCTGACAGATGGTGCGGGGAGAAGGCCTTGCAGTACCTCTTCCCCGAGCTTTATTGTAGTGCTGTTAGGAAGGCGCTCAGAGTCAGCGAGTGTTTTGACCGCAACAATTGGAGGTGGCGGAAGATCCTGAGAGGGGCTAATACGTGGAATCAGAGGGGTAGGGTGCTTGTGCGCAAGTTGAAGGAACTCGTGGGTGCTGCATCGCCGGGGAACAGGAGCGACGGAGTTGTCTAGAGGTGGCATGATAAGGGTGTCTTCTCTGTCAAGTCGACCTACATGCTACTTAACAGCGGGGGATTGCTGGACGACACTGCTTTGCACCTGTGGAGGTTACGTATGCCGTCTAAAGTCAAGATTTTTATCTGGCTCGCCTTAAGGAATCGGCTTCTTACGACAAATAATCTTGCAAAAATGGGCTGGACTGGTATTAACCTATGTGTGCTTTGTGGTTCCACTGAGGAGACGGCCGACCATCTGTTCACGAGACGCGTGTTCTCTCGCTTTGTTATTGGGATGGGGGGCGGGTCCATTGGTTTCCAAGAGCTTGGCGACTGCGTTTGTGAGGCGTGGGAACGGTGGGCGGGGGGGGGGGGGGGGGTTAGACCTTCGGATCCTGTTTCGACCCTTACCTACCTGTCTGCTAACTGGTGGGTGCTTTGGAAAATTAGAAACAAAACAATCTTCGAGCAGTCTAATCCCGATCCTCTCCGCGCGATCTCGAATGTTAGCTATGAGCTCGCGGACTGGGCGGTCCAGTGGAGCGCAAACTAACCAGTTTTTTTTTTCTCTCTCTCTCTAGAGACCTAGTTGTCTCACTTATTGTGCGAAGTTCACTTACCGATTGAATGAAGCGGGTAGCGTGCTACCTTTCTCTCAAAAAAAAAAAAAATACTAAAGACCTTTATATGGTTAGTACTTAAAAAAAAAAATAACTTTCATAGTAGACAATCTACTTAAGAGTGGGTGTGCGGGGAATTAGACCTGTGTGCTTTGTGTTGATACTTGTGAAACAATTGACTAGATGTGTGTTTTAACAAATTTTTACTGGTTTCAATACTTAAAAGAGCCTTAAAAACTTGCAGCTTATGGCAATGTGTAGATTTTCTGATAAAAGCTAGTAGAGAGGGAAAACTCTCTTACTTACGTGAAGAACTTGAGCATTATGGTGGTAATATCATAGATAATCTGGATGGAGAATATGTGACATCCCAATAGTTTCACATTAGATAGAATTGGAGTTGTGATTGTTGAAAATTTTTATCTTTTCAAATTAATTCTTTTAGTCAAATATAATTTAAATCCGAAATACTATAATGCAATATTGTATTATACTATTAATAATAAAATATATATCAAAGTTTAGATGAAGCCTGTGAATGTCGAGGCATGCGCGAGCACTGTCCTAAAAGCGAGTTTGCCCCTCCACGTGCGAGACTCCGGCAATCACCCCTAGCAATACAACGACCACTGTCCACCCCGTCGACAATGACTCCGGGATGGTGCGTAGCGAACCCAACGGCTTTCAGAAATCCAGCAAGAGTAAGACTCGAAATCAAAAGAGAAGTAGCAAAAAGGTAAATCTCAGTGTAGTAGAACTCTGTAAAATAGAATAGTAGTATGCTGTAGCTCAAGGTGAATAACCAAACTCTCTTGCTCTTTATATAGAGCCCAAAGAAAGAGAGCACATAAACTCACCAGGGGACAAGGTCTCTCTTGGGCAGCCCACAAGCTACTTCCCAAGAAAGGCTCTTGGGTAGCCCGAGATGGCACTTCCCAAGGTTGGCTAAGAAAAAACCCAAAGGCCAAAACACAAGTTTAAAATCACCAAATCCAAATAAAACCCAACAATCCCCACATGATTTAAAACTTGTAAAAATAAAATACAAAATAAAGTAAAAGAAATACTAAAACAGATGCTGGATCCCTTATACCATGTATTCGGTGAAGGTACCTTTCGGGTTTGAACCTTCACTTAGTACAAGTCTATGTACATCCGAGGGCACAATTGTCACGCCCCGGGGTCGAAACTGCGACCCGGCTCGCCAACAGATCCGCCACCTATGCCAAATCTGCATAGGCGAAGCGTCCTACCTGCAAGAAAAGTGCCACAGCTAAACAGATATCAGAGCTAAAAGGTAAAACTGCTGTAAAATTAAAACTAATGATCTGTACAACAGGAACTAAAGGTACAAAGTCCATCTCCCATAAATGATAATCATACAATAACCTCAAATACAAACTCTGGACTCAACAGGGAGGTAATCCTAAAAAAAAATAAATGATACATCAATGTACAGCCTCTCAGTACAAGTCAGATCCTCACCATACATCAGTCTCTCCGAGAGAAAATAAAAACACTAATCTATCGACTGCACTGAAGATCTCCTCTGAAAGGGGTACCGCTACTCTCCAAAGATAGGTAGGGATCTAGCTCGCGACTCCCTCGCCTCGAAACAGCAACCGCAGAATCAACAACACCCGCTAAGACTCTGCAAAACAAAGGAGAGAAGGGACAAAAAAAAAAGGGGGAAAACCCCCAACGGGTGTGAGAACTACATCAGAAAGGAGTTCTCAGTGGGTGTCGCCACCAGGCCCGACGATCCGCCCACCAAGTCCACAAGAGGTAAAAGATGACCAATGCAATAAAACTGAAAGAAGAAGCTGTTGGGTTATATGTAATATAGATCTAAATAGGGGAAAAAACACCTAGAGGGGGGTGAATAGGTGTAAACAATAAACACTCAAAAAATCATTGCGCAATAAAACCCAATGCGGAAATAAAAATGAACACGCAAGATTTTTACGTGGAAAAACTCCAAACCGGAGTAAAAAACCACGGGACCGATAACACGGCGAAATCCACTAGAATTAAAACACGTACAAGGTGATTTACCGTACACACTTACGACTCAACCTTTTTCATACGCTCTTAGAGGATCTTCTCCGCTCGTTCCACGCCGCTTCTCGAATCCACGATCTGCGCCCAACGCCGAATCCACGGCGTCCAACGTCGAGTCCACGACGTCTGACCGAATCCACGGTCTTCACCCAGTAGTACGCTTCGAATCCACGAACGTACCTCGCTCCGAATCCACGAGAGCGGTTGAACCTTGAATCCACAAGGACACGCGAATCCACGCGCCGATTTTGGGGTAAATCGTTGTTTTTTGGGTGGTGATGATCCGCCGAATACTTAGATCAAAGATAGATAGGAAATACCATCTAAGTATTCATTAGTTTGATTCAACTCAAGATGTGAGTATGAAAACCTAGAATCAAACTAATCAATATAGATGAAGAAACATAGAGTAATATCTAATGATTTCCTTTCTTCTCTATATGTGGATCTAGGGCCGTAAAAGATGATATTTGAATATGACGGCTCTATTTTGGATTATCTGGATTACCCTAGAAAAAGGAATCATAGGGTCTATTTATAGGTTAGAAATCCTAGGAAGGAGATAAGAATCAAAAACCTACCATTTCTGGAAATTTTACGGACGGCGATCCGGATCGGATTAGCTGTGATCCGGATCGTCGTAACGAGTCAGACAATTCCAGAAAAACGAAGGTTCGGGATCCGGATCGAAGTGCTTGATCCGGATCGTTCATACAGTTCACCAAACATTAACGTTCGGGATCCGGATTGCGAAGCCTGATCCGGATCGTTCAAGGAAAATGGTAAACTCAATGTTCGGGATCCGGATCAAGAGAAGCTACGATCCGGATTGAACTGGTGTATGAACGAACCACCTTCGGGATCCGGATTGAACAATCTGATCCGGATCCTGAACATGTCCTATGTCCAGTTTTTGATTTTTATGCAATGAAAAATTCTTCCAAGTGTTTCTACACTACAAGAAGTATTCGGATCACCAAAAATATTTAGTTAAACATACCTGATCCTTTTGAATTCTTCTTTCTTGAGATTGAGTTAAATGATCTAACCTTCTTCACCTTCAATCTTCAAGACTTGAACCTTTCACGAAATTACGCCAACTCAAATTCCGTAACAATCTCCCCCTTTGGCGGTTTCGTGACAAAACACAGATCCACTAAAGAAAATTCAAAAAAGATATTTTTGTTGCTATCACCATACAACAAAAATTTACAATGGAGATCCAAAAATTTAAAAACATGAGATAAACTCCTAAAACAGACTCTAGACTTAGACATCTGTACTCTCTGCACAAAGAAATCATTCTTGACAAAAAGAATCGTTAGATACCTCAAGAATTGAAACATACAAAACCAAGTACAGAGATAGAGTTTATCTGATCATCATGACATTTGAGAATTCAGATATGTAAGAGAATCATAGTCAAAAACCAACATATCTTCTATGCAATCAAAAACCAAATGTCACAAAGTGTTAGTCCAACATCAACTTGTTAGCCATATTACATGCCCAAATAGTTAGTCGAATAGTTAGTGACATGCAACAAATCACAAGATAAAAACCAAAGTTGAAGTTGAAGTGATACTTACCTTGATGTTCACACATTCACACAGTTTTCACATCGTCATTGTTCAAGTTCTCTTGTCATTGTTCAAAGTTCTCTCTAATCATTGTTCAAGTTCTCTCTAAACTCTCTCCCCCTTTTTGTCACAAACTAAGCCAAAAGTTACAGAAATGGAGAGAATGGTCAACAATTCAAGTTTGAGAACTAAAAACTAAAACTAAAACTTAAAGACCTGCACAAAAGAAAGATTTAAACATATGCATAATAAACAGAAATTGGAAGGATACGGATTATTCAGACTCATCTGAACTGATACAGCCGAGAATTTGGAATATTTTCTTTAATCGCTTGTTCATTGATGATTGATTCTTATTTACCTTCTTTATTTCTTCCTTTACCTCAATTAGTTCATTTGATATACGTTCTTGCTCGTTGGAGAGTCTTTGCTGTTCTTTATAGATTGAGGTAACAGATGCATCATCTTCAGAAGTTGATTGAGGTGCTTGTTGTGCTGGATGTGCTGGTTGGAATGGAGGAGTTGCTGCCGGTGCAGAGGTTGTCGCTTGTTGTTGTTGTGCTCGTTGCCGGTGAGGAGGTATTATGGGTTCATCTGGCTTCGTCGAGAGAGACTTTACAATTGTTGTTTCATTGATCGTTCCTAGACTGTGCATATAGGAACTTGCATTTGTGTCAGCTTTAAATTTGCGAAGAATGCGCATGATGATCATTGGATAAGGTAGTCTCTCTGAAGGATGAGCATGCTCCACATATCGCGCCATCTTTGTCCAGATGAGGTATTATGGGTTCATCTGGCTTCGTCGAGAGAGACTTTACAATTGTTGTTTCATTGATCGTTCCTAGACTGTGCATATAGGAACTTGCATTTGTGTCAGCTTTAAATTTGCGAAGAATGCGCATGATGATCATTGGATAAGGTAGTCTCTCTGAAGGATGAGCATGCTCCACATATCGCGCCATCTTTGTCCAGATGACGTAAGGAATGTTTAAGTTAGCTCCCATTACTGCTGTGGGGTTTCCAAGTAGATAAAGGAATATCATTCTATCCCACCGAAGAACCTTTGTGTTCATGTTTGGAATGACATTATAACAAACAATTAAGTTTAAGAAGCGGTACTCTGGTCGTAGTTCTTTCGAGAAAACGGAGTTTCCTGTCGACCGAGTATCTGGAAGACAGATTCCATCAACTACCACTCTCCAGGAGTAGGTGTTGAAGACTTGATTCTTCAGGTAATGAGTGCCATCGGCTCGGGCGTCCATCCCTAATACCTCTCCAATCAGTTGGGGCGTCACTTTGATCTTAACATTCTTGACCAATGTTTGAAAGTCTCGGCGTCCGCTCTCCTGATCAACTAGATAGCAAGCATTCTGATAAAACATTCTCACTGAGTGAAGACAATACCCAGTGGTCTCCGGGAAGTCGCAAATGGGAGCAAGACCTATCTGGTCAAACAAAGTCCCAAATGTCCGAGAATGCTCCTTTAAGGCTTTTACATCAACATGCCTTTCTCCAATGCATTCCCTGTTTTCAAAATCCTTTATTCTAGCCGAGCTGATAAAGTCTTGTGGAGGTGCTTGGCTATCAACTGGTTGCTCAATGGAGATTCCTTGAGCACTCCCTCTTTTGCGAGCAACACTTTTTCTTCTTGTCTTCCCAGAAGTTTTTTCCATTGGAGCTTTGCATTTCTCAGCAGCAGTAGGCGGATCCTTCGATGTTTCTGCAGGTGCTTTTCCCTTTGAAGCAGTGGGAACAGTCGTTGCTTCAACTTGCAATTCATCCCAATCAATTGATTCTGTTTCAGATTCTGTATCGGAATCATCTTTAGCTTTCTTCGCTTTCTTAGCCTTCTTAGCCTTCTTGGGCTTGACAGTGTCTCTCGTATGAACCATAGCAGCCAGAAGAAAACTGATCCACGTGATCACCATAGCTATTGGTTTCTTGTGAGAAGAAAATCCTGTGAGCAACAACTCAGGAACACGAAAAATTGTTAATTTTCAGAAATTAGAAAAATTATACCCAAACAATCATTATCGTGTAGAGAGACTAGGAATCAAATTAGTTTTGCAAAAGGAAATTTAAAAATAGATCAATTGCATGATTTTGGAAAATTTCCATTATATGCCCTAAAATCGAATTCTTTGAAATCAAAGACCAAAAATCCGTTAATCAGGAGAATACTTAGCATATAATCAAAACTAATCTACCCAGAGTTCTTATTTCAAAAGAGATTTGATCAAAAACCATCCACAAACGAAATCGATACAAGGAATTCGTCACGTTTTGAGGAGGAATAACAAGAACGGTGAAAAACCGAGATTTGATCAATAAAACTTACTTGGAGTTGAAGAACTTGAGTTTGAAAGCTTCCAAGATGGATGAAATCTAGAGAGAGAAGCTCTGGAAACTTTGGAACAAAAGATTGGAGTAAATGAAATCAAAACCCTTTTGTTCTTTATAAAACCCTAGCCGCGATCCGGATCAGTTCATGATTGCGATCCGGATCGGCTACCCGCAGTGAAAAACTGCGTTCGGTATCCGGATCGGCAGGTCCAATCCGGATCGTCTGCCCGCAGAAGAATATCTGCGTTCGGGATCCGGATCGGCAGGTCCAATCCGGATCGGCTCCAACTTTTTTCTTTAGAAAATTTCAGAGAAATTCAAGAAAAACCAGAAAAAGATTGTGAGCACTTTTGTGTATCAACTTTAAACAAAAATCATCGTTTCATACAACAAGAAATAGATTATACCAAATCTATCAATAACATCCAACAAACGAAACGAAAATTTATAAAAATTAAATCCCTTAAAGTTGAACAACTTCAATTACATCTAACTTGATCTTATGAGTAATGCCTTTATCAAATCATCAATTTGGTAAAGAAAATGAAATACAAAGATCAATAGATGTCTAACATCCCCGATAAGTTAGATAATATATCTAGTCAATTTATTGAAGAGAGTGGCTCTTTGAGCATCTTTCATTAAAAATCCCACCTTATACCAACCTTGAAATTTTGACAGAGTCAAGTATTTCAACATGCATTTTATTTAATCAAAACTTGAAAATCCTTGCTTGGTATTCATGTGGTAGCTGCACACAGTACTCGGACGACCGAGGTGGTAGCTCTTTCCTCCATGTGGTGGTAGTTTTCACACTCCTCATTGGGATGTAACTCTTTCCACATCTTTTGAGCATTTTACTTTTTCTTTGACTCCCCCTCAATTGGCTATCAATTATTTAAGATATAAAGTATTTAGCCAAATATTGATCTCGATTTCATACTCGACTAAACAGTCAAATAAGATAAAAACTATACCAAGAGATCATCGAGAGAGAAATTGACTTTGATCAAAACAAAGATGAGTTAATTGACATAAATGATCATTGCATCAAATGAAATATTATGATATCTAAAGCATAATAGATTTCTAAATATATAAAAGGATGCAAGTAAAGTCAATAATACACATGCTCAATTAATGTACTATGTATAAACATAAACACAAAAAACAAAACCTAACCTTAAACAAAAGTTTCAAAAAGAAGTTTATTTCAAGGAAAGCATTCCAATTGCTTTACGCAAATGAATAAAACGTTTTTGATCCAAAGGTTTTGTTAAAATGTCAGCTAATTGATCTTCAGTAGAAATATATGAAAGTTGAAGAATATTTGATTCAACTAGCTCTCTAAGAAAATGATATCTAAGTTCAATGTGTTTTGTTCTAGAGTGCAACACAGGGTTTTTGGAAATGTTTATAGCACTAGTGTTGTCACAAAGAATTGTTACCGAAGATGCTGAAATCCGGAAGTCACTCAACACACTTTTCATCCAAATAAGTTGAGTTGAACAACTACCCGCTGAAATGTATTCCGCTTCGGCAGTCGAGAGTGCTATGCAATTCTGTTTTTTACTGTGCCATGCAACAAGGCAATGGCCAAGATAGAAGCATGCACCACTCGTGCTTTTCCGATCATCCACTGATCCTTCCCAATCGGCATCTGAGTATCCAATAATATCCAGACTAGTTCCCATAGGATACCAAATTCCGAAATTAATTGATCCTTTGATGTACCGGATGATCCTTTTCACCGCTTTCAGGTGAACCTCCTTTGGTGCAGATTGATATCTCGCGCAAATCCCAACACCAAAAGATATATCCGGGCGACTAGCCGTGAGATAAAGTAGACTTCCAATCATACTTCGATACAGTTTCTCGTCTACGTTCTCACTATGTGATTCACTTCCAAGTCCCTTGTGGCTAGTTCCCATTGGAGTCGGAAAATCCTTCGAATTTTCTAAGTCAAATTTTTTAACCAACTCCATTGCATACTTGGATTGACACAAGTGAATACCTTCATCATTTTGTTTAATTTGCAATCCAAGAAAATAAGTCAATTCCCCCCATCATGGACATCTCAAATTCGCTTTCCATGGTCTCCGCGAATTTAGAAGCATCATTATCTCTTGTTGCACCAAATACAATGTCATCGACATAGATTTGTGCTACAATGAAATTGTTTTGATAATGCTTCACAAAGAGAGTCCTGTCAGCTCCCCTCGAGTATAGCCCTTCTCCAAAAGGTGCTTTGTCAACCTTTCGTACCATGCTCGCGGTGCTTGTTTCAGACCGTAAAGAGCCTTTTTTCAAACGAAAAACATGGTTATGTTGTTTATGGTCTACAAAACCTTTCGGTTGAGCCACATAAACTTCCTCATTTAAAAACCCATTTAGAAACGCGCTCTTAACGTCCATTTGAAATAATTTGATTTTAAAATGACAAGCAATAGCAAATAGTATACGAATGGACTCGAGTCTAGCTACAGGGGCGAAAGTTTCATCAAAGTCTATACCTTCTACTTGAGAGTAGCCTTGAGCAACTAATCGTGCCTTGTTCCTGATGATAGTACCATCCTCATTTTTCTTGTTCTTGAAAATCCATTTGGTACCTATCACATTATGTTGCTTTGGAGGCTTCGTTAATTCCCAGACTTTGTTTCGCTCAATTGATGGAGCTCTTCCTGCATTGCTTCAATCCAGTAGTCATCCTGAAGAGCTTCATCTATATTCTTTGGTTCGATTAAAGATACGTAGCAAGCGAATCCACAAACCAACTGCCTCCGAGTTCTAACTCCTTCTTGTGGGTCTCCAATAATATTCGATTCCGGATGATCCTTGGAGATGCGTAACGTTTGAGGTAACGGAGTACTCGGAGGTATATGAGACAATTCCTGCACATCAGATAAACTTGAAGAACCATTAGATGCATCATTAATATTGGAAGTATTATCATGAGAAGATGCATTGGCAGGTGTGTCATCATCAAGAGAGATATCGAGGGTAGATTTTTCAGATGCAAAGTGAAAAGCTTCATCTACTTTAACATTTATAGATTCTACAATCGTTTTAGATTCCATGTAAATACCCGATATGCTCTGCTATTTGTAGAATAACCCAAAAAGATCCCTTCGTCACTTCGAGAATCGAACTTACCAAGATTTTCGCGATCACGCAAAATAAAACATCGACTCCCAAAGATCCGAAAGTATTTGATATCCGGTTTTCTACTAAACCACAGCTCATATGGTGTATTTAAAGTTCCTGGGCGCAAATACACTCGATTTATGACATAGACAGCGGTGTTCACAGCCTCAGCCCAAAAATATAGCGGTAAATTCCGGCTATGAAGCATCACACGTGCCATCTCTTGAACAACCCTGTTTTTGCGCTCAACAACACCATTCTGCTGAGGTGTATAGGGTGCCGAGAATTCATGTTTTATGCCGTTGGAAGTGCAAAAATCAATGAATTTGGAATTAATGAATTCTCCACCTCTATCACTTCTAACACGAATGATCTTTTCATTCTTTTCAATCATAATACGATGGCAAATCTCATGAAAGAATCAAACGTATCAGCTTTCTCTTTTAAAAATGCTACCCAAGAATACCGAGAGAAATCATCAACCAATAAGAAAATATACCATTTACCTCCTAAAGATGGTTGACGGGTCGGCCCCATTAAATCCATGTGCAGTAATTCCAAGGGCCGTTTGGTACCAACGTGGTTAGGTTCTTGGTGTCAGCCCTTGATTGTTTTCCCTTAAGACAACCTACACACACAATGTTTTGTTTAAGTAAAAGTTTTGGAACCCCCTTGACCACATCCTGTTTGAAATTTTAACAAGTTCCTTAAAATTCATGTGACCTAGCCTTTCATGCCAAAGTGTTTCATTATCCAAAGAAACTAGGTTACATTTTTCTAAAATTTTATTAGGAACAACATAGCAATTGTTTTCATATCTAACCCCTTTTAAAAAGAAGACATGGTCCTTATCAGTTACAACGCATTCAACAGATGAAAAGTTAACTGAAAAACCATTGTCGTAAAGTTGACTTATGCATTATGAGGTTAGTCTTAAGGCCATCAACAAATAAGACGTTTTCAAAATCGGGCCATCTGGGATAGCTACCGTTCCTTTTCCAACAATTTTGGAAGACCGACCGTCTCCGAAAACAACAAGTCCTCCGGAGATTTTCTCAAAGTTTTGAAAACTATTTTTGTCACCGGTCATGTGACGGGAACACCCGCTATCCAGATACCAAGACGAACTATCATATGCATGCAAGGAACATTGGTAACAAGACAAGGGAAAATTTCACCTTTGCGCACCCCAACCTTTTTGGAATGCGTCGGTAATGGTCGTGAAGTTATATGCCTAGGTGAAAGCATCTTGTTAGAGCGATTGCCGCTCCTTGATGAAGTCGTCTTGCGCGGTGAACTACCAAGTCTCTTTTCCTTCAATTGATTTGCAATTGATTTCCGAGGAATCACCTTTGTGGTAGTCATTGCAAGAGGTGTTTGAGGTGAGCGTTTGACTCTCGTCTTGCAATATCTTCTTATGTGCCCTGAAACACCACAACGAAAACATACCTTCGATCTTGACGATCCCAAAGAGGATGAAGTAGGTTTGTTGTCGTTGTTGTCTTGAATTCCTGTGTCGGAGGAGGAGATACCGACTGAGGCGCAAAAACTGTCCCACTCGAACTTGGACTGTTTCCAGTTTGAGTGTATCCGAGGCCGAAACGATTTGTTTGACCAAGACCAAGAAGCATATCCACTTACTCCTTCCTTGAAGAGAATCGCTGCAAGTCATCCTTGAGTTGGAAAATAGTCTTTTCATTTCCAAGGTTATCCTGTCGAACGCCTCGTTGTCGCGCTTTGAGAAGTGATCCGCTTTATACCACCAGTTTTGTATGTTCCTTCTCAATAAGCTCCTTTGACCTCTTGAAGGGAACATTTACTTTTATCAGATTTTCCCTTTCCACTTCAAGAGCGCTTTGAGAGGAACGTTGAGAAGTTTGCCCCTTTTGCTTCTTCTTTGATAATCCATGCAATCTACCTCTCAAACTCTTGTTCTTGTTTAGCCAGTTTCTTTGAATGCCGTAACAGTCTGTGGTAGGCTTAAACAAAATCTTCACCTTCCGAATCATCTGATTCCTTGTCGCTTGCCATTTCTTTTCGACACGTGGCGTTGGACAATGACTGGATTGTACTTGCACATTAAGCACATGAATGGGTGAATGATGTGGACGCGGGAATGCCGTTGCTCTTTCTTCTTCATCACTTGAGGATGACTCATTTGCCCGTTGAGTTGTCATCCCAAGTGACGGCTTGCATCACTTTCTTCTTCGACGGATTGCTTAGTTGGACACTCCGTTGAGATATGGCCGTATCCTCGGCACTTGAAGCATTAACTGGTCCTTTGAACTTTTCTTATCCTTTGAAAGTTCTCTTGCTTTCTTGACTTGTAACTTGAAATACCTTGCCTTTCTTCGACTTTCCGAAGGATGGAGATTTACTTGAATTACCCCTTCGAAAGTTGCGGCGAAACTTCCTTGTCAAGAGATGCGAGTTGCTTCTCAAAGTCCTCCATAGATAGGTGTCTCGTCATCGTCTGAGGAGGATGAATCCGTGTCTTCTTCCTTAGTTTTTTCAACGCATAACCTGAAGACTTAGAAGAGGATGCCTTTCCAGAAGAATAGTGTAGTAGTAAATGTCATTTCATAGTTTGTAATGAACCAACTAATTCTTCTACCGTATTTCGTCCGGGGTTTAATAGTTTCAATGGCAGGTAACCTTCTGGGCCGAAATCGTTCAGGAAGAGTTCTTAAGATCTTCTTAT
>CM055079.1:7437876-7540010 GCA_029204045.2 Tillandsia leiboldiana
TTCTGTATCGTATCATCTTTAGCCGTCTTTCTTCGTTTCTAGCCTTCTTACCTTCGTGGCTTGACAGTCTCTCGTATGAACCATAGCAGCCAGAAGAAAACTGATCCACGTGATCACCATAGCTATTGGTTTCTTGTGAGAAGAAAATCCTGTGAGCACAACTCAGGAACACGAAAAATTGTTAATTTTCAGAAATTAGAAAAATTATACCCAAACATCATTATCGTGTAGAGAGACTAGGAATCAAATTAGTTTTGCAAAAGGAAATTTAAAAATAGATCAATTGCATGATTTTGGAAAATTTCCATTATATGCCCTAAAATCGAATTCTTTGAAATCAAAGACCAAAAATCCGTTAATCAGGAGAATACTTAGCATATAATCAAAACTAATCTACCCAGAGTTCTTATTTCAAAAGAGATTTGATCAAAAACCATCCACAAACGAATCGATACAAGGAATTCGTCACGTTTTGAGGAGGAATAACAAGAACGGTGAAAAACCGAGATTTGATCAATAAAACTTACTTGGAGTTGAAGAACTTGAGTTTGAAAGCTTCCAAGATGGATGAAATCTAGAGAGAGAAGCTCTGGAAACTTTGGAACAAAAGATTGGAGTAAATGAAATCAAAACCCTTTGTTCTTTATAAAACCCTAGCCGCGATCCGGATCAGTTCATGATTGCGATCCGGATCGGCTACCCGCAGTGAAAAACTGCGTTCGGTATCCGGATCGGCAGGTCCAATCCGGATCGTCTGCCGCAGAAGAATATCTGCGTTCGGGATCCGGATCGGCAGGTCCAATCCGGATCGGCTCCAACTTTTTTCTTTAGAAAATTTCAGAGAAATTCAAGAAAAACCAGAAAAAGATTGTGAGCACTTTTGTGTATCAACTTTAAACAAAAATCATCGTTTCATACAACAAGAAATAGATTATACCAAATCTATCAATAACATCCAACAAACGAAACGAAAATTTATAAAAATTAAATCCCTTAAAGTTGAACAACTTCAATTACATCTAACTTGATCTTATGAGTAATGCCTTTATCAAATCATCAATTTGGTAAAGAAAATGAAATACAAAGATCAATAGATGTCTAACATCCCCGATAAGTTAGATAATATATCTAGTCAATTTATTGAAGAGAGTGGCTCTTTGAGCATCTTTCATTAAAAATCCCACCTTATACCAACCTTGAAATTTGACAGAGTCAAGTATTTCAACATGCATTTTATTTAATCAAAACTTGAAAATCCTTGCTTGGTATTCATGTGGTAGCTGCACACAGTACTCGGACGACCGAGGTGGTAGCTCTTTCCTCCATGTGGTGGTAGTTTTCACACTCCTCATTGGGATGTAACTCTTTCCACATCTTTTGAGCATTTTACTTTTTCTTTGACTCCCCCTCAATTGGCTATCAATTATTTAAGATATAAAGTATTTAGCCAAATATTGATCTCGATTTCATACTCGACTAAACAGTCAAATAAGATAAAAACTATACCAAGAGATCATCGAGAGAGAAATTGACTTTGATCAAAACAAAGATGAGTTAATTGACATAAATGATCATTGCATCAAATGAAATATTATGATATCTAAAGCATAATAGATTTCTAAATATATAAAAGGATGCAAGTAAAGTCAATAATACACATGCTCAATTAATGTACTATGTATAAACATAAACACAAAAAACAAAACCTAACCTTAAACAAAAGTTTCAAAAGAAGTTTATTTCAAGGAAAGCATTCCAATTGCTTTACGCAAATGAATAAAACGTTTTTGATCCAAAGGTTTTGTTAAAATGTCAGCTAATTGATCTTCAGTAGAAATATATGAAAGTTGAAGAATATTTGATTCAACTAGCTCTCTAAGAAAATGATATCTAAGTTCAATGTGTTTTGTTCTAGAGTGCAACACAGGGTTTTTGGAAATGTTTATAGCACTAGTGTTGTCACAAAGAATTGTTACCGAAGATGCTGAAATCCGGAAGTCACTCAACACACTTTTCATCCAAATAAGTTGAGTTGAACAACTACCCGCTGAAATGTATTCCGCTTCGGCAGTCGAGAGTGCTATGCAATTCTGTTTTTTACTGTGCCATGCAACAAGGCAATGGCCAAGATAGAAGCATGCACCACTCGTGCTTTTCCGATCATCCACTGATCCTTCCCAATCGGCATCTGAGTATCCAATAATATCCAGACTAGTTCCCATAGGATACCAAATTCCGAAATTAATTGATCCTTTGATGTACCGGATGATCCTTTTCACCGCTTTCAGGTGAACCTCCTTTGGTGCAGATTGATATCTCGCGCAAATCCCAACACCAAAAGATATATCCGGGCGACTAGCCGTGAGATAAAGTAGACTTCCAATCATACTTCGATACAGTTTCTCGTCTACGTTCTCACTATGTGATTCACTTCCAAGTCCCTTGTGGCTAGTTCCCATTGGAGTCGGAAAATCCTTCGAATTTTCTAAGTCAAATTTTTTAACCAACTCCATTGCATACTTGGATTGACACAAGTGAATACCTTCATCATTTTGTTTAATTTGCAATCCAAGAAAATAAGTCAATTCCCCCATCATGGACATCTCAAATTCGCTTTCCATGGTCTCCGCGAATTTAGAAGCATCATTATCTCTTGTTGCACCAAATACAATGTCATCGACATAGATTTGTGCTACAATGAAATTGTTTTGATAATGCTTCACAAAGAGAGTCCTGTCAGCTCCCCTCGAGTATAGCCCTTCTCCAAAAGGTGCTTTGTCAACCTTTCGTACCATGCTCGCGGTGCTTGTTTCAGACCGTAAAGAGCCTTTTTCAAACGAAAAACATGGTTATGTTGTTTATGGTCTACAAAACCTTTCGGTTGAGCCACATAAACTTCCTCATTTAAAAACCCATTTAGAAACGCGCTCTTAACGTCCATTTGAAATAATTTGATTTTAAAATGACAAGCAATAGCAAATAGTATACGAATGGACTCGAGTCTAGCTACAGGGGCGAAAGTTTCATCAAAGTCTATACCTTCTACTTGAGAGTAGCCTTGAGCAACTAATCGTGCCTTGTTCCTGATGATAGTACCATCCTCATTTTTCTTGTTCTTGAAAATCCATTTGGTACCTATCACATTATGTTGCTTTGGAGGCTTCGTTAATTCCCAGACTTTGTTTCGCTCAAATTGATGGAGCTCTTCCTGCATTGCTTCAATCCAGTAGTCATCCTGAAGAGCTTCATCTATATTCTTTGGTTCGATTAAAGATACGTAGCAAGCGAATCCACAAACCAACTGCCTCCGAGTTCTAACTCCTTCTTGTGGGTCTCCAATAATATTCGATTCCGGATGATCCTTGGAGATGCGTAACGTTTGAGGTAACGGAGTACTCGGAGGTATATGAGACAATTCCTGCACATCAGATAAACTTGAAGAACCATTAGATGCATCATTAATATTGGAAGTATTATCATGAGAAGATGCATTGGCAGGTGTGTCATCATCAAGAGAGATATCGAGGGTAGATTTTTCAGATGCAAAGTGAAAAGCTTCATCTACTTTAACATTTATAGATTCTACAATCGTTTTAGATTCCATGTTAAATACCCGATATGCTCTGCTATTTGTAGAATAACCCAAAAAGATCCCTTCGTCACTTCGAGAATCGAACTTACCAAGATTTTCGCGATCACGCAAAATAAAACATCGACTCCCAAAGATCCGAAAGTATTTGATATCCGGTTTTCTACTAAACCACAGCTCATATGGTGTATTTAAAGTTCCTGGGCGCAAATACACTCGATTTATGACATAGACAGCGGTGTTCACAGCCTCAGCCCAAAAATATAGCGGTAAATTCCGGCTATGAAGCATCACACGTGCCATCTCTTGAACAACCCTGTTTTTGCGCTCAACAACACCATTCTGCTGAGGTGTATAGGGTGCCGAGAATTCATGTTTTATGCCGTTGGAAGTGCAAAAATCAATGAATTTGGAATTAATGAATTCTCCACCTCTATCACTTCTAACACGAATGATCTTTTCATTCTTTTCAATCATAATACGATGGCAAATCTCATGAAAAGAATCAAACGTATCAGCTTTCTCTTTTAAAAATGCTACCCAAGAATACCGAGAGAAATCATCAACCAATAAGAAAATATACCATTTACCTCCTAAAGATGGTTGACGGGTCGGCCCCATTAAATCCATGTGCAGTAATTCCAAGGGCCGTTTGGTACCAACGTGGTTCAGGTTCTTGTGTGCAGCCCTTGATTGTTTTCCCTTAAGACAACCTACACACACAATGTTTTGTTTAAGTAAAAGTTTTGGAACCCCCTTGACCACATCCTTGTTTGAAATTTTAACAAGTTCCTTAAAATTCATGTGACCTAGCCTTTCATGCCAAAGTGTTTCATTATCCAAAGAAACTAGGTTACATTTTTCTAAAATTTTATTAGGAACAACATAGCAATTGTTTTCATATCTAACCCCTTTTAAAAAGAAGACATGGTCCTTATCAGTTACAACGCATTCAACAGATGAAAAGTTAACTGAAAAACCATTGTCGTAAAGTTGACTTATGCTTATGAGGTTAGTCTTAAGGCCATCAACAAATAAGACGTTTTTCAAAATCGGGCCATCTGGGATAGCTACCGTTCCTTTTCCAACAATTTTGGAAGACCGACCGTCTCCGAAAACAACAAGTCCTCCGGAGATTTTCTCAAAGTTTTGAAAACTATTTTTGTCACCGGTCATGTGACGGGAACACCCGCTATCCAGATACCAAGACGAACTATCATATGCATGCAAGGAAACATTGGTAACAAGACAAGGGAAAATTTCACCTTTGCGCACCCAAACCTTTTTGGAATGCGTCGGTAATGGTCGTGAAGTTATATGCCTAGGTGAAAGCATCTTGTTAGAGCGATTGCCGCTCCTTGATGAAGTCGTCTTGCGCGGTGAACTACCAAGTCTCTTTTCCTTCAATTGATTTGCAATTGATTTCCGAGGAATCACCTTTGTGGTAGTCATTGCAAGAGGTGTTTGAGGTGAGCGTTTGACTCTCGTCTTGCAATATCTTCTTATGTGCCCTGAAACACCACAACGAAAACATACCTTCGATCTTGACGATCCCAAAGAGGATGAAGTAGGTTTGTTGTCGTTGTTTGTCTTGAATTCCTGTGTCGGAGGAGGAGATACCGACTGAGGCGCAAAAACTGTCCCACTCGAACTTGGACTGTTTCCAGTTTGAGTGTATCCGAGGCCGAACCGATTTGTTTGACCAAGACCAAGAAGCCTATCCAACTTACTCCTTCCTGAAGAGAATCGCTGCAAGTCATCCTTGAGTTGGAAAATAGTCTTTGTCATTTCCAGGTTATCCTGTCGAGCCTCGTTGTAGAGCTTTGAGAAGTGATCCGCTTTATCCACCAGTTTTGTATGTTCCTTCTCAAAAAGCTCATTGGACTCTTGAAGGGAAACATTTACTTTTATCAGATTTTCCCTTTCCACTTCAAGAGCGTTTGAGAGAGAAGTTGCCCTTTTTGCTTCTTCTTTGAGATCATGCAATCTCCCTCTCAAACTCTTGTTTTGTTTAGCCAGTTTCTTTGAATCCCGTAACAGTCTGTGGTAGGCTAAAACAAAATCTTCACCTTCCGAATCATCTGATTCATTGTCCGTTGCATTCTTTTCGACAGTGGAGTTGGACAATGACTCGGATGTACTTGCCATTAAGCACATGAATGGTGAAGATGTGGACGCGTGGAATGCCGTTGCTCTTTCTTCTTCATCACTTGAGGATGACTCATTTGACGTTGAGTTGTCATCCCAAGTGACGGCTTGCATCACTTTCTTCTTCGACGGATTCTTAGTTGGACACTCCGTTGAGATATGGCCGTATCCTCGGCACTTGAAGCATTAAACTTGTCCTTCTGAACTTTTCTTATCCTTTGAAAAGTTCTCTTGCTTTCTTGACTTGTAACTTGAAATACCCTTGCCTTTCTTCGACTTTCCGAAGGATGGAGATTTACTTGAATTACCCCTTCGAAAGTTGCGGCGAAACTTCCTTGTCAAGAGAGCGAGTTGCTTCTCAAAGTCCTCCATAGATAGGTTCTCGTCATCGTCTGAGGAGGATGAATCCGTGTCTTCTTCCTTAGTTGTTTTCAACGCATAACCTGAAGACTTAGAAGAGGATGCTTTTCCAGAAGAATAGTTAGTAGTAAATGTCATTTCATAAGTTTGTAATGAACCAACTAATTCTTCTACACGTATTTCGTCCGGGTGTTTAATAGTTTCAATGGCTGTAACCTTTGGCCGAAATCGTTCAGGAAGAGTTCTTAAGATCTTTCTTACAACCTTAAATTCTGGAATCTTCTCTCCCAGGTTAGCACATGAATTTACAATATCTTGCAATCGTGTATAGTAGTCCGTGAAAGATTCATTTTCTGCCATAAAAATGGAGTCAAATCTAATCATAAGCATTTGCAGCTTTTGAATCTTCACGAGGTTAGTTCCCTCATGTGTAACCTGAAGAACATCCCAGATTTCTTTCGCAGTCTCACATGCCGAGACGCGAGAGAATTCAGTTTGAGATAAGGCATTAAAAATAGCATTAATTTCCTTGTCATTGTAAGAAGATGAATCTAACTCTTCCTTGGTCCATTTCGACCTAGGTTTTAAGGTGCGAACATCAGAAATAATTTCAGTTGGATTAGACCATCCTAATTTAATTGATTGCCACACCCTTTCGTCGATGGAAATTAAAAAGGCTTTCATCCGTACTTTCCAGTACGCATAATTTGTTCCATCAAAGAAAGGGGGTCGATTGATGTTTCCACCTTCAACCATTGTTTACAACCCTATTCCCGCTCCGATACCACTTGTTGGGTTATATGTAATATAGATCTAAATAGGGGAAAAAACACCTAGAGGGGGGTGAATAGGTGTAAACAATAAACACTCAAAAAATCATTGCGCAATAAAACCCAATGCGGAAATAAAAATGAACACGCAAGATTTTTACGTGGAAAAACTCCAAACCGGAGTAAAAAACCACGGGACCGATAACACGGCGAAATCCACTAGAATTAAAACACGTACAAGGTGATTTACCGTACACACTTACGACTCAACCTTTTCCATACGCTCTTAGAGGATCTTCTCCGCTCGTTCCACGACGCTCCTCGAATCCACGATCTGCGCCCAATGCCGAATCCACGGCGTCCAACGTCGAGTCCACGACGTCTGACCGAATCCACGGTCTTCAGCCAGTAGTACGCTTCGAATCCACGAACGTACCTCGCTCCGAATCCACGAGAGCGGTTGAACCTTGAATCCACAAGGACACGCGAATCCACGCGCCGATTTTGGGGTAAATCGTTGTTTTTTGGGTGGTGATGATCCGCCGAATACTTAGATCAAAGATAGATAGGAAATACCATCTAAGTATTCATTAGTTTGATTCAACTCAATATGTGAGTATGAAAACCTAGAATCAAACTAATCAATATAGATGAAGAAACATAGAGTAATATCTAATGATTTCCTTTCTTCTCTATATGTGGATCTAGGGCCGTAAAAGATGATATTTGAATATGACGGCTCTATTTTGGATTATCTGGATTACCCTAGAAAAAGGAATCATAGGGTCTATTTATAGGTTAGAAACCCTAGGAAGGAGATAAGAATCAAAAACCTACCATTTCTGGAAATTTTACGGACGGTGATCCGGATCGGATTAGCTGTGATCCGGATCGTCGTAACGAGTCAGACAATTCCAGAAAAACGAAGGTTCGGGATCCGGATCGAAGTGCTTGATCCGGATCGTTCATACAGTTCACCAAACATTAACGTTCGGGATCCGGATTGCGAAGCCTGATCCGGATCGTTCAAGGAAAATGGTAAACTCAATGTTCGGGATCCGGATCAAGAGAAGCTACGATCCGGATTGAACTGGTGTATGAACGAACCACCTTCGGGATCCGGATTGAACAATCTGATCCGGATCCTGAACATGTCCTATGTCCAGTTTTTAATTTTTATGCAATGAAAAATTCTTCCAAGTGTTTCTACACTACAAGAAGTATTCGGATCACCAAAAATATTTAGTTAAACATACCTGATCCTTTTGAATTCTTCTTTCTTGAGATTGAGTTAAATGATCCAACCTTCTTCACCTTCAATCTTCAAGACTTGAACCTTTCACGAAATTACGCCAACTCAAATTCCGTAACAGAAGCTGGAGACACTCTACAGCTACCATGCCTCTATCTAAAAGCTCAAATGAGGAAACTCTGATAAAGATATGCAACACTCGCACACGTGGTGCTCAATCGATCCAATCGAGCTGACTGCCACATCGGGTCCAGTCAAACCTGCGCCCACCTACAACCACCTCCCGCTGACGGGCAGGAATTACGCAGGGCGTCCAAACGGACTAACTCGCTATCGAGTAGTGGCTCATGCAGGTTATAGTCAAAATCCAAGCCCTCTCTCTCTAACCGGATAGACTCAAGATGCTCAACCTCTCACACAATGGTCAAAGAACTCACAACGACCACGGGACCACCGTCAAACCCCAAACGGTTCCCAACAACACTAGCACTGGTCTAAACACAGCTACTAGACTTCACTCGGTCCCCCAGGCACGAGTGTAACAAAAAGTATCCTGAATAAACCCAATCGATGGACCAGTAAAACTGGAAAAGCTCAACTCAACACCGGTACGACAACCCGGTAAAAGCTCAACTCAACGCCGGTACGACAACCCGGTAAAAGCTCAACTGAACGCCGGTACGACAACCCGGTCTCGCCTACTCTGGAGTGGCACTCGAGGGGAGCGACCCACACGAGTATAGTATCTCTGTCATCAGTATCGCAAGTATCTCTGTAGCACATATCTCAATATAGCAGGACTGGATCAAGACTATGACCAAAGTGGGAAACTCCGTCCACTAAAGAAACCTCAATCCCCAATCAGATGCAATAGTACTCTACAAGTGGGAAACTCCATCCACTAGAGAAATCTGATACCCAATCTGATGCATAGTAAACATCCGGTCAACCGCCCAATGTCCGCGGTCACCGCAATAACCCACAACCCACAATCGGGTAAAATAATCAAGATCCGGTCAACCGCCTACTGTCCGCGGTTGCCGCACTAACCCACGATCCAACATCAAGTACACCCTGTCTCTGACCCTAAGGTCCCGGCTACACTATCCCAGACCCCTGCTCGCATCTGAGCAACACAGACCGCCTGACTAGCAAAGAAGGAGAAAATGATAACATGGTTTCTCCTAAGTCAAATTCCGGTATGTAGTGTAGCAGTAAAAGATGGCCTAGCTATATGTCCATACAAGCATGCATTTGTCCTCAAAGAAGAATAAAGAAAATAAACCTCATGCCAACCTATCAATGACCATACCTGTCCATAATTTCTGATCCATAATCGCTCCTCAGAGTAGAACCTGCACATAACTACATAATCCTTTTCCATTGCATAAACCAGCCTCATAAAAGGTTATGTGCTAACATGGCATGATAATTAATCATATAGGGTAACCTTGCCTTAGGTAAGCTTCCACTAATCATCAACATAAATGTCTTATTAATACCATTGTCATAATATGAAATAATTAACTTGCAATTCCCATAAATCAACATTGTTAAGCTTACCAATCAATCCCAGGTATTGTACCCTACACCTGCATGCAATTCTAACATATAGAATTAGAGAACCGTCCACCGGTTCTCGGAACAAAGCACCCACCTGAAACGCATTCCGCAGGCAAAGCCGAAGTCGGTGAAGTACGCAGCCACACGAAATCCAAAATCCGCCGGAACCGCACCCTCGGTAAACAGTCGCACAAACCACTGTTCCAACAAACAACATCGAAGCCGAGGATTAATTACACCACAATCAAAACTCTCAAAACAGCACATGCTGTTTTCCACCAACCAGCAGAGAGAAGAAGCCTTTTCACCTGTAAACAGACCTCCAAAAATTCCCAAAAAATTACGGTTGCGATCCTCGCGACGAGTAGCCCCAAATCGACTCTTTAAACGCCCTGTTCTGATACCTGTAGGCCAAGAAACAATTCGGACAACATTGGAAGCCATTCCCTCAAGAACACAGTTCTGCTGAAAACAGAGCAGCAAAGAACCTTAATTCTCACCCTCGAAATGACCTCATAAAAATCCAATAAAAATACGGGCGCGTTCCTCTCGAATAGTAGATATCAATCGAGTCTTTAAACACCTCATTCCGATGCTCGAGCGTAGAGAAATAAATCCAACAAGCTCATGCTGTCCAAAATTACCACAGAAAAACAGTGGCTCAGAGATGCCTCGGGAACTATGCCAAAAACTCGAAACGCGGAGAAGTAATCAACACGAAAAACGAAGCCTTACCTCTCATGAACGCGCTGCCGCAAAAATCATCAAAAAGATGGTCTGAGTAAGCCAAGGGAGCCTGCGCACCAAAACGCGACGAAGGGGATCACCGGTGAAGGAAAGTTGCACTGCGCCGGAGAGCCACAAACCTCGAAGTGCGTGCCACCAAAAATTCCCAAACTTCCTCAGAAGATAGAGCACAAGATGATGAAGAACTTTGCTTCAGGGCTCAGGAGAAGAAGACCTCAGGAAAAGCTCCAAATCGCAGGCCAAAGGGGGCTATTTATAGTCTCCAGAAAACAAATCTAAAAATGACATCTGTGTCCTCTTTTTCGGGCGCCGAATGATTCGGGCTGCTACAGTAATGGGCCCGGCCCATTACTGTGCAGGCCCGAAACCGCCACGGCCCACCACGTGGCCCGCTTCACTGCTCACCCGCGCCCGCAGCGCCCGGTGCACGTGCGCCCGCCAATGGCGGCGCGCCACGTGGCACCGCCATTCCCGCACCGCGCACGACGCGCCTGCCCCCCACGCGCGTACGGCCACCTGCCCCGCCGTACGGCCACCTGCCCCGGTCACCTGCTCCGCTCCTTGCGTGGACCGCGCGCACAACACCGCCCCAGTAATAAACTGCCACGTGTCCTCCCCTGGTGCACGCCTCGCCCGTGGACCGCGCGCCTGCCCGCGCGCCCGCGTGCCTGCCCGCGCGCCCGTGCGCCTGCCCGCGGCCGCGCGCCGCCTGCCCGGGCCTGCGCCGCCGCCTTCCGCCGCTGCCCGCCGCGCCGGCGATCGCCGGAACACTGTTCCGGCCAGTGAACGGTAATTTACTGTAGCAAACTCCGAAAAATGCATGTAAATAGTCCATTTTGACCGTTTTCGCGCGCTGAGTCCAAATCCGGTGTCCGATTTGCCAAATTCCATTCCTAAAAATTGCCGAAGGCATCCGGAAAGGTGTTTCTTGGTCCAAACTTCGCGCTGAGTCCATTTTTAATATCCGCTTCGCGCGAAATTGCTTCTAACATCCAACAGGGTCCTCCGATCACTTATATGATCCATTTAACACCCGAAGTCCAACACTTGTGTCCAATTTAGTGCAGAAACACCGCCGACACGCCACATAGGCCTCCAAAAGCTGCTGGTCACGCTGTAGAAGCCCTACAGAGATCCGGGTCACCACAACAATGGTGGACTTCGCCTTGAACCAAGGCCGGTGAATCGGATTTCCACAAACAGTACACATGGTACAGCCGTTTAGGTTCTATGTGGGTTAGCGCTTTTATAGCCATACGCTCATATCGATTCATGTGTGTTTAGGGAACCGCCCTCTTCCCATAGTCGCGGCCTCACGACTACACACATATAGTAGGTCCTGATAAGGGTGTCTGCAAGGTCACACTCAAGGGTCTCGGAACCATTCAGGGTAAGAACCCTTACTATCCACTTGCATAAATGAGCACTGTCGCCATAGGGATGAGTATATAAAAGCAGTGCTCCACACAACTACGAATTCAACTTGTTTCTAGCCATTGAACCTCCAAGAGGTTGGGTTGCCGTTGCCGGTAGTTTCTACTATGGGCTACCCCATCCCCCTCGACGATTTTAGGATCATTGTCCTAGACAAACCTTTAGTAAGCTGATCAGCTAAGTTCTTCGCATATCTCACAAATTTCAATACAATTACATTTTTCTTAATATTCTGCCGAATATACTTTTGTCTTACTTTCATACATCTATTCATCTTTGTTTCCACATTTTTTTGAGCACACTTGTCAATAGCAGATCTACAATCACAATGTATACACACTGGTGCCAAAGGTCGCTCCATCAGTGGCAAGTCATACAGAAATTCTCTAATCCACTTAGCCTCTGCTACAGTGGTATCTAAAGCTATCAGTTCAGATTCCATAGTACTTTTCGCTATCAATGATTGTTTCGATGACTTCCAAGAAACAGCTGCTCCACCAAGGAGAAAAACAAATCCAGTAGTTGACTTCACATCAGCTGTATCACTTATCCAATTGGCATCACTAAATCCTTCTAATACAGCAGGGAATCCACAAAAATGCAATCCATAAGATACAGTGTCTTTCAGATATCTCAAAACTCTTTCTAAGGCATTCCAATGTTCTCTATTTGGGTTATGGGTATATCTTCTCAATCTGTTCACAGCATATGCTAAATCAGGTCTAGTGTAATCTACAAGATAATCTAGAGATCCTATAATCTGAGCATACCTATTCTGTCCTATAGGATCACCTTTATTCTTCTTAAGATGTACACTAGGATCATAAGGTGTTACAACAATCTTAGAATCAAAATATCCATACTTCTTTAACACTTGTTCACTGTAATGAGATTGGCTCATAATAATTTCATTTGACTTTCTTATGATCTTCATGTTCAGAATCACATCAGCTTGCCCAAGATCCTTCATATCAAAGTTATCATTAAGTAATTTCTTAACATCCATTATCACATCCATATTTGTTCCAAAGATCAAAATACCATCAACATACAAACATAGGATTACTATCTATCCATTGTATTCCTTAGAGTATACACATTCATCAGACATGTTCACATGAAAACCATCTTTCACTACCAAAGAGTCAAATTTCAAATTCCATTGCTTAGGAGCTTGTTTAAGTCCATATAAAGATTTTGTCAACTTGCAATCTTTGTTTTCATGTCGAGCAACAATAAATCCCTTGGGTTGCTTCATATAAATCTCTTCCTCTAAATCACCATTTAGAAAAGCAGTCTTAACATCCATCTGATGAATAATCAAATTATGAATAGAGGCTAAAGCTATCAGAATTCTAATATAAGTAATCCTAACTACAGGAGCATAAACATCAAAATAATCTACACCAGGCTTCTGGGAAAAACCCTAAGCTACAAGTCTAGCCTTATACTTATCTACAGACCCATCTGGTTTCAACTTCTTCTTAAAGATCCATTTACATCCTACAGGCTTATAACCTACAAGTAAATCAGATAACTTCCAAGTATGATTCTGTAGAATAGATTGAATCTCCAATTTAACAGCTTCTTTTCAAAATGATGCATCTACAAAAGTCATAGTTTGGTCAAAGGTAGATAGGGTACTTCTACAAGTAGGACACAGAAATCATCACCAAAAGTCTTCTCAATCCTAAGACGCTTACTTCTCCTAGGTTCAGACTCTTCTATAGGTTCACTAGTGCTGGGTCTACTAGATCCACCTATAGTCTCAACAGGAACAGGTCTATCTACCCTAGTTCTAAAAGGAAATATATCCTCAAAGTAAACTGCATCCCTAGCTTCAATAATTGTATTGTTAGAAATCTCATTAACCTCAGAATTTACCACAAAAAATCTATTAGCATTACTACCATCTGCATAGCTTAAGAAAATAGTATCAACAGTCTTAGGATCAATCTTTCTCTTCTTATTTTCAGGAATCTTTACTTTAGCTAGACACCCCCACACTTTAAAATAATTCAAATTTGGTTTCCTTCCCTTCCAAAGTTCATAAGGAGATACAGAAGAACTCTTGTGGAGAATCCTATTAAGAATTACACAAGCAGTTATCAAAACTTCCCCCCACAAGTTTCCGGGTGCACCAGAACTAATAATCATCGAATTTACCATATCCATCAAAGTTCTATTTTTTTCTTTCAACTACTCCATTAGATTGAGGTGTATAAGGTGCAGTTACTTGATGTGCAATTTTAAATTCTTGACAGAAAATAGTCTTCTCATTCGATGTATATTCACCTCCTCGATCAGATCTTAAAATCTTAATTTTCTTATCCAATTGATTTTCAACCTCAACTTTATAAACCTTAAATGTATTCAAAACTTCATCTTTATTCTTAATCAGATAAATATAACAATATTTCGAATGATTATCAATGAATGTAACAAAATATTTGCTTCCACCCCTACTGGGTCTACATCCATCACAAACATCACTGTGTATAAGTTCTAGCAGATCAGAATCTATATCTATAGATCTAAAAGGTTTCCTAGGTTCCTTAGCTTGTACATATATTTCACATCTATGATCATTGGAAACAGATTTAGAAATTAAATCAAAATTCATCAATCTCTTAGTAGTATTAAAATTCACATGTCCCAATCTTCCATGCCAAACATCAGATGAAACAACATTCAAAATAATACTTTCATTAAAAGTAGAAGTCATCACAGAAAGCTTAAATAAACCATCACTCAAAAATCCTTTTCCAACAAAGTTCACACCTTTAGTAATTACTACCCTATTACATTCAAAAACAAACTTAAATCCTTGCTGAACTAAAAGAGAATCACTAATCAAGTTCTTCCTAAGATCAGGAACATGATGCACGCCGTGCAAGAAAAGAGTCTTCCCAGATGTCAACTTCAGGTCCACTCGACCAGTTCCAAGCACGCGCGAAGATGCTGCATTCCCCATTTTCACCGATCCTCCATTTGAGTCCTGATAGGTGGAAAACCAAGAACGGTCAGAGCAAGCATGTACATTTGCTCCAGTGTCAATCCACCAATCAGAAGAGCTAAGAGCAAGGTTAACCTCGGGTAAGCTAGATCCTAACCTGATAGTGGAGTCAGAAGGGTTGGGTACATCAGTCAACATGTTTAGCTGACGCTCAGGAGGAGCTCCCTTCTTCTTTGGCGCGGAATGCGGAGTCTTGCGATAATAGCAGTCCTTCGCAAAGTGGTTCATCTTCCCGCACACAAAGCAACCAGAGTTCACTCCACTCCCCTTAGGTGAAGGCTTCTTAAAGTTTGGGTTGAACTTTCTATGTTGGAAAGGCTTCTTCTTAAAGTTCCTAAATGGTTGAAAATTTATACCCTTAGGTTTTGGGTTTTCTACTAGATTGGCTTGGGTAGAAGGTTCACTAGGCTTATTATCCCTAGCTCGGTTGGTTTCTTCTATCCTAAGGGATCTTATGACAAAATTCAGGGAAAGTTCTCTTTGATTGTGGTTCAGATCATTAGCATGGTTGGACCAGGAAGGAGCCAACTTATCTATTAGAGTGGCAACTAGGAAACTCTCATCTAGATCTATACCACTAGGTCTAAGCTGCTCAATAATGTACTCAAAATCCTGAAGCTGGTCAGACATTGGTTTACTATCTACTAATTTAAACTTAAGCAAATCTGAAGCTTGGTATCTCTTCTTAGTTAGATCAATCTGGCCATACTTCTATTCTAAGAAAATCCAGAATTCCCTAGCAGTCTGAATACTACAGTAAATATCATAAAGCTTATCAGATAGGATGCTAAGGATACGGTTCAGACAATGATAATTAATCATAGAATGATCAGTAGGAGGCACAGGCACATGTGAAGGTGCAACAGGAGGAGTAGGAGTATTTTGTGACTGGCTGCGAGTCTGAGGGCGATGTGCCACAGACTGAATAGCACCATCAGGTGCTGTTTCATTACCATTCTCAACAGGATCTGAGATGCAGAAACAAGCCCCAGCGTGGTGAGCCAGAACCGCATTTGGTTCTGCCACCTTCTAAAATTACGACCATCAAAATTAAACGACTTCGCCGAATACGAATCCTCCATAAATCATAATCTGTTTAAAGCTTAATCTAAAATGATGTCACAAAAATTGTTCTAGATTTAAAAACAGTTTAACAGTTAATCTAAATTGACATATTTTAATTAACAGTGCAAAGTAACAAAATTTTCTACCAACTATATATACTAACAATAGTTTATATGTAACAGTTACACAAGATTATACTATCCACTATACTCACTAAGATATATAGATCAATTAACAGAGTTTTATATATAAAAGTGTAGATTAATTAATTATTGCAACACAATATTATTCTAATTAATTAGTACAAACAGTATTAAGAATTAATTAAGGAAGTAGTCTCGAATCAATGTAAAAGCAACAGTGCACACAAGTTTGTAATAGTACAGTGTAAGGATAATTATATTATAAACAGTATAGCACAGTGTACACTAACAATTATTTAAACAATTATATTAACAGAGAACTATTTGTAGTGTAAATAAATATACTAACACAAAATTACGTAACAGTGTTCACAAAAATACTAATAAAAATAAATATTAGTACTACCAGTTTAAAGGGCAATGCTACGTTTAAACAGTTTAAAGGACAATAGTATTAACAGTTTAAACAAGAGCAATGCTATATGTACACCCCGAAGGGGTGTATATCATACACCTCCACCATTTTAATGGTGGCGATATCTTTTACGGGTCACATCGATTGACCCATCATCACACCCCACCCATTGGATGGGTGGGGTGTGTGATATACACCCCGAATGGGGTGTACGGGTAGCATTTTCCTTTAAACAATTAGCATTTTTCTTAAACAAATAAGAGAAATTGTACTTAACAATATTTATCTAATTAATTAATACTAACAGTATTAAACTAATTAAATAACTAGTTTACAGTACGGACACTATTAGACTATTAGTACTAACAATATTTAGATGTATCACAGAGCATGAATAATTATCTAACTCACAGTACGTTGAAAAATATATACTAGAAGAAATGAAAAGATAAATTAATTTAATCTCGCTTCTAGAATGTTGAAAAATTTTATCTTTTCAAATTAATTTTTTTAGTCAAATATAATTTAAATCCGAAATACTATAATGTAATATTGTATTATACTATTAATAATAAAATATATATCAAAGTTTAGATGAAGCATGTGAATGTCGAGGCGTGTGTGAGCACCGTCCTAAAAGCGAGATTGCTCCTCCATGTGCGAGACTCCGGCAATCACCCCTAGCGATACAACGACCACTGTCCACCCCGTCGGCAACGACTCCGGGATGGTGCATAGCGAACCCAATGACTTTCAGAAATCCAGCAAGAGTAAGACTCGAAATCAAAAGAGAAGTAGCAAAAAGGTAAATCTCAGTGTAGTAGAACTCTGTAAAATAGAATAGTAGTATGCTGTAGCTCAAGGTGAATAAGCAAGCTCTCTTGCTTTTTATATAGAGCTCAAAGAAAGAGAGCACATAAACTCACCAGGGGACAAGGTCTCTCTTAAGCAGCCCGCAAGCTACTTCCCAAGGAATGCTCTTGGGCAGCCCGAGATGGCACTTCCCAAGGTTGGCTAAGAAAAAACCTAAAAGCCAAAACACAAGTTTAAAATTACCAAATCCAAGTAAAACCCAACAGTGATTGGATATATAAGAGACATTGACACTAATAATAATAAATGGGCTTAAATATTTTGAGCTGTGATTTAAGCCCAACGAGTTATTATAGCTAGTGGGCCGGGTCATTATACCAATCGGAAGTGTGAGACGAGTCTCGACAGAGTCTGAATCTATATGACAGGACTAGCGAGACAAGTCTCACATCGCCTGGTGATCTTGTACTCTATGTGTGTTTGGGATGACGTCAGAATCTATATGACAAGACTAGCGAAACAAGTCTCACAACGCCTGGTGGTTTTGGGTTGTGTGTGTTTGGGCTGACGAGGACGTCAGACCTAAACGGGAGGAGTCTGTGACACCCAAATAATTCTACATCGGATGATATTGGAGTTGTGCCTAAACGGGATGAGTTTGTGAGACCCCAATAATTTCACATCGGATGGGATTGGAGTTGTGATTAGATATATAAGAGACCTCAATAATTTCACATCGGATGGGATTGGAGTGGTGATTGGATATATAAGAGACATAAACACTAGTGCTTAAATATATTGGGTAGTGGTTTAGACCCAACGAGTTATTATTGCTAGTGGACTGGATCGTTACAGAATAACAATATTATTTTTAAAAATCATAGCTCAGACTCTGTAGTGAAAATTGTGAGGATCAAGAATCGAGATATTGAGGAATGTTCTACTGTCTCTAGGGATTTTTACTTTCACTTTCGCCTTTTTCTCTTACATTTTCTAGAGGCCCATTTGCCTCATATTTGTAGGCAAGTTCATTAATATCAATGAATGAAACGGATAACATGTTATCTTAGTTTTTAAAAAAATTTAAAAAAAAGTAAATTCTATTATGAGCAATGGTACTTATACAACTAAAAATAAATATACATCATGCACCTTCTCCTGTCCAATGAATGAGAATCACTCGCTAGCCACTTGATATGATTAGTAAAAATAGTCTATTAAATGGATGGAGTGTAAGATGTATATCCGATTGAAATATACAAGTGGTATTTACCTTCTATTATAGAATAAATATCTTATCCCCATTTTCCAAGTGTTTGAAAATTCTTTTTGAGCTTTTAATATTAAAAAATATTAGTAAAATTGTACATAACTTACTTGAGCTATAAGCTATTTTGAGACATTTAGCCAACTTTTCAAAAGTTTGATGTTAGTATCAAATATTTCAATTTATTTGATTTGAATCACGGCACTTTAATTTTAAATTTAAATGTATCTTTTATCTTTATAGATTATATACTTGATACGATTATCACAACTATAAATTTATAAAAATAAATAGCTTAAATTTTAAAGTCAACATATTATTGATTGACTTGAATTAACCCAATTGAAAGGTTATATAGTAATATTAAAATTTTAAAAAAATTAGATAGCTGACTCAAAATAGTCCATAATTCAAGTAAATTTATTATATTTTAAGCAAAAAATTTTGACTAACAAGTAAATAAATATAGACCTTTGAGATGTTAGGGTATAAGATTTACACTTAATTTGTAGGCAGAGATGTTAGGGTATAAGATTTACACTTAATTTGTAGGCATGCCAGTAGTATTGCTTATATTAATTTTGAAAAAATACTTTTTGTACATTTCAAATTGAATGCATATTTTATACTCCACTCATTTTATGATAGAGTAAATTTTACTGACTAATAAAAGAGTCTTCACCCATAAATCAGTGGAAAATAAATCATACATTTCATTTGAAGTGTATGAATAGTATTATTTTAAAAGTTGAGCAATGATACATATATCTCCAAATGAGATATATGATGTACACTCCATCCATTCAAAGATAAAATTATATTTATTAGTCACTTTGAAGTAAGTAGTAAAATAATTCTCATTCTAAAATAAATAAACAGAAAAATATACATTCTATTTGGAATGTACTATTAGCATTTACCTTTAAAAGTTTTCAGATTTTTAAACAAAGAATCTGATATATTTTATCTTGGACCAACCAAGTCAGCCACGGGACTGTCCCATTCAATAAAAACTCGGAGTCCAACCAGACCATTAGGTACCAACCAACCAGGCTACGAGTGCCGGTAATAAACAAGTATAGAAAGGCATTACAATATCTGATAATTATAGTAGATTATTAAATATCAACCGCAGCTCAAGTCTCTTACATCTCTTCTACAAAATCTTCTGTATTCTTCCAGAGGACCAGTGAAGAAAAAAAAAAAAAAAAAAAAAAAAAAAAAAAAAAAAAAAAACTAAGCAACGATTTATTTAATTTTTATAAGTAACCTGAGACTCATAATTGTTTAGATGAAATGACAGTTTAACCTTATTGCCATATTTATACTATATAGTATACTTGCCGAAATGAATGAGGCCCGTCATGTGAATCTCCAAATTAACAAAGTGGTAAAAAGCCTACAAAACAAAGGTAGTTGGCTCCTTACCTGTGATAGTGTGGCGGAGCAGGTAATCACTTCTTCCAATATTCCTTTTATTTTATGGCCATCTTATCAAGTGAATGATTCGCCCTCTTTCTTTGACCCAAAGAGCTGTGTTAAACATTTCCAACCCTTATCGGTGATATGAGTTGCTGTTCAACTTGTCCTCTCTTAGTCCAATTGTTGCTGATATTTTCTGCACAGCAGGAAAAATTTACAAGGCTTAATGGAAGAAAAGAACAGAGAAGAGAAGAGTTTAGGGCCCGTTTGAAATCAGAGGCACCATAGGCCACTATGGGTAGGGGAGGAATTTGATAGGTTAAAAAAAGATATTTTGAACAATCCCATTCAATCCCAACCTCTTGGGTAAGATTCAATAATCTCCTCCAGGCAAAATTATTTGAATCACTATATTTTTTTAATAGCATTATTATCTCGTCTTATCCTACCCAATTCGATTCTGGAGTCCTCGGCCCTTTTTAGTTGGGGATAGCTACTGCTATCCTTTCAAACACAAAGAGGGATTAAAAGTTGCTTGAGACTATAGGCAGTTTTGAAAATTTTCTACAACTTTTCTATTTCTAATTGACACCTCGCCAACGTTTTCTTGTTTTGATTCAAGTTATTCAATCAGTTGACAAGGGGATTCCTTGAAAGTTAGTAGAGTAGCTAGCTGTTAGCTGTTTGAATTAGTCACAAATTAATAACTTGAATCGAACCAAACATACGTTAACTGAATGTTAATCTGAAAAATAAAATTTGAGGATCTATTCCAAAACGGCCTATTGTTTAGGGGAGTCTAACATGGATTTTTATCTGCAAATGAATAAGAATTAGTGTAAATAAGCAACCTTTAAACTCAACACCATAATAATCAAACGTCTTTGCTGGCTTGTATCATCAAATTGTATAGAGCAAATCCACCGCGGTGGCAGCCGGGCATACGCAGCGTCATTCTCTCTAAATCATCCTGATATTTCAATATTCGTCCTGATAAAGCAATTAAATAACAAAAAAAATATATATTAAAAATAATTGCAGACAGAATCTACACACACCATAGTAACTGCATAAAGTTGAGTGGATTCATATCCATCTTGAGCTCCCGAGTACATCTTGTAAATTTCACTTGACTCCAATGTGCATTTTAGAAAGAAAAAAGCCGTAGGTCTGACATTCATTTCCCTCCGAGATATGCCGATAAAGACAGGCTCTGTCTGCAGAATAAGTCTTAGTGACAGTAAGTAGAGCGTAGAAATACTTGAAGGAAAACAAATCGCATGAAATACTCTGAAAAGATAAGGTATAAGAACAATAACTCGAGCATTCGCCATAGCAGCAGGTGTAGATCCAGTTACCAACTGATATTCTATAATACTCGAGAAATTCGAGTTTGAAATTTAATAAAGTCCTGAATTCTATATATATATATGTGTGTGTGTGTGTGTGTGCGCGCGCGTGCGCGAGCGCAAAAAACCCTAAATGTATATATACAAGTGAATAGTGGCTTGACTTAAGCTGTGAATAGTAACCTTAAAAAATTTCGGATTTTCGAGTGAAGTCGGCTAACTTGATCGATCTGAATCCGAATTCGATGATTCAAATACTCGATTTGAACGGTCTCGTCGATCTGAGCGAAATGGCGCAGTCCAAATTTATATTTGACGAGCCTACGTCATCGAAAAGCGTGCCAAATAATGGAATGCACTGTATAAGATGGATTTAGAATTTGTCGGGATTCAAACTCAACAAACCAAAATCGCTACTCAATAGGTCTCGTCGAGCCGGACGTCGTGGTGTCGTCCGTTTTTCTGTTTGACGACACTATTGCCTTGAAAAGCGTGTGTCACGCCCCGAGTTTAAAAATCCAGTCTAATTTTTTTTTTTTTTTTTTTTTTTTGTTTAAAATCAGAGTTCGCAAAATCGGGCGTAACAGACCGCCACACATATAGGAAATCCTTTATCCAAGCAGACAGAGTCTCCCCTATACATGCACGGCTAGGCAAGTACAATATCATACAATCAGAGATTAAGTACAACTAATTAGACTATATGATAATATCCAATCAGTTTAAAGATATACTAAAACATACCAATCCTCAAAGAAAGTAACTCAACGAGAGTACTGATCGACTAAATATGAAATAGACATAAGTGCTAAGATATCACAATAAACCAAAATACTGTCTACGGATCAGATCAGGATCACAACAACTCTGGTAGATCATCAGGAGGGACAGCTCTATCGTGATCGGCTCACCAAAACGTCCCGATATCTCACCACCCAACGGACCTGAAAAACAGTCACCCAGGGGGTGTGAGATACACCGGAGTATATCCCAGTGGGCACGACGAGCCGAGAAATAGCTAATCGTACCTACTGAATACAATAATCTGCGGATAGTAATAGATCAAGGGGTAAAGCTGAATCTGGATAATCAAGTAATAACAGGTACTGAAATAAGAATGCTGAATAACTGTATAGGCAGGTATCAAACAAAAGCTGATATGTGAAACAAAACTGGCAGGGAGCATAATCAAGTGCCTGTACATAATGAGTACCGTAAATGATGCTAATCAAGCTATACCTGACAATCTGAAAATCCTGTAAAACGAAATCCACAAGAGATAATAAAAGAATGTATCCTGATCATATTGCTGTGCATATACAGGTACAGAAAATACCAGAATCAATCAAATATAACAGAGCAGGAGTAGGTACTGAAAAATATGCTAGAACATGGAAATATAAAATCGATGCATCAATCACAAGAATATCAAGTACCCAATCAATGCCGCTATTGGTCACGAGGACCTCAGGCTCATGCCACTATCTGGCACCTATCTGGCTGACACAACCCCGCACCCACAGGTGCTATCCGGGGGCTCACGGGTCTTTCCTCTAGACCACTTTACCGGTAAAGAACATCGCTGCGGGTCATGACTCCGCTGATGTTCGTGAAGTGCAGCGATGCGTGGCGATCATAGTGCTATGCTCAAGCTCACGGTCTAGTGACCGGGTAGTCGGCAATAAGCCGAGGTCCCAACAGGGACTCACTATCTGTATATCTGTCGATCAAGATCTATCATGCATATCGGAATGTAAGGCAGTATCACAGGTGACATACAACTAGTAGGGAAGACTGATCATGAAATCCATATACCAAGATATGAAAACTGACAAGCAGATGTATATCCTATATCTACGGAATCAATGTCTATCGAACAATCATGCGGTATATAGATCAGCTCATCAGGCGTAATCAAGAATAGGTGTATATGATAAAATCAACAGGGCTAATCAATAACAGGTGTCCGACTGGACTAAAGCAACCAGAGGGCCGAATAGATAAAGCCCGGACCGAAGATAACCCACCTGAATGAAGGCAGATCCTCGAACTCCCGCTCTGCTACTGGGAGGCCGGTGCTGAACAACTGGGCCCTGAATAAACAGCTATGATCAGTAATAGACTCCCACATACCCATCCCGACGACACGACAATAACGGAGTGCTTAAATGGGACAAAACCGCCGATTAACCGAACAAAATCCGATTCCCGATCACCGAGAACCCTCGGAATCCTAACAAGATGCCCAGTAGGCATGAAAGTACTGTCTAAAGACAGCCCGCAAGTCTGTTTTACGTTTAGGTCCATAACAGTTTCTTAATTGCATAAAAATACTAGGTTAAATTACTGTTTCGGCTCGTTCTAGAAATCCAGGAGTCCAAAAGTGACGCTGTAAGCTTCAGCGTGTTTGTTTCGACAAGACGGAGGCCGTGCTCACAAGATTGGGCCGAGACCAGGCCCATTTACAAAGTTGGCCCATAAACATTATTGGGCCCAAATACATCTATGCCATATTTAAATTTACACTTGATCAATTTGGACATTAAATGGAGCATGGTGTTAAGTATGTACTATGGACAGTGGGGCTCACCTGAGGGGTGCCGGAGGTCGGCCGGAGAGGTAGCCGGAGCAGCACCACCAAGAAGCCCAAGCTCGGTTTGCCAAGGTCTAGCACCACCCTCGGTCAGTCTGTTAACAGAGGTGATCACTAGTTAGCTCTGGGTCCCAGAAGGTGTTCTGGTCAAGTCGGGTCAGGCGCCGGCGGCCGGAGGCGGCGACGGCCGGGCATAAGCTTGAAATTGGCATTTCGGGTGCAACACAGGAACCAAGCCACAGGGGTGCCCCAGACCCAAAATAAAAATTGTGGGGATCTTATATTCAGTATTTACAGCTTACCTGTGAGGTTGGCCGGAGCCCGGTGCAGTGGAGTTGGCCGGAGGGGAGCTCGAGTGCAAAAATCGGGTGCAACTCTGGAAATCAAGAACCCGACGCTAAGACTCCCATGCAATGCTGCATTCGGCCATTAAATGATAAAATGAGCTTACCTGCACAGTTTCCCGGCGTCCGGAGGCGGCGGCGACGCGCGGCCGCGAAGCTCGGTGAAGCTTCAAGAGCCACTAATGGCAGATTCCGGTGAGGTGGCTCCGGGCCGGAGCAACTTGGTCCAGGAGCCTTGTCTAAACACTCCGGAGCTCGGTGCAGTGGTGGCCGGCGCCGGGATGCAGCGGCGGCGCCGGACGGCCGATACCGGCCGAAATTGAAAAAGCTCGGTTTCTAGGGCACGGTCGTGCGGTCTCGATCTTGATCCGATCGTCGTCCAACTTTAGGGGAAGCTTGCAGTCGCCCAGAGGAGCAAGATCAACGGTGTTGATCTCGATCTTGACGGCCGGATGAAGCCCGCGCCCGCGATCGGTCAGAAAACGATTATCCGGCGAGGATGGCTCCCGCCGGCGATCGGGACGGCGGCCTCGGCTCGGCCTCGTCGGAGCTTAGCAAGGAGGAGAGGTCTCCCGCGGCGGCGCACGGCGGCGGCTGGCACCGGGGTCGGCTCAGCTCGGTCGCGGCTCCACAGGGGACTCCACCAGAGAGGGGCTTGATCAACCAGGACCTTCTCAGGCACCTCCCTGTCCACGCACCCGAGATCAAGAAGGTTCTTGATCCCTCCTTCTCCGGCGACGGGGGCGGCTGCCGGTGCGGGGAGGCTCCGGGGAGCGCGGCAGAGAAGAGGAGGTCGTTGAGGTTTGCGGCTAAGGCTTGAGCTCTGCGTAGGGTGTTCAAAAACCTAGCAGAGATACATGCATACATATAGTATATGCACAATTGCTAAATAAGCCCTCCACTCAAGCTATTTAGTGACTAGTCCCTCACAGCATGACTTATTTACACCAAGGTCCCTTACTACAGAGATGGCAAGCAATTCGAGGCAAAAGTATAGGGTTCATTGTGCAAAAAGCCGCATTTTTGCCGTATTTCACGCTTTTCGAGGCGTTCTGGTCGTCGAAACGAAAAATGGACTTCGCCATGACGTCCGGCTCGACGAGACCTATCAGGTAGCGATTTCTAATTTTCGAGAAACTGCCCGGATAAAAACTCGGTCCATAAAATACTGATCAGAATTACAGTTATCGCGCTTTTCGAGACTCTAGGATCGCCGAACGGAAATTCCGTCAGTGCCATTGCGTCCAGAACGACGAAACCGTTCGAATCGACTACCTGGATCACTATATTCGGATTCCGGACAGTGAATTGGTCAACATTGCGACCGCCGGAGTCCCGAAATTGGGGTCTACTGTTCATCTACAGTAATTCACTTATAGCACTGTGCGCATACACTGTTACATTGGTCGCGACATTCACCCGCTTCTTCTTTGATTTCTGGAAGATCCGACCGTCAGATCGAAAAGTGCAGAATATGAATCTCGCTCAGTTCCACGGGACGATCACAATGGTCATCTCGGATCTCCAAGATTACGTCCGGATTGGGAAATAGCCTTTTTGCCTGGTAAATAGTGCAACTTGCACACTGGCGATTGACTAAATAGGTCACACAGATCTTTTGGATTTCATCATTTTAAATTTAAATTTCATGAGTCTTACAACGTGAAAATGGCAAAATTCAGTGATTTGCACAAAAGTCCTCGTATTTTATGCTCCGAAAAGCGTGACACTGGTTGGGGAGGGACTTTTCTGCGATGTGGTTCTGCTGTGAGGGACTAGAGTCAAATATTGGGCTATACAGGGACTAAGTAGCATTTTATGCTCCTTACTTAAGTTGTGATCTAGGGTTCCCTAGCCACTTTTCCCTGTAACCGCAACCCCCACGAGACCCTTCTCTTCCCTCTGCTTCCTTTCCCAGCCGTTACACCGCCGGCCGCTGCCTCCCCTCGCCGGAGAAGGTGAGGAAGTGGACTTACACCTTGATCTCAGGCTGTAGAGAATAAGAGGACACCAAGCTTTTGGGAAGCGTGCTGGGGTTCCCCTGCAGCCTTCCCCTACATCCTGAAGCATAACCCGAGGAGTCCTGCAGCTCTTCTTGGCCGCGCAACACCGGAGAGGAGACCTCGGACTGCTTTTTCTTCCTCAACTCCGGCCAAGGTGAGTTATTCATTCTGGTTGGTTTTCTTGCTACCTAGACACCTAGAGCATCTTCCTCACTCCTTGGAGATCCCCCCTGCCGAACCTCAGCGCCGGGGATGCGCCTGGTTGCCGGCGGGAGAGTTGCACCCGCCGGAACACTAGGTTGCTCCGCCTCGAGCAAACCTTGCACCCAGAGGCTTAGAATTGGATCTAAATTGATGGGATCCTTCCTTTGGTCCTGTTGATTATCTCCATGAAGTTTGGTGGAGTTTGGTTTAGGGATGAGCCCGCGGTTTGAAACCCTAGATCCGGGTTGCTTAGAGTTGACCGGACTTGGCTGTACGCCGTCGCCGCCGCTCCCTGCCGCTAGCTATGGGCATGGTTGGCTTCCTCTCGTCAAAACAGACCTAGAGGTACCCATCCTTGGCCCTGGAATCCTCTGGTTTAGTCTATCCCGAGCTTGCTGCTATCTATTGGTCTCAAAGTCTTCTCCGGCCATCCGCCGCCGTGGGACGCCGGCGCTGGACCCCGAGACAAGCTGGGGACTCTACTTGATGTCCTCTGTCTGCTGCTTGCCTCACTTGCTGCCCAGGACCCTTGTGTTGTTGGGTTGTCCATGTTGAGCTCTAGGATTTTACCTATTGGAGCATCTTGGCTCTATTACTATGAAGACCTGGATCGTTGTGGATCAATTGGCTTGTGGATCACTGGCTTGACGGGTGAAGACTTACATCTTTGTGGAGCAGTTTGTTGCTGGACCATTGACTTGACGACACCTTTTCGGTGCGACGGAGTCGTCGGCGCGCAAAACGGACGCGAAAAACAAATCCAGCGCGAGAAAACTGTGTGAAAAACACTTTCATTTTTATGTTTTCTTGTTCAGGGTCCGGACCTTGAAAATTCAAGGTCCGAACCGTCGCATGGACCGGGCTCACAGAGAAGGGAGCCACGGCCGGTGCATGGGCGTGCGCCAGTGCGCGCCAGCCCACGGGCCGGCCCACGTGGGCGCACGGGATGGGCACCGCGTGGCCCCTGGCTTGGCGGGTCAGGCCGGGCTTGCACTGTACACCCGAATCCGTTAGGGTGGATATTTTTGAGGTTTAGTTGGTATTTTGACCCATGGGATCAACTTAGGATGGATTTAGAGCTATAAATTGAACCTTTAGCTCACTAAGAAGCTTTTTAATAGCCTGGCACTCTTCTCCCTATTGTTGAAGGCCACCTTGAACCCTAATCATCTTCTTCTCCACACAAGAACACCATGGATGAAGCTTGAAGACCTCTTGCACAGTTTGGCCTCTCCGTCGACCTTTCATCTGCAGGCTCCTCAGGACAGTAGGGGTGGAGTTTCAAAGTGATTCTTGCTGGGAAAATTTCCAGGATTTCAAGATCTACATCTTTGCTATTTGGAGGGAAATCTAGTTTGGGCTTTAAACAAGGTAAATTTAGTGATCTTTGAGACTCTTTTCCTCAGCCTGAGTTTTTGCGCAGTGTTCAATGTTTTGCTTACCCTGGGCTGTACAGAAGGAGTTATGAGTTGATTTTTTATGGGAAATTTTCAGGATTCGAAGGCCTTCAACTTTGATATTTTGAAGAACATCCAATTTGGACTCCAAGTCAGATAATTTAAGCAATCTCTGGAACATTTGTGCAGAGTTTGATGTTTTGAGTAGTACTCAGTGTTTTAGCTCCCCTGGACTGTAGGAATGGAATTTCGAGATGATTTTTGTGGAAGAATCTTCAGGATTTGAAGCTCCCCAACTTTGATATTTTGGAGAGGAGCTAATTCCTGCTATTAACCAGGTGAATTAACCCATCTTTGAGCCCCTGTTTGCAGATTTTAGTTTTGGACAGCTTGTAGTAATTATGGAGTATCTCTTTCTTCCCTTTATGAAATGGAGAATTTCAAGTTGGGTAATCTTCTAGACGTCAAGATGAACATTTTGATACCTTAAACTTGAAATTTGGATGACAATTGATATACCATCTTTAACTCTCTTCTCAGACTTAGTGTTGCTGAAATCTGCATGTATAATTGGATCACCTTGCTTTGCTAGTTGAATGTTGGACTTGATGTTATGGATAATTATGGCATTATGGTTAATTCAAGTGGTGGAATGCAATCTTATGAGTTTATTGAACAACTTCTCTTTTGGGTTCAACTTGTAATTATGTTTATTTTGGGTCACATAGCAAGTTGAAATTCAGCTTTTAATCATATGCATGATTCTTGGACAGCATTGGTACATCTTGTTTAAGAGTTGAATGAAAGGATCTAAACTTGGCTTTGTGGGCATCTCTTGAGGTTTTAGAGTTAATTGAGAACTTAAGAATCAAATTAGGGCTGTTGTATTAAGGTTTAATGGGGTCTATATAGCAGATTTTGAATTCATTCTCTACCGGTTCAAGTTGCTGAAATTCTGCGCAACTAGTAATGTTTTTGCTATAACTTTTTATCTGGCAGGAGATTTTGGGAGATTTTTGGTTGTTGAAAAGATGAGAACTTAAGGAATGTACTCGCCAAAAATCAGATCGAGCAGACTTCAGATCAGCGAGCAAACAGGTGGGCTGTTGAGCACATCGAAATTACGGCCTACAAGTCGGCGCAACCAGAAACGTGGCATTGTGTGGTTTGGATGTTTATTAGTTATTTTTTTATTAAAGCATGATGAAACTAGATGATTATGTTGACAATTACTTCACTTATATGTGAGAACCATTCCTTACTTGTTGGACATCTAGTAGGCCACATTTTCTTTTACATAAACTATACCAAATATGCTTCAACTTGAGACTTATGAAGGTGAACTAATTACACTTAGTTAAATATGCTTCAACTTGAGACTTATGAAAGTGAACTACATATAGGTGTTATGAGAGCTATTTCATGCTTATTTGGACATATAGATAGGCCACACTCTTTTATTGATGCTATAGTTACTATTCATGTTGGAATCAGACTTAGGAGAAAACCCTTTGTTTCTTTTCTTATGTTATTTGTTGCTCGGGTTAGAGAGCAGGGATGGGGATAGTATAGCTATGTTATCGAGTTGGGTGGGATAGCACCAGATTTTGACTCGGGAGTTATTCGACAACCGCGGATTGTGGGCGGTTGGTTGATTAGTGTTATGCATTAGTTGGGCTGGAATTGCATTGTGGAAAGAGAGAGTTTCCAACTTGAGCATAGTGTCGACTTTTGCCTGCGTGACTGAGATACTTGAGATGGATACTTATTTACTCCAGTTGGGTCGCGCCCCTCGAGTGCCACTCCAGAGTAGGCAGGATCGGGTTTTTACAGATCGGGGTCGGGTTTGTGCTGACAGGACGATCTATGATCTATTGGTCGGGGCCGGGTTGGTGCTGACCGGACGACATATGATCTGTAGTGATGTGAGTACAAGCAGGACCGGATTTTATACAGGTCCATTTGATTGGGTTATATCTCGACAGTTTCCTTTTGGTGACGCATACTTACATATATTCGATATCTTACAGTTGACTATGTTGTTGATACACGAGGGTGGAGATGATCTACTGTCACGCGAATAGTTCGGCAATCTCGAAAGGCTGCTCTAGAAATGAAGAAGGTGCTGGAATTTGTTCTTGTTTGATAGGGTGAAGGCCCTAGCCTTTCGAGATTTTCGAACCTTTCGCTGTTGCCGGTAGTTTTGGCATTATACTTTGACATTGGGCATTATACTTGACATACACATATTTGACATACTCTTGACATTACACTTTAGCATTGGGCATAGTAGCATAGTTTTTAGGGCTTTTTTTGAAAATGACCCTATCAAAATTTAAATTTTTAAAAATGGCCCTGGAAAATTTAAATTTGCAAAAATGGCCCTCTTCTTGCCACGTCAGCCCGCCACGTCAGCCGGGTCCGCCACGTCAGCGAGCCACAGCCGCGGGTGCGTCCAGTGCGTTTTAGTGAAACACGCAGGCTCGGCCTGCGTGTTTAGAACACGCAGGCTGAGCCTGCGTGTTTAGAACACGCAGGCTCAGCCTGCGTGTTTAGAACACGCAGGCTGAGTCTGCGTGTTCTAAACACGCAGGCCGAGCCTGCGTGTTCAGAACACGCAGGCTGAGTCTGCGTGTTCTAAACACGCAGGCTCAGTCTGCATGTTCAAATGCCCTAAACCCGAGCCCGATCTCCTTCCTCCTCACTTCTGCCTAAACTCTCTCTCTCTCTCTCTCTCTCTCTCTCTCTCTCTCTCTCGTTCCCGTGTCGCACCCGCCGCAGCCGCCGCACCTGCCGCAGCCGCCGGCCGTCGTCGGAGGTGAAAGAGGCGCACGAGCACTCTCTCTCTGTCTCTCTCCCGTGCAGCAGCGTGCTCTACATCTAAGGTAGTCATGTTTTTTTTTTTTTTTTTTTTTTTTTGGTTCTGTGGTGAAATTGTACATTAATGTTAAAATTGATAGGTCAAAATGGTAAGATCAGCTATGATCTGCTGTAAAAAAACATTAATAGGTCAAAATTGATTAGTTTTGTTAAGACCATTCCAACGCTCCCTTTCGCCATGCATAAACTGAACCCACAATTGGGATAAGCACGAAAATTAAAGCTTCGATAAATACAGATACACCCAATACATCGAAACTCATTGCCCATGGATAAAGAAAGACCGTTTCAACATCAAAAACTCATTGCCCATTGTTTTTATTTTATCTAATATGGTATGTTTTGGGAGTTTGGTTTTTAAGTTTTGTTGGATTTATTGATGGGCTGTGAAGATCAAAAACAGATTCAAATGCCAGTTCTGCTTCAGAGAATTCATGATTGAGGAAGCTGATGAATGCAGAGCCTTGTTATAAATTTCGTTACTGTTTGATGTTCGTTTTTTAAACAAGAATGGAATTTGTATCTTGTAGCCGAGGAGTCAAGATTATGCAACCTTACCTCAATTACTGTAGAGGTTGTTTCCGATACATGAAGTTGCATCTTCAGAGCTTAAGATAGCATGCCTTGCAGTCACGTTAAGTTCCCCTGGATATCAAACTGCATTGATGTTTTTTATTTTTTCCATTACAATGTTCATACTGAAGAGATCAAATTTGTCATTGGTTCAGTAGAAATGGCTAACTTTTTTTCTCGTGAGATAGGTGAATTTGACTGATAGTGCTGCTGTTAAAATTAAATTTTGATGTGATTTCAATAACATATTTGTTACTTGCGTACTAAGAATCTTGTTGTTAGGGTTGTAATATAGTTGGATTCAGATAAATGTAGAATTTGGAATGAAATTGAATTAATCAAATAGAATTTGGGAACATAATCTAATTACAAAGAATCTATTCAAATTGGAATGTTATATAACTTAATTCAATAAAAATCTAACTGACTAATTATATTGTTTATTGATAATTTTAGTACGTCAGTATGTCTGGTGAATGTGTTCCGTTTTATATTCATTGGGACGGAAACTTAGTCGTGAATAATAATATACCACAATACATTGGTGGCTATAAAGAACTGATCGGAATTCGCCGCGACATCACATTTCGGGATTTCGAAGCAGAAATATACAAGGTCACTAATTATGATCGAGCGGAGTTCCGTCTACGCATAACAGTTCGATGTCCAATGGGAGCTAATGAATGGGAATTACTTGACATATCAAGTGATCATGGGATTGTAGGCGTGATGAGTTTTTTCCCATTTCATGGTTGCCTCAAAGTATACGTAGAGAAGCAAGTGTTGACTACACGTCACCGTCCAACCTCTGTTTACCAAAGAGATTATGTCGATCTTGAACGAATTCGTACATCAAGGTATGAAAATTTAGGAATTTTCAATTTCAATCTTTGTCCTTTAATAGTATAGGTGCGGAAAATGGATAATTTACATTGTATAAGTCTTGCAGAGCGTCTGAAGTCCCATATGTGCCAGTGAGTACATCAATACCATATATTACTGTGGATCCATCTTTATTCGGTGGAGTTGATGAGCGGTAAGTGATTATATGATTTAATTACATATATTATCTCAATAGATTCGAATAGTTAATCATAAATACCTTTGCAGATCAACTATACATCATAATCTATATGAGGGTCCATCATCTAGCAATCGACACGTCGCTGATGTAGAGTTGAGAAATATAAATGAAAATGAGGAAGTAATAGAAAGTGATAATGAGCAAATAAATAGCAGTGACGATGAGCATGTAAGTGAAACTGATATGGACTCAACAGATGATGATAGTGATGGTATCCCACAATCTATTGATGTTGGACATGATGGCGGTTTGAATTCTCTCGCATGCGTCATTCAAGATGAAGGGATTGAATGGATTGAAAATTCATTTGCAAACAACGATGATGTCGAGGATCCGGTAGAATTTGAAGAATTTGAAGATCACCGACAGCGTTTTTTACTGGGCAATGAAGTAATTCACCAAACCGTTGTTGATCAAAACATTTATCAAGGTCCTCCGAGTGATGATCAATGGAAAGATCGGGTATATTCTGACAAGACGTCCTTGGTGAATGCTTTGGATCGATGGCACATTCTACATAATGTGCAACTGAGAGTTGTTAAATCAAACACAACTAGATATACTGTGAGATGTTTGGTCAATTCATGCCCATGGAGATTACATGCCTCTCGACCTAAAGGTTCAACACATTTTAAAGTAAAGACTTATGCGGGACCACATACATGCATGATTCCTATTTTGAATACAATGCATAGGAATTGTACATCTTCGTTTATATGTGAACATATACTACCCACAGTGAAGGCAAGGCTTGCTATGAGCCCTACAGAAGTTCAAACCAGAGTTCAGAGTGATTTTCACGTCACCATTTCATATAGCAAGGCTTGGCGGGCACGGAATAAAGCCTTGCAAATTATATACGGTAGTTGGGAGCAATCATATTGTGACCTTCCTCGATATTTCTCAATGTTGGAAACAACAAATCCCGAAACTATTACCAAGATTGAAACTATAAGTGTGACGAGTAATTCAAGAATGTTTGCACGCGCCTTCTGGGCTTTTGGACCCTCGATTTTTGGTTGGTCGTTTTGCCGGCCAATACTTAGTATCGATGCCACGCACTTGTATGGAAAATATGGAGGCCATGCATTAATTGCCACAGGTGTTGATGGCAATGGTGGTTTGTACCCACTAGCATTCGCAATATGCGAGGGGGAGAATAGCTCGAGTTGGGAGTGGTTTTTAATTTGTCTACGGAGGTACATAACACGAGCTCGAGTTCTTACATTAATTTCTGATCGATTTAAAGGACTTGCGAACCTTGTTGCACTTGTATTCCCACAATCAGAAGGACATGCTCATCGATGGTGTTTACGACACATGAAAGCTAATATGAATATTCATTTCAAAGCAAAACACCTACTTAAAAAATTTTACGCCTTTGGGAGTGCCTCAGAAGAACGAGAATATAACATATTAAAGGATGAATTGAGAGCAATGGATGAGGATGCTTGGCAATGGGTTGACAGACTTCATGCCGATAGGACATATTGGGCTAAGGCTTTCGATGGTGGTCGACGATTCGGCATTATGACTACCAACCGTTCTGAAAGTTTAAATGGAGTCTTGAGGGGAGTTCGTGGCTTACCAATTACCGCTTTTGTAATGGCAACATTACATCGAGTGGTTGAGTACTTTCTAACTCATCGTCAAGAGGGAGCAGCAATGTTAACTCCATTTGTATCGGATGTGGATAAAACTATTAATAGCCGAATGTTAGTGGCTAGAGCACATACAGTTAGGCGATATGGATATCAAGAATTTGAAGTTCTAACTGGAAGGGATTTGCAATACCAAGTCATTATCAATGGAGCAAATTCTACATGTTCATGTTTGTGTTTGCAACTAACAGGAATACCTTGTTCACATATATTAGCTTGTTGTAGTTCGTCAAACATGAACATAGATTATTATAGTCTATGCTCCCGTTGGTATACTACTGATTCCTTTCGAGATACATACTACAGTTCCATCCGGTCCCCGATCGGCGTTATTGGGTTGAGTCATATGACACACCTTTACTTCCACCACACGCGCGAAGAAAGAAAGGACGACCCAAATCTACGCGCATTCGCAATATTATGGATGAAGGCGCGGGAAGTAGTAGGAGCAAGTGTAGTATGTGTAAACAACCCGGCCATTATAAAAGCACATGTCCTGAAAATCAACAAAGAAGGACCGGAAGACGTCGTCGTTTAGGTTGATTAGTTTCATATCTTGTTTGTTGTCGATTATTTTAATTAAATTACAATACTTCACGCATATTATAATTTGTTTATTTATTTATTCGTATTATTACAGATGGACGATCACGAGGAGGCAGGACCGATTGATGGATCTGTATTGACAGATCAGACTCACCACAGATGTACTTGCATTCGAGATGAGGTTATATATAACTCTTTTTTAAATTAACTTTTTTATTTCTTTGAAATTTCATGTACTAATATTATGTGAATTTTATATTATTGCAGGATTATTCTCCAGTTGAATTTGTGGAGCATAGTCGCACACTGAACCGCTGGCAGATGGAGCATCCTGCAGTATTGGAGCTACTGCGACGTGCAGGATTCTATTATGTATCACGGTTGAGGCGCGTCATGCTCGATCAGGCTTTGTTAGGATCCTTAGTGGAGCGGTGGCGGAGGGAGACGCAGTCCTTTCACTTGAGACATGGAGAGATGACAGTCACATTGATGGATGTGGCTGTCATTACTGGACTCCGCATTGATGGGGGGGCGGTGACCGGACTAGGCTCGTATCAGTGGGGGGCGCTGTGTGAGCTCTTGCTTGGGGTGCTTCCTGCAAATATCAGAGGCGGAGAGATCAGACTTGAATGGTTGTATCAGCAGTTTCACGACATCCCCGTAGATGCACATCCCGCAGTGATACAGGCTACAGCCAGAGCGTATATTCTGTTTCAGATAGGTTGTAGCCTAATGCCAAACCCAAGCAGAACTAGAGTACATTTAAGGTGGTTGCCTCTATTAGAGGATTTTGATGCTTGTGGTGCCTTGGCATGGGGTGCGGCGACGCTAGCTCATCTCTATCGAGCATTAGCAAATGCTTGCATGAGGGGGAAAGCGGTGTGTTGCTGTTTTGCCACATTACTTCAGGTACATTCCTTTACTAGTAATTTCATTCATGAAATTCATTTATTATTTCTAAGTAGCTTAATATGTAGATTTGGGCATGGGATCATCTGCACATTGGACGACCTGAGATAGTCGGACCGCAGTTTGATCTTATTGATCTGCCACTAGGTTGCAGGTATGTATTAAATTTTAAGGTTTCTGTGTTTTATATTATCATTACTAATATATTATATGTGAAACAGGTGGAATAATAGGTTAGCTTTTCGAGACAATGTCAGGACGGCCGACATTGAGTTTTATCGCGATCAGCTTGATTGCCAGTTGGAGTCTCAGGTACATGAGTTAATTATCATAAATTTTTATTCACATAATTTTTTTTTTTATACAAGTTACTAATCATTTACTTTTCACAATAGATTATATGGAGTCCATATACAGATGATATACTAGGGTCACTTCCACCTTTTTGTCTACTGGGGTCTCCGGTATGGCGATCACGGACAACCCTAGTATGCTTTTATATTATTGAACTACATCTTCCGGATCGGGTACTTCGTCATTTTGGATTTCGACAGCATATACCCGACGCAGTACATGCTCTACCTCGCATCACTTCACAAGGTAGACCGGATGAGAACTGGGCGGCATTTCATGCCATACATATTCAGGATTGGGACAATCGACTGCAGCATATAGTAGAGGTGGACCCCCATGTAGATCCCGATTATATACGCGCCGCTTCTATCTACATGCAGTGGTATTGGAGTATCACCAGGCGGTGGATATCTACTCCAGCACAGCGTCCCCCCCTTGCATATGAGCCCTATGGACATCGCGAGAGATTTTTGGTATGATATACTAATTAATTTCATTTACTAATTAATTTCATTTCCAATATATAATTATTGTGATACTGTTTTCATTTCAGGTCGATCTTCTTCAACAAACAGAATATACGATCAGAAGTGTACTACCCCAGCTTTCACATATTGGAGCACCTTTCGACATTCTGACAGGTGGTGCTGCTAAGGTGGAGGAAGGTTTACTGACTTTACAGACAATACCATATACTACACCACGCCCAGCGGATCATGGTGGAGCATCGACGTCGGGGCATGCACCATCACCTAGTCCATCGGGGACACACCCAGCATACCATGGTGGAGCATCGACGTCGGGGCATGAACCATCAGATATTACGCCACCATCGGGGTACGTACCACTTGGTCATCGTCAACGAGGACCTGATCTTTTTTATTTTAGGCGAGCACGGCACCGACAGTCCTCCCAGACTGATCAGCCATCATCTTCAGGTCCTTCACAGCCAGAGGGCACGGCTATTTCACAGTTGGACCAATTGGACCGTATAGAGCCTTTTGATTAGTGTATATTGTTATATATTGTTACATTTCTATTATTTTGTTGTGATGAGCTGTGTTGTTGTGTTGTTGTGTTGTGCGATGTGATGTGATATGATGTGTTGTTGTGATGCTGTGTTGTGCGATGTTCTACGATGTGATGTGATGTGATGTGATGTGATGTGATATGATGTGATGTGATGTGATGTGATGTGATGTGATGAAACGTGTTGTGATGTGATGTGAAGTGCTATTGTGTTGTTGTGATGTTGTGTTGTGTTGTTGTGATGTTGTGCGATGTTCTGCGATGTGATGTAATGTGTTGTGATTGGGTTGTGCTTTGTTATGCTTTATTGTATTGTTGTGTTGTTGTGTTGTGTTCGTAATCATGTATTTTGCTTTTTCTTTGAAATGTTGAAACTTACTGTAATAATTGTTCAATGTAATATTTATAATTCCTCTTATTCATTCCTTTCTTTTTTTAAAAAAAAATGCTCACTATGTATATGCTTTGCATTTATTATTTGTTTAAAGCTTTGGTGATTGTGAAGAGATTGTTTACTTAATTTTTTGATGAGCTCTTGAATGATTGTCCACCTTTTAGCATAATTACTGTTCTTGTTTTCAAAATTGTTGCTTTTAAATTTTCAAGATCCTGATGAAATAGAATATTAGACACTGCATTTGATTTTCGTTTTGCACTAGTTAAACACAAAGATTCATTGTTAGCTTTTAAAATAAAAAAATCCACCAGTATTCTACATCGAGCATTGACTCCCCAGGTATTTACAGAAAAAATTAAAAATTCTTGCATCATGTGTATTTTATATTTACAGTGTGGTTCGGGTGGTTTCAGACTTTGGCGGAAGCTCCCGGGGCGAAAAGTGAGTTCGCGGCGCAAGAATTGAGCACCCTGGTAGTGGAGTGAAGAACACGCAGGGTCAACCTGCGTGTTTAGAACACGCAGACTGAGCCTGCGTGTTTAGAACACGCAGACTGAGCCTGCGTGTTTAGAACACGCAGACTCAGCCTGCGTGTTTAGAACACGCAGGCCGAGCCTGCGTGTTTAGAACACGCAGACTAAGTCTGCGTGTTTAGAACACGCAGGCTGAGCCTGCGTGTTCTAAACACGCAGGCTCAGCCTGCGTGTTTCACTAAAACGCACCGGGAGCACCCGCGGCTGTGGCTCGCTAACGTGGCGGACCGGGCTGACGTGGCGCGCTGACGTGGCAAGAAGAGGGCCATTTTTGCAAATTTAAATTTTGCAGGGCCATTTTTAAAAATTTAAATTTTGATAGGGTCATTTTCAAAAAAAGCCCAAGTTTTTATTTCAGCTATTACTTTTATACTTACTAGCATCTCCTACTTTGCCTTTTTGGTAGACTCGGTGGGTAGGTCGGAGGTTTGATGATTTACCCACTGAGAACTATTGTTTAATAGTTCTCACACTCGTTGTTGCTCCCCAGTGACTTTTTCAGGAGCAACGGCTCAGGCAGAGCGCGGCAAGGGCGTCGCGGACTAGATAGAGCTCCACCCCGTCGTTTTGGATAGAGATTGTCCCACAGCTTACTTATTTTCAGTTTTTATAGACTTTCGGACTACTGTATATTGGTCTGGCTGGAGCCAACTGGTTGTATTTATTTTATGTCTGTGAGGTGGATTTGTATATTGATGATGTAGTAGATTTGTTTACTTTGAGAGTTGTATGTTATTCTGAGTTGTATGCTTGTTGGAGTTGTATTCTAGTATTGTAGTGTGTGGTTATATTGGAGTTATTGATAGATGTGTATTTGGAGTCATTTTATTGTATATGGTGATGTAGGGAGTTGTTGGTATTGCAGTTGTACTTGTGGAGTTGGATTTGTTTATATTTGGAGTTGTGTTATGATGTTGTAGCAGACTTGTGTTTTGGTGTTGATGTTGGGGTGGTATATAGTGGTTTATGTTTGTTTTGTATATGTTGGAGTTGTTAGTAGTTGTGTAGTTGGTTTTTCTTTAGTAAAGTGGTACTTGTTCTTCATTGGAGATGGTGTATGTATTATTGTGGAGTTGTTCTTTATTTTATCGGGTTGTTGTTGGAGATTCTTGTTGAGATGATTCTTTTCTCGAGAATTGTTTATGTTTATTTATACAGTTAGTCTGTGATTTATTCCTCGCTTTATACCACTTGTTGTGGCTTTACTCACTCTTGTATACATCATCCTGTTGCTTGAGTTGTTGTATCGCTTCGTATACGTGGGAAATACTGCGTATATGGCGGATCTGTTGTCGAACTCGGGTTCTGGTTTACACCCGGGGAGTGACAATTACTGTTCCGACAGTGCTTCGGCCACCCAATGGTGACCCCCTCGACCTCCTGAGCATGGTGCTCACCTTACTTTGGCATATGGTTGAGTGGTTAGGTCACAATAACACTTTAGGCCTTAATGCATGAATACAAGTTGGCCCGTAGTTGTTCTCGAGCTCCGTGCTGCTCCCAAACAGCGAGCACGGTGTTCAGTAAGTCGAGGCCCACCTACTGGTGCCCTCGGTTCAGTTTTAAAGTCCTTAGTTGTGAGGTGGTTGCTTAAATATTGATAAAATACATGTATTTGTGCAATTTTAGTAAACCCTAGGGGTCTAAATGCAAATGTGACCGCATGGGCTGCTTTGGGCAGCGTGCACATGATCTCTGAACTTTTCATTCGAGATTTGTTGGCTTCCGTTAAGCGGAATTTGGATAACAATTCGTATATCGGCGAAATTGTCGATTAATCAACTGTTTGGCGCTAATCGTGCAAATCGAGAAATTCTGTTGACCAGTTGTGAGTCCCAGATGTCCCTGGCTGTTCCTGACGTTGTCCTGGCAGGTCCAGTGACTTTGGTTTACCGTTGGAGATTTCTGGAGCCGAAATCGGATTTTCCGGAAGTGAGTTTCGGTTATTATGGCACAGTTTGTGCACAGGATTACACAGAGTCTGATGTTAGTGCCCGAACGTCTTAAGTTAAGCGTTCCAAGGCAACACGTGAAGCTTCACGAGATTCGGATATTGTTTTGCACATTTTGGACCAATAGTGGTCTTCCGACAGATTTTCAGAATTTACAGCAGATTCTCGAACTTTCATAGAAGTCGGTCGTATAGTCGTTCTGCACGTATTAAGTCTTTGGGTTGGGTGTGAGTGAGTCTTCTCTGACACATGTCTTGTTGTAGGCCCCAGCAGTCAGGAGCCAGCCGGTGAGCCATCCAGCGGATACCACGATCGATTACATTGAGGTGGGTGCTTCGGTCCGGGCTTTATCATATCTTCATCTATGGGGTACTGTAATTGGTCGGACCCCTGTGATTGATGATAGCCTTGGTCCTACAGTTGAGCCTTTCCATATGCTTTCCTTTCTAGCATTTATACTGTTATATTTCAGCATTTAGTATATCTCTATATACAGTTGGACATATGTCATGCTTGCTTGGTCACTAGCTCAGTTATATCTATGTACTTTCTATTCTTCACTGCATGTTTAGAATAGGAGTTTCAATTTCAGTTACATGGCATGGATGGTATTTCCGTATCTGTATCCCGGTGGGGATTTTCTCAGCTTTTCGCCGATTGTCCGGTCTTTAGACCATGTAGACCGTGAGTTGAGCATCAGCATTATGATCGCCATAGAGCCAACTTTCAATCACGCACACCCGCGGATCAGCTACCCACAGTGGTGTTCTTTATCGGTAGAGAGGTCACATCGACCCGTGAGCCCAGTGACTTCACACAATGTGTGCAGGGTTATAATAGCGTATTGGTGCATCAGTGTGGCATTATCCTGAGGTCCTTGTGACCAATAGGGGCATGTGATTGGGTATTTTGTGTTTACAGTTTTGATGCATTATCTTATTACCCAGTTCAGTACTTGCTTTTACTATTCAGCATGCTCAGTTTCAGTTTCAGTATTAGTATTTGAGATATTTTAGTTCTTACTATCCGCTTATTATGGTATACCAGTAGGTTACGACTTGCTATTTCTCGGCCCGTCGTACCCACTGGGATACATTTATGTTGTATCTCACACCTTTTGATGACCATTTTTTCAGGTCAGATAGGTGCTAGTATCTTGGGACGATCATGAGAGCTGTCACGTTAGAGTCGTCCCCTATCGCCAGTCTCGCCTGGCAGTATCTTGGATATTTTACAGTTTTAGTACCCGTTGGATTATGGTTTTGCATATTATGTTCATGAGTATGTCATGCGGATCGTGAGTATGATTGTGGATGTGTTTAGCTGCAGAGGATTTATGTTCATGTTTAGTTTTAAATAATTGTCACACCTCTGATTGAATAAATGTACTTATCTAGCAGTGCATGTATAGGGGAGACTTTGCCCGTGTGAACAGAGAATTTTCAATGCATGTGGCGGTCTGTTCACGTCCTGGTTTTCAAAGTGATAAACTCTGTTTATAAAAAAAAAAAATTTAGACTGGTTTTCAAAACTCGGAGTGTGACATATTCACCGAGAACATAGAAAATGGAGTCGTAACATAATTTATCAAACTCGAAAAAAACATTCCCAGTTCTTATTTCGCCCTAACTTGTCACCTACTCTCTCTTCGCATGACCTTCTTTGCTCCTTCCGCGTTCCTCTCATACCAATCACTATGGATTTCTTTGCCTCCCTAACTCCTCCCCGTGGCCTCCTCGCCTCCCTCCTTCATCCCCAACCGCCTCTGCCACCCTACCTCTTCACTCACCTATGATCTTCTCAGTCTTATTCGCTTAACCCCCGGCCTCCTCCATCTCCACCCCTGGTCTCCTTTACCACCTCTACATCTCCCTTATCTTGGCCTCTTCCACTTCTCCATCACCTCCGAATTCCTCCGCCCCTCCCTTCTCTCTAGCCTCCGCATCCCTCCCTCACCACCAGCCTCCCCAGCCTTCTCTGCTGCCTTCCTCACCCTTAACTTCCAAAGTCTCCATCCATCACCTCGGCCTCCTCTACCTAATCTACTCCCCTACCGAACCTACTCCCTCGCGCCCAGCATCCTTGGTCACTTCGCTTCCCTTTGCTATCAACTTCACTACCACACCATCACCTTCGTCGTCATCATCAAGCTCATGCGGTCAAAGCTCTTCAACTACATCTTCATTGATCCTATATCCATCTTATAATAGCTGCACTGGTAACAAATCGAAATAAGTAATTTAGAATTAAGACGTAACATAGGTAACCCACTTTAAATCTTCTTCTTTACTCTCAAATCTGATCTTCTATGAGTTGCATATTTGTGTTGAAAGTCAATTTAAACATAAAATATTTTGTTTTAATAAAATGTCATCCAATGGCTTAAGTTGACAGTGAATGTACTAAGTAATCTATATTGAATAATTGATTACTTTACTATGTTTTTCAAATTTAGCATTTTTAAATTGTTTCTACTATAGTTAGATTGTACTCATATACCTATCTCTGATGCAGGAGAAAGAGTTTAGAAATCCGAATGCAAAATCCTATTAGTTGAAAACTCTAAGGTAATTATATGTTTAGGCACAACGAGACTTAACATACGGATTCGAAAGAAAATAACATAAGAATAAATATCATAAGACAGTGCGGTAAAACCCAAACGAAAATTAAATTTAAGGTAGAAAAATTGGGATGGGAATTTGTACCGTCAAAGGATCTGTAGGCGAAATTATCGATTGCAAGCGCTGAATAGAATCATCAAATTCCTACCGATCAATCCAATACCGTCTCTGTTGAAGTAATATCTGTAGGAAAAACAAAAGTTTTAAGACGAGGAAGAAAAGAAGAAATCAAAAAAGAAGGAAAGAGGGATCGAGAGAATTAGGGTTTAGCAGAGATAAAGATGACGATAAATCCCCAACGTACAAGGTGATGAAGCGTAGTCGATATAGTCGTAACAGTAGACAATGACGATTAGGGCACGCGGCGAGGCCTTCGTTGATTGCGTGTCGGCGGATGACAGCTTCGCACAACTCGATCGGATTTAGCGGAGAAATTTTTTCTTTTTTTTTTTTTTTTCTCTTGATGCGATCTTTTTTTTTTTTTTTTCCTCTTGATGCGATCTTTTTTTTTTTTTCCCGGCTTTTCTTCTTCTTTTTTGTACGGATTTTTTTCCCTTTTTTTTGTACGGCTTTTCTTTGTCGTACACCTTGAGAAACTTAATAGACCGCGTTTTTGCAGGTTTTAACCCGTTAAAGAAAACGATCCAATAAGTTTATCTTCTTCGTTTCTTGACCAAACGGCGTAAGAATTTCGCAAGTAAATACTCGAATCGAAGAGGAAACAAAGAAGATTAAGATGAAGGGACTCACTCCGATCGACGCAAAATCGCGAAGGAAAACTTGAGAGAGCTCATCTCAAAAGAAAACTAAAATTTTCATATTAATAATTCATCCCGTACAGATCGTCAAGACCATACTTATAAAGTTTCCTACTAACAAACTCAATCTGATAAATACGGTAACAGAAAATAATAACTAAATCTTTCTAGATTCTTATCTAGAAAATAATAACTGAAATATCTAAATATATCTCGAACCATGCAAAACTGGTTCGAACTTGAGTCGCATCCAACGTCTTGAATCATGGTGCGATCACATCATCAAGCCAGATACTTGGTTTACGATGACGGCGACGGACATAAGTCTGAAACGGGACCGTGTCCGCATCAATTTTCCCCTCCTTTGAAAAATTCGACTTCGTCGAATTGTCTGCGATGTACTCCTCATAAGCTCTGGATTGAGTTGTTGGAGCTCACCTTGGGAAATCCACGTTGCGTCCTCCTTTGGTCGATATAACCACTTGACTAAAAATTTACGCTCTCCACCATCTTTTGCCGATATAATTTGATCGTCAAGGATTGTCTCAATATCATATTTTCTCTGCAATTAGGTTCTAGAAACAAAAGGTGAAGTTGGCGAAGGAACAAGTGAATTTTGATTTTCAGGAAAATGAAATAATGTAAGGTCCTCAACATTGAAGGTGGGGCTAATTCCCATGTTAGACGGTAAATCCAACATATAGGCATTAGATCCGATCTTCTTAAGAATTTTAAACGGACCCATGTTCTTTGCGTGCAATTTTCTAATAGCTCCTTGCGGAAGCCTTTCAGGTTTAACTCGAACCATCACCATGTCTCCTGTATTAAATTTAATTTCTCGTCGGTGTTCATCAGCACCTCTTTTATAATTTTCATTACTTAAAATTATTTTTCGGCGAATTTCATGATGTAAGTCTTGCATGTGTTGTGCAAATGAAAATGCATACTCACTTGGCCTATGCTCTAAGGGAAGGGGTATCAAATCAATAGGTTTCTTTGGATTATATCCTATGACTATTTCAAAAGGGCTCATTCCAGTTGTTCGATTTACATAACTATTATATGCAAATTCTGCTTGTGGTAATATAAAATCCCAATTTTTAATGTTTTCACCGACAAGACATCTAAGAAGGTTTCCCAAACTCCTATTGACAACCTTTGTTTGACCATCGGTCTGAGGGTGATGTGAAGATGAGAAAAACAATTTGGTTCCCACAATTTTCCACAAAGTTTTCCAAAAGTAACTAACAAATCGAACATCCCTATCACTCACAATTGATTTTGGTAATCTATGCAGGCGCACAATTTCAGATACAAAAATTTTTGCAACATGTGTAGCGTCGGAAGTTTTGCGATAGGGGATAAAATGAGCCATTTTTGAAAACTGGTCAACCACAACAAGGATCGAATCGTGTTTTCTAATTGTTTTTGGTAGACCTAGAACAAAATCCATGCTTAGATCCTGCCAAGGAGAAAACGGTACGGGTAAAGGTGTATACAACCCTGTATTTTTTCGACCACCCTTGGCCTTTTGACACGTCCCACATCGTGTCACAATGCGTGCGACATCCCGTCGGAGACTTGACCAGTAGAAGCGATCCTCAACCATAGAGATAGTTTTGTCTCGACCAAAGTGTCCGGCCAATCCTCCCGCGTGCAATTCCCACACAACAAAATCTCTCAAAGAACCTTGTGGAATGCATAAACAACTACCCCGAAAAAGAAATCCATCCCGAATGACAAAGTCAGTGTTCGCGGATTTACCCTCTAAAATGGATGAATAGATTTCGCTAAAGTCAGGACATGAGGAATAGTCTGCCTTAATGCTATCGAACCCAATTACGTTTACGCCAACACTATTTAAAGTTACAACAACTCAACTCAATGCGTCGGCAGCTTTATTCTCTGTTCCGGCACGATGTTTTAACACAAAAGTATATTCTAGCAAAAACTCAACCCACTTTGCGTGCCTCAAATTTAATTTCTTTTGTGAGTTTCATTTTAGCAAAACGGACTCGTCGATTGTCGGACATTTCATACCAGTCAAAATATTGGTCCATATCAACGAGCCAGTCTGTGAAAGCTTTAGGATCAAATTTTCCATCAAAAGTAGGTGCATCAATTTTAACTTTTTTTGTTATGTCATCTTGAAAAACAAAAGTTCCGATTTCTCGAAAAAGAGGATTAGTTCTAGCCATGTGTTGAAGTTCACGCGGTTGTGATGTGCGTGCTGCTGATGCTTGTGGATCTATCCCAAAAGTAACAGTGTTTTGTGTTGAAAGTCTCAGAGTTTGTCTCTAGGGTGGTAACCCTATCTCGGATGCCATGAATGTCGGTGGATAATTCATTTAACTTTTCCAAAATTTGTTTTATTAGGTCATTTGGGTCATCAGGTGTAGTGATCCGGCCTTTCGGGGTATTTTTGACTTACGTGTAGTCATTTAAGCCTTTAAGTGAAATAAAATTATTCAATTCTTAAAAGTTGGCCATTGTGGGGTGCTAGTATTTTTCTGCGATAGAGCGCGGAAAAAGAAAGCCGACGGTGCGATCGGATCTGAAATCCGATATCGGGATCCCCCGGAACGGGATTCAAAGTGATACGGTGATTAGTCGTGCATCGGAATCCATGCAAAATATCTTGCACCTGTTAGAGATAAGGTGGGTTATCTCGTAGGAGATAATTAATTAGTTAATTAATTATCCCAGACGGAAAATAATAATTCTCTTACGTACGAATTAAAGAGAAATTAATTAGAGATAAAGTGCGACTATATAAGGGATCCCGATTAAAGAAAAGAAAAGAAAAGAAAGAAATAAAAACCCTAATCGGTGAGAAGAGAAAAAGAAAAGAAAAGACGGAACCCTAACCGGAGGAGAAAAGAGGAAAAGAAGGAGGAAGCGGAGGAACCCGATCGCCCTGATTCACGTGCCGGAGATCGGAGAACGAGACGCCATCGTCTACGGGGAGCGGATCCGGGTCTCCAACGCCGAAAGGAAACAAGATCGGTTCTTTAATTCCGATAGATTGAGGTTAGTGGTCGTTAATCTTTTTGTAGAATTAATCGGGGGTTTTCCGTGTTCTCGTAAGGTCGTATTAATTAGTACATCGATCGCGGATTTTCGTCGGGTTTTGATCCATGTTTTATTCTCGTTCTTGATCGATGGTTTTTATCGAGTTTAATCGATGATTTTTAGTCGGTTTCTTTTTATCGGACTTGGTCGAAAATTCGATCGGGGTTCCGATTTATGTTTTGGTTGTTCGTGGATCAACGGTTTAGCCGTTAGATTTACCGCGGATTTATTTGGAGATTTTTGGGGATGTTTCGTTGGAACATAGTGGGTTAACAGGAGGCCGCCGCCGCCGTTGTTAAACGGGAGGCCGCCGCCGTCGTTACCATGGTCGCGGGGTCTTCGCCGGAGTCGCACGGGAGCGAAAACGGAGAAGAAATCGCGAAACGGGAGCGAAAACGGCGAAGAAAACCGCGAAATTAGGGTTTACTGTGCTTGTCCGTACAGCACGGTCCACGGGTCCAGGCGCGCACCCGGTGCATGCCCGCAGCGTCGGAAGCACCAGACCCGGTGCACGGTTTCGTGCACCGGCCCGGCCCAAGGCGCGCGGTGCACGCCTCATGCGTGCACCCGGCGCACGCGCTTGCGGCCGAAGGGCAAGGACCCGGTGCACTCTCGGGTCGTGCACCGGCCCGGCCCGAGATGCGCGGTGCACGCCTCCTGCGTGCACCCGGCGCATGCCGCCGCCGCCTGACGCCGTGAACTCGGTGCACGGTTGCCCCCGTGCACCAACCGACAGCCCGAAGTTCATTTGCTCCGTTTTTGTCCGTTTTTCCACCGTTTTGAGCGCCGTCTTCGCCGTTGGGATCACAATCTCCGCGATTTTCTTGGCATGGCAACTTGGGATCTTTTTGGTCACTGTTTTATTTTGTTGGGTGCCGATTTCGCCGACGCTCCGCGCCTCGACGAAATTGTCGGGGGCGCGCCGTCGGGTCTCTTCTCTCATCATTTTCGCCGCCGGGGCCTTCTTGGTCTAACCATTGACGTCCCGAGTGGACTACCGGTTGAGGATTGAGTTTTGTTGGACTTTTCCGTCGAAAAGAGTAAATTGGGTCTTGTGTTTTCATATGTTAGTACACGCTTTTGACTATAGTTATCCGTGCGGACTTTCTTTAGGTCCAGACGCGCAGCGGGGGTGCGCGAAGGATTCGGGTGTTCCGATCTCTCTTCAAATAGGTGGGTACGGTTGCTGTAAATACAACCAGTGCAGTAAGTGCATCTATCGTCATTAAAATGCTCTTAATTTATCTAACAAAGTAGATGGACAGTTTAACCTTTCGCATAATTGTGTTTTTATCTAACAATTGAAGCGGCTACGGTCGCGGTGCTCATGACACGCCGATCTCGGCAAATCCGTTTTCGGATGCTGCACGTACACAGGCGGATTGGCCTCCGCATGGGTGTACTTTTCCGGAAGAGTGGTCTCTTACGACCCGTGTTCCTCACAAAAGTGTGGGTGCCGTGAGGACCTCTTCGCGCCCGCTGAAAATAGCACACCAGCACCGCGAAGAGGTTAAAAGCATCAAAGTAGGTGTTTGCGCACGAGGGGAGACTTTAGTCTCTCCGACAAATATTCTGGGGTTGGTGCCCAATTTAATTGATAATTCTGGGGTTGGTGCCCAATTTAATTGATAATTCTGGGGTTGGTGCCCAATTTAATTGATAAATCTGGGGTTGGGGCCCAGCTTAATATGTGCAGGGTTTTAGCGAAATGGTTCCGGTGTATTCGGTTTGCTCCTTATTTCCTTATTGATATTAGACATCTACTTTGTTTGTCACTGACATTACCCACTCCGTGACAGGTGTTACGAGGTGCGTTAGCCGGGAGGGCGGTGAGACTGCGTCGCGAGAACCGTAGTCAGAACACTTGGTTTTTATTATCTCATTTCTCTTACGCTTAATTTAGTTAATTTGCTTGTGGGTCGTAATATTCGTAGACATGTATTACTTAGCGCTGTGGATGAGGTGTACTTTTATATTTCGGTTCTTTTGGTGATGTTTTCTTATGCGGCACGTTTTCATGATAAACCAAATGACTTCGAAAAGGTTTTCTCAAAACGAAGTGCCGTGTGGGCACGGGTTTTGCAACCGCTGGCTTTATCCTTTCTAAACACTGATGCCGCTTTAATATTCCGCTTGATGATGTATGTCTATTGTATGGTTGATGGTTGGTGTTTGATGTATGTTGTTGTAAATGAGACGCCGTGCATATACAAAGGAGACTCTGTCCGCGGGCAGGGAGAATTTGTGTATGTGGCGGTCTGGCACGCACCGGGGATGAGATTTAAAATACCTTGTTAAGGAAGAAAAAAAAAAGATACACGCAATTTTCCGCTTTGATAGACTCAAAAACCCCCGGGGGCGTGACAGATTAAATGGTATCAGAGAAAAACAACCATAACCATAGTAGACGTGATCCACATCCACAGTGTAGGGTACCACAAGCAAATTAGACATGAGATAACCAAGGTATAGGTGCGTAGTACGTGAGAGTACGGGGAAAAGGGGAACGTAATGTAGGTGTAATCGTAAGACAGGGTGTTAGGGTTATAACCTTAGGGTTAACGTGGTTTCTTTGTCTATAGCGGACGATGGCCCGGACTAGATCGTCCACCGAGAATGCGGACGCGGACAGAGTGACCCCGACCACCGCAGAGAACCAGCTCCTCCGACAACAACTGCGGGAAATGGCCGGGCAATTAGCGACGCTGACGGAGCAGGTTCGTCACCTGACGCAGCAACAGGCAACCGCGCCAGCCGAGCGCGATCCGACCCCCTCCGCCCGAAGCCACCGCACCCACTACGGGACCGCAAGGGACGGGTGGCACGACGACGGAACAGCCCCCATCCCCAAGGGATGTACCTACTCCGACGACCACGGGGCCCGTGGTGGGGGCGACAGCAGGGGAGGCAGGAACGACCCCTACTCTCGGGGGGTCCGCCGCTGTAGGAGGGATTACGGAGCAACGAACGACGCGAGAAAGGGTCAGGACGAATTTGACTAGGTTCAAGAAGCATGACCCTCCCACTTTTGAGGGAGAGACGACCGATCCATGGGTCGTCGAGAAATGGGTAGACACCATGGAAAAACTCTTCGAGGACCTACTGATGGAGGAACACGAGCGGGTTCCACTAGCCGTTCACTTCCTCGAAGGGAATGCACGCATCTGGTGGAAGACGGTACGCCCGGACCCGTCAACAAACGACCCGCTACCGACATGGACGGCCTTTAGAGAGGAACTTTTGACGCTTTCTTCTCCGACAGCGTCAAGCGGCAATTGGAGGACGACCTGAAGAACATTAGACAAGGGAACCGCTCGGTCATGGAATATCAAAGGGACGCGAAACCACCTCGGGGACCGTGCGTAATCTGGAAGGGTGCTCACCCGGTGGCAGAATGTACGTGGAGGTACCATTACTGCAATCAGTGCGGCTTACCGGACCACTCCCGTGCCTTCTGCCCACAGGGGCCCATCCCCGCCGCCACCGCGCCACCGCAGCAGAAAGGACCAGAGAGTGCTGCGGCCCCCGTTCAGCCAAAGGATTCGCCTGACGACCAGCAATCCGCAGACTCCTCAGACGTCAAGTCCCTTCCCCAGCACGCTGTACGACGCTGGCCCAAGGGCTGTGGACGGACTCCCCGGGATACTACAGTGGAGGACGCGACGTCCCAGACCTAGTAACGGCAGGTAGTTTGTGGTTTCACTTTTCCCTCTTAGATTAGGAGCACCGGTCACACCTTAACCTGCTGCCCCTGTTAGACTCTCTCTCTCGCTCCCTCTCTCTAGAATCCTTAAGTATTAGGCGAAGCCTCCCCCGGCCGATGTGCGCGGGCGAGCTTCGAAGCATAGGAGAACCTTGTGTACTCGGGGCCCGTTAAGGGCCATGCAAGGAATAAATAGGCTCCACCCTATGCCTTGCAGCCGAGAACCCAATGGGCCGATAGGTAGTTCAGGGCCGCTCCCCAGATAAGGATCAGCGGTCCCGTGATAAGGGAAATTCTGGACGTGTTTCCGGCAGAGCTCCCCGGAGCGCCGCCGGAACGAGAGGTCGACTTTCCTATTGAACTACTTCCCGGCACCAAACCCATCACCAAGGCACCGTACAGGATGGCCTTCGCGGAGTTGAAGGAACTCAAGGCACAGTTGGAGGACCTTTTGGATAAGGGCTTCATCAGACCTAGCGCGTCACCCTGGGGCGCGCCCGTCCTGTTTGTGAGGAAGAAGGACGGAAGTCTCCGGTTGTGCATCGACTACCGGGAGATAAATAAGGTCACCGTTAAGAACAAGTACCCCCCTGCCAAGGATCGACGACCTCTTCGACCAACTACAGGGGGCGACGGTGTTTTCAAAGATTGACCTGCAGTCGGGCTATCATCAGGTCTAGGTCAAGGGGGAGGACATCCCCAAAACGGCTTTTCGGACTCGCTACGGTCATTACGAATTTACAGTAATGCCGTTCGGGCTCACGAATGCCCCGGCGGTGTTCATGGACATGATGAACAGGGTATTCAAACCCTTCCTGGATTTATTCGTGGTGGTCTTCATCGACGATATCCTCATCTACTCCCGTACAGACGAGGAACATGAAGAACATCTGCGCACAGTCCTCCAGACCCTACGGGAACAGAAACTCTACGCCAAACTCAAAAAGTGTGAGTTTTGGCTCCGAGAGGTTGGCTTCTTAGGGCACGTAATCTCAGCGGCTGGAGTCGCAGTCGATCCGAAGAAGATAGATTCGGTGACGGACTGGTCCCAACCAGCGACGGTGACGAAGGTTCGAAGCTTTCTAGGATTAGCCGGGTACTACCGGCGCTTCGTGGAGGGTTTCTCCAAGATAGCCACCCCCTTAAACCGCTTGACTAAAAAGGGGGAAAAGTTCATTTGGACGGACAAATGTCAGAGGAGCTTCGAGGAGCTCAAGGATAGATTGACGCGAGCCCCGATTCTCGCCCTGCCAGAACCAGGGGAGGATTATGAAGTGTACTGCGATGCGTCGCGAAATGGACTGGGTGGAGTACTCATGCAACGGGGAAAGGTTATAGCCTATGCGTCAAGGCAGCTCAAGGAATACGAGCGAAACTACCCCGTGCACGATTTGGAACTCGCAGCGGTTGTGTTCGTCCTCAAGCTTTGGAGACACTACCTGTGTGGGGCACACTGCAATGTGTACTCAGATCATAAAAGTCTTAAGTACCTTTTCACCCAAAAGGAGTTAAATTTGCGACAAAGACGGTGGCTCGAGCTACTGAAGGATTACGATTTAACGATCCACTACCACCCGGGAAAGGCAAATGTGGTGGCCGACGCCCTGAGCCGTAAGGGGCAGGCCGAGAAGGCAGGGGTAAGTGCCATCACCCAGCAAGATAGTCTGATTGCGGAATTTTCGCGATTAAGACTAGTAGTACCAGCGGGTACAGTCGAACAACTTCTGACACTGGTGGTCAGACCTACCCTGCTTGACAAAATTCTCGAGGGGCAGTCGACTGATGACCAACTCCAGCTAGTGCGAAGTAGAGTAACTGCCGACCAAGAAGGTGATTTCACAGTAAACTCCGACGGCACGATACGATTTCGGGGACGAATCTGCGTGCTAGATCTACCGGAACTCAAAGAGGAAATCCTGCGGGAGGCGCATACCGCTCCATATACAGCGCATCCCGGGGGAACGAAGATGTACAAGGACGTCAAACAGACCTTCTGGTGGCCCAAAATGAAGGGAGACGTGACTCGGTTTGTGGCACACTGCCTGGTGTGCCAACGAGTGAAGGCCGAGCACCAGCGTCCAGCAGGAAAATTGCAACCCTTACCGGTGCCCGAGTGGAAATGGGACATGATTACCATGGATTTTGTGACCGTGTTCCCGAGATCGTCACAGGGACACGATGCAATATGGGTAATCGTGGACCGTTTGACGAAATCAGCCCACTTTTTACCCATACACACGACGTGGGCGCGGGAACGACTGGCGCAAACCTACATCAACGAGATAGTAAGGTTGCATGGGGTGCCGACGTCCATCACGTCGGACAGGGACACGCGATTTGTGTCAAACTTTTGGCAGAGCCTGCAGCGAGCAATGGGAACCAAGTTGCACTTCAGTACGGCTTTTCACCCGCAGACCGATGGACAATCAGAGCGGGTGATACAAATTGTGGAGGACATGCTTCGGGCATGCGTTTTGGACCTGGGCGAAGGGTGGGCACGGTGTCTGCCCCTAGTGGAATTTGCCTATAATAACAGTTACCAGGCCAGCATTCAGATGGCACCATACGAGGCCCTGTACGGGCGCCGCTGTCGGTCTCCAATATGCTGGGACGACTTGGGTGAGCGTAAGTTTCTGGGCCCAGATCTGGTGGAGGAGACCGAAGCAAAGGTGCGATTGATTAGACAAAGACTACTGACCGCCCAGAGCAGACAGAAAAGCTACGCGGACAACAGACGCCGAGACTTAGAGTTCATGGTGGGTGAACACGCGTTGCTCCGAGTTTCGCCCTCCAAGGGGAACCGACGCTTCGGCATAAAGGGAAAGTTAAGCCCGAGGTACGTAGGACCGTTCGAGATCCTAGAACGCATAGGACCGGTGGCGTACCGATTAGCCCTGCCGCCAAATCTCGAACGAGTACATAACGTGTTCCACGTCTCAATGCTCCGGAAGTACCTAGCCGATCCCTCTCATGCCTTGGATGCCTCCACCATCGAGTTGCGAGAGGATTTAAGCGTCGAGGAGACGCCGGTGCGGATTTTGGCGAGAGAGGACAAGAAGTTGCGCAAACGAACAATCCCCTATGTAAAGGTCCAGTGGAGCAACCATGAAGAGCGCGAGGCGACTTGGGAACTGGAATCGAAGATGAGGGAATGTTTTCCCGAATTGATTAGTGGGCTTTGTATTTAAGTTTCGGGACGAAACTTTTTATAAAGTGTGAGTGGTGTAGTGATCCGGCCTTTCGGGGTATTTTTGACTTACGTGTAGTCATTTAAGCCTTTAAGTGAAATAAAATTATTCAATTCTTAAAAGTTGGCCATTGTGAGGTGCTAGTATTTTTCTGCGATAGAGCGCGGAAAAAGAAAGCCGACGGTGCGATCGGATCTGAAATCCGATATCGGGATCCCCCGGAACGGGATTCAAAGTGATACGGTGATTAGTCGTGCATCGGAATCCGTGCAAAATATCTTGCACCCGTTAGAGATAAGGTGGGTTATCTCGTAGGGGATAATTAATTAGTTAATTAATTATCCCAGACGGAAAATAATAATTCTCTTACGTACGAATTAAAGAGAAATTAATTAGAGATAAAGTGCGACTATATAAGGGATCCCGATTAAAGAAAAGAAAAGAAAAGAAAGAAATAAAAACCCTAATCGGTGAGAAGAGAAAAAGAAAAGAAAAGACGGAACCCTAACCGGAGGAGAAAAGAGGAAAAGAAGGAGGAAGCGGAGGAACCCGATCGCCCTGATTCACGTGCCGGAGATCGGAGAACGAGACGCCATCGTCTACGGGGAGCGGATCCGGGTCTCCAACGCCGAAAGGAAACAAGATCGGTTCTTTAATTCCGATAGATTGAGGTTAGTGGTCGTTAATCTTTTTGTAGAATTAATCGGGGGTTTTCCGTGTTCTCGTAAGGTCGTATTAATTAGTACATCGATCGCGGATTTTCGTCGGGTTTTGATCCATGTTTTATTCTCGTTCTTGATCGATGGTTTTTATCGAATTTAATCGATGATTTTTAGTCGGTTTCTTTTTATCGGACTTGGTCGAAAATTCGATCGGGGTTCCGATTTATGTTTTGGTTGTTCGTGGATCAACGGTTTAGCCGTTAGATTTACCGCGAATTTATTTGGAGATTTTTGGGGATGTTTCGTTGGAACATAGTGGGTTAACGGGAGGCCGCCGCCGCCGTTGTTAAACGGGAGGCCGCCGCCGTCGTTACCATGGTCGCGGGGTCTTCGCCGGAGTCGCACGGGAGCGAAAACGGAGAAGAAATCGCGAAACGGGAGCGAAAACGGCGAAGAAAATCGTGAAATTAGGGTTTACTGTGCTTGTCCGTACAGCACGGTCCACGGGTCCAGGCGCGCACCCGGTGCATGCCCGCAGCGTCGGAAGCACCAGACCCGGTGCACGGTTTCGTGCACCGGCCCGGCCCAAGGCGCGCGGTGCACGCCTCATGCGTGCACCCGGCGCACGCGCTTGCGGCCGAAGGGCAAGGACCCGGTGCACTCTCGGGTCGTGCACCGGCCCGGCCCGAGATGCGCGGTGCACGCCTCCTGCGTGCACCCGGCGCATGCCGCCGCCGCCTGACGCCGTGAACCCGGTGCACGGTTGCCCCCGTGCACCAACCGACAGCCCGAAGTTCATTTGCTCCGTTTTTGTCCGTTTTTCCACCGTTTTGAGCGCCGTCTTCGCCGTTGGGATCACAATCTCCGCGGTTTTCTTGGCATGGCAACTTGGGATCTTTTTTGTCACTGTTTTATTTTGTTGGGTGCCGATTTCGCCGACGCTCCGTGCCTCGACGAAATTGTCGGGGGCGCGCCGTCGGGTCTCTTCTCTCATCATTTTCGCCGCCGGGGCCTTCTTGGTCTAACCATTGACGTCCCGAGTGGGCTACCGGTTGAGGATTGAGTTTTGTTGGACTTTTCCGTCGAAAAGAGTAAATTGGGTCTTGTGTTTTCATATGTTAGTACACGCTTTTGACTATAGTTATCCGTGCGGACTTTCTTTAGGTCCAGACGCGCAGCGGGGGTGCGCGAAGGATTCGGGTGTTCCGATCTCTCTTCAAATAGGTGGGTACGGTTGCTGTAAATACAACCAGTGCAGTAAGTGCATCTATCGTCATTAAAATGCTCTTAATTTATCTAACAAAGTAGATGAACAGTTTAACCTTTCGCATAATTGTGTTTTTATCTAACAATTGAAGCGGCTATGGTCGCGGTGCTCATGACACGCCGATCTCCGCAAATCCGTTTTCGGATGCTGCACGTACACAGGCGGATTGGCCTCCGCATGGGTGTACTTTTCCGGAAGAGTGGTCTCTTACGACCCGTGTTCCTCACAAAAGTGTGGGTGTCGTGAGGACCTCTTCGCGCCCGCTGAAAATAGCACACCAGCACCGCGAAGAGGTTAAAAGCATCAAAGTAGGTGTTTGCGCACGAGGGGAGACTTTAGTCTCTCCGACAAATATTCTGGGGTTGGTGCCCAATTTAATTGATAATTCTGGGGTTGGTGCCCAATTTAATTGATAATTCTGGGGTTGGTGCCCAATTTAATTGATAAATCTGGGGTTGGGGCCCAGCTTAATATGTGCAGGGTTTTAGCGAAATGGTTCCGGTGTATTCGGTTTGCTCCTTATTTCCTTATTGATATTAGACATCTACTTTGTTTGTCACTGACATTACCCACTCCGTGACAGGTGTTACGAGGTGCGTTAGCCGGGAGGGCGGTGAGACTGCGTCGCGAGAACCGTAGTCAGAACACTTGGTTTTTATTATCTCATTTCTCTTACGCTTAATTTAGTTAATTTGCTTGTGGGTCGTAATATTCGTAGACATGTATTACTTAGCGCTGTGGATGAGGTGTACTTTTATATTTCGGTTCTTTTGGTGATGTTTTCTTATGCGGCACGTTTTCATGATAAACCAAATGACTTCGAAAAGGTTTTCTCAAAACGAAGTGCCGTGTGGGCACGGGTTTTGCAACCGCTGGCTTTATCCTTTCTAAACACTGATGCCGCTTTAATATTCCGCTTGATGATGTATGTCTATTGTATGGTTGATGGTTGGTGTTTGATGTATGTTGTTGTAAATGAGACGCCGTGCATATACAAAGGAGACTCTGTCCGCGGGCAGGGAGAATTTGTGTATGTGGCGGTCTGGCACGCACCGGGGATGAGGTTTAAAATACCTTGTTAAGGAAGAAAAAAAAAAGATACACGCAATTTTCCGCTTTGATAGACTCAAAAACCCCCGGGGGCGTGACATCAGGATTGGGATTCCTAAACGGTATCCCTGATCTAGTTTTCATGATACAAACCTAAGGCTCTGATACCAAATCTGATGCTGGAGAAAGAGTTTAGAAATCCGAATGCAAAATCCTATTAGTTGAAAACTCTAAGGTAATTATATGTTTAGGCACAACGAGACTTAACATACGGATTCGAAAGAAAATAACATAAGAATAAATATCATAAGACAGTGCGGTAAAACCCAAACGAAAATTAAATTTAAGGTAGAAAAATCGGGATGGAAATTTGTACCGTCAAAGGATCTGTAGGTGAAATTATCGATTGCAAGCGCTGAACAGAATCGTCAAATTCCTATCGATCAATCCAATACCTTCTCTATTGAAGTAATATCTGTGGGAAAAACGAAAGTTTTAGGACGAGGAAGAAAAGAAGAAATCAAAAAAGAAGGAAAGAGGGATTGAGAGAATTAGGGTTTAGCAGAGATAAAGATGACGATAAATCCCCAACGTCCTAGGTGATGAAGCGTAGTCGATATAGTCATAACAGTGGACGATGACGATTAGGGCAAGCGGCGAGGCCTTCGTTGATTGCGTGTCGGCGGATGACAGCTTCGCACAACTCGATCGGATTTAGCGGAGGAATTTTTTCTCTTTTTTTTTTTCTTCTTGATGCGATCTTCTTTTTTTTTCCTTTCCGGCTTTTCTTCTTTTTTTTTGTACGGATTTTTTTTCCCTTTTTTTTTGTACAGCTTTTCTTTGTCGTACGCCTTGAGAAACTTAATGGACTGCGTTTTTCGGGTTTTAACCCGTTAAAGAAAACGATCCAATAAGTTTATCTTCTTCGTTTCTTGACCAAACGGCGTGAGAATTTCGCAAGTAAATACTCGAATCGAAGAGTTAACAAAGAAGATTAAGATAAAGGGACTCACTCCTTATGGACTCGGGACTCACTCCGATCGACGCAAAATCGCGAAGGAAACTTGAGAGAACGCATCTCAAAAGAAAGCTAAAATTTTCATATTAATAATTCATCCCGTACAGATCGTCAATACCATACTTATAAAGTTTCCTACTAACAAACTCAATCTGATAAATACGATAACAGAAAATAATAACTAAATCTTTCTAAATTCTTATCCAGAAAATAATAACTGAAATATCTAAATATATCTCGAACCATGCAAAACTGGTTCGAACTTGAGTCGCATCCAACGTCTTGAATCATGGTGCGATCACATCATCAAGCCAGATACTTGGTTTACGATGACGACGACGGACATAAGTCTGAAACGGGACCGTGTCCGCATCAATCTCAAAATCAAATTCATATTCATATTTGAAACAAGTACGGTTTGTATTATACTTATTCCACATCCGTATTCGTATTTGTCTCAAATCTGATTTAGGTCTATATCCGTATTTGTCCCTATTTCGTTTCCATGTTTGACACAAATCTGATTCATATCCGCATCCGTCCAAATTCCACATATGTATATATGTTAATCAAATATGGTAATGAAGTTTACTATCCTTTTAATATTTGTATCTAGATTTGAATCTGTAAATTAATTACAGATAAAAATATAATTTCTTCCAAAATCCAATCTTCTTCAACTGTTTTCACCCCTACCTCTGCTGCTTAGGTGCAGGTTCAAACCCCACACCCCCAGCTTTTGCTATGAATTTCACACACTTGTACCATCAAAATATTTTGTTTTCATTGTTGTTTTCCAAAAAAAAAAGTGAAACTGATTTGGTTCAGTTGAAAACCAGTTGTTTTATTGAGAAACCAATAGAAAATCGAAATTTTCCATAAATGAAAGCCAAAATGGACTGTTTTTTCATAAAACTAACCCAAACTGAATTGACTCATTGGTTCAATTCAGTTTCTCAGCTCACTTTTTCTTGCACAACCCTAAATAAGGCAAAAAAAAGAGAAAATTAAGTGGTCATGTTACCAAAGACTCTCCAGGAACTCCAATTTCCTCAACCACTTCGCGGATAATTCCATCGAACATCTCTTGGGAAACCTTTTCATTCAAGAGCCGAGAATCCAACGAATTTTTATCAGTTTCATGTTCTGAGATTCCAATTTCTTGTGGCTGCAGAGAAAAGGAAACAAAACTTTAAAAATTTCCTAGTATGTGAACAACCTTCTAATTCTTTTATTGGTCCAGTCTAGATTAATGTATCTAATGTACATTTGGAAGAGTATGTAAATAACAGCCTATTTACTCTCTTACTAGGGCTTCAACAAGAAAACAGTATAACCAGACAAGAATAAATATGTAAGGTCACAAAATTGGGCAATCGAGAAAGTATTGCCTGGACCAAGGCAACCAGACTATGTGGACCACCCATTGCATCTCCATCCTAGCCCATACTTTCAATCTTCACCACCCATGAGTTGCTTTTCTTTATTTAAATTATTTTCATGAAAAATAAATGAGTTGGTTGGTTGGATTAAGAGTATGATCTGGGATGGAGATGCAATGGTCTGTCCACAACGATGTGGTAAGCCAAGTCCATGATTACAATACACAAGGTTATGTGATTACCTCTGAATGGCCTCCAGGAAAAACATAGTACCCTGGAAACTCTCCTACATTATTGCTTCTTTGCAATACTAGAATCTTTCTGTCTGATGTTTGCACTACTGCACCATTACCCAATGGATTTGACATGTGTCGGCAACTCACTGAGTCATCTATAAGAAAATAATTTCAATTATTTGTACAGCATTTTCTAAAAAACAAAAAACACTAGTACAACATGAAATAAATGATTTTCTTCTAGACCTCTACAAAGAAAACTGCAAACTACACGAAATGACAAATATAAGCTAAATAAATGTAACGTTGCAAGGCACGAAACAGTGTTTATTCTCTATATTCACAATAAGTTCATTCAGAATCAAAAACAGCAACAAGATAAGTAACTCTTCTGCATCGTTCTCTAACTCTTTTCTAATCATCTGCAAACTTATATTCTTTATCACTTCAGTTAAAACTAAAACTATTGATTGTCCTATATTAACGGAATTCTCTATTTGAGACTTCATTAAATCATGACTGTGAATTATGCCCGTATTTAGACTAGAGAATTTCTATATCTTTTCTCAATCAAAATATGAAGCTTTAGCAAAGTCACTACACGGCAGAGAGAGTTTATGTTTCTTAGCACTTAACTATAGGAGGTTGAAATATAATCTATATACAATATAAGAATTGTGAACCCGAAAATAGTACGGCGCGCTCCTCTGCAATTGGCGGATCGGTGGGGCTCATCCATGTTTTGCTCACTTTCTCTGGCCTCGATAATCATCTCGACCTCCACTCCTATATTTACTACCACCTTTGCCCTGTCTCTTTAACGACGTGTTTGCAAGTCTTTTACAGAGCACCATAATCATCTTCCCTCTCTCTCTCTCTCTCTTTCTCTTTCTCTCTCTCTCTCTTTCTCTTTCTCTCTCTCTCACATCCACATCAACCCCCCACCTACCGTTCTATCTTTATTTTTCTCTCTGATTTCTCCCTCTCCTCCCCACACCACCTCTTTCACAAACCAGGTTCTCTGCGAAGTCGCCGATGATGCCGATGATGCCGACGACGCTCTCTACCACATCTCTTTATCTCTCCCACTATGCCAGCTTCGGCACTGTCGCGTACCGCCGCTACCTCCCTGCCCTTCCCTGCAGTGGTCCTATTCCATGAGGGCAAGTTCGCATTAAAGAGCGTCGATTCAGCTGCCAGCCGCTTATTTTCTGCTAGATCGCGAGGCTATGCAACGTGCTCAAGATCGTGGTGGGGTTCTAGCTAGCACTAGAGAGCCGGTGCCCAACACCACATTGTTTATATGTTCGAGCCGTCGATGGTGGATCCGTAGCTCATGGCTCATGTTGATGTCTACAGGACATTCTTCTTCCCTATTGTTCTTTAGTTTTGTTTGTGCAATTGTAGGGTGAACTTTGAATATTCATGATTAGTTTAATTTTATTGCATTAGCTTTTTTGTTGAATTTTGTTGGAGAACTGAACAGTAATCTTTTGATTATATACTTTGCTTTTGCTTTTCGGTTTCTATTTTATTTAACACACTGAACCGGGTGTTCTTCATATTACTTATACTTGAATTGCAAACCTTAAAATACTGGAGTCACTGTCTAAAACAAAGTAGCCAATGTTAAGGAATTTGTTTTGGCGCATTTCGTAAAAGTATTTGAGTCTTGAAGATTGAAGATGAAGAAGTTTGGATCATATAACTCAATCTCAAGAAAGAAGAATTCAAAAGGATCAGGTATGTTTAACTAATTTAATTTGGTGATCCGAATACTTCTTATAGTGTAGAAACACTTGGATGAATTTTTTAATTGCATAAAAATCAAAAACTGGACATGGGACATGTTCAGGATCCGGATCAGACATTTCAATCCGGATCCCGAAGGGTGTTGATTCATATGCAAAACCAATCCGGATCCAAGCCACTTTTGATCCGGATCCCGAACATTGGTTTTTGCTGAAATATATGAACGATCCGGATCAGGCAGTTCAATCCGGATCCCGAATCTTTGTTTTCTGGCAATTGTCTGTTTTGTTACGACAATCCGGATCGCCGTAAATTCGATCCGGATCGTCGTCCTGTAAAATTCCAGAAAAAGTTAATTTTTGATTCTTATCCTCTTCCAACGGTTTCTAACCTATAAATAGACCCTACAATTCATTTTTTTAGGGTAATCCAAATACGGTCAAAAATAGAAAAATCCACATATAGAGAAGAAAGGAAATCAATAGATTCAATCCTATGTTTCTTCATCTATATTGATTGATTTGATTCTAGGGTTTCATATTCAGATTTTGAGTAGAATCAAATCAATGAATACTTAGATGGTATTTCCGATCTATTTCTAATCTAAGTATTCGGCGGATCATCACCACCCAAAAACAACGATTTCCCCAAAATCGGCGCGTGGACTCGCGTGGCCTAGTGGATTCAAGGTGCTACCGCTCTCGTGGATTCGGAGCGAGGTACGTTCGTGGATTCGAGACGTGCTACTGGGTGAAGACCGTGGATTCGGTCAAGCGTCGTGGATTCGGCGTTGGATGCAGATCGTGGATTCGAGAAGCGTTGCGGAGCGAGCGGAGAAGATCAACTAGGAGCGTATGGAAAAAGGTTGAGTCGTCTGTGAGTACGGTATATCACCTTTGTACGTGTTATAATTCTAGTGGATTTCACCGTGTTATCGGTCCCGTGGTTTTTTACTCCGGTTTGGAGTTTTTCCACGTAAAAATCTTGCGTGTTATTTTTTATTTCCGCATTGGGTTTTATTGCGCAACGATTTTTGAGTGTTTAAACGTTTACACCTATTCACCCCCCTCTAGGTGTTTTTTCCCCTATTTAGATCCATATTATACATAACCCGACAAGTGGTATCAGAGCGGGAATAGGGTTGTAAACAATGGCTGAAGGTGGAAACATCAACAGACCTCCGTTCTTCGATGGAACAAATTATGCGTACTGGAAAGTACGGATGAAAGCATTTCTTATTTCCATTGACGAACGGGTGTGGCAATCTATCGAGTTAGGATGGTCAAATCCAACTGAAGTTATTGTTGATGTTCACACCATCAAACCTAGGTCGAAATGGACCAAGGAAGAGATAGACTTATCTTCTTACAATGGCAAAAGAATTAACGCTTTATTTAATGCCTTATCACAAACAGAATTCTCTCGCGTCTCGGCATGTGAGACCGCGAAAGAAATTTGGGATGTTCTTCAAGTTACACATGAGGGAACTAACCTTGTGAAGATTCAAAAGCTGCAAATGCTTACGAGCAGATTTGACTCTATTTTCATGGCAGAAAATGAATCGAATCGTAAACACATGTGCTAACTTGGGAGAGAAGATTCCAGAATTTAAAATTGTAAGAAAGATCTTAAGAACTCTTCCTGAAAGATTTCGTTCCAAGGTTACGGCCATTGAAACTATTAAACACCCGGACGAAATCCGTGTAGAAGAATTAGTTGGTTCATTACAAACTTATGAAATGACATTTCCTAGTAACTATTCTTCGGGAAAAGCATCTACTTCTAAGTCTTCAGGTTTTGCGTTGAAAACTACAAAAGAAGAAGACGCGGATTCATCCTCCTCAGGCGACGACGAGAACCTATCTATGGAGGACTTTGAGAAGCAGCTTGCTCTCTTGACAAGAAATTTTCGCCGAAACTTCCGAAGGGGTAATTCAAGTAAAACTTCATCCTCCGGAAAGTGGAAGAAAGGCAAAGTTTTTTCAAGCCAAAAGTCAAGAAAGCAAGAAAGTTTTTCAAAGGATAAGAAAAGCTCAGAATGACAAGTCCAGTGCTTCAAGTGCCGAGGATACGGCCATATCTCAACGGAGTGTCCAAATAAGAATCCGTCCAAGAAGAAGGCGATGCAGGCCGTCACTTGGGATGACACCTCAACGACAAATGAGTCATCTTCAAGTGATGAAGAGAACAACGCAACGGCATTCCACGCGTCCACATCTTCACCCTTCATGTGCTTAATGGCAAGTACATCCGACTCACTGTCCAACCCCACTGTTGAAAAGATTGCAACGGACGATGAATCGGATAATTCGGAAGGTGAAGACTTTGCTCTTGCCTACCATAAACTTCTGAGGGATTCAAAGAAACCGGCAAAGCAAAACAAGAGTTTGAGAGGGAGATTGCAGGATCTCGAAGAAGAAGCAAAAAGGGCAACTTCTCTCTCAAACGCTCTTGAAGTGGAAAGGGATAATCTGATTAAAGTAAATGTTTCCCTTCAAGAGTCCAATGAGCATTTCGAGAAGAATTATGTAGATATGGTGAACAAAGCGAACTACTTGAAGCTCTACGGCGAGGCTCGACAGGAAAAAATAGAAATGACGGAGACCATTTTCCAACTCAAGGATGATTTAAAGCAATTTTCTTCTGGAATGAGTAAGTTGGATAAGATTCTTGGTCTTGGTCAAACAAATAAATTCGGCCTCGGATACAATCGAACTGAAGACAATTTTAGTTCGGTTGGGACAGTCTTTGTGCCCCAGTCGGTATCTCCTCCTCCGACACCGGAATTGACGACAAACAGCGACAACAAACCTACTTCACCCTCTTCGGGATTGTCAAGCACTAAGGTATGTTTTCGTTGTGGTATTGCAGGGCAGATAAGAAGGAATTGCAAGAATGGAGCGCTAAGATCAAATCAAGCACATCTTGCAACTACTACCAATGAGTTCATTTCCCGCAAATCAAAGAAGAATCTTTCAAAAGGAAAGAACATTGGTAGTACATCAAACAAAACGACGACGTCAAGAAAAAGCGATGGATCAATCAAGACGCTTTCACTTAAGGTATCAACTTCACAATCATTTCCGACGTACTCCAAAATTCAAAAGGTTTGGGTACGCAAAGGTGAAATCTTCCCTTGTCTTGTTGTTCATACTTCTTTACACGCTTATGATAATTCGTCTTGGTATTTGGATAGTGGTTGTTCTCGTCACATGACCGGTGACAAAAACTGTTTTCAAACTTTAGAGAAAATCTCCGGAGGACATGTTTTCGGAGACGGTCGTTCTTCCAAAATTGTTGGAAAGAGAACAATCGCTATTCCTGAAGGCCCGGTTTTGAATAATGTTTTATTTGTTGAAGGCCTTAAGACTAACCTCATTAGTATAAGTCAACTTTGTGACAATGGGTTCTCAGTTAATTTTTCTTCTGTAGAATGTGTTGTAACTGATAAGGACCAGGTATTCTTTTTAAAAGGGGTTAGATCGGAAAATAATTGCTATGTTGTTTCAAACAGAATTTCTGAAAAATGTAACCTAATTTCTTTGGATAATGAAACTGTTTGGCATGAAAGACTAGGTCACATGAATTTTAAAGAACTAGCAAGGATTTCAAATAAGGACGTGGTTAAGGGGGTTCCTAAACTTTTATTTAAAGAAAACATTGTGTGTGGTGGTTGTCAAAAGGGAAAACAATCAAGAGTTGCACACAATAACTTGAACCACGTCGGTACCAAACGGCCCTTGGAATTACTGCATATGGACTTAATGGGGTCGACTCGTCAACCATCTTTGGGAGGTAAATGGTATATTTTCCTTTTGGTTGATGATTTCTCTAGGTATTCATGGGTAACTTTTCTAAAAGAGAAAGCGGATACTTTCGACTCTTTTCATGAGGTTTGTCATCGTATTATGAATGAAAGAAATGAAAAGATCGTTCGTGTTCGAAGTGATAGAGGTGGAGAATTCATTAATTCTAAATTTACTGATTTTTGCACTTCCAATGGGATAAAACATGAATTCTCAGCACCCTATACACCTCAGCAGAATGGTGTTGTTGAGCGCAAAAACAGGGTTGTTCAAGAGATGGCGCGTGTGATGCTTCATAGCCGGAATTTACCGTTATATTTTTGGGCTGAAGCTGTGAACACCGCTGTCCATGTAATTAATCGAGTGTATTTGCGCCCTGGAACTTTAAATATACCATATGAGCTGTGGTTTAGTAGAAAACCGAATATCAAATATTTTCGTATCTTTGGGAGTCGATGTTTTATTCTGCGTGATCGTGAGAACCTTGGTAAGTTCGACTCTCGAAGCGACGAAGGGATTTTCATGGGTTATTCTACTAACAGTAGAGCATATCGGGTATTTAACTTGGAATCTAAAACGATGGTAGAATCTATAAATGTTAAAGTAGATGAAGCTTTCCACTTTGCATCTGGTAAATCTACCCTTGATATGTCTCTAGATGATGATACTCCTGTAAGTGCATCTTCTCGTAATAACTCCTTCAATAAAGTTGATGCATCTAATGGTTCTTCAAGTGTATCTAATGTGCAGGAATTATCACATGTACCTCCGACTACTCCGTTACCGCAAACGCTACGCATCTCCAAGGATCATCCGGAATCTAACATTATTGGAGACCCACAAGAAGGAGTTAGAACTCGGAGACAGTTGGTTTGTGGAGTCGCATGCTACGTCTCCATGATTGAACCAAAGAACATTGATGAAGCTCTTCAGGATGACTATTGGATTGAAGCTATGCAGGAAGAGCTCCATCAGTTCGAACGAAACAAAGTCTGGGAATTAACAAAGCCTCCGAAGCAACACAATGTGATTGGTACTAAATGGATTTTCAAGAATAAGAAGAACGAGGATGGTACCATCATCAGGAATAAAGCACGCTTAGTTGCTCAAGGCTATTCTCAAATAGAAGGAATAGACTTTGATGAGACGTTCGCCCCAGTTGCTCGACTCGAGTCAATACGTATATTATTCGCTATTGCTTGTCATTTTAAAATAAAACTCTTTCAAATGGACGTTAAGAACGCATTTTTAAATGAGTTTTAAATGAGGAAGTTTATGTGGCTCAACCGAAAGGTTTTGTAGACTATAAACAACCTAACCATGTTTTTCGTTTGAAAAAGGCTCTTTACGGTCTAAAACAAGCACCGCGAGCATGGTACGAAAGGCTAACAAAGCACCTACTGGAAAAGAGCTACACTCGAGGGGGAGCAGACCGGACTCTCTTTGTGAAGCACTATCAAGATAATTTCATTGTAGCACAAATCTATGTCGATGACATTGTATTTGGTGCAACTAGAGATAATGATGCTTCTAAATTCGCTGAAACTATGGAAAGCGAATTTGAGATGTCCATAATGGGGGAACTGACATACTTTCTTGGATTGCAAGTGAAACAAAATGATGATGGCATCCATTTGTGTCAATCCAAGTATGCAAAGGAGTTGGTGAAGAAATTCGGATTAGAAGAGTCTAAAGACTTTCCAACTCCTATAGGAACTAGCAATAAGGGATTAGGAAGTGAATCTCTTAGTGGAAGTGTAGACGAGAAGCTCTATCGCAGTATGATTGGAAGTCTACTCTATCTCACGGCTAGTCGCCCGGATATATCCTTTAGTGTTGGAATTTGCGCGAGATATCAATCAGCACCAAAGAAGGTTCACCTGAAAGCGGTGAAAAGGATCATCTGGTACATCAAAGGAACTTTGGATTTCGGAATTTGGTATCCTATGGGAACAACGCTTGACATTATAGGATATTCAGATGCCGATTGGGCAGGATCTGTGGATGATCGGAAAAGCACGAGTGGTGCATGTTTTTATCTTGGCCATTGCCTTGTTGCATGGCATAGTAAAAAGCAAAACTGCATTGCACTCTCGACTGCCGAAGCGGAATATATTTCAGTAGGTAGTTGTTCAACCCAACTCATTTGGATGAAAAATGTGTTGAGCGACTTCCGAATTTCAGCAACTTCGGTAACAATTCTTTGTGACAACACAAGTGCTGTAAACATTTCTAAAAACCATGTGTTGCACTCGAGAACAAAACACATTAAACTTAGATATCATTTTCTAAGAGAGCTAGTTGAATCAAATATTCTTCAAATTTCCTACATTTCAACTGAAGATCAATTGGCTGACATTTTAACAAAACCTTTAGATCAAAAACGTTTTATTCATTTGCGTAAAGCAATTGGAATGTTTTCCTTGAAATAACCTCTTTTTGAAACTTTTGCTTAGGTTAGGTTTTGTTTTTGTGTTTTTGTTCATTATCTATGCTTAGACATAGAACATTAATTGAGCATGTGTATTATTGACTTTAATAGCATCTTTTCGTCTATTTAGAAATTTATTATGCTTTGGATATCATAATAATTCATTTGATGCAATGATCATTTATGTCAATTAAATCATCTTTGTTTTGATCAAAGTCAATTTCTCTCTCAATGATCTCTTGGTATAGTTTTTATCTTATTTGACTATTGAGTCGAGTATAAAATCGAGATCAATTTTTGGTTGAATACTTTATATTTTAAATAATTGATAGCCAATTGAGGGGGAGTCAAAGAAAAAATATTATGCTCAAAAGATGTGGAAAGAGTTACATCCCAATGAGGAGTGTGAAAACTACCACCACATGGAGGAAAGAGCTACCACCTCGGTCGTCCGAGTACTGTGTGCAGCTACCACATGTATACCAAGCATGGTTGTTCGAGTTGATTAAATAAAATCGAGATCAATTTTTGGTTGAATACTTTATATTTTAAATAATTGATAGCCAATTGAGGGGGAGTCAACGAAAAAGTATTATGCTCAAAAGATGTGGAAAGAGTTACATCCCAATGAGGAGTGTGAAAACTACCACCACATGGAGGAAAGAGCTACCACCTCGGTCGTCCGAGTACTGTGTGCAGCTACCACATGTATACCAAGCATGGTTGTTCGAGTTGATTAAATAAAATGCTTTTTGGAATACTTGACTCTGTCAAATTCCAAGGTTGGTATAAGGTGGGGATTTTATTGAAAGATGCTCAAAAAGCCACTCCTTATAATAAATTGACTAGATATATTATCTAACTTATCTGGGATTTCAAACATCTATTGATCTTGGTATTTCACTTTCTTTACCAAATTGATGATTTGATAAAGGCATTACTCATAAGATCATGTTAGATGTGATTGAAGTTATTCAACTTTAAGGGATTTAATTTTTATAAATTTTCGTTTCATTTGTTGGATGTTATTGATAGATTTGACATAATCTATTTCTTGTTGTATGAAACGATGATTTTCATTTAAAGTTGATACACAAAAGTGCTCACATACTTTTTCTGGATTTTGTGGAATTTTTCTGAATTATTCTGAAGAAAAAGTTGGAGCCGATCCGGATTGGACAAGCCGATCCGGATCCCGAACGCAGGTATTTCCTGCGGGTAGCCGATCCGGACTGGATTCCCGATATGATCCGGATCGCGGCTAGGGTTTTATATAGAACAAAAGGGTTTTGATTTCTTTTACTTCAATCTTTTGTTCTTAAGTCTCCAGAGCTTCTCTCTCTAGAATTCATCCATCTTGGAAGCTTCCAAACTCGAGTTCTTCGATTCTAAGTAAGTTTTCTTGATCAAAATCTCGGTTTTTCACAGTTTTTTCATGTTCTTCCTCAAAACGTGATGAAAACTTTATATCTTTTTCGTTTTGGATTGGTTTTTGATCAAATTTCTTTTGAAATAAGAACTCTGGGTAGATTAGTTTTGATTATATGCTAGGTATTCTCCTGATTAACGGATTTTTAGGTTTCGATTTCTAAAATTTCGGTTTTAGGGCATATTATAGGAATTTTCGAAAATTATGGAATTGATCTATTTTTAAAATTCTTTTTGGAAAACTAACTTGATTCTTAGTCTCTCTACATGATAATGATTGTTTACGTACAATTTTTCAAATTTTTGAAAATAAACATTTTTTTGTCGTGTTCTTGAGTTGTTGCTCACAGGATTCTCCTCTTCACAAACAATAGCAAAATGGTGATCACCTGGATAATCTTTCTTCTGGCTGCTATGGTTCACACAAGAGCAACTAAGAAGCCCAAGAAAACTAAAAAGAGTCGAGATGACTCGGATTCGGATTCAGAAACTGAATCCATTGACTGGGATGAATTATTGGTAGAAGCAACTGCACCTACTGCTTCGAAAGGGAAAGCCCCTGCTGAAACATCAAAGGCAAAGGCTCCACCTACTGCTGCTGAAAAAGGAAAAGCCCCAATGGAACCTAGTCCAACCAAAACCAAGCGAAAAAGCGTTGCAAGAAAAAGAGGAAGTGCTCGGGGCATTTCAATTGAAGAACCACTTGCTAGCCAGCCTCCTCCACAAGATTTTATCAGCTCAGCAAGGATCAAGGATTTTGAGAAAAGGGAGTGCATTGGCGAAAGGCATGTCAATATCAAAGCACTAAATGAACGATCTACAATCTTTGGGACTCTATATGAACAGACTGGTCTTGGCCCCATCTGCAGTTTCCCTGAGTCCACTGGATATTGTCTCCATTCCGTAAGAATGTTTTATCAAAATGCTTCAAGTCTAAGTGATCAGGAGGACGGACGTCGGGAATTTCAAACATCAGTTAAAAATGTCAAGATCAAAGTCACACCTCAACTGATTGGAGAGGTGTTAGGGATGAAGGCCAGAGCTGATGGACCCCATTATCTGAAAAGTCAAATCTTCTCCACCAACTCCTGGAGAGTGGTAGTTGATGGAATTTGTCTTCCAGATACTCTGTCGACAGAAAATTCCGTCTTTTCAAAAGAGCTTCGACCGGAGTATCGCTATGTGAACTTCATTGTTTGCTATAACATTCTTCCAAACATGAATACAAAGGTTCTTCGATGGGTCAGAATATTATTTCTTTATCTTCTTGGAAACCCCACAGCGGCAATGGGAGCAAATTTAAACATTCCTTACCTCATCTGGTCAAGGATGGCACGCTATGTTGAACATGCTCACCCTTCAGAGAGACTCCCCTATCCTATGATAATTATGCGCATCTTTCGGAAATTTAAAGTCGACACAAGTGCAAGCTCCTACATGCACAGTCTAGGCACAATCAATGAAACGACAATAGTGAAGTCTCTCTCCACGAAACAAGATGAGCCCCCATCACCTCCTCGCCGACGACGAGCACAACCACAAGCAACAACCTCTTCACAGCAAGCAACACCTCCAGTCAAACCAGCACAAGCAGCACAACAAGCACCTCCATCAACTTCCGATGATGATGCATCGGTTACCTCAATCTATAGAGAACAACAGCGTCTCTCCAACGAGCAAGAACGCATCTCTAACGAGTTCGTTCAGATGAAAGAGGATCTTAGAGAGGTTAAGAAATAGCAAACTTCAATGAACAAGCGCATCAAGAAAATATTTCAGAAGCTTGGATGCATCAGTTCTGACGATTCTGCATAATGTTTTATTCAAATCTTCTCTTTTGCAGGTTTTATGTTATTCCATCTTAAGCTCTCTAACTTTTGAAACTGTTTTAACTCTTCCTTCTTCTGTAATTTTTGGCTACCTTTAGTGACAAAAAAGGGGGAGAGAATGAACGTACACTTTGAACAATGTTTGAGAGAGTGAACGTTAAACTTTTGAACAACTTTGAAGCTTGAAGGTAAGTATCACAACTTTTGGTTTTGTATTGTGATTGCATGCATGTCTTGACTAACTATTCGACTAACTATTTGGGCATGTAATATTACTAACAAGTTGTGTGATTACTAACAAAGTTATGACATTTTGAATTTTACTGCTTAGAAGATATGTCAATGTCTGATTGTGATCTTATTACATATCTGAATTCGTGAATGTCATGGTGAGTATAAACTCTATCTCTGTTAGGTTTTGAATGCTAAAATTCTTGAGGTATCTAACGATCTCTTTTGTCAAGAATAATTTCTTTTTGCAGAGAGTGCAGATGTCTAAGTCTAGAGTCTGTTTTAGGAGTTTATCTCATGTATTTAATTTTGGATCTCCATTGTAAATTTTTGTTGTATGGTGATAGCAACAAAAATATCTTTTTGAATTTTCTTAAGTGGATTTGTGTTTTGTCACGAAACCGCCAAAGGGGGAGATTGTTAAGGAATTTGTTTTGGCGCATTTCGTGAAAGTATTGAGTCTTGAAGATTGAAGATGAAGAAGTTTGGATCATATAACTCAATCTCAAGAAAGAAGAATTCAAAAGGATCAGGTATGTTTAACTAATTAATTTTGGTGATCCGAATACTTCTTATAGTGTAGAAACACTTGGATGAATTTTTTAATTGCATAAAAATCAAAAACTGGACATGGGACATGTTCAGGATCCGGATCAGACATTTCAATCCGGATCCCGGAGGGTGTTGATTCATATGCAAAACCAATCCGGATCCAAGCCACTTTTGATCCGGATCCCGAACATTGGTTTTTGCTGAAATATATGAACGATTCGGATCAGGCAGTTCAATCCGGATCCCGAACCTTTGTTTTCTGGCAATTGTCTGTTTTGTTACGACAATCCGGAACGCCGTAAATCCGATCCGGATTGTCGTCCTGTAAAATTCCAGAAAAAGTTAGTTTTTGATTCTTATCCTCTTCCAACGGTTTCTAACCTATAAATAGACCCTACAATTCATTTTTTTAGGGTAATCCAAATACGGTCAAAAATAGAAAAATCCATATATAGAGAAGAAAGGAAATCAATAGATTCAATCCTATGTTTCTTCATCTATATTGATTGATTTGATTCTAGGGTTTCATACTCAGATTTTGAGTAGAATCAAATCAATGAATACTTAGATGGTATTTCCGATCTATTTCTAATCTAAGTATTCGGCGGATCATCACCACCCAAAAACAACGATTTTCCCAAAATCGGCGCGTGGACTCGCGTGGCCTTGTGGATTCAAGGTGCTACCGCTCTCGTGGATTCGGAGCGAAGTACGTTCGTGGATTCGAGACGTGCTACTGGGTGAAGACCGTGGATTCGGTCAAACGTCGTGGATTCGGCGTTGGACGCAGATCGTGGATTCGAGAAGCGTTGCGGAGCGAGCGGAGAAGATCAACTAGGCGCGTATGGAAAAAGGTTGAGTCGTCTGTGAGTACGGTATATCACCTTTGTACGTGTTATAATTCTAGTGGATTTCACCGTGTTATCGGTCCCGTGGTTTTTTACTCCGGTTTGGAGTTTTTCCACGTAAAAATCTTGCGTGTTATTTTTTATTTCCGCATTGGGTTTTATTGCGCAACGATTTTTGAGTGTTTAAACGTTTACACCTATTCACCCCCCTCTAGGTGTTTTTTCCCCTATTTAGATCCATATTATACATAACCCGACAGCCAAGAGTTTATTGAATATGATAAAGTGAGAGAATATTAGTATGCGTATATAAATGCACGAAATAATGTCCATAGAACACCATGTCGAAAAAAATATTATTTTTCTCACAACGATGAGATCCAATAAAAACAAACAAACCAAATCAAAGGCAATGCCACAATAAATGATGCACGGCTACTAGGCCAAATAAAGCAATTTTTACTATACTCCTTGTCGACCAAAATTTAACCAAAACAAGGTTGCATTATTCATATGCAATTTAGCTTATGAACCTATTTAGCCATCCAATCATATGAGAATAGGCACAAAAATAAGATTATGATATACGACATTGCATAGACAAAGCTAACATGGATTTTTTTTTTTTGCAGAGTGTATTATTTTGTGTTCTCTTACTGTTTTAATTAGGCCATACTTTATGTAATTATAATTTAAGTTAATACTTAAAGTTTGTGGGATGAATGTGCTACATGTAAATTTAGTGGCGAATATTTTAATTTGATTTGTCAAAATATATTTGTTGCTTCATGTTTTACTTTAGAAGATGATTAAATTATTTTACACTAGTAAGTCGTATTTAATTTTATATGCCATAGAATTATACATGTATAAAAAAATAAATATTCTGAAAAAAAATTAAAATATTGTCGTCCCGCCACATCGCGCGGACCCTTAGCTAGTACACATGATATACGAAAATTACCTTCTGATGAAGCAAGAAACTTCTTCCAGAGAGGATTCAAATTTGTTCCCATAAATGTCCTGTAAATGTTGCAACTAATAATTTTAGTTCTTTGTTAATATCAAACATAGTCAATAGCATCACCAAAGGTTTATATCTTGCATAGCATTTAGGGATGAGTTGAAAAGTTCATCTTAATTTCATCAAGTGCTACTGCGGACAAATAACATTGCATATTAAATGTTAGTGTACTATAAATATTTGAAAAAGTGATCAGAAAAAAACAAATCACGTGAATGCCCTGAAAAGGCATGTCAGGTTTAGTGACTTCGACAATGTGAATTTGTTGTCTCATAATATCACATAGAAATAACAATGTAAAGTTCAACAGGGTCACTTAAATCCAAGAGGAAAAACTAAAATTGGTGAGAGAATTAAGATAAAAAGACTGAAACTAGAAGAGTACCTATAATCTGTCAGACCAAGGAGAAGGCAAAAAGATAACTCTCGGTCTAAGCCATCTGCATCAAGCAAGGAATGTCCTCCGTACTGCAAAATGCATAATAAATTCGAGCATAGTGCCCAGGAGTGGATATGAAATAATGAATTTAGTTGTTGCCTACTTGCCTTTCTATTGATATTACTTTTCTGTGGATAACATAAATAGAACTCTTTTCAACTAAAGATAAAACATTTGATAATTTATATACGTATAAAAAGCTGATTGAAAACAACCTACCCGGAACTTTTTACCATTGTACAGGGATGGATTCTCTTCAAATCGACGATTCCAGATCTGCAGCACATCATCAAAATTTCAGAAAATGTAATGGATTTCAGTATAAAATATTTCATAAACTGAATTAAATGGGCTAAAGAAATTTCTGCTACCTTTCAAATAGCATTGAGGATAGAAAAGTGCATTCTTTATACCTCATTTATAGATTCTTCTAAATTAGCATCTGGATGAGGAACCCTATCATGTGCTGGACCAAAGTTGACAAAAACCTTCAAATACAAAAGTAACAGTTTTAGTCAAACAAATCTGAGCAACTTAAAAAACAGAAGCAATTTTTGCAGTCACCAAGCGAAAAAACGTAAATAGATGAGTTCATTACTCACATCATCTGTGCCACATCGTTATTCTCGCAGTTAGGAAACTTCACCAACACAAGCAAGGATTAAATGACTTATATTCATTTCACCGTTTTGTAGCATTCTAGGAATGCTTTAAATTTCCAATTATATATGGTGAGAGATTGTCACCTTGCAACACGGGTCAAGACACTATAAGGCTTACAGAAAAGTGACGAAAATGTCATAGATTTCCAGCTAGCAGGCATCTTAGATAACCATGGAGTGGGGGATTTTATCATTCCATACGTGTAGTATACCGGATTTTCAGTATATAAGCAAGTATAAATAAACATAGTGTAAGATACTATTTTTATTGGACTTAGAAAAGTAAAAGATAATTGAGAAGTAAATTGTGCTGAAATTGAAATATGAAAAAAAATTAAAATTTTCTGTAAGAGAGAGTTTATATTTCAGCAGAAAATTTACAGTTGCGAAAAGTTATGAAAATTTTTGTGGTGATCCGTAATAATATTCTGAGGCCAGGATAAAAGTTTTGCGTCATTCGGATACCCAAGCAGAGAAAAAAAAAAATCGTTCGCAATTTTAAGTCGACAAGACTTTCGGTGACCAAAAAATGAACCAAACTAAAAACTTAAGATAAATTAGAACAAATTAACTTAAATTGAGCTTGTCTGTCAAATTTGAGCGCAAACGAACGTTCAGAAGGGCTCTGGCGGAAAGTATCAGATCAAATCTAGGTTGAACTATAAGTTACAACTATTATGGGCCTATATGTATACCCAACTACCTTTCTTCTCTTTTCATCTTCTCCTACTTGTACACACACACACACACATGTGTTCAAGAGAGAGGGTCCTTCTCTCTTTTCTCTCAAGCTCACACCCTCTCACTCTCTCTCTCTCTCTCTCTCTCTCTCTCTCTCTCTCAAGTAATCTCTCCTGAAAGTTGGAGAATTGGAGAAAAAGCTTGGAGGAGCTCTCTAACAATGGATCAAGCTTCTTAACCATGTTGGCCAAGTTAGTAAGGTAAGATTTCATAGATTTTAGTTAGGTTTTATTGTAAATCCTTTAAAATTGGGTTGTTTGGGAACCTAAGAGAATTCTAATCTTGATTATTGAAAGAAATTGAAGAGATTTTGATTGTATTGTGAGAAATGGCATGCTAGGGTTTAGAACATGGATTCTTGGATTCTTAGGGTTTTGATCTAAATTGCTTGTCAAATTCTCTAATTGAAGGTTGGCGGCACACGCCTAATAAGTTTAATTAGAGAATCGACGGAGTTACGATGGCCGATTTGAGAAACGAGCCAAAATCAACGTTTTTGCATTCGTTAGCATCGTAACGCGCCGAAACGACGTTGGAAGTTCGATTGCTTTAATTCCCTATTAATTGGCATCGAACCGAGGTTGGTGGTGCTATCCGGAATGGTTGGATCTCCAACTATGTCTAATTTCCCTTTATTGAGCATTATATGTATTAGTAATAATATGAAATCTAGAATTCATTTGTATGTAATTGTTACAGTTTCTTGCATGCTACCTAAGTTAGGAATAAACAATTGAGTTGAAAACTCGGAACATAAGATGCATGTGGATTGGGTCCTTTAGTTATCGGAACTCTAGAGGTGCAAAAGAATTGAGTAAAGGGATTTAGTAAATATAGAGGATACAAGTGGCATTGTAATTATAAACAAGAAACTAGAGAACATAGAGAATACTAGTGACATTGTGGTATTAAACAGGAACCTAGTATTATGGTTCGAGTGGCATTGTGATAGTAAACAAAAACCTAATGTTGTGGCTTGAGTGGCATCATAATGTTAAATCTAATGAATAATATGGATTGGGTGGTATGTAGTATACCGGATTTTTAGTATATATACAAGTATAAATAAAAATAGTGTGAGTAACTATTTTTATTGAACTTAGAGAAGTAAAGAATAATTTGGAAGTGATTTGTACTGAAAATGAAATAAAAAATGGACATTTAAAATTTTCTGTAAGAGACGGCTTATATTTGGCAGAAAATTCAGTGTCAAAAAATTATGAAAATTTTTGGGATGGTCCGTACGTATGTCCTGAGGCCACAATAAAAGTTTTGCGTCGTTCAAATACTTGAGCAGAAAAAAAATATATATATGTTAATGATTTTACGTTGGCAGGACTTTCGATGACCAAAAAATGATCTAAACTGAAAACTTAAGATAATTTACGATAAATTAAGTTAATTGAGCTTGTCTGTCAAATTTGAGTGCAAACGGACGTTTAGAAAGGTTCCGACAGCAAATATCATATCAGAACTAGACTAAATAGTAAATTATCACTATTAGGGGCCCACATCCATAAAAGCATTTTTCTCTTTTTCTTCTTCTCCCACTCGAGAACACACACACACACAACCTCACACACAAGAAGCTCTTCCTCTCCCTCTTCCTTTCACCTCTCTTTCTCTCTCTAGATCTCTCACTCCGACGCGCGTCGAAATTCGAAACGAGTCGTGTGGAGCTTGCGACGAAGGAGAGCGAGCTCTTAGGCCAAGAAAAGGTCGGAAGCGCCGAACTTTGAGGTGAGTTTTGCAAAATAAATTGGGTTTTATTGTAATTTCTTTAGATTTACGTTCTACGTAACCTTCAATGAATTCTTATCAAAAGAATCACAAGAAATTTTGGAGAAAATGTTACTATATTAAAGAATTAGGATTCTAGGGGTTTGAGCTTAAATGTTGGATTTTTATGGATTTTGATCTAAGATGAATGTTAAACCCTCTAAATGAAGGTTGTTAAAGATCACCCGGCAAATTTAATTTGAGATCCGACGAAGCTACAATGATCAATTTGTGAACGGACCGAAATCAGCATTTTTCGCGTTCATTAGTGTCGTAACGCGTCTAAACAAAGTCGGGAGTTCGAATGCCTTAATTCGCAACCTGTTGGCATCGAACCGAGGTAGGTGGTGCTATCCGAAACTGTTAAATTTTCTTTTATGTCTGAATTCCTTTTATTGAGCATTATGTATATAGTGAAAAATGTGAAACCTAGTGTTAGCTAAAACTAAGGATTACAATTTCTTGCATGCTACTTGTATTAGGAGTTGATAACTGGGGTCACAAACTCTAAGCATAGGATGCATAAGGATAGAATTTTTCGAATATTGGGAACTCTAGGGTTTATCATAGAAGTAGAAAAAGGGATTTGGAAAACCTAGAGAACACTAGCGACAGCGTGTGATTAAACGAGAACCTAGTATAATAGCTCGAGTGGCATGATATTAGCAAACAAGAACTTAGTGACTGAACACAGAGTTGGTCATGTCTTATGATCTTGTAGAGGGTCGAGACAGGTTCGGAGTTATCTATAGTTGATAGCAATAGAGATGTGCCGTCATAGAGCACACGGTTGAGTTGAGTGCTTGAGATTATTATATTCCCTGAAAGCGCATCGTGATTTGGTAGAGCTCCTTGTATTAGAGAGTTGGATCATACTCACATAGTTTGTACAGCTTGTGGAGGTCGCTCATCCATAAGCAACATACTCCGGAGTGTCATGTGTGGGTTGAGAGTGTATCTCCTCAATGGTTGAGGCTGTATCTCCCCGCAGACGGCCAGGTAGTGGATCGGGTAGATTTCCCCACTTGGCTTCAATTATGAGTCGGGCTCGGCAATCGTCGAGCAAGTTGATTCATTCATGTAGAGTTGGATCTGTGATATCGTACCAAGGCAGAGTAGTAGCTCGTCTTTCTTATTGATAGCAGTCGTTCTTTTCATATTGCATAGTATAGGTACCTTATTGCTTTCCTATAATTGGTTACTGCTTTTCTTTATCTCGTTCTACTTATGCCTTGATTAAACCCAGTGGGAAAGTTGCCTGGGTCGGCAGCCGAACCCACTGGGAACTTTATTGTAGTTCTCACCCTACCTGTTTTACAGATCCGACCCCGAACATAGCGACGCAGGACCGCGGCAAGAGCGTTGCGCCCTAGGTAGCTTGACCACCATGTCTAGCTTACTCTCTTTTGTATCACATATAGTAGTTGTCTAGATGTATAGGTTACATTTTGGGAGATGTAAATATAAATATAAATGTAAACTTGTAAAGTTGTATGGATGTAATATGTGAATGATTAACTATTTAGATAGGTTTACATTCTTCGCTTTGTATTATCTCCTCTCGATACAAAAAATTGAATTGTATGATATTTATACATTGAATATTCACTGTATCGACGTTGTCGACGCCTTGGACGTACAGGGGAGACTCTGTCCGTTCGGCGGGTCTATGCGCGCGCCGAACCGACCAAATAGGCGGTCTCGGGGCGTGACATGGCATCTCACAATCATGTAGAGAGTCGAGACATGTTCAGGGTTAGCTATTGTGGATAGCGATAGAGGTGTGTCGTCTTAGAGCACATGGTTGAGACAAGCGCTTGGGATTATTAGATCTCCTGATAGCGTTGTCATGATTTGGTAGAGCTCACTGCATTGAAGAGCGAGATCATACTCACATAGTCTGTACGGCTTGTGGAGGTCGCAACTCCACAAGCAACATACTCCGGAGTGTCACGAGTGGGTCGAGGTCTTATCTCCCCAGCAGACAGCTAGATAGTGGATGAGGTGTATCTCTCCACTTGGCTTTTAGTTGTGAGTCGGGCTCAACAATTGCTGAGTCGGTTGATTGGGTTGAAAGATCAACGGGTCGTTCATGTAGAGTTGGGCTTGAGGCATTGTACCAAGGCATAGTAGCAGTTGTTCCTTTCATATTGCATAGTGTAGATACTTTACTGTTTTCCTATTATCTCATCTTACTTATACCTTGATTAGACCTAGTAGGAAAATCGCCTCAGTCAGCGGCCGAACCCACTTGAAACTTTCTTTTAGTTCTCACCCCCTGTTTTGCAGATCCATCCCCAAGCGTAGCAATATAGGACGGCGGCAAGGGCATTGCGCCCTATGTAGCTTGACCTCGTGTGTAAGCCACCTTTTGTATTACATGTAGTAGATGATGTATAGCTTTTTATTTTGAGAGAAAACTTGTACAGGTTTTATTTTGGAAGATAAAAATGTAAATATATAATGTTTATAGATGTAAATGTGAATGTCTAACTGTTTAGATAGGTTTACTTTTCTCACTCTCGTAATATCCTCTCTCTGTGCAAAGTTGTGTTGTGTTGTATTTCATTACCTGAAATTCAATGTATCGATTTTGTCGATGCCTTGGACGTACAGAGGAGACTCTGTCCGTTCGGCGGATTTGTACGCGCACCGAATCACTGTTTGAAAAGGCGCGCCTAGGAGCGAGGCGCGTGCCTCAGCTCCTCAGCAATAGCGAGGCACAGTGCTATTATTGAGGCGCACGCCTAGGCTCTGAGGCGCGCGCCTCAAGCGAGGCCCGAGGCGCGAGCCTCATAATATTTGTGCTTAGATGGATTTTGGGTTCAAGTTATCGGGTTGTCGGGTTCTTAATTAGATTCTTTAACTTTAACCCGTTAAGATACTTAAAGAAATCTTAAAAGAAATCCTCAAAAACTCCAAAAAAAAAAAGGAAAGGGAATTAAAAAAGGAAAGAAAATTGAAAAGTGAAAAGAAATAGAAAAAGGAAAGAGAATTAAAAAAGGTAAGGATAAGTTGTCGTCATCTCGATCGTCTTTATTCATTGATGAAGAGCCAGATCGGGTTGATTTTGAGAATACAGAAGAATAAGATATTTGGGATGAAAAATTTGAAAAAGAAGAAGAAAACGATCATGGCGATGCAAGTGATGAGGATGAGGATGAGTATGAGGATGATGCCTGAAGAACAACCAAATGAGAGCATTGGCACCACAATCACTTTTAAGTTTTAAGTTGAAAGTTGAAATATATATATATATATATATATATATATATATATATATATATATAATTTGAAAACCTATATACAGGTGTTTTCTTTACTTTTTTATAGTTATTTTGTTTTTGTATGGTTATTTTTTATTTTTTTTATGTAGACTATTAAATTAAACTGGGCTTAGTAAATATGCGCCTCGCCTTCTTAAGGCGCGTGCCTCGCGATGCGCCTCGCGCCTAGGCTCCAAAGGAGCCTTGTGCCTCGCGCCTTTTCAAACACTGTGCCGAACCCAAAGATTCGCCTCGCGCCTAGGCTCCAAAGGAGCCTTGTGCCTCGCGCCTTTTCAAACACTGTGCCGAACCCAAAGATTTAAGTATTCATCAGCACGGGATGTATCCATCGTGCCATATTGTGCCAATAAGATCTCGGCACGATACAGCCCCCATGCTGATGGCACAGTTCAAAACTTTTTTTCTTTAAATTACTAGTAATTTTCTCAATAAAATTCAAAATATTTGATAAAGATATATAATAAGCAATTAGAAAATTGTGTTGCTAAAGAAAATAAATATTTCGTGCCATTATGTGTCGGCAGGCATATATTTTTTGTGACCGGCACTCATCGGCACGCACCGTTTCGTACCGTGCCGGCAAATTTTCGACACGGCCCCGTGCCACGGCACTTAAATCCTTGGCCGAACCGACCAAATAGGCGGTTTCGAGGCATGGCAGATTGAGGTGGTATCAGAACGTAGAAATTGTCTAGGAGGACCTAGGAAACCTTAGGATGGATAACCATAAGGATATAGGCTCGTGTGTGAACGTAACTTATGGCGAAAGTGAAATGATTGGGTCATGATGTGTCGCCACTAGCATTTTGGAGCCAGATTGAAAGTGTTGCAACTACTCTATTTAGATGATCATGTTGGTTGCAGACAACATGATGTCGAAAGTGGAATAGGGGTACCCTTTTATGACTTTCTCCTCATTGGGTCTCCTGTTAGGTGCGACGGATTGAATTCGATCGTCGAGTCGCCTAGGTACGTGCATGTTATCCCTTGAGTGACGATAGTAAGTTACTTGTTGGGACGTATGATGCGGAGGACTAGATAGCCCTCAGAGGTTGCAAGCTAAGGATCGCTAAAGGCATAAGGCCTCTCATTGTTGCCGAGATGCGTGGTCTGTAGGAGCAGATGCAGGCCCTGACTTGGTGTCAGGATTGGTAACCGTGGAGATTTCATAATTCTCGTCTTGGAGGATTTGGAGCGTTTGCTCCAGCTAATATGGATGATGGAGGCAATGTGCAACCCTTGATAATGAGTGTAGAAGCACAACCCCTGAAAAAACGACGTAAGTGAGACCGGACTGTGATCGGACAACGAGAATGAAGTAGCCAAGTGGCGACTGTTGAAAGTGGAGCCGAGTTGATAAAGGCCTCTTTAATGATTGGTCCCTTCACCAGTTGATTAAAAGAGAGATTAAGTACCTAAAGGTCGGTAAGTGGAACATTTGAGGGATGATAGCCTCATTCTTCCAAGGTGGGGGAATGTGATATAGCTCGTAAAAGCATGTCGGTTCAAGTTGGTGATCAAGCGTAGCGTGTTTGCACACTGTGTTGAATGTGTTGGCAAATAATCCTTTATGAGACAATAAGTTGGGTAAGCTAATTGGGTGAGTAGCCCGATTGTAACACCAATGAAATATATATGTAGAACCTAATTGGGTTGCATAGAAGAGTGCCAACAATCTGAGGATGAAATACTCAATATACTATTTGATGATACATAAGACACGATTAGAGTAAACCTATGACCAAGGGTATAGGATTGGAAGATTGTCTTGGAATAAATATGTCGGGCCTTTTTGTTATGGTCACGATATGAAAAATCTTGTAAGGAGATTTAAAAGTTGGAGTGATGTGGTGACCTGAACCCCCGTGTTACTTGACCGGGTGGTTTATGACCAGAAAACACCTATTATTGGTGTATCGAGTGCGTTACGCGTCAAACGGACGCGAAAAACGAACTCAGCGCGCGAAAATAGTAAAAATAGGCTATTTGGGCCTATTGGACCCATTTCCTAAGCGGGCCGGTCCACGGCCTAGAAGCGTGCACCGGGAGCAGCGTGCGGTGGCTTGGACACGCGGCGGAAGGCAGCTGGCGACCGGGCGACACGTGGCGACCGGGCGACACGTATCGCCCGGGGAATGGTGCGGCCCGCGCACAGGAGTCAGGTGGCGCGCAGCGTCCCCGTGCGGGCCACGTGCCGCGCGAGGGTTGGTCGGCGCCCACCTACCGCGCGGCGGCACGTGGCGCCGCAGGGGCCGTGGATTGGGGGCCGCGGGGGCGCGTGGATGAGCGCCACGTCTCCCGCGCTCTCTTTCCCCCCTCTGTCGGCTACAGGCGCCACAAAATGTACCTAGAATCCCCTTTGCATATGATTCTTTGGCTATAAATAGCGCCTTCCTCCTCCAATTTCGAGTTTTTGGCATTTGGATATTTTTCTGAGTTTTTCCAGAGCTTCTTCTTCTTCTTCTTCTTCCTCTTCTTCTTCTTCTTCCCCACCTGTGAAGAAGCTTGGGGGATCATCTTGTGGACCTCTAGCTCAAGCTTAGAGAAGAATCACCTTTGAAGCCATTTCCAGCCATTTTCGTCGTGTTTCAGTGCAGAAGCCCTACAGGATTCATTTGTTGGAGTTTTGACCTGATTTTTGGTTCTGCATCTTCACAAGAGGTAGGCCTACAACTTTGGTATTCAACACTTTTCCTGGATCTTGAGTTTTCTTAGAGTTTTATGCCATCTTTGGGACCCTTGTGCACAGCCTGGGAATTTAGACAGCACCTGGTATTTTCCCTCCCCTGGACTGTAGGAGTAGAGTTTCGAGCTGATTTTTGTGGAAAAATCTTCAGGACTTGAAGCTCTACAATTTTGGTATTTACCACTTCACCCAAATCTGAAGTTTTCTTAGAGTTTATTTGCCATCTTTGGAGTTTTGTGCACAGATTTGTGGTTTTGATAGTTTAAAATATTTATGGAATTTCTCTTTGATCCGTGAATGGATTTTGGTGTTCTTTGGCAAAATTTGCATCTACTCTCAAAGATGGAATTTCTCTTTGATCCATTGGTACCTTGCTTGCTGAATTTGAAGTTTGTTTGCCCAGATAACTTTATCAATCTTTCAGCCCCTGTGATGAGGTTTACAGCAGAATCATGTTTGAATGTTGTTTTGATATTTGGACTTTGGGGATACAGATTTTGATATAATTCTTGGTTATTTTTGGGATTTTAAAGTTTGGGCATATTCTTAGGATCAAGGTCAACATTTCTCCTTTTGGTTGTAGTTAAAAATTCTGTATGGATTGGCCCCTATTAATCTTAGAAGTGCATGCTGAAATTTGAATGTGTTTTTGGACAGCACTTGACACTTCGCTTAATTGGATAATTAAAGGAATATTAAAATGGGTTCTTAGGACTTTGGTGTTAATCCTTGGACGGAGGAGAACCTATAAATTCAGATTGGAGCTTAAAATTGAGGTATTACATTCAGATATTTAATCTATCTCCCAAGAGGTTACTTGCTGGAATTTTTCTGAAAATCTGTGCAGCGATTTTGTTTTGATGATTGTGCTCAATCCGACAGTGATCTCGGGGCGATTTTTCGTGCGTTGGACTCGTAACTGGCAGAGGATCGTGCACGCCGATTTTCAGCACAATCAGACTTCGGATCATCGAGCTACCAGGTGGATTGTTGAGCACCTCCAAAACTGCGATTTACCCACTCAGGCTATTAGATTCCACATGATATAGTTGATTGTTGCCTCCTTATTCCTTGGTGAATAATGCTTGAATGTCCATATTTATGTTATGTTAAATGATCCCTAGTCTATCCATATGTGAATGGTTAGTTTGGTTGATGTTACACTATCTCATGTAAAGTTGATCATAAGTGATACTCCTTAAACCTACACTATGTGAGAATGATTGGTTGGGTTATGTGAGAATAGTTGATTTTATGGATCTCTAATCTAGCTTATGTGAGCATGACCCATATTAATGATTTTAGTTCATTCATGTGAAGATGGTTGTTGTGTATGTTTAGATCTATTCCTTATGAAATTATGTATTGTTCATGACTCCTTATCCTTTCAAATTGAGATAGCATGTTGTTGGTAATTCCTAAGTTCATTCAATGTGAGAATCATGAATTTTGATAATCTTTAACCTATTCGATGTGAGGATAAATGCATGCTTGAATGGTCATCTAGATAAGCCACTTTCATTTTTGCTACACTATCATGTTGGATTTGACTTAGGAGAAAAGTCGCTATTTTCATTTCTATCCTCCTGGTATGTTACATGTTGCTCTGGGTTGAGCATGGGTTTGGGATAGTGTAGTTGCGATTATCGAGTCAGGGTGGGATAGCACCGGATTTTGGACTCATGGGTTGGTTTGGCCACCGTGGATTTTGGACGGTTGCGCCGGTTATGGATTTTGCATCAGGTCAGGGTCGTGATTCTTTTAGTGGATATAGTTCTCCACATTGAGCATAGTCATGATCAAGTCCTGCTTATTGAGATACTTTCGACATTGTTACTTTCCTCGTGTGGGTAGCTCCCTCGAGTGCCACTCCGGAGTAGGCGATTGACATACAGGCCAGTGAGTACCGGACAGTGAGTTCCGGTCAGTGAGTGCCGGTCAATTAACGGATACTTGAGACAGTTTTGCAGGCAGTGTTCGAGTTGTTTAGCTCGGGTTGATTGGGTTATATCTCGGCGGTTATTTTACACTGATGCATGCATTTACAGTCATTATCATTCATCATAGCATTAGAGGCATAATAGTGGTAGTTTTCCTTATCAGCAGATTTACTTGCAGCTTTACCACTTTACCTCCTTTATTGACTCTAGTAGACTTAGCGGGTACGTCGAAGTTTGAGGATTTACCCACTGAGGGCTACTGGTTTTACTAGTAGTTCTCACACCCTTTGTTGCTCTCCCCCTCTCTTTCTCCCCTTTGTGTTGCAGAGTCTTCTGCGAGAGTTGCTGGACCGTCGACTGCCGAACGAGGTAAGGGGATCGCCGAGTATATAGATCTCCTGCCATCATGAGAGAGAGAAATTGTACTAGGCTTTTTATTGTACCCCTGTTACTTAGACTGATGTACTATTTATTTTGGGACTGGCTTTAGCCAGCTGGATATATTCTACTTTAGAGAGCTAAGAGATGATGTTGTACTATTGATTATATCTTTATTTTACAGTTTCAGTCTGAGATGGTTTAGTTTTAGTTTACAGCTCGACACTTGTGCTCTTTTATGTTCATCATATATATCTGAGCAGGTTTTACGCTTCGTGTACGCGAGAAATTCCGTGTGCACGGCGGATCTGAAGACGAGCCCGGGTTTTGGTTTACACCCGGGGCGTGACAAGTGACCCGTTAGTATGAATTTGATCTTTGGCTAATCTTGAGGAATATTCAAGAAAATGAGGAGGAATGTTTTCGAAGTGGTTTGATCTTCCCTTGTCTTTAGTTTCTTGGGATAGTAGTATGCATTGTGGCTGATGATTAAATAAATATGATTTGGTTGTGTGCCAAGAGGAAAAAAGATTTTGACCCTCTTGTATGAAAAATGGGACAAATGATTAAGGCATGTAATGACATGTAGGCCTTAGATTTTAGGCCAAGATACATGTGGGATCTAACCTAGGATGGAACCTAGGATGTAGAAATGGTGGCTTTGGAACTTAAGGAGGAATTTGATGATATGAGGGCTCTAGGTTGGACATGAGCTAAGGAGCACTTGGATGTGTGATGGACATATGTAATAACCTTGAAGTCGTCGAACTTGGGTATCGTGATGAATGACATTGTGACCATGAATGATATTGTGACCTCCCGGAAGTATCCAGTGACGATCTTTCGACTCCGTGTGTGGTATTTGGAGGAATGATCTCATTCAACCTCAAGTACTTACCAATTAGAGAGTGGCATGACCTTTTTCGACTCTCCATGAGGTAATGTGAAGTGGGATCAGTCAAATGATAGTTGGAAACATAAGGTGTTTCACTGAGAACGAATTGCTAGCTATCCATGAAAGTTGGACCTAAAGCTAAGTATGAGATGACTCACAAGGAGTCTTATGATGAGTAGCGACATTGTGTACAAAGAAATGAACGACATAAGGTCGTTCTCTAGCTTTGGAATCCTTTGGAGGATAGGTGGTTAGATGGTGCCGGCAAATCTGCTTGTTTTGGAACCAAGAAAAAGGCTCGAGGTGTTGATAGGAATGAATGGACTGACTCTCAAGGCAATAGGGATTATTAATTACGAAAATCGAGTCGTGATACTTGAAGATTGTTTGATAGTCCAACAGTTTCCGGACGTCATTCCGGCAGATTGGCAGTTGAAGTGAAATTACTACCGTAGAATTGATGCGACAATCTCCAAGCTTGGATGAATTGGTCTTGTGGTGCCTTAGCCCGAAATGAGAAAGTGCACCTAGATTGCAAAGGTGCTTAAGCAAAGTGGCTTAATGCTCACAGTCGGAACTGAAAAGACTAGAGGCGTAGTGCGTTCGGTAGTATTGATGCTCGTGAAGCATGGGCTCGTTTTCAGCCAAGAGAGTTTGTTAGCAGGAGCACTGGAGCGTTTGCTAAGTGGGATGGAAGCCAAGAACTTCTCAAAGGGCTGGTGGCCCCTGCTAGGTGCTTAGGAGCCAATGGAGGCGTGTGTTGCTCAGTGGAGCGTCTTAGTCGTATGACTACGATTAGCGGGTATTGCGTAAGGACGATCCATGCCTGGACCATGCATGGACTGTGGAGCCTGGGGTTATATGGACAAGCGTAGTCGGTTGTTTATGACAGCGGCCCGAGACCTGAGGGTAGGGCTCGATAGAAATTATGATCGGGGTGGTAGTACGAGCTATGACCCGGAAATGTGGAGTGCCACGTGTGGGGTTACTAGTACACCGAAGGTGTAGATATAATCCAGACATGGGATTTGAAATAGTTCGGGATTTGATTACCCCTTGGGTAGGGATGTGTGCGCGAAGTTCAAAATGAGGACACCATCGTGATATGATTGGGTCTACGCGTGCGAGCGAGAGAGTGTTGCACGGTGTCGAGTTGAATTTTAGGTTGTAGGCCTACGTAGGATCATAGGTCTGTGGACTTTCCTACAGTGATCCGAGATAAGTGGTTATCCGAGGGCTCTCATGGTGAGAGCGTTAGTAATGTGCAAGAAGGTTGAGAGTAGTGACCAAAAGAGCGAAGGCTCGGTCATACTGCTCACCCGAATGGTGAGGTCGCCAAACCACAAGCCTAGCGAAAGCGAAATTGGATTTACGAACGAGGTGTTCGTACGTGCTCGTCTTGATGATGACATCATGTTAACCTGTGGCATAGAAGCAAAGCAACGTGTTCCTTGTAAGGCGTTGGGATAGTAAAAGCCACGTGGGAGAGGGGAACTACACTCCAGAGTGAGTGAGTAACTACTTGAGGATGTGCCGAAGTGCGCCATCTCATTGTGGAGCTGGAAGTCTACGTGTGTGGAAGGACCCACTCGTGATGAAAAGAAAGCACCAATGATATTGCTTGTGAGCAATGCTAACGAACGGATCAAAATAGGCTCCGCAATGGAACGGAAAATGTGATGGAAAGTTGTACTATGTGACGTAGACTCTCGAATGGGCCAAGATAACGGGCCTGTTTAGTGAAAGGATGTGGATGATACCCATGTTAGTCCTCGGTGGGCCTTGCCGACGACAAAAATGTTGGGATTTCTAGAGGACGAGCTCACAGAGAATGTAGTACTCAATAGAGTTAATGAAATTTGTCGTATTGACAACGCGAGACCGACAAGGAAAAGCTGTGCAGATAAGCGCCAGCAAGAATTTGAGATTCGCAATAGGTGATCGCATTTCCTTGAAAGTGCCACCCGAGTGATGGGTGAAGTGGTATGAGGTTTAGGGCGAACTAAGTCCCTGAGACTATAAATTGTGTGAGGTTGTGGAGTGCGTGGAGACGCTGACATAACAACCAGCGCTACCCCGGAGCTGACAGGAGTCCACAAGGCGACTCGTGTATCCACACTCTACAAGTAGGTCCGTGATTCGATTCTTGCCCTTTGATTCAGCACCGAGAGCTGCAAGAGGATGTGACCTGCGAGGTATACTTGGATTTGAACCTTGCTTGTAAAATGAAGAGATTACGGAATCGCATAATTCTAAATTGAGGTCCAACGTGGTAATCATGAAAATTGTGAGTTACCTGAAAAATTGGGAGCTCAGTGGAGAAGTGATACCCTCGTTAGTTCGACAATTCGGGCTAAGATATGAATCTGAGTTTCGCAGACGAAACTTTTTTTAAGGGGGATAGAATGTATTATATCGGATTTTCAGTATATAAGCAAGTATAAATAAAAATAGTGTGAGATACTATTTTTATTGGAGTTCGAGAAGTAAAAGATAATTTAGAAATTAATTGTGCTGAAATTAGAATAAGAAAAGAAAATTTAAAATTTTATGTAAGGAACAGTTTATATTTCAGCAGAAATTTACAGTGGCGAAAAGTTATGAAATTTTTTGTGGTGGTCCGTAATAATGTTCTAAGGTCAGAATAAAAGTTTCACGTCATTCTAATACCCGAGTAGTGAAAGAAAAATTCGTTAGCGATTTTAAGTCGGCAGGACTTTCGGGGACCAAAAAATGAACCAAACTGAAAACTTACGATAAATTATAACAAATTAAGTTAAATTGAGTTTGTCTGTCAAATTTGAGCGCAAACGGACGTTCAGAAGAGCTCCGGCGGAAAGTATTATATCAAATCTAAGCTGAACTATAAGTTACAACTATTGTGGCCTATATGTATACTCAACCACCTTTATTCTCTCTTCTTCTTCTCTTACTCGTACACACACACACACGTTCAAGAGAGAAGGGCCTTCACTCAAGCTCACACTCTCTCACTCTCTCAAATCTCTCCCTCCCTCTCTAGTAATCTTTCCTCAAAGTTGAATAAATTGGAGAAGAAACTTGGAGGAGTTCTCTAATGGTGGATCAAACTTCTTAACCATGTTGGCCAAGTTAGTAAAGTAAGATTTCATGAATTTTCGTTAGGTTTCATGGTTCGAGTGGCATTGTGATAGTAAACAAGAACTTGATGTTGTGGCTTGAGTGGCATCGTAATGTTAAACGATAACCTAATGAAAGAATATGGATTGGGTGGCATCTCACGATCATGTAGAGAGTCGAAACATGTTCAGGGTTAGCTTTTGTGGATAGTGATAGAGGTGTGTCGTCTTAGACCACATGGTTGAGACGAGCGCTTGGGATTAGGTTGGGTTGAAAGATCAACGGATCGTTCATGTAGAGTTGGGTCTAAGGCATTGTACCAAGGCATAGTAGCAATTGTTCCTTTCGTATTATATAGTGTAGATACTTTACTGCTTTCCTATTCTCTCGCCTTATTTATGCCTTGATTAGACCTAGTGGGAAAGTCGCCTGAGTTGGCGGCCGAACTTACTAAAAACTTTCTTTTAGTTCTCACCAGATCCATCCCGAGCGTAGCGATGCAGGACCGCAATAAGGACGTTGCACCCTAGGTAGCTTGACCTCCTTGTATAGGTCACCTTTTGTATTACATGTAGTAGATGATGTATAACTTTCCATTTTGAGAAAAAACTTCTATAGGTTTTATTTTGGGAAATAAAAATGTAAATATATAATGTTTATGGATATAAATGTGAATGTCAAACTGTTTAGATAAGTTTACTTTTCTCGCTCTCATAATATTCTCTCTCTTTGCAAAGTTGTGTTGTGTTGTATTTCATTATTTGAAATTAAATGTATCGATTTTGTTGACGCCTTGGACATACAGGAGAGACTCTATCCGTTCGGCGGGTCTGTGTGCGCACCGAACCGACCAAATAGGTTGTCTCAGGGTGTGACAACCATGGGAACGAGATTTCTACTTGAACATAACATTTTTATGGGTTGGAAGTTTTATCAGAGTTGCATAGTGGCAACCATTATAAATAGAAAAGTAAAGCACCCAAAGAATGCTGCAAATCAGTAAACAAACGGCCCCTTCGTGTGTCATGCAGAGATCTTGCTACTTTCAAAAAAAAAAGATAAAACTCCTGAAAGAGACATTATAGTATATTTATCATAGACACGTCTGTGTCTTAGATTTGTCAAGTTAGTAACATGTATTGATGGAGTCTCTACTAAATAACTGAAATATCGATATAACATTTTTGACAAGGAATGATAATAAATCATAGAGAATACCAATTGCTTTAGAATCTGGGACTTACTGAGGCATTCTTTGATTTTGTACTTTCATATCGATATAGATTTTTTCCAAGGAATGATGATACGTCACAGAGAACATCAATCACTTTAGAATCTAGGAGGTTAATGAGGTATTCTTTTATTTTGTCCTTTCATTGGATCCTTTCAAAGAACTTTGTATTACATTGTTGCTTACATATATGAATCACCATGCTAGCCAAAGAAATCCGCAAGTTCATATATAGAAAAATCTCTCTTGTCTGAAATAAACAAGCACAGAACTTAGCATCAAATTAAAGAGACTGATTCAATCAATCAAAGTAGTTTCAGCTTTGAGGTTTGCTCTGTGAACGACTTATTTATGAGATGGAAAAGGTTTATAGAGAAAATTGATTGTTCCAACTTCCAAGCAATTTAAGTAAAATAATATAAACATATTTTTTGGAAGTCCAGAATAGTACTCTGCCTAGCCACATGTAACTTATTTTGTGGAATCATGTGTCTGGCAGGCCCAAATTAATGTGGCCCACATTGCTCACATCTAGAGAGCCTAAATAAGTTTAACGTTTTATTGGATTTTTGGATTAAAACGTAAATTTCTTGTATTTATTGTCAATTATTAATTATTGATTCGGTTTTTTGGTGCACGCAACGTCTCTCTTTGATGGGCAAGAGAACATCGTTATGTTTTCTTTCTCCTTTAAATGGGAAATGGGTCCCCACTTTCTTATGCAAGTTGTGTGTATGTCTGTGAACCCACCTCTCAAATCTAAGGGCTTAGAGGAAGTGGCAGGCTTCTTCCCTCACTGGTGAATTTCCTATTTGATCAAATCATAGATGGCTTCGGGATCAAACATCAAGGTGGCCGCAGGTATGATTCCTAATTATTAATTACGTTTTCTAGAATTGGAGCAAAAGTTTTTATCGATCCAACAGTGCCATGCTAAATTAGATAATAAAATCATGATCAATTAGATAACAAAATCCGGACTCGCCGATTGATCCATTAGAAATGGAAAGATTTACCGTAAGCAGAAAAAAAAGTCAGAAATAAGCTATTCTTCCCACCCGTCCCAATAACAAGAGCAGCATTCATTCCACAATCAAATATCAGCTCATTAATTCACATGACAAGAACACTAAGACCCAACTCTACATCTAATCCAACCTGCAGCTAGTACAGCAATCCAAACCACAATACATTCCAATGACATTTAACAAAGAACGGCGCCGGTCGGAGATCAAAGGAGAAACCGACAGGGAACAAAAAAACTAGGGCTCATCGATTCGCATGATAAGACGATAAAATCCAAACCTAGATGCGATCAAAGCTGGATCGAGAAGCATCGAGAATCTACGGTTCATCGATTCGCATGAAAAGAACACCAGAGTCCAAATCTAGATGCCATCGAAGCAGCAGCTACTACATCAATCCAAATCAACCATTCCCGTACAAACAACATCTCTGATCAGAGATCGAGCGGGAAATCAACAGGAAGAAAGAATCTAGGGTTTATGGAGCTCGAAAAGGAGAGAGAAAGGGATCGCACCCGGGATCGGGGGAGGCCGGAGGGGCAGGAGAGGAGGAGCTGGAAGGAAGTGCCTTCGTCTCCGCCGCCGCTGCTAATGGAGGTCGTCGTCATCGTCGGCGGTGGACGGAGAGGGGAGAGGAGGTGGGGAAGAGGGCGGAGGTAGGGGACGACCCTCGCCGTTGATTTTAATTGGCTTTGGGGAACTTTTATGAAGCAGCTTCGCGGGAGTTTCCCTGCGCGGTTGGGAATCGATTTCCCCCGCCTCCTTTTTTTTTCCATTTTTAAGCATTTTTTACTTTCGTAGGAACGTATACAATTTATTTGAACTATTAACCAAATATTAATTTTTTAAAAAACAAATTATTATATTATTTGATTTTTAATTTTTAATTAATTAGGTGAAGATCCAACCTATACTGGAATCAATTCGAACTAATGTACTGTCAGCGTTGCACGATATAATTAATGTCATCTCATGTTTTATGTTTAGTGTGGCATGTCAATAGTAAGGATCTGCTATCTATTCAATGATAAGAGTAATATATTTGCTGATGCGTAATATGTTCTGTGTAACCCTCTATACAAGAGATCGATCTAGTTTTCATTTCTTATTGCTGAACAACCCTCCCTTCGAATTTCTTAGCCTTGCCTTCTTCGCTGAAGCTTATGGAGACCGTCACTCAGATTTTAATAAATGCAAATAAACATATATATATATATCAGAACAAAACTAACAGTCTCTTTTAATTCTATTAGAATTCGTCCACTCTGAAATTTATCCTAATATTTTTTGTATCAATCAGGTATGGTATCAATCAGGTAAGTTATAAATATCTTGTAATGACCTGGCCCACTAGCAATAATAACTCGTTGGGCCCACACCACAGCCCAAAATGCTTAAGCCTGGTTATTATTACTAGTGTCATTTCTCTTGTATACCCAATTACAAACCCATTCACTTCTGATGTGGGACTACTAGGATGTCACAGGCTCCTCCCGTTTAGGCATGACGTCCTCGTCAATCCAAACACGCGCACAGTCCAAAATCACCAAGCGATATGAGACTTGTGTCGCTAGCCATATCATCTAGACCTAGGCTCAGTCGAGACTCATTACACACTTCCGGCTAGTTATTGGCTCTGATACCAAATGTAACGACCCGGCCTACTAGCAATAATAACTCGTTGGACCCACACCACAGCCCAAAATGTTTAAGCTCAATATTATTACTAGTATTCATATCTCTTATATATCCAATTACAATCTCATTCACATCCGATGTGGGACTACTGGGGTGTCACATATCTGAATATGGCTGCTTGTAAACCAATCTTATGCTTCTCTTTCACTTTTTCATGAGCTCAGTGTATGGTAATTTCGATTTGAGCAAGCTGCTTTATTTGGACATCAACTATCCAATTTTCGCTTAAAGAAACCTACTCTTATGTTGCTTAATGATGAGTTAGCTCCAAAGTAAATTTGATTTGATTGTAATTGATATCTCTTTTTCAGGTCATGATAGGATTATCGACTTTACCTAGTATTACGGGGTCAACATCTTCTTCATCGCGTGCACCGATAGCAGCTAGCACCTCTTCTGTTGGATTTGCCTTTACCTTCATCTTCCTACGATACAGTCGGTAATACTTTAATCATATTCTATAGAATTTTTTTTTCTCATTAGCTTAAGAATATATAATATATTATGGCTAGAGAATAAAATTTTAATTCTAAAGACTTTAATTTTATAAAAAAAGCTATCCAAGGGATGCTTTTGAAAAATTCAATTATTTATGCTTTATTTGTGCTTTCATATAATTCTAGTAAAAGAAGTTTTAGATTGGTTAACTTTTATTTGCGATACTAAAATTTTTGTTCAATTTTTCAAAATAGTAGTTCTTACTGTATTATCAAATTTATCTAGATTTTACAGCTTCAGAGAAGAGATATAGAGGGGTGACTAAAAATTTGGAATTGTTCATTAGTGCTTACAATCCATATCAACCACCTAGGTAACATTTTTGAATAACGACCACTTACTCTAATTAGTAGCCACCGGTGTTTTCACATTTTCTATTAAGTTAATTTGATCCATAGGATCATAAACAATTATAAATAGTTGTACAGTGACTTAATTTTTGCCTTGTACTCAGATAAAAAAATAGCTATTAGAGCAAATAGGATTTATTCAAAAAATTGCAAGTTGTTAGGTTGTTTTGCAAGTTGTTTTGTTATTCTATTGTGTTATCCTTATGTGCACGATATATGTCTTTATTAGATAGAATATCTAAAATAGTAAGATATCTACTTAGTATATTATTTGGTCGGAATTCCTTTGTATATACAATTGTACTATTCAAGAAGATACATATATATGTAATTTGATGTTAACTTGTTGTAGTAACCGTAATTTTTAAAATTCAAAATTTAAGTTTAAATAATTTTCAGAATTATTAAAGTAGCAAAAATGGGCAATTAGTGGGTCAATAGTGACACAGAAATGTCGACTTTTGATCGGGGTCTGATCTGGAAAATCCGAGATCACCATTGCGATCGTCTCGTCGAAACATAGAAGTTTCATATTCATATGTTTTCGATCCGACGGTCGGATCTTCCAGAAATCAGAAATCAAAAACGGGCCCCGCGACTTAAGTGTGAATAGTAACTCGCGATTTTCGACCCTTCGCGAGCGACGGTTGGCCGAACCACTGTCTAAAACCCTGACATAGGGGTATGAGTAATGGATCCTAGCTATTTTCGATGTTCTGAACGCAATGGCGCAGTCGAAAATTGTGTTTGACAACTCTGGAATCTCGAGAAGCGTGAAAACTGTGAAATTGGACAGTTTTTATGGAACAAGTTTTTATCTGAGCGTCAAGCAAACCAAACAAATACGCTACCTGACAGGTCTCGACGAGCCGGACGTCGTGGCGAGGTCCGTTTCGCAAAATGGCAAGCGGATTTTCTCGAAAGGCGTGAAAACCACCTAAAAATGGACCAAATTGCAAGGAATGTTTATATTTTATGTGTCAAAACTTAGGGACTTAAACCACAGGGTCCTAAATGCATTTTGAGCCTACAGCAAAGAGCTCGGATGATAGGGCTAAGTCTGAATTGGGTTTGAGGCAACTTGGCGTAAGGATCTTTTATTAAATGGTGTTGCCTCTTGGTCTTCACAAGGGGGGGGGAACTCGAGGGGACAGACTTGGACCCCAAGCATCACTTAGGTTCAGTGATTCACCCAGATCAAGCCCGGATGCTTGGGGAGGCCAAAGGACACAAGTCCTTTAAGAGTAAATCCGAGAAGAAGTGAGAGGAGGCACGAGCAAACTCCAACATTGGTTTCACTGAACTCTGGTGATTCCTCAAGCCTTCTTGATTCCCTGCTCACCTCCAGACCAAGCCCGAGTGGAGAGCAGCCAAGAACTTCACCCCTTAGAGAGTGAATCCGAGAGAGAGTGAAGAAGTTGGAACCAAACTTCATCCGAGTGGTCTAGGTGGTTCCCATGGTGATCTCTTGTGTCTGAGGATTACGTTGGTGCTAGCCGTGGCCGCGCGAAGAGGGAGGAAGATAACCGGCTTCATCCCATCTTCATCGACTCCGGCGAAGGTAAGGAACCTAAACCAAAGGCTTCTAGCCCCCGGGACCCATTGCAGTAGACTTCCCATGTCCTAATAAGGCTCCCTACACAAGCCCGAGCTTCCATGCATACGGGTTGGCCGGCGGGAAACAACTCTCGCCGGAAACCTAGAACTGCTCCGCCTCGAGAGAACTCTGCAACCGGTTGGCCAAAATGGCTCAAACTCGGGGTGCTTGGACTGTAGGGCATTTAGTTTAAATCTGCAAAATTTGGGCATTTATGGTGGGGTATTTTGGAAGAAATCGGATGCCCTAGTTTTTCCGATTTTGTGTTGAGGCCGAGCTTAGTGCTCCGGCGCCGGCAGACTTCTCCGGCGCCAGCCACCTACCCAGAATTGTTGCTGGGACCTTGAGGAGCGTCCCCATGCATTTGCATGGCACCCATGCAGCACCGAATTGGTGCGGCCATGGTTGAACCCGAGAAGAGACCAAGCATGGCCGCCGGCGCTCCGGCCACCTCCGGCCGGGCTTGGGTGGTCGGGAATTTTCCTGTGGTCCCCTAGATTACTTCCATCCAAGTTGGAGAACTCCAAAGTGCCTCTGTTGGAATTCGCCATTAGAGGCCATTAAGCTCGAAAGTGGAGCTTGCTCCGCCGCGCCGCCGCCGTGTCTCGTTGCCGGCCAAGGGTTTGGGAAGCTTCAGTGAAGCAAATGGCACCTTCTGGTGCAAAATATTGAGGTCCAGGAGCTCTAGTGGAGTGGTCACCATTTCGAGGTTTGAAGCTTGTCTTCAACCTCGGGCACCGGCAATCCGAGAGTGCAAAGGCTAAACCAAAATGCTGGGATTAATGCCTGAGCTTTGTAGAGCAATTCCATCCAAGTTTCATAGGTTTTGGTTCAGTATTTGCTGAGAACCAGGTTGGGATGGTGCTTGTGTGTGTGTTGTGTAGTGTGCACACTAGGTGTATGCTGAAATACCCCAATGAACTTTAAAAGGGAATTTGACAAAACTTTAAATATGAAAGATGTTCAAAAATGTCCCCTGAGCTTGATGCTCACTTCAGACCAAGTGGGTTCTGTGTGGACAAGTGGTTAGAGCATTGTGGACTTGAAAGAATGCGAGTTTTTGGATCTACTTGATCCAGCAGAGTTGGGCTGTAAGTAGCACAAGCCCTGGGATCCTGGGATTGCCCAGAGTAACTTTGATATACAAAGTTTTAGAAAATGCTGAATGGATTAAAAGTTATGGTGTAACTTACCTCTAAGAGAAATGTTGGAACAAAACAATGTCCGGGCTGCTTGCAAAGCCGCGACAGTGTATTCCTGGGGTTTTTGGGGTCACTAAACGCGATGCTCGTGTTTATTTGGAATTTGGCGAGCCGAAGAAACGAAAATGTGTTTCGGCTAGGTTAGAGGAGTAATACATGGCCCGAAGTTTTCCTCGGGCATTGTGCTGCCACAAACGAGTGAGCACGGCGTACAGCAAGTCGAATGTCACCTGCTGGAGGTGACGGCTCGTAAAATGATTCTCCGTTTATGAGAACGAGCCAAAACAGTGTGTATTTAGTGTATAAATGCATTCCGAGTAAACCTGGGGGCCTGGCTGTAATTGTAGCAGTGTGGAAAAGCTAGCTGAAGGTTCTAAAGTGGTTTGACCTTTCAGTGGGGTTCCTGGAGTTCCTGTTAAGCTAAATATGCTTAATGTTGCGCAAATCGACGAAACGGTCGATTCGCGCTTATGCACTGTGAGGATTTGATAGATCCTGAGTTGTCACCCGGTATTATCGTAGGGCCCAGTCGTCAGAGCCAGCCGTGATCCGTCTTGTGGTTATCGTGACCGTCTACCTTCTGGTGGAGTCGTTGTTCCTCCTATATACAGGTCGGTTTATCTTCGGTCCGCGTTTTATCAGGTCGGCCCTATTGGGTGCCGTGGTAGGTTGGACCCCTGTTCTTGGTGTAACCCTGAACCTATGCTTTAGCCTTACTATATGCTTTCATTCCAGCATTCAGTTATTTCAGCTATATTGCCTGATTATACATATGAGCCTTTCGTGATACTCTATTCTTCACTGTATGTTTAGAATAGGAGTTCTAGTCTCAGTACTTTGCATGAATTGCATCAGTATCGATATCCTAGTGGGGATTTTCTCGGCTTCTCGCCGTCTGTCCGGTCTACCGACCGTGGACTGAGATTTAGCAGAATAATTGCTATTGAGTTTATACCTGTCTTATTACTTGCTTATCTACCAGCAGTTGCTTGTTTACCATATTGAGATATATCATGCTTACATTCCAGCAGTTGCTTGTCATATCGTGCTTACATTCCAGCAGTTACTTGTGTTCATGTGGAGTTATATTATGATTTCTTCAACAGTTGATATGCATTTCCTGGACACATGCCATGCTTGATTGGTCACTAGCATAGTTCTATACCTGTCTCTATTCTTCCCTGCATATTTAGAATAGGAGATACTACTTCAGCATGTGGCATGTTATACTAGTATCCCAGTGGGGATTTTCCTCGGCTTCTTGCCGTCTATGTGGTCAGTGGACCATGGTTTGAGCATCAGCATTATGATCGCCGTCGAGCCAAGCTTTTCGTCACGCACACCGACGGTTTGGCCACCGTGTGGGTGTTCTTTACCGGTAGAGAGGTCTGATCGACCCGTGAGCCTAGTGGGGTTATGATAGCTTGATTGGGTGTCCAAAAGTGGTTGTTGCCTGAGGCCCCAGTGACCAAAAGTGGTTGTTGCCTGAGGTCATATGCTCCATGGCAAATTTAGCCTGAGGCCCTTGTGGCCAAAAGTGGCAGTGATTGGGTATATTTGTGATGATTACTTTTGATGCATTATCCTTGTTTATCATTTACTGCTTGCCAGATTATCAGTGATAGCATGATTGTTTCCTGTTTATCAGTACAGTATATTCATTCCTGCTTGTCAGTTATAGCATGATCATTCATTCCTAATTGTAGTCTTATCAGTGATAGCATGATCAGCTCTATATGACTACACTGCTCAGTTGATTAATCCATGATTGATGATACTCTGCTGAGATTATATACCCGTTTTCTATCTTCAGTATATCCTACTTTTGCTATCCGCTTATTATTGTACCCAGTAGGTACGGCTTGCTATTTCCCGGCCCGTCGTGCCCACTGGGATACACTCCGGTGTGTCTCACACCCTCGGGTGACTGTTTTTCAGGTCGAGCGGGTGCTGGGATGTCGGGACGAGTTGGTGAGGTTCCGAGTTAGCAATCGACCCTGGACAGCCGTTTATGGATTAGCAAGTTGTCAAAATTGTAAATAATTGTTTAAATGTTGTAACATCTTTTAGTAGTACGTAGTTTAGACTACTCTGATGTTGTTGTGAAAGCTAGCCGTGCATATATAGAAAAGGCTCAATTCCATAGGGGATTGGGACTCTTCTATATATGTGGCGGTCTGTCATTGCCCTGCTTGGTTTTTTTAAACTCTGATATAAAAAAAAAATTTAGACCCACTTTTGAATCTCGGGCGTGACAGATTAGATGGTATCAGAGCAATAGGAATACGATGCCTAGGTTTGGCTAGGAACGAGCCCTAGGTTGACTTGCGTTCACGAGAGAGCGCTGGGTTGTGGTTTTGGAGCTTAAGTGTGTTTCGTGTTCGCGTTGTGGGGATCGTTGATAGTGCAGGGTTAGCCGCGGTCATGGTTTCGACCGTGGCTTGATGTTTCAGTGGAGCCAGATGGCTCAGATCAGTTACAGTGCATGTGGTTCAAAGATTGACCACGGTTCAGTGCATGTGGTTCAAGATTGACCACGGTTCTTGTAGTAGTTGTTGGATTAATGGCACAGCAGCAGATGACTGCTAGTACTGTACCAGTTCTACAGTTCGCTCAGAGACTTCATAGACCGCGTGTCATAATTCAGTGGCCTATGTGCCCGTTGGTAATCCTGGTTTGGATTTAAAGTAAGGTGTTAATTAGGTGTTGGAAAACGTTGAAATATATTCTTGTTTTGTGAATAGACAGGGGTATTTCTGACCACGTGAAGGTAGTGACCTTCGTAAAGGTTACATCATGCGATAGAGACTGTGTAGGGAGGTATGTGATGTACCTTCAGATGTGATTGTGTCCCCAACTAGTTGTTGGCGCGACAGATCTATGGTATTTCGCCTTTCTTTTGGTGAGCACGTTGGCGGCCGACAACGTACTTCCGAAAGAACTGAGAAATACTTGCCCTGTAATGGGGAATATTCAGATTGGGTCTAAATGAGTAGCCTGAGAGTTAACGACGCTTTGTGACTGATTGTCAATTGCAAACCCTTAAAGGCTTAATAGTGGTTTAGATAAGTTCCGGGGACGAAACTTCTTGTAAGTAGTGGGTGATGTAGTAACCGTAATTTTTAAAATTCAAAATTTAAGTTTAATAATAATTTTCAGAATTATTAAGTAGCAAAAATGGGCAATTAGTGGGTCAATAGTGACCCAGAAATGTCGACTTTTGATCGGGGTCTGATCTGGAAAATCCGAGATCACCATTGCGATCGTCTCGTCGAAACATAAGTTTCATATTCATATTTTTCGATCCGACGGTCGGATCTTCCAGAAATCAGAATCAAAAACGGGCCCCGCGACTTAAGTGTGAATAGTAACTCGCGATTTTCGACCCTTCGCGAGCGACGGTTGCCGAACCACTATCTAAAACCCTGACATAGGGGTATGAGTAATGGATCCTAGCTATTTTCGATGTTCTGAACGCAATGGCGCAGTCGAAATTGTGTTTGACAACTCTGGAATCTCGAGAAGCGTGAAACTATGAATTGGACAGTTTTATGGACAGTTTTTATCTGAGCGTCAAGCAAACCAAACAAATACGCTACCTGACAGGTCTCGACGAGCCGGACGTCGTGGCGAGGTCCGTTTCGCAAAATGGCAAGCGGATTTCTCGAAAGGCGTGAAAACCACCTAAAAATGGACCAAATTGCAAGGAATGTTTATATTTTATGTGTCAAAAACTTAGGGACTTAAACCACAGGGTCCTAAATGCATTTTGGAGCCTACAGCAAAGAGCTCGGATGATAGGGCTAAGTCTGAATTGGGTTTGAGGCAACTTGGCGTAAGGATCTTTTATTAAATGGTGTGCCTCTTGGTCTTCACAAGGGGGGGGAACTCGAGGGGACAGACTTGGACCCCAGCATCACTTAGGTTCAGTGATTCCCCAGATCAAGCCCGGATGCTTGGGGAGGCCAAAGGACACAAGTCCTTTAAGAGTAAATCCGAGAAGAAGTGAGAGGAGCACGAGCAAACTCCAACATTGGTTTCACTGAACTCTGGTGATTCCTCAAGCCTTCTTGATTCCCTGCTCACCTCCAGACCAAGCCCGAGTGGAGAGCAGCCAAGAACTTCACCCCTAGAGAGTGAATCCAGAGAGAGTGAAGAAGTTTGAGAACCAAACTTCATCCGAGTGGTCTAGGTGGTTCCCGTGGTGATCTCTTGTGTCTGAGGATTACGTTGGTGCTAGCCGTGGCCGCGAAAGAGGGAGGAAGATAACCGGCTTCATCCCATCTTCATCGCTCCGGCGAAGGTAAGGAACCTAAACCAAAGGCTTCTAGCCCCCGGGACCCATTGCAGTAGACTTCCCATGTCCTAATAAGGCTCCTACACAAGCCCGAGCTTCCATGCATACGGGTTGGCCGGCGGGAAACACTCTCGCCGGAACCTAGAACTGCTCCGCCTCGAGAGAACTCTGCAACCGTTGGCCAAATGGCTCAAACTCGGGGTGCTTGGACTGTAGGCAATTTAGTTTAAATCTGCAAAATTTGGGCATTTATGGTGGGGTATTTTGGAAGAAATCGGATGCCCTAGTTTTTTCCGATTTTGTGTTGAGGCCGAGCTTAGTGCTCCGGCGCCGGCAGACTTCTCCGCGCCGGCCACCTACCCGAATTTTGCTGGGACCTTGAGGAGCGTCCCCATGCATTTGCATGGCACCCATGCAGCACCGAATTGGTGCGGCCATGGTTGAACCCGAGAATGAGACCAAGCATGGCGCCGGCGCTCCGGCCACCTCCGGCCGGGCTTGGGGGTTGTCGGAATTTTTCCTGTGGTCCCATAGATTACTTCCATCCAAGTTGGAGAACTCCAAAGTGCCTCTGTTGGAATTCGCCATTAGAGGCCATTACTCGAAAGTGGAGCTTGCTCCGCCGCTCCGCCGCCGTGTCTCGTTGCCGCCAAGGGTTGGGAAGCTCAGTGAAGCAAATGGCCCTTCTGGTGCAAAATATTGAGGTCCAGGAGCTCTAGTGGAGTGGTCACCATTTTCGAGGTTTGAAGCTTGTCTTCAACCTCGGGCACCGGCAATCCGAGAGTGCAAAGGCTAAACCAAAATGCTGGGATTAATGCCTGAGCTTTGTAGAGCAATTCCATCCAAGTTTCATAGGTTTTGGTTCAGTATTTGCTGAGAACCAGGTTTGGGATGGTGCTTGTTGTGTGTGTGTAGTATGTGCACACTAGGTGTATGCTGAAATACCCCAATGAACTTTAAAAGGGAATTTGACAAAACTTTAAATATGAAGATGTTCAAAAAATGTCCCCTGAGCTTGATCTCACTTCAGACCAGTGGGTTCTGTGTGGACAAGTGGTTAGAGCATTGTGGACTGAAAGAATGCGAGTTTTTGGATCTACTTGATCCAGCAGAGTTGGGCTGTAAGTAGTCACAAGCCCTGGATCCTGGATTGCCCAGAGTAACTTTGATATACAAAGTTTTAGAAAATACTGAATGGATTAAAAGTTATGGTGTAACTTACCTCTAGAGAAATGTTGGAACAAAACAATGTCCGGGCTGCTTGCAAAGCCGGACAGTGTATTCCTGGGGTTTTTTGGGGTCACTAAACGCGATGCTCGTGTTTATTTTGGAATTTGGCGAGCCGAAGAAACGAAAATGCGTTTCGGCTAAGTAGAGGAGTAATCATGGCCCGAGTTTTCCTCGGGCATTGTGCTGCCACAAACGAGTGAGCAGGGTACAGCAAGTCGAATGTCACTGCTGGAGTGACGGCTCGTAAAAATGATTCTCCCCGTTTATGAGAACGAGCCAAAACAGTGTGTATTTAGTGTATAAAATGCATTCGAGTAAACCTGGGGGCCTGGCTGTAATTGTAGCAGTGTGGAAAAGCTAGCTGAATGTTCTAAAGTGGTTTTGACCTTTCAGTGGGGTTCCTGGAGTTCTCTGTAAGCTAAATATG
>CM055079.1:7540110-7580709 GCA_029204045.2 Tillandsia leiboldiana
AGTACTCCGGAGATACATGAGATGATTCCTGCACATCAGATAAACTTGAAGAACCATTAGATGCATCATTAATATTGGAAGTATTATTCCTGAGAAGATGCACTAGCAGGAGAATCATCATCTAGAGAGATATCGAGGGTAGATTTTCCAGATTCCAAAAGGAAAAAGCTTCATCTACTTTAACATTTATAGATTCTACGATCGTCTTAGATTCAATGTTAAATACTCGATATGCTCTGCTATTCGTAGAATACCCAAAAAGATCCCTTCATCACTTCGAGAGTCGAACTTTCCAAGATTTTCCGTCACGTAAAATGTAACATCGACTCCCGAAGACACGAAAATAGTTGATAGTTGGGTTTTCTACTAAACCACAGCTCATATGGTGTATTTAAAAGTTCCTGGGCGCAAGTAAACTCTATTAATGACATAGACAGCGGTGTTCACAGGCTTCAGCCCAAAAATGTAGCGGTAAATTCCGGCTATGAAGCATCACACGCGCCATCTCTTGAACAACCCTGTTCTTGCGCTCAACAACACCATTCTGCTGAGGTGTATAGGGTGCCGAGAATTCATGTTTAATGCCAGTTTGAAGTGACAAAAGTCAATGAATTTGAATTAATGAATTCTCCACCTCTATCAACTTCTAACACGAATGATCTTTTCATTCTTTTCAATCATAATACGAAGGCAGATCTCGTGAAAAAGAATCAAAAGTCTCAGCTTCCTCTTTTAAAAATGCTACCCAAGAAATACCTAGAGAAATCATCAACCAATAAAAAATATACCATTTACCTCCCAAAAGATGGTTGACGGGTCGGCCCCATTAAATCCATGTGCAAAAGTTCCAAGGGCCGTTTTGTACCAACGTGGTTCAAGTTCTTGTGTGCAGTCCTAGACTGTTACCCTTTTGGCAACCACCACAACACAACGTTTGTTTAAATAAAGTTTTGGAACCCCCTTGACCACGTCCTTGTTTGAGATTCTAGTAAGTTCCTTAAAATTTAAGTGACCTAGCCTTTCATGCCAAAGAGTTTCATTATTCAAAGCGGCTAAGTTACAATTCTCAAAAAATTTATTAGGAACAACATAACAATTGTTTTCAGATCTAACCCCTTTTAAAAAGAAGACATGGTCCTTATCAGTTACAACGCATTCAACAGATGAAAAGTTAACTGAAAAACCATTGTCGCAAAGTTGACTTATGCTTATGAGGTTAGTCTTAAGGCCATCAACAAATAAGACGTTTTTCAAAATCGGGCCATCCGGAATAGCTACCGTCCCTTTTCCAACAATTTTGGAAGATCGACCGTCTCCGAAAACAACGTGTCCTCCGGAGATTTTCTCAAGATTTTGAAAACTATTTTTGTCACCGGTCATATGACGGGAACACCCGCTATCCAGATACCAAGACGAACTATCATATGCATGCAAGGAAACATTGGAAACAAGACAAGAGAAAATTTCACCTTTGCGCACCCAAACCTTTTTGGAGAGCGTCGGTAATGGTCGTGAAGTTATATGCCTAGGTGAAAGCGTCTTGTTATAGCGATTGTTGCTCCTTGATGAAATCGTCTTGCGCGATGAACTACCAAGTCTCTTTTCATTTGAAAAGTTTTGCTTTGATTTCCGGGGAGGAGCCTTTTTGGTAGTTGTTGCAAGAGGTGTTTGAGATGAGCGTTCGACTCCCGTCTTGCAATATCTTCTTATGTGCCCTGAAACACCACAACGAAAACATACCTTAGATCTTTACGATCCCAAAGAGGATGAAGTAGGTTTGTTGTCGTTGTCTGTCTTGAATTCCGGTGTCGGAGGAGGAGATACCGACTGAGGCACAAAAACTGTCCCACTCGAACTTGGACTGTTTTCCAGTTTGAGTGTATCCGAGGCCGAACCGATTTGATTGACCAAGACCAAGAAGTCTATCCAACTTACTCCTTCCTGAAGAGAATCGCTGTAAGTCATTCTTGAGTTGGAAAATGGTCTTTGTCATTTCCAGGTTATCCTGTCGAGCCTCGTTGTAGAGCTTTGAGAAGTGATTCGCGTTATCCACCAGATTTGTATGTTCCTTCTCAAGTTGCTCATTGGACTCTTGAAGGGAAACATTTGCTTTTATCAGGTTTTCCCTTTCCACTTCAAGAGCGTTTTGAGAGAGAAGTCGCTCTTTTTGCTTCTTCTTCGAGATCATGCACTCTCCCTCTCAAACTCTTGTTTTGCTTAGCCACTTTCTTTGAATCCCTCAAAAGTCTGTGGTAGGCTAGAGCAAAATCTTCACCTTCCGAATCATCCGATTCATTGTCCGTTGCATTCTTTTCAACAGTGGAGTTGGACAACGACTCGGATGTACTTGCCATAAAGCACATGAAGGGTGAAGATACGGACGCGTGGAATGCGGTGGAGCTCTTTTCTTCATCACTCGAAGACGACTCATTTGACGTTGAGTTGTCATCCCAAGTGACGACTTGCATCGCCTTCTTCTTTGCCGGATACTTGTTGGGACACTCCGTTGCAATGTGGCCGTAGCCTCGACATTTGAAGCATTGTAGTTGTCCCTCTGAACTTTTCTTATCCTTTGAGAAGTTCTCTTGCTTTCTTGACTTGCAACTTGAAGTACCCTTGCCTTTGTTCGACTTTCCGAAGGATGGAGATTTGTTTGAATTACCCCTTCGAAAGTTGCGGCGAAACTTCCTTGTCAAGAGAGCGAGCTGCTTCTCAAATTCCTCCATAGAATGGTTCTCGTCATCGTCTGAGGAGGATGTATTCGCGTCTTCTTCCTTAGTTGTTTTCAACGCATAACCTGAAGACTTAGAAGTGGATGCCTTTCCAGAAGAATTGTTAGTAGTAAATGTCATTTCATAAGTTTGTAATGAACCAACTAATTCTTCTACACGTATTTCGTCCGGGTGTTTAATAGTTTCAATGGCAGTAACCTTTGGGCGAAATCGTTCAGGAAGAGTTCTTAAGATCTTTCTTACAATCTTAAATTCTGGAATCTTCTCTCCCAGGTTAGCACATGAGTTTACGATATCTTGCAATAGAAGTCCGTGAAAGATTCATTTTCTGCCATCAAGATAGAGTCAAACTTGCTCGTAAGCATTTGCAGTTTCTGAATCTTCACGAGGTTAGTTCCCTCATGTGTAACCTGAAGAACAGCCCAGATTTCTTTCGCAGTATCACATGCCGAGACGCGAGAGAATTTAGTTTGAGATAAGGCATTAAAAATAGCATTAATTCCCTTGCCATTGTAAGAAGATGAATCTAACTCTTCCTTGGTCCATTTCGACCTAGGTTTTAAGGTGTGAACATCACCAATAAATTCAGTTGGATTAGACCATCCTAATTCAATTGATTGCCACACCCGTTCGTCGATGGAAATTAAAAAGGCTTTCATCCGCACTTTCCAGTACGCATAATTTGTTCCATCGAAGAACGGGGGTCGGTTGATGTTTCCACCTTCAACCATTGTTTACAACCCTATTCCCGCTCCGATACCACTTGTTGGGTTATATGTAATAAGGATCTAAATAGGGGAAAAAAATACCTAGAGGGGGGTGAATAGGTGTAAACGTATAAACACTCAAAAAAATCGTTGCGATAAAAACCCAATGCGGAAATAAAAATAATACGCAAGATTTTTACGTGGAAAACTCCATCACCGGAGTAAAAAACCACGGGACCGATAACACGGCAGAAATCCACTAGAATTAAAACACGTACAAGGTGATTTACCGTACACACTTACGACTCAACCTTTTCCATACGCTCCTAGAGGATCTTCTCCGCTCGCTCCGCGACGCTTCTCGAATCCACGATCTGCGCCCAACGCCGAATCCACGGCGTCCAACGTCGAATCCACGACGTCCGACCGAGTCCACGGTCTTCACCCAATAGCACCCTTCGAATCCACGAACGTGCCTCGCTCCGAATCCACGAGAGCGGTTGAACCTTGAATCCACAAGGACACGCGAATCCACGCGCCGATTTTTGGGGTAAATCGTTGTTTTTGGTGGTGATGATCCGCCGAATACTTAGATCAAAGATAGATCGGAAATACCATCTAAGTATTCATTAGTTTGATTCAACTCAAGATGTGAGTATGAAAACCTAGAATCAAACTAATCAATATAGATGAAGAAACATAGAGTATTCTCTAATGATTTCCTTTCTTCTCTATAGGTGGATCTAGAGCCGTATAAGATGATATATGAAAATGACGGCTATTTGGATTCACTGGATTAACCCTAGAAAAAGAGTCATAGGGTCTATTTATAGGTTAGAAACCCTAGGAAGGAGATAAGAATCAAAAACCTAACATTTCTGGAAATTTTACGGACGGCGATCCGGATCGGATTAGCTGTGATCCGGATCGTCGTAACGAGTCAGGCAATTCCAGAAAAACGAAGGTTCGGGATCCGGATCGAAGTGCTTGATCCGGATCGTTCATACAGTTTACCAAACATCAACGTTCGGGATCCGGATTGCGAAGCCTGATCCGGATCGTTCAAGGAAGATGGTAAACTCAGTGTTCGGGATCCGGATCAAGAGAGGCTACGATCCGGATTGAACTGGTGTATGAACGAACCACCTTCGGGATCCGGATCGAACAACCTGATCCGGATCCTGAACATGTCCCAAGTCCAGTTTTTGATTTTTATGCAATGAAAGATTCTTCCAAGTGTTTCTACACTATAAGAAGTATTCGGATCACACAAAATCTTTAGTAAAACATACCTGATCCTTTTGAATTCTTCTTTCTTGAGATTGAGTTAAATGATCCAACTTTCTTCACCTTCAATCTTCAAGACTTGAGACTTTCACGAAACTACGCCAACTTAAATTCCGTAACACATGTTTCATTACTCTCCTTTGCATTCAGATGCTTGTTGCTCGAGTATGAGCAGGGGTTTGGGATAGTGTAGTCAGGATTGCATTAGATTGTGGACTTGTGGGGTATTGCGGTGACCACGGACAGCAGGTGGTCGACCAGATGTTTATCCTTGCATCAGATTGAGGTTGAGCTTGTCGATCTTTGCATCCGATTGAGGATCGGGCTTTCTTTTTAGTGGATGGAGTTTTCCCACTTATTGAGTACTATTGCATCAGATATGGGTATCAGGTCTCTTTAGTGGATGGTTTTTCCCACTTTGATCATAGTCATGATCCAGTCCTGCTATATTGTGATACTTGTGAGACATGTGCTACAGAGATACTTGTGATACTGATGACAGAGATACTTTACTCGTCTGGGTCGCTCCCCTCGAGTGCCACTCCGGAGGTAGGCTTTTCTTTTTGGACCCAGCCGTGTGTGCCGGTCTGATACTTATTTTGGGATGCGAGCCGTGCGAGCTGATCCCACGGTTTCGAGCCGTGTGTGCAGATTCCGCTGAGCAGGCAATACCAGTTTTACTGGTGGTACTAGATTAGGGTTATTTGGTCAGACACTGTTTCCTGATGCATTCATACAATCATTTCTTTCGGTATCACATTTAGAGGCATACTAGTGGCGGTTTCCCCTTTATTCAGCAGTTCTGTTTACAGCTTTACCACTTATTCCTTTTTGGCCTCTAGTAGTCCTAGTGGGTGCGTCAGAGTTGAGGTTTCTGCCCACTAGGGGAGGTTACTGGTTTATCTGGTAGTTCTCACCCCCATTGTTATTTTCTGTTTCTTTCTCCTCCTTTATTTTTGTAGAGTCGTCTGCGGGAGCTGCTAGGCCATCGGCAGTTGATCGAGGTAAGGGGATCGCTGAATAAATAGATCTCCTGGGAGACTGAGAGCTGTTAGATAGATGCTGCACCCTTTTACTCAGACTGTGGTATTCCTCTTTTATTTTAGGTCTGGCTTTCGCCAGCTGGTTGTACTATTTTGGTGAGCTGGGAGATTATTGTACTTATTACAGCTTTATTTGTAGTTCTAGTCTGAGATACTATGTGGTTCTTCTACTTCAGCTCTGTATTATGCTCTTTTATTGTTCATATTATATCGGAGCAGGTTACCAGCGCTTCGTGTACTCGGGAAATCCCGTGTGCACGACGGATCTGTTGGCGAGCCCGGGTTCCGGGGCGTGACAACTGGGGCATTAGTGAGCCCGAACGGCATCACGGTGAACTCGTAGTGGCCGTACCGAGTCCGAAAGGCTGTCTTTGGAACATCCTCCGCCTTGATTTGCAGTTGATGATACCCCGATTGCAGATCGATCTTAGAAAATACCACCGACCCCTAGAGTTGGTCGAAAAGATCGTCGATCCGCGGAAAGGGATACCGATTCTTGATGGTAATCTTATTCAGTTCACGGTAGTCGATGCAGAGTCGAAGGCTACCTTCCTTCTTCTTCACAAAGAGCACAGGTGCGCCCCAAGGAGACACACTGGGTCGAATGAAACCCAGTGCCAATAAATCATCGAGCTGAGTCTTCAACTCCTTCAACTCAGCGAACTCCATGCAATACGGCGCCCGCGAAATGGGTGCAGTGCCGGGGACCAAATCGATGACGAAATCTATCTCCCACTCGGGAGGCATCCCCGGAAGCTCAGCTGGAAAGACAACGGGAAACTTCTGTACCACATGCATATCCTCGATCCTCCGAGTCACCGTAAGGGTGTTGACAACCATGGCAAGAAACGCCACACACCCATTCTCGATCCGTCGAACAGGGGATACAGAGCACATTCCCAAGTACGCCGAAGGCTCGAACCCAGAATGAATCAACTCCGCCTCACCAAACGGAGCTAATGTCAGCCTCCGGAAAGTGCAGTAGACCGTAGCCCGGTACTTAGTCAGCCAATTCATCCCCAAAATGACGTCATACTGACGAAGTTTGAGGACAAATAGAGTGATAGGAAAACTCCTCCCGCTTAAACGAAGTGGGCACTGTCGGAACTCCTCATCAATAAGAACACTATGACCCGGAATCTCCACCCAAAATCAGTGTCTAGTAGGCTGAACAGTGAAGCTGTGAGTGGTGACAAAATGGATAGAGATGAAAGAATGCGAGGCTCCCGTGTCAAACAAAGTCATAGCCTGACTATTAAAGATAACAGTAGTACCTGCCAGGTTCTCCTCCGGAGTTGGCTCACAAAGCATAAACGCGTCCTCCGGATAACTGGCGCGCTCCCCCAGGTGGTCGAGGAAGAGGGGGACGCCCAGAGGAAGCAAAGTTGGGTGCTGGTCCCTGTCGTCGGGGTGAAGCTGCTGGTGCAGAAACTGCAGTCTGCGCAGGTGCAGATCCCTGCGGGCAGGTCGCCGAAACGTGTCTAGGCTGGCTGCACTTGAAACACCGGCCATGACGTTGGTCGCAGGCGCTTGCACGATGAGTACCCCCACAGAAGACACAAGACCGGGGTCCCCAATTTGGATTAACAATACCACTAGTAGCTGGAGATCTTCTGGGCCACTTCTTAAGTCGGGGTTGCTTGGACGGCTTGTTGTGGCTTGAGGATCCACCACCTCCTTCAGAGAATGAACGCTTTTTCCCTTTGTCCTTCTCGGCAGCACTCCGCTCAACGCGGGAAATCAGGGCATCTGCCTCAATCGAGAGGCAACGCTCCACACAGTCATCAAAATCAGCAATACGATGGGAAGAGAGCTGGCGGCGTATCTCGTGTCACAGCCCCTGAGAGAAGAGCCGAACCTTGCGCCGTTCCTCGCGCACTGCCTGAAGAACCAAATCAGTAATGCGCGAGAGCTCATGCTCGTACTCTCGCACTGATCGATCGCCTTGCCGGATATTCTCCAATTCACGTTCAAGACCCTCCTTCGTGGTTTCCTTCAGATAGTGATGGTACATAGCCGCCTTAAACTCGGGCCAGGAGGGCTCGGGTAAACCCTCGTGGTTGTTCGTCCTATGTCGTTTCCACCACTTGCTTGCACTATCTTTGAGATAGTGCACGGCGATATGCACCTTGTCGCGCTCTTCGGTATAAAAATCCTGGAAGAGCTTCTCCATGTGATCTATCAACTGTTCCACGGCCCAATGATCATTATTTTTGCCCAGAAAAACCCTTGGCTTGAATTGCTTGAACTCAATGAGAATGGCCTTCACTCGAGCCTTCTCCGCCGGATTAGCATCGGCATCAGCTTCGTATCGGCTACTTGGGTCACAGATCGGGATGATGCAGATGCCATCCTAGCCGTATCAGTAGGGCGGTCGACGGCAGTAGCAGCCCCCGGTACGGCTCCAGAAGTAGCGGCAACATCCGAAGCCAACCCACCACAGTCGATGGCACAGGGTCAATAGGTGGATCAACCAGACCCTCTGGCTCAACAACAGGCGGTGCAACAGGTGGTGCAACAGGTGGGGCAAGAGCAGCGGCCTACTCAGCTCAGCTCGCAGAAGGAGAAAGTTATAGCTTATGCTTCACGACAGTTGAAGCCCTACGAGCAGAACTATCCTACTCATGACTTGGAACTCGCTGTAGTGGTCTTTGCCCTTAAGTTGTGGAGACACTATCTCTATGGTGTCCATTGCGAGGTGTACACTGATCACCAAAGCTTTAAGTATCTCTTTACCCAGAAAGAGTTGAACTTGAGGCAACGACGATGGCTCGAGCTCCTGAAGGATTATGACCTGACTATACAGTATCATCCTGGTTGGGCGAATGTAGTGGCAGATGCTCTAAGCCGGAAGCATTTATCGGCTGAGCTTTTGATGATCACTGAGCAGGATCGCTTGGTGGCGGAGTTCCAGAGGTTGGAGTTGGAGGTTGTTCCAGCTGGATCGACTGCTCGACTTTTAGCGATGGTGGTGCAGCCTACCTTGCTGGATCGCATAAAGGAAGGACAACAGTCGGATCCTTCTCTTCAGAAGATACGCGAGCAGATTTTTCTAGGACAGACTGACGACTATCAGTTGCATGCCGATGGTTCTATCTGATTTAAGGGTCGTTGGTGTGTTCCGGAGGATGACGACCTGAGAAATAAGATCCTTACTGAGGCACACAGATCCTTGTATATGGTACATCCTGGTGGAACCAAAATGTACAGGGATCTGAAATAGCATTATTGGTGGTCTGGAATGAAGGCTGATGTGGCGAAACATGTAGCTCAGTGCTTAGTTTGCCAACAGGTGAAAGCTGAACATCAGCGATCGGCAGGAAAACTGCAACCACTTCCAGTGCCAGTGTGGAAGTGGGAGCAGATCACGATGGATTTTGTCATAGGTCTGCCTCGATCCCAGCGAGGCCATGATGCCATATGGGTTATTGTGGATCGACTCACCAAGTCGGCCCACTTTCTGCCGATCCACACGACTTGGTCCAGAGATCGACTTGCTCAGCTTTACATTGATGAGATTGTCCGACTTCATGGCGTGCCAGTGTCTATTGTCTCGGACCGAGACACCCGTTTTGTGTCTCATTTCTGGAAGAATTTGCAGCAGTGTGTGGGCACCAAGCTGAATTTCAGCACTGCTTTCCACCAGCAGAGTGACGGGCAGTCTGAGCGAGTCATTCAGACTCTGGAGGATATGCTGCGAGCATGTGTATTGGATTATGGAGACGGCTGGTATCGATATCTTCCCTTGGTGGAGTTCGCCTATAACAACAGTTATCAGGCGAGTATTGATATGGCACCTTATGAGGCGTTATATGGGCGTCGATGTCGGTCCTCGATCTGTTGGGACGACGTCGGTGAACGCCGTGTCATCGGGCCATATTTGATTGAGGATGCTGAAGCCAAGGTGCGAGCGGCAAAACAGAGGTTGTTGACCGCACAGAGCAGACAGAAAAGCCATGTGGACCAGCGTCGTCGTGATTTAGAGTTCCAAGTTGGTGACCATGTCCTGTTGAAGGTGTCACCAGCTAGAGAAATCAAGCGGTTTGGGATTCGAAACAAGCTAAGTCCTAGGTTTGTGGGCCCTTTTGAGATACTCGAGTGCATTGGTCCAGTGGCTTATCGACTGGCTATTCCTCCTAATCTCGCCCGTGTGCACAATGTGTTCCACGTCTCTATGCTCAAGAAGTACATCAGAGACCCTTCCCACATTATTAGCCCCACAGCTGTCCAGCTTCGTGAGGATCTGAGCTATGATGAAGCTCCTCTGAAGATCCTAGCACGAGATGAGAAAAAACTAAGAAACAGGACGATCCCTTACGTGAAGGTACAATGGGAGAATCATGAGGAACTCGAAGCCACTTGGGAGCACGAGTCAAACATGCGTGAGCGCTTTCCTCATTTATTTGATTCTTAGTTGTATTTAAGTTTCGGGGCCGAAACTTCTTATAAGTCGTGAGTGATGTAATATTCGAGAAGTTTAAATTCGGATTCAATAAAGAAGTCATGTTCAAAAAGGTTTCAGTGGTTTACGACGACTGTATAAATTTATAAAGTTGAATAGTGGATGACTTAAGTGAATAGTAACCTAATAGATTTGTTGGATTTCCGACTAACATTGGCCAATCGACCGTTCGGAATCCGAATCCGACGATCCAAGTAGTCGATTTTAACGGTCTTATCGATCTGAGCGCAATGGCGAAGTCCGTTTTTTCAATTGGCGACTCTAATGCCTCAAAAAATGCAAAAATAGTAAAAATTACAGTATTTTGAATATTAGACCCTATATTTTATGCTCTGAAATACATGTAACTTCATGGAGAGGGACCTTAATGGGAAACTCAATTCCTGTGAGGGACCTAGCTCTAAATACCCAGTGTTGAGGGGGCAAACTGCATATTGTCACAAATAATATATATAGTGCATGGGTTATTCTTTGAAACCCTAAACCCAGAGCACTTGTACCCAGCCACCATATTCGACCTCTTCATGTCCATCTGCCTCTCTCCCAGGCGTTACGCCGCCGGCCGCCGCCTCCCATCACCGGAATTGGAGAAGGAACAAGAGAATACCTTGATCTCGGATTTGAGAGGAGTAGGATCAACCAAAACTCTTAGTTTTACACTTGGGGTCTTCTGGGAAGTTCATCTATCTCCAGAGACTCAAACCGAAGAGCCCCGACACCTGGCTCCACCGCACGTCGCACGTCGCCGGGAAGCCTCTCTATTTCTTTCTTCTTCTTCCTTGGATCCGACGAGGTAGGCCTCTCATCTTCTTCATTTTTATTTCTTCTTAGACCTCTCCAATCCTCTACCGACATCAAGAGGATCTTCCTCGTGAAGCCCCGAGCGCTGTCGTGCTCCGGTTAACCGGCGGGAGCAACCTTGTTGCCGGAACCCTAGACTGGGCCAGATCTGAGCGAGGGTTCCATCCGACCGTTGGAATCAAGATCGGCCACATCGGAAAGCCTCCATTGGTCGACTGTAGGCTCTCCACAAAATTTGGGGAGCATCGGACGAGGATCAAGCCAGTACGAGCGAGCCCTAGCTTCGGGTCGTCACCTTCTTGGCCGAGCTTCGCCGCCCGGCGCCGCCGCTGCCCCACACCGCAGGCCACACCCCTGAGAAGCTTCACAGCACCAAGGGGAAACTTTCTGTGCATGTGTTTGGACCTCGAAGGCCGCGGTTGAGATTCCGCTATTAGAGGCCTGAAGGTTGCCCGAGCTTCGTCTCCGGCCGCCGCCGCTGCTTCTAACTGCCGGCCGACCACCCAGGTAGGCTCTAAAGGTCCTTTTTAAGCTTCCCATGCATCTGCATGTGATCCATATTGGCTGGAACCTAATCTTCATTTGTTGCACCCAAGGTGGCCGCAAAAGGTTCTTCTCCGGCCAACCGCCTCTCGGGTTCGCCGGGGGGTGTCGTGGTGGTGACTGAACCTTTCACACCCCGGGGTCGAAACTGCGACCCGGGCTCGCCAACAGATCCGCCGCCTATACAGAACCCCGCATAGGCGAAGCGTCTAACCTACAAGAAAAATATACTACAGCTAAACATATATTAGAGCTGTAAAATAAAAAGCTGTAAAACTATATCAAACACTGTACAACTGGAAATAAAGATACAATATCCATCTCCCAAAAGATCAACATACAATATCCTCAGATACAAAACCCAGAACTCAACATGTAGGGTAACCTGAAATAATACGTCAGTGTACAGGCTCACAGTACAAGTCATATCCTCACTACAATAGTCTCTCCAAAGCAGAAATAAAAGTAATCTACTGACAGTACTACAAGTCTCCAATGTGGTGGTACAGCTACTCTCCAAAGTCATGTAGGGATCTAGGTCGCGACTCCCTCTCCTCGAACAGCAACAGCAGAATCAGCATCTCCCACAGATGACTCTACAAAACAAATAAGAGGAAAGAAAAAGGAAGGGGAGAACCCCCAACAGGTGTGAGAACTACATCAACACGTAGTTTCCAGTGGGTACCGCCACCAAGCCCGACGGTCTGCCCACTAAGTCTACTAGAGGCATAAGATAATAATGCAGTAAAAACTGAACCAGAAAAGCTGGATATACTCTACAGCTACCATGCCTCTAACTAAATGCTCAATGGATGGTATAGATGAAAATATATGCAACTACTCGCACCCAAGGTGCTCAATCGACCCAATCAAACTGACTGCCTCATAGGGTCTAGTCAAGCCTGCGCCTACCTACTGCCACACATCCACAAGAGGATGGGACTTACGTAGGGCGTCCGTGAGTGCCAAAACTGGCCCAGCCAGAGGGACTGCGTCGATAAGTCGCGATACGAAAGTAACAGGCCCACTCCGGACGGGGCACTCGAGGGGCGCGACCCCACCAAGGAAAAAGGTATCCGCGCATCTCTATCGAGCTCAAAGTGGCTCATGCATGCTATAATCAAAATCCACGCTCACTCTCAGAACGGAAGGACTCAAGATCCTCTAACATCTCGCACGTCGGTCGGAGTACTCTCGACGACTCAGCTAACCAGGTCTCACGAATCTCGAGATACTAACAAACTCAACCAACTCGTGGCACAAAACACACTGGCTGGAGGTACTCCACAGCCGGGACCACCGTCGACTCAACGGCTCCCAAAACAAAACACCCAACTCGCCACGCTAAACACACAGGCTGGAGATACTCCACAGCCGGGATCGACCCACAACTCAGGGCTAACAAAACTGGTCAGACGACACTCAACGACCCGGGACCACCGTCAACCCAAACGGTTCCCAACAACACTGACCGGAAGATACTCGACGGCCTGGGACCACTGTCTACCCAAACGGCTCCCAACAACACTAGCACAAGTCTAAACTCAGCTACCAGACTCCACTCAGCCCCCAGGCACGAGTGCAACAATGTCCTATAGAAACCTGACCACTCGGCGCACTACTCGGGTGAGGAAAATCTATGTCCAGGAAAAGATGCAAAGTGTGGGATGTCTAAGACATAAAAGAACCTAGCCCAAGTGAAGGTTCTCTACTAGTCTGGTTAAACATACAACATATGACGGGGTGCTAGGTCAAGTTCCAACAATAGCATGTAATTAAACAAAGCATAAATAGAAAATCCTCATATCTTATAAGCATGCTTCCTGTCTCCTCTAGCATGAAATAAACATATCCATCTAGCATGCTATCAATCAAAAAAGGGTAACATTCCCAAGGTAAGCTTCTACTAATCATCATCATGACATCCCCTATCGCAATTCTCATAAACATAATATGGATATTATTCATTCGATTCTCAAATAAATACTGATACTAAGCTTACCACTTCATCACATACATGGGTACACTAGCATGCGATTATTCTATCATATAGAATTAGAGAACCGTCCACCGGTTCTGGAGACGAAGCAACCCACCTGAATCGCTTTCCGCAGGCAAAGCCGAAGTTGGTGAAGTGCGTAGCCACTTGCTAACAAAATCCGCCGGAATCGCACCCTCGGCACACAGTCGTACAAGCCTCTGCTCAAACCAACATCACAGCCAACAATCAATCAACACCAAAAATAGCCCTCGCTGTTTTTACCAACCAGCAGAAAAAGGGGATTTTCACCTACGTGCGGTCCTTCGAAAAATCCAGAGAAATCACCGTTGTGATCCTCACGACGAGTATATACAAATCGAGTACTTATACACCTTATTCCGACACCTGTAGGCCAAGAAACAATTAGAACATCGCCGAAAGCCAAAACCTTCACGAACACAAGCCTGCAGAAAATCAGTCCCAAAGAAGCTTAATTATCACCTTCGAAGAGTCCTCCAAAAATTCTGATAAAAATACGGGTGCGTTCCTCTTGAAGCGTAGATGTCAATCGAGTCCTCATACGTCTCGTTCCGATGCCCGTAAACCGAGAAATCCCAATAATACTCCATCCCTGTCCAAAACCTCACAGCGGTACAAGGGGTCAAAAGATACCTCGGGAACCATGCCAAAAACCCAAAATGAGGCAAAGTGATCAACACGGAAATCGAAGGCGTACCTCTCATGAACGCGTTGACGTAAAAATCAGCTCAAAAGTTTATTGGGATAGCTTAGGGGGTCTCGCTCACTGAAATGCGACGGTAGAAGCCAAAATCGAAGAAGCGTCGCAGTGCACCGCGTCGCAAAAAACGCCGATGCCGCGACCTCCAAAAAATCCGGGAATCTATCAAAGGGTGGAGGAGAAGAAGAGGAAGAACTTCTCTTAAGGGCGCCACAGCAGGGGAACTTGAGAAAAAGCTCGAAAGAACGGCCAAAGGGGGCTATATATAGCCAAAACAAAACAAATCAAAAAATACAACCTGGGTCCCCACATTTGGGCGCCCGAAATAGATTCGGGCGCAAACAGTGCCCCGATCTGAGCCGTCCATCCAGCGCCCGGATCCACCAGGATGCGCCACGTGGCTCCCACACAACAAACAGCTAAAGCGTCCAACCCGCTCGCGACACGTGGCCTAGCCCCGCGCTGCTCCACCAGCGTCAACGCCTTGGTCGGCGCGCCCATGTGCGAGCACGCCGCGCTGCCGGCGCCCACGCCGCGCTGCGGACGCCCACGCTGCGCACGCAGCCCGAGGCACCTGCCGCACCCGCTCCGTGGACCGCGCCCAGTGCACCGTCCAACCAAAAGCTGCCACGTGTCCAACTGCGCCAATAGGAAGACGCCACATGGCATACCACCAACGCTGCACTGCGCACCGCGCTTGCTCCGCTCCTCGCATGGACCGAGCGCACATGGACCGGCCAACCAGCGACCGCCACGTGGCCCCACCCCGGTCCATGCACCTGGCCGCGCGACCTTGTGGACCGCGCCTGCTGCGCTGGCCAACCGGGAGCCGCCACGCGTCCAACCCCGGTGCACGCCTCGCCCCGTGGACCGCGCGGTTTGCGCCTCTGTCCGAGCCGCTACCCGTGGCTGCGCCGCCGCGCTCCGCCGCCTGCCCATCACCGCCGGCGCTGCCCCGGCTGCCGAAACAGTCCCCCAAGCCTCGCAATCCGTGTTTAGACATCCGGGCTCCGAAAAATTCAAGTAAATAGTCCATTTCCATCGTTTTCGCGCGCCAAGTCCAAATCCGATGTCTGTTTTGCCCAATTCCACTTTTAAAATTTGCCAGAAGCATCCAGAAAAGTATTCTTATTTCAAATTTCGCGCTGAGTTTAATCCTGAGGTCTGATTCGCGCGCAAACACCTCTAACACAAAGCAAAGGCCTCCAGAAGCTGCCAGACACACTTCAAAAGCTCTGTGGAGATCCGGGTCATCACAGAACCACTTCTGGGAACCTCCTCCAATTGCTGCTTGCCTTTGGTTGAGGGTTCAACTTGAGTTGAGCAAGGCTCGGCCAAACCGAGCTCTAGCAAGGAAGGGTTCTTGGCCACCTTGCTCCGGCGATCTCTCCGCAGACCTGCGTCGCTCCGAAGGTGAGCCCTCGACTCCTTTGAACCTACTAGTCATGATGCTCACGCTAGTTGATGATTGGAATGAGTAGTTAGGTCAACCTTGCAATCCAAGCTTTTGTTGACTAATAATTATGGATCAAAGTTGTTTGCCAAGTTTCGTGCTTCCTCCAAACAGTGAGCACGGGTTTGCTTACGTCGAGGCCCATCTGCTGGTGCTTACGGTTTAACCTAAAGCCCCTCAGATTTTTGTAAACAAGTCAAAACTTGCTAAAATTCAAGTAATTATGACTCCGACTTAGCACCGATGTTTACAAGTTGGTCCGGGTTGCCCAGACATGTTAAATAGATTATTCCGGGGCAGCATTTGAAGTTTCGTCACATTTGGAGTCATGTAGATGCTATTTGAGTAGTAGCTGATTGTTCGGCGGGTTTTCGGAAATTTCAAAAAACTCGTGACTTGTGAGAAGTCTATAGTATTGTTATTATGTTTATGTAGTGTCGATGGGATGGGTATGAGTGAGTCTGTTACTGATACGTGTTATTGTTCAGGGCACAACAGTTCGGCGCCAGTACCCTAGTAGTCCAACAGACTTTGGGACTGTCTTCACTGAGGTGGGTTTATCTTCGGTCCGGGCTTTATCATCGCGGCCCTCTGGGGTACCATAGTTGGCCGGACCCCTGTTTTTCATATTAGCCCTGATCTTATCTTGAGCTTGATCTCCACAGATTGCTTATTACTCGCTTATACTTGGACATATATCATGCTTGATTGGTCATTAGATAGATGTCAGTACAGTAGCTATACTTGGACATATATCATGCCTGCTTGGTCATTACGTAGATTTGTTTTTACTCAGATATACCTGTTCTTTGTATTCCACATTACATGAGATGACCTATGATTGATATACACACATCAGCATCCCGGTTGGGATTCCGGCTTATTGCCGATTACCCGGTCCTTAGACCGTGAGCTTGAGCATCAGCATTATGATTGCCACGCACCGCTGTACTTCACGTACACTGATGGTTTGGCCACCGTCACAGTGTTCTTTACCGGTAAAGTGGTCAACAGGATGACCCGTGAGCCCCCGATAGCACCTGTGGGTGCAGGGTCAGCCCTATTGGTGCCCGTCAGTGGCTTTAGCCTGAGGTCTTCCTGACCAACAGTGGCGTCGATTGGGTACTTGCTTTCCATCATTGATGCATAGCTTACATTATCATATTCTAGCATGCTTGTTATTATATTATGTACCCATATCTGCTTAGCATCATGATTTTGATTACCTGCAATCATTCCTTCGTATATCAGCTTTTAACTATTGATCTATTACTATCCGCAGATTATTATATGCCAGTAGGTACGAGTTGCTATTTCTCGGCTCGTCGTGCCCACTGGAATACATTGTATGTTGTATCTCACACCCTTTGGGTGAGCACCATTTCAGGTCCGTCGGGTGGTGAGATGTCGGGACGGTCCGGTGAGCCGATTATGATAGCGTCGTCCCCATGATGATCATCTCTGGTTACCCTTGATTATGACATATATGTGATTCTGATTTAGTGGTGATGTTATATGATGTTTAGTGGATTTTGTTGAGTACTTATCTGATATTTAGTAGTTGTTTAGAACTATCGTGGATGAGATCTTATTTATCATAATTAACTTTATTTTGAAGTAGATAGTAATATCTCTATGCTTATTGTACTTGCCTAGCCATGCATGTATAGGAGAGACTCTGTTCGAATGGGTAGAGAATTTTCTATACATGTGGCGATCTATTCATGCCCTGTTTCAGTTATACTCTGATTTTTTTTTAAAATTTAGACCGGTTTTCAAGCTTGGGGCGTGACAGGATTACTATTTTTGGGTTCGATTCGACCCAGAAGTGTTTCGAAATGCTCCGGATGTCAATCAACTGTCTATGCTGTCCCAAGACACTCCCTTTTAAGTGTCGGAACAACCACACACCAAGTGGCGCAATTCGGGTGCGAAAAAGTGCAAAACTCGCTCCGCCGGGTACTCGAAAGGTGCCTATTTGGCATTGGGACCCCCGCAAACCTACTTGTCGTCTTCGAACTTGATGGAGGTGACTTAAACTCAGCCAAGGATAGATCTCGAGCCCCCACGATTGTCACACCCCGTGGTCGAAACTGTGACCCAGGCCGGCCAACAAATCCGCCGCCCATACGGGAAGCCCCGTATAGACGAAGCGACTAACCTATAAAAGATCATACTAACCACTATACAGATATTAGATTGGAAAAGTAAACTGCAGACGGTCTGCTCACTAAGTCTACTAGAGGCATAAAGTAACAAATGCAGTACAATAAAGGAATGGCCGGAAATAACTCTACAACTACTATGCCTCTATCTAAATGCTCAAGGGGTGATACAGATGAAACATGATGCATCTACTATCTCTCGATAAAATAATCACCCAATCTACACTGACTGCCACATAGAGTCCAGTCAAACCTGCACCCACCTACTGTCATTACATCCACGGAGGACTGGACTTACGTAGGGCATCTGTAACTGCCCAAAAAGGGCCCAGCCAGAAGGACTACGTCGACAAGTTGCGATAGCAAAGTAACAGGCCTAGCTCCGGAGCGGCACTCGAGGGGCGCGACCCCACCGAGGAAAGTATCTGCATATCTCTGTCGAGCTCAATATGGCTCATGCAGGCTATAATCTAAATCCACGATCAACAAGATCGACAGTACCCAAATCACATCTCTAACTCACTAGTTGGAAATACTCGACAGCCGAGACCCACCATCGACTCAGACGGCTCCCAAGGTTAGCACTGATCTAACCACAGCTACCGGACTCCACTCGGCCCCCAGGCACGAGTGTAACATGCATCCCACAACATCCCGACTACTCGGCCCACTACCCGGGCGAGGAACACTCTAAGTCCAGAAAAAATGAATAAATGTGTGAGAGTGTCTAAAGCATAAATAAACTAGCCCAAGTTTGGATTTTCTACTAGTATGGTTGAAGCATACAACATATGACAGGGTGCTAGGTCAAAGTTCCAATAATAGCATTTAATTTAACTGAACGTAAATAGGGAACATTAACCAACATTATCTCAATATCAACAAAAGGAAATATCATCTCTCACCAACATGCTTTTTATCTCATCTCACAAACATGCATGCTCACTATCATTTAGAATTAGAGAATCGTCCACCGGTTTGGGAGACGAAAGCAACCCACCTGAATGCGCGCGTTGATCCTAAGTCCAAATAAGTCGAACAGAATGGGGATACTCCTCAAGTTCCCACGATCCTAACGAGCCCAAAAACACTAGAAAACTCTTCCCGGCCGCTGAGATACAGACCAAACATCGCGGTAAGCAAAAATCCCCCAAATTCCAACTCTACGGAAAATCAGTTCAGAAGAAGTCAAAATATCACCTTTGAGATTATCTCCAAAAATTCCAATAAAAATATGACTGCGATCCTTGTGAAGCGTAGATGTCGATCGAGTCCTCACGGGCTGAAATCCGATAACCGAGCACTGAGATAAAAATCAAACAAGATCCACTGTCTAGAAAAACTAGCAGCAAGAAAAGGGTTCAAAGATGCACCAAAAACCCTAATAAAAACCCAAAACTGAGAGAAGAAAAAATATAAAAATCGAAGATCTACCTCTCGTGGAAATGATGCCATAGAAATCGGCCAAAAACTCCCTCGAATCAGCCCAGGGGAGCCCGCGGACGAAACGTCGACGGAAAAGATCGGTATCGAAGGCACGTCGAAGCTCACGATGTCGAGGAGGAGGCTGATGAAACGACTTCCAAAAATTCTTCGAGATCCCAAAAATCGAAGAACACTCGAAGAGAAATCACCCTGTCAAAAATGGGCTCAAGAAGGCTCAAAAAAAGTCCTCAAATGGAGGCAGGAGTGGGCTATTTATAGCCAAAAACCAGAAAAACCCAAAAATTCGGATTCGGGCCCAACTTCCGGGTGCCCGAAATCCACAGTGGATCCGCTGGACACGTGGCGGCCATCCAGCGGATCCCGGCCAGCGCCCGAATCCACGGATTCGCACCACGTGGCATGCGGGGTCTACAGCGGGGCGCACGGGCCGCGGTTCGCGTCGGGGCCGCCGGGTCCATGCGCTCGCCAATGGGCGGGCGCCACGCGTCCTGGCGCGGTCCACGGTGCATCGCGCCTGGCGCGATTGACGCCTCGACTCCCGCGCCGCCGCTCGACCAATGGGAGCCCGCCACCCCTCCCAGCCGCCTCGCTCGCTGGTCCCGGTGCACGCCAAGTGGGCCGTGGACCGACCCATCCGAAAATTCAGCCCGTTAGGCCCATTTTACCCGAAAATAACCGATTTTCAACGTTTTCACGCGCTGAGTCCGTTTTTGGCGTCCGTTTGACGCACAACGGGCTCGATACACCAAAAAATAGGTGTTTTCTCACCGCCGACCGCCCAGTCAAGTCGCACGGGGATATTGGGACACCACAACGATGTTTGAACATAATTTTCTAAACGAGTGGGTTGACAATTTGCCGAAAACCACACCGAAAGTAGACTATTGCTCAAAAAAAAAAGTATCTGGACCCAAAATGACCAGTTCGAAGGTCGTACACTGCCCGTGCATGTTGCCCAGGGCGGCACATGTGTTCTATTAACATACAAACTCCCAAAATAAGAAACAATCACATATTACATATCGAAAAGCATGGTTTTTTGGGTTTATTATCTACGATTCCATACATATTTGGAATCAAACCAACATTGCCAGCTTGTAGATCTCGACATTCTTAATCCCGTGCTCGCTGTCACTACAAAATAATTATCATATGGTGGCGCCTAAAGTCGCCATTGAATATATAAAATGTCGCCACCAAATATATATAGTGGCGATAAAAAATATCGCCACATATTGGTCGCCACCGAATCTTGATAATCAGTGAATTTTGATAATCAGTGGCGACAAATAGTTGCCACCATATTTTTACTTTTGTGGCAAAATATTGTCGCCACTGAATCTTGATAATCAATGGCAACAAATAATTGCCACCATATATTTGGCAAAATATCACATAATCAGCGGCGACAAATAGTTGCCACCATATATTTACTTTGGTGGTAAAATATTGTCGCCACTGAATCTTGATAATAAGTGGCGACAAATAGTTGCCACCATATATTTACTTTAGTGGTAAAATATTCCTGCCACTGGATACTATTATTTCGTGGCAACCATTTGTCGCCATTGATTATCATGTCATTTGGTAGCAAATATTTGTGGTCACCAAATGCAACTTTTGGTGACAAATATTTCTCGCCACCAAAGTTACCACCTAATATCATTATTTTTGTTGCCACTATATAAATATATTATTTTGTTAAAAATAAATAATTTAACAAAATAATAAAAATCATAAACAAAAAGATATTGAAACGAAATTCCAACAAACCAAATCACTTCAAAATAATGTCATACATTAGTTTCTCCAACAATTCATTAAGTTGTCAATTCCAAATATTAGTTTAATAAAGAGAAAAAAATTAAAATCTTTTAGTTAATTAGTCATAGAATTTAAATGCATTTGAAACGTCAGTTGATTGGTGCAGATGGAATACTTCTCTCTGGTCCATCTCAAAAGCATCTTATTTGGACTTACAACAACTTGGCATATTATAATCTGCAAGATATAGAGAAGCTACTTAAAAATAAATAAGTATTTTTGTAATTATTTGAAAGGTCTACAACATGTCACAGAGGAAAAACAACAAGTATAGAAGTTACAATATAAATTATTGATCTAAAAGCCTAAACAAACTTTGTTAGTATGAGGTTATTTATAATTAACTATACGAGAAATTTTATTTCACTTGTTAATGGGCAAATTAACTAATAGGACAAGTGTCACGCCCCGAGATTCAAAAGTGGGTCTAAATTTTTTTTTTTATATCAGAGTTTAAAAAAACCAAGCCAGGGCAATGACAGACCGCCACATATATAGAAGAGTCCCAATCCCCTATGGAATTGAGCCTTTTCTATATATGCACGGCTAGCTTTCACAACAACATCAGAGTAGTCTAAACTACGTACTACTAAAAGATGTTACAACATTTAAACAATTATTTACAATTTTGACAACTTGCTAATCCATAAACGGCTGTCCAGGGTCGATTGCTAACTCGGAACCTCACCAACTCGTCCCGACATCCCAGCACCCGCTCGACCTGAAAAACAGTCACCCGAGGGTGTGAGACACACCGGAGTGTATCCCAGTGGGCACGACGGGCCGGGAAATAGCAAGTCGTACCTACTGGGTACAATAATAAGCGGATAGCAAAAGTAGGATATACTGAAGATAGAAAACGGGTATATAATCTCAGCAGAGTATCATCAATCATGGATTAATCAACTGAGCAGTGTAGTCATATATAGAGCTGATCATGCTATCACTGATAAGACTACAATTAGGAATGAATGATCATGCTATAACTGACAAGCAGGAATGAATATACTGTACTGATAAACAGGAAACAATCATGCTATCACTGATAATCTGGCAAGCAGTAAATGATAAACAAGGATAATGCATCAAAAGTAATCATCACAAATATACCCAATCACTGCCACTTTTGGCCACAAGGGCCTCAGGCTAAATTTGCCATGGAGCATATGACCTCAGGCAACAACCACTTTTGGTCACTGGGGCCTCAGGCAACAACCACTTTTGGACACCCAATCAAGCTATCATAACCCCACTAGGCTCACGGGTCGATCAGACCTCTCTACCGGTAAAGAACACCCACACGGTGGCCAAACCGTCGGTGTGCGTGACGAAAAGCTTGGCTCGACGGCGATCATAATGCTGATGCTCAAACCATGGTCCACTGACCACATAGACGGCAAGAAGCCGAGGAAAATCCCCACTGGGATACTAGTATAACATGCCACATGCTGAAGTAGTATCTCCTATTCTAAATATGCAGGGAAGAATAGAGACAGGTATAGAACTATGCTAGTGACCAATCAAGCATGGCATGTGTCCAGGAAATGCATATCAACTGTTGAAGAAATCATAATATAACTCCACATGATACACAAGTAACTGCTGGAATGTAAGCACGATATGACAAGCAACTGCTGGAATGTAAGCATGATATATCTCAATATGGTAAACAAGCAACTGCTGGTAGATAAGCAAGTAATAAGAACAGGTATAAACTCAATAGCAATTATTCTGCTAAATCTCAGTCCACGGTCGGTAGACCGGACAGACGGCGAGAAGCCGAGAAAATCCCCACTAGGATATCGATACTGATGCAATTCATGCCAAGTACTGAGACTAGAACTCCTATTCTAAACATACAGTGAAGAATAGAGTATCACGAAAGGCTCATATGTATAATCAGGCAATATAGCTGAAATAACTGAATGCTGGAATGAAAGCATATAGTAAGGCTAAAGCATAGGTTCAGGGTTACACCAAGAACAGGGGTCCAACCTACCACGGCACCCAATAGGGCCGACCTGATAAAACGCGGACCGAAGATAAACCCACCTGTATATAGGAGGAACAACGACTCCACCAGAAGGTAGACGGTCACGATAACCACAAGACGGATCACGGCTGGCTCCTGACGACTGGGCCCTACAATAATACCGGGTGACAACTCAGGATCTATCAAATCCTCACAGTGCATAAGCGCGAATCGACCGTTTCGTCGATTTGCGCAACATTAAGCATATTTAGCTTAACAGGAACTCCAGGAACCCCACTGAAAGGTCAAAACCACTTTAGAACCTTCAGCTAGCTTTTCCACACTGCTACAATTACAGCCAGGCCCCCAGGTTTACTCGGAATGCATTTTATACACTAAATACACACTGTTTTGGCTCGTTCTCATAAACGGAGAATCATTTTTACGAGCCGTCACCTCCAGCAGGTGACATTCGACTTGCTGTACGCCGTGCTCACTCGTTTGTGGCAGCACAATGCCCGAGGAAAACTTCGGGCCATGTATTACTCCTCTAACTTAGCCGAAACGCATTTTCGTTTCTTCGGCTCGCCAAATTCCAAAATAAACACGAGCATCGCGTTTAGTGACCCCAAAAACCCCAGGAATACACTGTCGCGGCTTTGCAAGCAGCCCGGACATTGTTTTGTTCCAACATTTCTCTTAGAGGTAAGTTACACCATAACTTTTAATCCATTCAGTATTTTCTAAAACTTTGTATATCAAAGTTACTCTGGGCAATCCCAGGATCCCAGGGCTTGTGCTACTTACAGCCCAACTCTGCTGGATCAAGTAGATCCAAAAACTCGCATTCTTTCAAGTCCACAATGCTCTAACCACTTGTCCACACAGAACCCACTTGGTCTGAAGTGAGCATCAAGCTCAGGGGACATTTTTGAACATCTTTCATATTTAAAGTTTTGTCAAATTCCCTTTTAAAGTTCATTGGGGTATTTCAGCATACACCTAGTGTGCACACTACACAACACACACACAAGCACCATCCCAAACCTGGTTCTCAGCAAATACTGAACCAAAACCTATGAAACTTGGATGGAATTGCTCTACAAAGCTCAGGCATTAATCCCAGCATTTTGGTTTAGCCTTTGCACTCTCGGATTGCCGGTGCCCGAGGTTGAAGACAAGCTTCAAACCTCGAAAATGGTGACCACTCCACTAGAGCTCCTGGACCTCAATATTTTGCACCAGAAGGTGCCATTTGCTTCACTGAAGCTTCCCAAACCCTTGGCCGGCAACGAGACACGGCGGCGGCGCGGCGGAGCAAGCTCCACTTTCGAGCTTAATGGCCTCTAATGGCGAATTCCAACAGAGGCACTTTGGAGTTCTCCAACTTGGATGGAAGTAATCTATGGGACCACAGGAAAATTCCCGACCACCCAAGCCCGGCCGGAGGTGGCCGGAGCGCCGGCGGCCATGCTTGGTCTCTTCTCGGGTTCAACCATGGCCGCACCAATTCGGTGCTGCATGGGTGCCATGCAAATGCATGGGGACGCTCCTCAAGGTCCCAGCAACAATTCTGGGTAGGTGGCCGGCGCCGGAGAAGTCTGCCGGCGCCGGAGCACTAAGCTCGGCCTCAACACAAAATCGGAAAAACTAGGGCATCCGATTTCTTCCAAAATACCCCACCATAAATGCCCAAATTTTGCAGATTTAAACTAAATGCCCTACAGTCCAAGCACCCCGAGTTTGAGCCATTTTGGCCAACCGGTTGCAGAGTTCTCTCGAGGCGGAGCAGTTCTAGGTTTCCGGCGAGAGTTGTTTCCCGCCGGCCAACCCGTATGCATGGAAGCTCGGGCTTGTGTAGGGAGCCTTATTAGGACATGGGAAGTCTACTGCAATGGGTCCCGGGGGCTAGAAGCCTTTGGTTTAGGTTCCTTACCTTCGCCGGAGTCGATGAAGATGGGATGAAGCCGGTTATCTTCCTCCCTCTTCGCGCGGCCACGGCTAGCACCAACGTAATCCTCAGACACAAGAGATCACCACGGGAACCACCTAGACCACTCGGATGAAGTTTGGTTCCAACTTCTTCACTCTCTCTCGGATTCACTCTCTAAGGGGTGAAGTTCTTGGCTGCTCTCCACTCGGGCTTGGTCTGGAGGTGAGCAGGGAATCAAGAAGGCTTGAGGAATCACCAGAGTTCAGTGAAACCAATGTTGGAGTTTGCTCGTGCCTCCTCTCACTTCTTCTCGGATTTACTCTTAAAGGACTTGTGTCCTTTGGCCTCCCCAAGCATCCGGGCTTGATCTGGGTGAATCACTGAACCTAAGTGATGCTTGGGGTCCAAGTCTGTCCCCTCGAGTTCCCCCCCCCTTGTGAAGACCAAGAGGCAACACCATTTAATAAAAGATCCTTACGCCAAGTTGCCTCAAACCCAATTCAGACTTAGCCCTATCATCCGAGCTCTTTGCTGTAGGCTCAAAATGCATTTAGGACCCTGTGGTTTAAGTCCCTAAGTTTTTGACACATAAAATATAAACATTCCTTGCAATTTGGTCCATTTTTAGGTGGTTTTCACGCCTTTCGAGAAAATCCGCTTGCCATTTTGCGAAACGGACCTCGCCACGACGTCCGGCTCGTCGAGACCTGTCAGGTAGCGTATTTGTTTGGTTTGCTTGACGCTCAGATAAAAACTTGTTCCATAAAAACTGTCCAATTTCATAGTTTTCACGCTTCTCGAGATTCCAGAGTTGTCAAACACAATTTTCGACTGCGCCATTGCGTTCAGAACATCGAAAATAGCTAGGATCCATTACTCATACCCCTATGTCAGGGTTTTAGATAGTGGTTCGGCCAACCGTCGCTCGCGAAGGGTCGAAAATCGCGAGTTACTATTCACACTTAAGTCGCGGGGCCCGTTTTTGATTTCTGATTTCTGGAAGATCCGACCGTCGGATCGAAAACATATGAATATGAAACTTCTATGTTTCGACGAGACGATCGCAATGGTGATCTCGGATTTTCCAGATCAGACCCCGATCAAAAGTCGACATTTCTGGGTCACTATTGACCCACTAATTGCCCATTTTTGCTACTTTAATAATTCTGAAAATTATTTAAACTTAAATTTTGAATTTTAAAAATTACGGTTACTACATCACCCACTACTTACAAGAAGTTTCGTCCCCGGAACTTATCTAAACCACTATTAAGCCTTTAACGGGTTTGCAATTGGCAATCAGTCACAAAGCGTCGTTAACTCTCAGGATACTCATTTAGACCCAATCTGAATATTCCCCATTACAGGGCAGAGTATTTCTCAGTTCTTTCGGAAGTACGTTGTCGGCCGCCAACGTGCTCACCAAAAGAAAGGCGAAATACCATAGATCTGTCGCCAACAACTAGTTGGGGACACAACTCACATCTGAAGGTACATCACATACCTCCCTACACAGTCTCTATCGCATGATGTAACCTTTACCGAAGGTCACTACCTTCACGTGGTCAGAAATACCACCCTGTCTATTCACAAAAACTAGAATCATATTTCAACGTTTTCCAACACCTAATTAACACCTTACTTTAAATCCAAACCAGGATTACCAACGGGCACATAGGCCACTGAATTATGACACGCGGTCTATGAAGTCTCTGAGCGAACTGTAGAACTGGTACAGTACTAGCAGTCATCTGCTGCTGTGCCATTAATCCAACAACTACTACAAGAACCGTGGTCAATCTTTGAACCACATGCACTGAACCGTGGTCAATCTTTGAACCACATGCACTGTAACTGATCTGAGCCATCTGGCTCCACTGAAACATCAAGCCCACGGTCGAAACCATGACCGCGGCTAACCCTGCACTATCAACGATCCCCACAACGCGAACACGAAACACACTTAAGCTCCAAAACCACAACCCAGCGCTCTCTCGTGAACGCAAGTCAACCTAGGGCTCGTTCCTAGCCAAACCTAGGCATCGTATTCCTATTGCTCTGATACCATCTAATCTGTCACGCCCCGAGATTCAAAAGTGGGTCTAAATTTTTTTTTTTATATCAGAGTTTAAAAAAACCAAGCCAGGGCAATGACAGACCGCCACATATATAGAAGAGTCCCAATCCCCTATGGAATTGAGCCTTTTCTATATATGCACGGCTAGCTTTCACAACAACATCAGAGTAGTCTAAACTACGTACTACTAAAAGATGTTACAACATTTAAACAATTATTTACAATTTTGACAACTTGCTAATCCATAAACGGCTGTCCAGGGTCGATTGCTAACTCGGAACCTCACCAACTCGTCCCGACATCCCAGCACCCGCTCGACCTGAAAAACAGTCACCCGAGGGTGTGAGACACACCGGAGTGTATCCCAGTGGGCACGACGGGCCGGGAAATAGCAAGCCGTACCTACTGGGTACAATAATAAGCGGATAGCAAAAGTAGGATATACTGAAGATAGAAAACGGGTATATAATCTCAGCAGAGTATCATCAATCATGGATTAATCAACTGAGCAGTGTAGTCATATATAGAGCTGATCATGCTATCACTGATAAGACTACAATTAGGAATGAATGATCATGCTATAACTGACAAGCAGGAATGAATATACTGTACTGATAAACAGGAAACAATCATGCTATCACTGATAATCTGGCAAGCAGTAAATGATAAACAAGGATAATGCATCAAAAGTAATCATCACAAATATACCCAATCACTGCCACTTTTGGCCACAAGGGCCTCAGGCTAAATTTGCCATGGAGCATATGACCTCAGGCAACAACCACTTTTGGTCACTGGGGCCTCAGGCAACAACCACTTTTGGACACCCAATCAAGCTATCATAACCCCACTAGGCTCACGGGTCGATCAGACCTCTCTACCGGTAAAGAACACCCACACGGTGGCCAAACCGTCGGTGTGCGTGACGAAAAGCTTGGCTCGACGGCGATCATAATGCTGATGCTCAAACCATGGTCCACCTGACCACATAGACGGCAAGAAGCCGAGGAAAATCCCCACTGGGATACTAGTATAACATGCCACATGCTGAAGTAGTATCTCCTATTCTAAATATGCAGGGAAGAATAGAGACAGGTATAGAACTATGCTAGTGACCAATCAAGCATGGCATGTGTCCAGGAAATGCATATCAACTGTTGAAGAAATCATAATATAACTCCACATGATACACAAGTAACTGCTGGAATGTAAGCACGATATGACAAGCAACTGCTGGAATGTAAGCATGATATATCTCAATATGGTAAACAAGCAACTGCTGGTAGATAAGCAAGTAATAAGAACAGGTATAAACTCAATAGCAATTATTCTGCTAAATCTCAGTCCACGGTCGGTAGACCGGACAGACGGCGAGAAGCCGAGAAAATCCCCACTAGGATATCGATACTGATGCAATTCATGCAAAGTACTGAGACTAGAACTCCTATTCTAAACATACAGTGAAGAATAGAGTATCACGAAAGGCTCATATGTATAATCAGGCAATATAGCTGAAATAACTGAATGCTGGAATGAAAGCATATAGTAAGGCTAAAGCATAGGTTCAGGGTTACACCAAGAACAGGGGTCCAACCTACCACGGCACCCAATAGGGCCGACCTGATAAAACGCGGACCGAAGATAAACCGACCTGTATATAGGAGGAACAACGACTCCACCAGAAGGTAGACGGTCACGATAACCACAAGACGGATCACGGCTGGCTCCTGACGACTGGGCCCTACGATAATACCGGGTGACAACTCAGGATCTATCAAATCCTCACAGTGCATAAGCGCGAATCGACCGTTTCGTCGATTTGCGCAACATTAAGCATATTTAGCTTAACAGGAACTCCAGGAACCCCACTGAAAGGTCAAAACCACTTTAGAACCTTCAGCTAGCTTTTCCACACTGCTACAATTACAGCCAGGCCCCCAGGTTTACTCGGAATGCATTTTATACACTAAATACACACTGTTTTGGCTCGTTCTCATAAACGGAGAATCATTTTTACGAGCCGTCACCTCCAGCAGGTGACATTCGACTTGCTGTACGCCGTGCTCACTCGTTTGTGGCAGCACAATGCCCGAGGAAAACTTCGGGCCATGTATTACTCCTCTAACCTAGCCGAAACACATTTTCGTTTCTTCGGCTCGCCAAATTCCAAAATAAACACGAGCATCGCGTTTAGTGACCCCAAAAACCCCAGGAATACACTGTCGCGGCTTTGCAAGCAGCCCGGACATTGTTTTGTTCCAACATTTCTCTTAGAGGTAAGTTACACCATAACTTTTAATCCATTCAGCATTTTCTAAAACTTTGTATATCAAAGTTACTCTGGGCAATCCCAGGATCCCAGGGCTTGTGCTACTTACAGCCCAACTCTGCTGGATCAAGTAGATCCAAAAACTCGCATTCTTTCAAGTCCACAATGCTCTAACCACTTGTCCACACAGAACCCACTTGGTCTGAAGTGAGCATCAAGCTCAGGGGACATTTTTGAACATCTTTCATATTTAAAGTTTTGTCAAATTCCCTTTTAAAGTTCATTGGGGTATTTCAGCATACACCTAGTGTGCACACTACACAACACACACACAAGCACCATCCCAAACCTGGTTCTCAGCAAATACTGAACCAAAACCTATGAAACTTGGATGGAATTGCTCTACAAAGCTCAGGCATTAATCCCAGCATTTTGGTTTAGCCTTTGCACTCTCGGATTGCCGGTGCCCGAGGTTGAAGACAAGCTTCAAACCTCGAAAATGGTGACCACTCCACTAGAGCTCCTGGACCTCAATATTTTGCACCAGAAGGTGCCATTTGCTTCACTGAAGCTTCCCAAACCCTTGGCCGGCAACGAGACACGGCGGCGGCGCGGCGGAGCAAGCTCCACTTTCGAGCTTAATGGCCTCTAATGGCGAATTCCAACAGAGGCACTTTGGAGTTCTCCAACTTGGATGGAAGTAATCTATGGGACCACAGGAAAATTCCCGACCACCCAAGCCCGGCCGGAGGTGGCCGGAGCGCCGGCGGCCATGCTTGGTCTCTTCTCGGGTTCAACCATGGCCGCACCAATTCGGTGCTGCATGGGTGCCATGCAAATGCATGGGGACGCTCCTCAAGGTCCCAGCAACAATTCTGGGTAGGTGGCTGGCGCCGGAGAAGTCTGCCGGCGCCGGAGCACTAAGCTCGGCCTCAACACAAAATCGGAAAAACTAGGGCATCCGATTTCTTCCAAAATACCCCACCATAAATGCCCAAATTTTGCAGATTTAAACTAAATGCCCTACAGTCCAAGCACCCCGAGTTGAGCCATTTTGGCCAACCGGTTGCAGAGTTCTCTCGAGGCGGAGCAGTTCTAGGTTTCCGGCGAGAGTTGTTTCCCGCCGGCCAACCCGTATGCATGGAAGCTCGGGCTTGTGTAGGGAGCCTTATTAGGACATGGGAAGTCTACTGCAATGGGTCCCGGGGGCTAGAAGCCTTTGGTTTAGGTTCCTTACCTTCGCCGGAGTCGATGAAGATGGGATGAAGCCGGTTATCTTCCTCCCTCTTCGCGCGGCCACGGCTAGCACCAACGTAATCCTCAGACACAAGAGATCACCATGGGAACCACCTAGACCACTCGGATGAAGTTTGGTTCCAACTTCTTCACTCTCTCTCGGATTCACTCTCTAAGGGGTGAAGTTCTTGGCTGCTCTCCACTCGGGCTTGGTCTGGAGGTGAGCAGGGAATCAAGAAGGCTTGAGGAATCACCAGAGTTCAGTGAAACCAATGTTGGAGTTTGCTCGTGCCTCCTCTCACTTCTTCTCGGATTTACTCTTAAAGGACTTGTGTCCTTTGGCCTCCCCAAGCATCCGGGCTTGATCTGGGTGAATCACTGAACCTAAGTGATGCTTGGGGTCCAAGTCTGTCCCCTCGAGTTCCCCCCCCCTTGTGAAGACCAAGAGGCAACACCATTTAATAAAAGATCCTTACGCCAAGTTGCCTCAAACCCAATTCAGACTTAGCCCTATCATCCGAGCTCTTTGCTGTAGGCTCAAAATGCATTTAGGACCCTGTGGTTTAAGTCCCTAAGTTTTTGACACATAAAATATAAACATTCCTTGCAATTTGGTCCATTTTTAGGTGGTTTTCACGCCTTTCGAGAAAATCCGCTTGCCATTTTGCGAAACGGACCTCGCCACGACGTCCGGCTCGTCGAGACCTGTCAGGTAGCGTATTTGTTTGGTTTGCTTGACGCTCAGATAAAAACTTGTTCCATAAAAAACTGTCCAATTTCACAGTTTTCACGCTTCTCGAGATTCCAGAGTTGTCAAACACAATTTTCGACTGCGCCATTGCGTTCAGAACATCGAAAATAGCTAGGATCCATTACTCATACCCCTATGTCAGGGGTTTTAGACAGTGGTTCGGCCAACCGTCGCTCGCGAAGGGTCGAAAATCGCGAGTTACTATTCACACTTAAGTCGCGGGGCCCGTTTTTGATTTCTGATTTCTGGGAAGATCCGACCGTCGGATCGAAAACATATGAATATGAAACTTCTATGTTTCGACGAGACGATCGCAATGGTGATCTCGGATTTTCCAGATCAGACCCCGATCAAAAGTCGACATTTCTGTGTCACTATTGACCCACTAATTGCCCATTTTTGCTACTTTAATAATTCTGAAAATTATTTAAACTTAAATTTTGAATTTTAAAAATTACGGTTACTACAACAAGTTTAACATCAAATTACATATATATGTATCTTCTTGAATAGTACAATTGTATATACAAAGGAATTCCGACCAAATAATATACTAAGTAGATATCTTACTATTTTAGATATTCTATCTAATAAAGACATATATCGTGCACATAAGGATAACACAATAGAATAACAAAACAACTTGCAAAACAACCTAACAACTTGCAATTTTTTTGAATAAATCCTATTTGCTCTAATAGCTATTTTTTTATCTGAGTACAAGGCAAAAATTAAGTCACTGTACAACTATTTATAATTGTTTATGATCCTATGGATCAAAATTAACTTAATAGAAAATGTGAAAACACCGGTGGCTACTAATTAGAGTAAGTGGTCGTTATTCAAAAATGTTACCTAGGTGGTTGATATGGATTGTAAGCACTAATGAACAATTCCAAATTTTTAGTCACCCCTCTATATCTCTTCTCTGAAGCTGTAAAATCTAGATAAATTTGATAATACAGTAAGAACTACTATTTTGAAAAATTGAACAAAAATTTTAGTATCGCAAATAAAAGTTAACCAATCTAAAACTTCTTTTACTAGAATTATATGAAAGCACAAATAAAGCATAAATAATTGAATTTTTCAAAAGCATCCCTTGGATAGCTTTTTTTTATAAAATTAAAGTCTTTAGAATTAAAATTTTATTCTCTAGCCATAATATATTATATATTCTTAAGCTAATGAGAAAAAAAAAATTCTATAGAATATGATTAAAGTATTACCGACTGTATCGTAGGAAGATGAAGGTAAAGGCAAATCCAACAGAAGAGGTGCTAGCTGCTATCGGTGCACGCGATGAAGAAGATGTTGACCCCGTAATACTAGGTAAAGTCGATAATCCTATCATGACCTGAAAAAGAGATATCAATTACAATCAAATCAAATTTACTTGGAGCTAACTCATCATTAAGCAACATAAGAGTAGGTTTCTTTAAGCGAAAATTGGATAGTTGATGTCCAAATAAAGCAGCTTGCTCAAATCGAAATTACCATACACTGAGCTCATGAAAAAGTGAAAGAGAAGCATAAGATTGGTTTACAAGCAGCCATATTCAGATATGTGACACCCCAGTAGTCCCACATCGGATGTGAATGAGATTGTAATTGGATATATAAGAGATATGAATACTAGTAATAATAATTGAGCTTAAACATTTTGGGCTGTGGTGTGGGTCCAACGAGTTATTATTGCTAGTAGGCCGGGTCGTTACATTTGGTATCAGAGCCAATAACTAGCCGGAAGTGTGTAATGAGTCTCGACTGAGCCTAGGTCTAGATGATATGGCTAGCGACACAAGTCTCATATCGCTTGGTGATTTTGGACTGTGCGCGTGTTTGGATTGACGAGGACGTCATGCCTAAACGGGAGGAGCCTGTGACATCCTAGTAGTCCCACATCAGAATTGAATGGGTTTGTAATTGGGTATACAAGAGAAATGACACTAGTAATAATAACCAGGCTTAAGCATTTTGGGCTGTGGTGTGGGCCCAACGAGTTATTATTGCTAGTGGGCCAGGTCATTACAAGATATTATAACTTACCTGATTGATACCATACCTGATTGATACAAAAAATATTAGGATAAATTTCAGAGTGGACGAATTCTAATAGAATTAAAAGAGACTGTTAGTTTTGTTCTTGATATATATATATGTTATTGCATTTATTAAAATCTGAGTGACGGTCTCCATAAGCTTCAGCGAAGAAGGCAAGGCTAAGAAATTCGAAGGGAGGGTTGTTCAGCAATAAGAAATGAAAACTAGATCGATCTCTTGTATAGAGGGTTACACAGAACATATTACGCATCAGCAAATATATTACTCTTATCATTGAATAGATAGCAGATCCTTACTATTGACATGCCACACTAAACATAAAACATGAGATGACATTAATTATATCGTGCAACGCTGACAGTACATTAGTTCGAATTGATTCCAGTATAGGTTGGATCTTCACCTAATTAATTAAAAATTAAAAATCAAATAATATAATAATTTGTTTTTTAAAAAATTAATATTTGGTTAATAGTTCAAATAAATTGTATACGTTCCTACGAAAGTAAAAAATGCTTAAAAATGGAAAAAAAAGGAGGCGGGGGAAATCGATTCCCAACCGCGCAGGGAAACTCCCGCGAAGCTGCTTCATAAAAGTTCCCCAAAGCCAATTAAAATCAACGGCGAGGGTCGTCCCCTACCTCCGCCCTCTTCCCCACCTCCTCTCCCCTCTCCGTCCACCGCCGACGATGACGACGACCTCCATTAGCAGCGGCGGCGGAGACGAAGGCACTTCCTTCCAGCTCCTCCTCTCCTGCCCCTCCGGCCTCCCCCGATCCCGGGTGCGATCCCTTTCTCTCTCCTTTTCGAGCTCCATAAACCCTAGATTCTTTCTTCCTGTTGATTTCCCGCTCGATCTCTGATCAGAGATGTTGTTTGTACGGGAATGGTTGATTTGGATTGATGTAGTAGCTGCTGCTTCGATGGCATCTAGATTTGGACTCTGGTGTTCTTTTCATGCGAATCGATGAACCGTAGATTCTCGATGCTTCTCGATCCAGCTTTGATCGCATCTAGGTTTGGATTTTATCGTCTTATCATGCGAATCGATGAGCCCTAGTTTTTTTGTTCCCTGTCGGTTTCTCCTTTGATCTCCGACCGGCGCCGTTCTTTGTTAAATGTCATTGGAATGTATTGTGGTTTGGATTGCTGTACTAGCTGCAGGTTGGATTAGATGTAGAGTTGGGTCTTAGTGTTCTTGTCATGTGAATTAATGAGCTGATATTTGATTGTGGAATGAATGCTGCTCTTGTTATTGGGACGGGTGGGAAGAATAGCTTATTTCTGACTTTTTTTTCTGCTTACGGTAAATCTTTCCATTTCTAATGGATCAATCGGCGAGTCCGGATTTTGTTATCTAATTGATCATGATTTTATTATCTAATTTAGCATGGCACTGTTGGATCGATAAAAACTTTTGCTCCAATTCTAGAAAACGTAATTAATAATTAGGAATCATACCTGCGGCCACCTTGATGTTTGATCCCGAAGCCATCTATGATTTGATCAAATAGGAAATTCACCAGTGAGGGAAGAAGCCTGCCACTTCCTCTAAGCCCTTAGATTTGAGAGGTGGGTTCACAGACATACACACAACTTGCATAAGAAAGTGGGGACCCATTTCCCATTTAAAGGAGAAAGAAAACATAACGATGTTCTCTTGCCCATCAAAGAGAGACGTTGCGTGCACCAAAAACCGAATCAATAATTAATAATTGACAATAAATACAAGAAATTTACGTTTTAATCCAAAAATCCAATAAAACGTTAAACTTATTTAGGCTCTCTAGATGTGAGCAATGTGGGCCACATTAATTTGGGCCTGCCAGACACATGATTCCACAAAATAAGTTACATGTGGCTAGGCAGAGTACTATTCTGGACTTCCAAAAAATATGTTTATATTATTTTACTTAAATTGCTTGGAAGTTGGAACAATCAATTTTCTCTATAAACCTTTTCCATCTCATAAATAAGTCGTTCACAGAGCAAACCTCAAAGCTGAAACTACTTTGATTGATTGAATCAGTCTCTTTAATTTGATGCTAAGTTCTGTGCTTGTTTATTTCAGACAAGAGAGATTTTTCTATATATGAACTTGCGGATTTCTTTGGCTAGCATGGTGATTCATATATGTAAGCAACAATGTAATACAAAGTTCTTTGAAAGGATCCAATGAAAGGACAAAATAAAAGAATACCTCATTAACCTCCTAGATTCTAAAGTGATTGATGTTCTCTGTGACGTATCATCATTCCTTGGAAAAAATCTATATCGATATGAAAGTACAAAATCAAAGAATGCCTCAGTAAGTCCCAGATTCTAAAGCAATTGGTATTCTCTATGATTTATTATCATTCCTTGTCAAAAATGTTATATCGATATTTCAGTTATTTAGTAGAGACTCCATCAATACATGTTACTAACTTGACAAATCTAAGACACAGACGTGTCTATGATAAATATACTATAATGTCTCTTTCAGGAGTTTTATCTTTTTTTTTGAAAGTAGCAAGATCTCTGCATGACACACGAAGGGGCCGTTTGTTTACTGATTTGCAGCATTCTTTGGGTGCTTTACTTTTCTATTTATAATGGTTGCCACTATGCAACTCTGATAAAACTTCCAACCCATAAAAATGTTATGTTCAAGTAGAAATCTCGTTCCCATGGTTGTCACACCCTGAGACAACCTATTTGGTCGGTTCGGTGCGCACACAGACCCGCCGAACGGATAGAGTCTCTCCTGTATGTCCAAGGCGTCAACAAAATCGATACATTTAATTTCAAATAATGAAATACAACACAACACAACTTTGCAAAGAGAGAGAATATTATGAGAGCGAGAAAAGTAAACTTATCTAAACAGTTTGACATTCACATTTATATCCATAAACATTATATATTTACATTTTATTTCCCAAAATAAAACCTATAGAAGTTTTTTCTCAAAATGGAAAGTTATACATCATCTACTACATGTAATACAAAAGGTGACCTATACAAGGAGGTCAAGCTACCTAGGGTGCAACGTCCTTATTGCGGTCCTGCATCGCTACGCTCGGGATGGATCTGGTGAGAACTAAAAGAAAGTTTTTAGTAAGTTCGGCCGCCACTCAGGCGACTTTCCCACTAGGTCTAATCAAGGCATAAATAAGGCGAGAGAATAGGAAAGCAGTAAAGTATCTACACTATATAATACGAAAGGAACAATTGCTACTATGCCTTGGTACAATGCCTTAGACCCAACTCTACATGAACGATCCGTTGATCTTTCAACCCAACCTAATCCCAAGCGCTCGTCTCAACCATGTGGTCTAAGACGACACACCTCTATCACTATCCACAAAAGCTAACCCTGAACATGTTTCGACTCTCTACATGATCGTGAGATGCCACCCAATCCATATTCTTTCATTAGGTTATCGTTTAACATTACGATGCCACTCAAGCCACAACATCAAGTTCTTGTTTACTATCACAATGCCACTCGAACCATGAAACCTAACGAAAATTCATGAAATCTTACTTTACTAACTTGGCCAACATGGTTAAGAAGTTTGATCCACCATTAGAGAACTCCTCCAAGTTTCTTCTCCAATTTATTCAACTTTGAGGAAAGATTACTAGAGAGGGAGGGAGAGATTTGAGAGAGTGAGAGAGTGTGAGCTTGAGTGAAGGCCCTTCTCTCTTGAACGTGTGTGTGTGTGTACGAGTAAGAGAAGAAGAAGAGAGAATAAAGGTGGTTGAGTATACATATAGGCCACAATAGTTGTAACTTATAGTTCAGCTTAGATTTGATATAATACTTTCCGCCGGAGCTCTTCTGAACGTCCGTTTGCGCTCAAATTTGACAGACAAACTCAATTTAACTTAATTTGTTATAATTTATCGTAAGTTTTCAGTTTGGTTCATTTTTTGGTCCCCGAAAGTCCTGCCGACTTAAAATCGCTAACGAATTTTTCTTTCACTACTCGGGTATTAGAATGACGTGAAACTTTTATTCTGACCTTAGAACATTATTACGGACCACCACAAAAAATTTCATAACTTTTCGCCACTGTAAATTTCTGCTGAAATATAAACTGTTCCTTACATAAAATTTTAAATTTTCTTTTCTTATTCTAATTTCAGCACAATTAATTTCTAAATTATCTTTTACTTCTCGAACTCCAATAAAAATAGTATCTCACACTATTTTTATTTATACTTGCTTATATACTGAAAATCCGATATAATACATTCTATCCCCCTTAAAAAAGTTTCGTCTGCGAAACTCAGATTCATATCTTAGCCCGAATTGTCGAACTAACGAGGGTATCACTTCTCCACTGAGCTCCCAATTTTTCAGGTAACTCACAATTTTCATGATTACCACGTTGGACCTCAATTTAGAATTATGCGATTCCGTAATCTCTTCATTTTACAAGCAAGGTTCAAATCCAAGTATACCTCGCAGGTCACATCCTCTTGCAGCTCTCGGTGCTGAATCAAAGGGCAAGAATCGAATCACGGACCTACTTGTAGAGTGTGGATACACGAGTCGCCTTGTGGACTCCTGTCAGCTCCGGGGTAGCGCTGGTTGTTATGTCAGCGTCTCCACGCACTCCACAACCTCACACAATTTATAGTCTCAGGGACTTAGTTCGCCCTAAACCTCATACCACTTCACCCATCACTCGGGTGGCACTTTCAAGGAAATGCGATCACCTATTGCGAATCTCAAATTCTTGCTGGCGCTTATCTGCACAGCTTTTCCTTGTCGGTCTCGCGTTGTCAATACGACAAATTTCATTAACTCTATTGAGTACTACATTCTCTGTGAGCTCGTCCTCTAGAAATCCCAACATTTTTGTCGTCGGCAAGGCCCACCGAGGACTAACATGGGTATCATCCACATCCTTTCACTAAACAGGCCCGTTATCTTGGCCCATTCGAGAGTCTACGTCACATAGTACAACTTTCCATCACATTTTCCGTTCCATTGCGGAGCCTATTTTGATCCGTTCGTTAGCATTGCTCACAAGCAATATCATTGGTGCTTTCTTTTCATCACGAGTGGGTCCTTCCACACACGTAGACTTCCAGCTCCACAATGAGATGGCGCACTTCGGCACATCCTCAAGTAGTTACTCACTCACTCTGGAGTGTAGTTCCCCTCTCCCACGTGGCTTTTACTATCCCAACGCCTTACAAGGAACACGTTGCTTTGCTTCTATGCCACAGGTTAACATGATGTCATCATCAAGACGAGCACGTACGAACACCTCGTTCGTAAATCCAATTTCGCTTTCGCTAGGCTTGTGGTTTGGCGACCTCACCATTCGGGTGAGCAGTATGACCGAGCCTTCGCTCTTTTGGTCACTACTCTCAACCTTCTTGCACATTACTAACGCTCTCACCATGAGAGCCCTCGGATAACCACTTATCTCGGATCACTGTAGGAAAGTCCACAGACCTATGATCCTACGTAGGCCTACAACCTAAAATTCAACTCGACACCGTGCAACACTCTCTCGCTCGCACGCGTAGACCCAATCATATCACGATGGTGTCCTCATTTTGAACTTCGCGCACACATCCCTACCCAAGGGGTAATCAAATCCCGAACTATTTCAAATCCCATGTCTGGATTATATCTACACCTTCGGTGTACTAGTAACCCCACACGTGGCACTCCACATTTCCGGGTCATAGCTCGTACTACCACCCCGATCATAATTTCTATCGAGCCCTACCCTCAGGTCTCGGGCCGCTGTCATAAACAACCGACTACGCTTGTCCATATAACCCCAGGCTCCACAGTCCATGCATGGTCCAGGCATGGATCGTCCTTACGCAATACCCGCTAATCGTAGTCATACGACTAAGACGCTCCACTGAGCAACACACGCCTCCATTGGCTCCTAAGCACCTAGCAGGGGCCACCAGCCCTTTGAGAAGTTCTTGGCTTCCATCCCACTTAGCAAACGCTCCAGTGCTCCTGCTAACAAACTCTCTTGGCTGAAAACGAGCCCATGCTTCACGAGCATCAATACTACCGAACGCACTACGCCTCTAGTCTTTTCAGTTCCGACTGTGAGCATTAAGCCACTTTGCTTAAGCACCTTTGCAATCTAGGTGCACTTTCTCATTTCGGGCTAAGGCACCACAAGACCAATTCATCCAAGCTTGGAGATTGTCGCATCAATTCTACGGTAGTAATTTCACTTCAACTGCCAATCTGCGGAATGACGTCCGGAAACTGTTGGACTATCAAACAATCTTCAAGTATCACGACTCGATTTCGTAATTAATAATCCCTATTGCCTTGAGAGTCAGTCCATTCATTCCTATCAACACCTCGAGCCTTTTTCTTGGTTCCAAAACAAGCAGATTTGCCGGCACCATCTAACCACCTACCTCCAAAGGATTCCAAAGCTAGAGAACGACCTTATGTCGTTCATTTCTTTGTACACAATGTCGCTACTCATCATAAGACTCCTTGTGAGTCATCTCATACTTAGCTTTAGGTCCAACTTTCATGGATAGCTAGCAATTCGTTCTCAGTGAAACACCTTATGTTCCAACTATCATTTGACTGATCCCACTTCACATTACCTCATGGAGAGTCGAAAAAGGTCTGCCACTCTCTAATTGGTAAGTACTTGAGGTGAATGAGATCATTCCTCCAAATACCACACACGGAGTCGAAAGATCGTCACTGGATACTTCCGGGAGGTCACAATATCATTCATGGTCACAATGTCATTCATCACGATACCCAAGTTCGACGACTTCAAGGTTATTACATATGTCCATCACACATCCAAGTGCTCCTTAGCTCATGTCCAACCTAGAGCCCTCATATCATCAAATTCTCCTTAAGTTCCAAAGCCACCATTTCTACATCCTAGGTTCCATCCTAGGTTAGATCCCACATGTATCTTGGCCTAAAATCTAAGGCCTACATGTCATTACATGCCTTAATCATTTGTCCCATTTTTCATACAAGAGGGTCAAAATCTTTTTTCCTCTTGGCACACAACCAAATCATATTTATTATCATCAGCCAACAAGGCATACTACTACTCTCCAAGAAACTAAAGACAAGGGAAGATCAAACCACTTCGAA
>CM055079.1:7580809-7610631 GCA_029204045.2 Tillandsia leiboldiana
AGAAAAAGAGAAAAAACTCACAAAACTTTCGTCAATCCCGCTCACAACGGCCCCACGACACCCCGGCAACCACAGCCTCGGCGTGCGCGCAAACAGCTCGCCGACTACCAAATCCGAGCTCGCTCGCCGCCCGCTAAACGCAGCAGCCGCGCCAAAAAGCGCCGCTATATGCGGCAGCCGCGCACTGCGCGCGCCTTGCGTCCAAGTACAATCGCCACGCGGCGCTCCTGCGCGCTGATGCTGCGCCCCCACGTGGCACCCCCAGCGTCAGGCCGCGCGGCCCCTGCGCGCTCGCTGTCGGCCGCGCGGCGCGCTTGCGTTCACGCACCTCGCATGGGCCAGCGCCCGGGCCGGCTCCCAGGCAGCGGCGCCCTGCGCGCTCCTGCGCAGCGCCCAGCGCGGCGCATGGGCCCGCCGCGGCGGCGCCCGGCCCACTGCGCGCGCCTCCTGCGTGCGCCCCGCAGCGCGCGCCCACTTTCGGTGCGCGCCCGCCTGCAGCGCGCGCGCTCCCTTGATGCGCACCACCAAAGCGCACCAAACCCAAACTATCGCCTCCCACACAAGACAACAAGTCCAAAACCCCCTCCAACCTCAACCAAGCTAAATACAAAATCATCAACCGAAAAATTCAAACCAAGGCCTCTACAAAAAACTGCTACCACCCTGATCGAGGCTCGGCGCGCTCCGCTCGTCGCGCTCTCCGCTCGGCTTCACGCAGGGGTCACCACCACTTGCCTTAGTCATTTCTCCCTCTTTTTCCTCCTCTTTTCTCTCTCTTCCCACATCATCTCTCTTCTTCGCCTTTTTCTTTCTTACTCTGTTTCTTCCATTTTACTCTTGCAGGTTGGAGGAGAAGAGGGTGACGTGGCTACTTATAGTGGATGGCTAATATTAAGGGTGGATGGGATAACAATTAAATATTCCCCAAATCAAAATATCTAACTGCCTTATATCCATATCCACTAATTCCTCTCCTCTATTCACTAATTTCTTTTCTTTTCTTTCCATCTCTAATTCATTACATACAAAAATTATCCAAATAATTAAATTAATTAATTAATCCTTTTTAGCCAACTCCAAGTCACTTTTTACCCTCGGGGCCTCCGCACCAGTCCGGAATCTCCCGAACTCCGCTGTAATCTGAAAATACACATGTCCACAGCTTTCCCAACTCAAAAAGCTCAACTGTGAGTCGGTGTGCTCAATCCAAAAACTGGCTCCAAAGTTGCCAGTTCCAACTCACTCGTCACTTTTCGTCTTCGGGTCCTCCGCGTCAGTCCGAACCTCCCGAACTTCGCTGAAATCGAAAGTACAAACCCGTTCCAAGTAGTTCCCAATTTTCTGCATACCACAGTGGGTCGTGGCTTCACAAAATCAGACCTCCATCGGCGCACAATGCCCGGAAAACTCCGATTCAAGCTGGGGCTTCCGTATTGATCCGAGTCAACCCGAACTCACCTGTAAACACATATGGAACACGCACGAGGCAATTTCTCGCACCCACGCCATCTTGCGAGGTCGTGCGCTATCCGAAATCCCGTATTCTACACTCTCCCCTCCTGAAAAAGGGTTTCGTCCACCGAAACCAGAATAAATCCATACTCAGGAGGGTGTCTTAATACGGCGACAGGGACAGGAATACTCAACTCATCCTCCGGCTCTCAGGTGGTCGTTCTCACTCATCATGATGGCTCCTCTGAACCTTCGCCAAGGTATAACCCGACTGCCCAAATCTTCTGTTCTCACCAGCAAGAAGTGCATCGGTTGATCCTGATAACTCAATCCCTCGTCCAATCCAGGAAGTGAAATCCAAACATGCCAAGGCTCAAATACGGTTCTTCCAGCCAGATAATTACTCGCGATCAAATTCCCCGCGTAATCTCAAATCTATAAATAACCCTGCGGCTGGTGGCTTCCATCCTCAGAACATGGTCTCCAAATCCAAACTCCAAGCCTCTACTACACAACTCCTTCGTTGCTCCTTAGCACCCAAGGGCAAAATTCCCCAAATAACTCTCATATCTAATCAATAGGGGAGGAAGTTCATCTTCCGAACATTCCCAAATTTCCACTCACCAATCCTCCAAGTTCCAAAAGTGCAATCACTGATCGAACACCTCATTCCAAGGTTGCATTGCCCGCCTAGCAAGGCGTACTGACCATGAAAGTCTCGCCGGATAATGAATACTTAACAATCATATAGCACCAATACTCTGTCCACCGGCGTTGCCTCAACAAATCCCCCTGAGTAACCAAATACTTCCAGTTCGAGGGTCTAGGGATAACTCCGTACTCTCTCTATCACACAATAGGCTAAGGCAAATACCCAAACGCATCACTCTTCGTTGGGTCGACTGTTACTCTGGCCGCTGAAATCACATGGCCTAATCCACAGAACCTTTGAAAGTCCAAAAAAGCAGGCTCTCTAAAACTTGACATCCAACTTCTTCTCTCTCGGAAGTTCCAGCACTCTCTCCAAGTGCTCCTCAGGCTCTATGTCGCCTCGAAAATAAATCCAAATATCCATGACCGTTACGGCGACCCACCGTCCAAACACAGCTGGAACACTCGATTCTTCAAATCCTAGGCGGCAGGGCATCAATCAATCCTTGACTGTGCGGCAAGCTCAAAATGCCCCTACCGGGGTCCTGAACACTATCAGGGCATAGCCCTCGGCTGTAAGGTTCCATAAAGCAATCAAACTCACAAGGGGCATCTGCCGAAATACACTCCAAACCTGTCTGTTCTCAAATCATCAAGGAAACCCTCACTATGTGTACCCACAACGTGCACTAGGTTACACAGACCTCTCGATCCATCAGATCCCGTAACTGCCGCTATCAGCTCTCTTTCTGCCTCACACAGAGACACTCCAAGAGGTGCTACTGAGTCGGCGCGGTTTCCAAAACCACGTCAATCACTATCGTGATCTCAATCTCACTAAACAGCGGCTTCAACATCAGCTCAAGTAGACTCACACCCGGGATCACCGGGCGGTAAGGATATTCTTTAGTCTCCGGTGCCGCCGTAGGCACCTCCTCCTCAATCGCTAACAAAGCGATACGACCACGACTCAACCTCCGTCGTGCTCTAGCTTCCTCAATAACACACTCCTCCTGACCAGGTCTACGGAGGTCATTGTCCTCTCTCGACAATCCATGGTAGCATAACATTGGGGTGACCAATCCCTATCCAACCTTATATCAACATCCCAAAGCTGATGTAGACCAAAACTCAATGGATCAAATCCAATGTCCTACCTACACTGGGTAGGACTGGCAACACTCATCCATGTGCTATACGTGATCTGGAACCTAATCCTCACGTGCACAAGCCAACAGTCCCATCTTTGGCCCACGCGAAGCTACCCATGCTTTTCTGAAATACACATGAGCGGTGTCGGCATCAACCAAGCTCTAACTCTGATGACTACAAGAAAACCACACCTGGTGAGACGCGATCCACTATCCTGGCGCTCTCCAGCCGGCTGCCCAAACTCAACAAATAGATGCTGGTGGCCATCGCTCTAACTGCCTCGGCATCACGGCTCCATCTGCCTGTCGGTACATCGGATGAACCTCTTCATCCCCAAGGGGTAGTGGGGGTGCCGTCACAAGCGGCAAAACCATGAGTACTATTATGGGACACTCTGCCTGAAAATATCCTGTCACTACTGCTGGTGCCTCGACGGTCGAGTACCTCCTGGTCTCTGTCTCCCCTGAGACTCATGACCCCGAGACTGGAATCATGGCAACCTCGATCCACTCAACTATCCCAAAATCCGACGATGCTGGACGTCTCTCACTGGAGCTGGTCCCTCGCTCTTCGTCCCTCTTGGACGTGATCAGTGATCCTCAGTCAATCCAACGAGCATGCACAATCACTGCATCTAGAATCGGCGCTCGCCGAGAATGCACAAGATGATAAATATCTCGATGCAGTCCCTTCTCACACATGATCAACCTTCTGGGCCTCATCCTGGGCAACATGGGGCACACTACTCATCAATCATAGAAACTTGCTCCTAGTCCTCCACTACGCTCCCGGTGGTCCATCGGGATGAACCCGACGCCACCAACTCTCGGCGTCCCTATCCAGAAGTGCACAACCAAGTGCATCAGATGCTTCTCCTGGATGGTCAAATCTTTAAATAACTTTTTCCATAGCAGTAATCCAGTTCTCGGCCTCCCAAGGCTCCAAACTCGGTCCCAAAATCGGCAGGGGATGGAACTGGATGAAGTACAACCACCGGTCAGCAAACTCTCGCTGCTGCTACACCACTCCCGGTGCGATCAGGGCCGAAGTCGACGATGTCGCGGCCGGAGGTACTACTGGCGATACCCCAGGAGATGCTCTCTGCTCAAGCATGCGCCTCACGCACTCCATGTTCTCTTCCTGGCGCCGCATCGCCTCAGACATCTGGGCTACCTGGGCCCATAACTCTCAGACCTTACTCTGCTCTGTCCATTCAGCCTCACGCTGTTCGGGCTCCTCATCCAAGGTCGAACACGTCTTCACCGCCGCACGGCGTCTCGGAGGCATCAAAACCACTGCAACAGAACAAACATTAGGACCAAGAACTCTCTCGACCCAATCAAGCGAAAGTCTAGAACATGTTACCCATACTAAAGTATTATGTTGTCTGCAGCCAATATAATCATCTTTAGAGAAATAATATGTAAGATCACTCGCCCCAATCCTCTGGGGGAGGTACAAACTCAATCAGGACTCTCGCTAAAGTCACGTCTCTCACGACAGTCATCCTACTGTCCAACCAATAGCCTAGGGTCTCTAACTCCTCAACGACCTATATTCCTAGGCTCTGATACCACCCTAATCTGTCACGCCCCGGGGTCGAACTGCGACCCGGGCTCGCCAACAGATCTGCCGTCTGTACGGAAACTGTCGCACAGACGAAGCGTCAACCCTGCAAAAGATCTATAGCTAAACATGTATCAGAGCTGAAAAAGAACTAATAGCTACCGAAATCAACTGAACATCTGGATAAATAAAAATCCTCAATACAAAGTCCCTCTCAACTATAAAAAGTAAATACAATCCTCACTGATCCCTCAAAATGTCCAGTACAAAAGTGGAGACATAAAAATATACCGGGTACATCTACCTTAGACTCTCAATGCTGGTAAGGAACTAATCGGCCGCGTCCTCACCTCGATCTGCTGTCTCCGTGCGAACCAAGCCGGAACAGCTACCTCAAACCTGTCACCGCAGCGGGTGTGAGATCTACTGCAGAAGGCGGATCTCAGTGGGTACCGTCCCAATATCCACGGTATGCCCACTAAGTCTACTGGAGGCAAAACAGATAGATATGCAGATAGATAGAGAATGGGTAAGCTGAAAGAAAACTACAGCTAAAATATCTCAATCATAAGGCTCAAGAAACTCTACCCATAACATGATATGCATACACCCTCTACTGCTAAGATGCCTCAGTAACAATGCTCAAAGGAAAGAAACCCATCTAAGAACATAATATGTAACCACCCGCTCACATCACCCAATCTCAATGACTGCCAAAACTGGCTCAGTCCAGCCTGCGCCTGTCGTCTAGGAACGCACCTGCCCACTACCACGCATCCACAAGAGGACGGGATTTACGTGGGGCGTCCTAAACTGACTATCTCAATCTCACGCAAAGTGACCCCATGGTAACTCGGCCAGGGGTATCAAGCGACCACTAGTATATCAACTAGGCGCATCATCATCTCATCATCAACACGCACCCGGGGCGTAACTCGAGGGGAGCGACCCCAACGAGCTCAAGTATCTCATCAGTCTCAATAAGCGGCACATGCAGGCTATGGTCCACGATCAAACAGATCGGCAACTCGATGCTCAGAAGCACAACTTAGTCGGGAAAAGACTCCACGACTCAACAGGAAATGCCCAAATCCTTGCATAATCTGTCGGAGAACCCTCTACGACTCAATCTGATAATGCACAACCCATGGCTAAGTCGGGAAACCTCCACTATCAAATCAAAGATACATGACTCATGATCTAGAATAATCTCCTCAATCTACAAGGAAGCTCAAATCCACATGACACTAGAACCCATCCCAAAACTCAAAAAGGGATCACTCGGCCCCCGGGCACGAGGTCTAATGCACCCTGAACCTATGCCATACCTCTGGCAAACATCTGTTTTAAAAACCACCTTTAAAAATGCTGATTTTTTCTTAAAACGGCTTTCTCGATTTTTAAAACGATCAGAGTGCAAAAATGATGCCAACAGAACATGCAGTCTAGTGTCCTATAGTATCAGGAGTATACTAAAAATGATCCGGGGTTCCAATAAATTTTACAGAAAATTCCAGGCAACTATCAGATTTATAAACAGTGAAAATAACATGTTAAATATGATCAAATTGCATTCAGGAGCATTAAGGGGCATTCCATACATTTTGGAGAAATTCCAACCCACCTGGAATGCTTTCCGCAGGCAACGCTGAAGTCGGGGAAGTGCCGAATCCTCAACTGACGAAAATTCCGAATATCGCACCGCGCGCGCACACTGTCGCGAACCACAGAAAAATCCCCCGGAAGCTCAAATGAATCACTCGAGTCCTCTACGGTTTCCTGCGCGCATCCGGCTTACTCAATTGTCTACTCACAGTGTTCACAAAACTCAAGTACACTACAAATCCACCACCCAAGCACCACATTAAGCATTTGCCCACACTAATGAGTATGTGCTCACACAAACACAATTATTCCCATCCACCTACTCACAGCACATACACAGCCAAGCTTCAGCACAAATTAAACAAGGTACTCACAATCCCACAGTACACACACACTTCATACATACCTCCTCCATTACTTCACAAAAAACCACAGCACACTTAAAAAGCTCCAATTGCACGCACACACACACACAAGTCCACATAATATCTGCTCACTAATTAATAATGCTCACTTACACAAAACTCACTGTACGCTATAAAAGGATTCTCTCTTCTCTGAGCTCAACAGTCCACACCAAAAAACTCACACTAAGCTCCAGCACAAACATAATCCACAACACAATTCTTATACTCACAGCCCACTACAAGTCCCCATCAACACCACAAAAACACAATTCTACAGCATCCTGAACATGCCTGCAGATTTCGCGGCAACTCCTGTTACGGAATTTGAGTTGGCGTAGTTTCGTGAAAGTCTCAAGTCTTGAAGATTGAAGGTGAAGAAAGTTGGATCATTTAACTCAATCTCAAGAAAGAAGAATTCAAAAGGATTAGGTATGTTTAACTAAAGATTTTGTGTGATCCGAATACTTCTTGTAGTGTAGAAACACTTGGAAGAATCTTTCATTGCATAAAAATTAAAAACTGGACTTGGGACATGTTCAGGATCCGGATCAGGTTGTTCGATCCGGATCCCGAAGGTGGTTCGTTCATACACCAGTTCAATCCGGATCGTAGCCTCTCTTGATCCGGATCCCGAACACTGAGTTTACCATCTTCCTTGAACGATCCGGATCAGGCTTCGCAATCCGGATCCCGAACGTTGATGTTTGGTGAACTGTATGAACGATCCAGATCAAGCACTTCGATCCGGATCCCGAACCTTCGTTTTTCTGGAATTACCTGACTCGTTACGACGATCCGGATCACAGCTAATCCGATCCGGATCGCCGTCCGTAAAATTTCCAGAAATGTTAGGTTTTTGATTCTTATCTCCTTCCTAGGGTTTCTAACCTATAAATAGACCCTATGACTCTTTTTCTAGGGTTAATCCAAAAAAAGAGGCCGAAAATAAAAATAGCCGTCATTTTCATATATACGCCTCTAGATCCACATATAGAGAAGAAAGGAAATCATTAGAGAATACTCTATGTTTCTTCATCTATATTGATTAGTTTGATTCTAGGTTTTCATACTCACATCTTGAGTTGAATCAAACTAATGAATACTTAGATGGTATTTCCGATCTATCTTTGATCTAAGTATTCGGCGGATCATCACCACCAAAAACAACGATTTACCCCAAAAATCGGCGCGTGGATTCGCGTGTCCTTGTGGATTCAAGGTTCAACCGCTCTCGTGGATTCGGAGCGAGGCACGTTCGTGGATTCGAAGGGTGCTATTGGGTGAAGACCGTGGATTCGGTCGGACGTCGTGGATTCGACGTTGGACGCCGTGGATTCAGCGTTGGGCGCAGATCGTGGATTCGAGAAGCATCGTGGAGCGAGCGGAGAAGATCCTCTAGGAGCGTATGGAAAAGGTTGAGTCGTAAGTGTGTACGGTAAATCACCTTGTATGTGTTTTAATTCTAGTGGATTTCTGCCGTGTTATCGGTCCCGTGGTTTTTTACTCCGGTGATGGAGTTTTCCACGTAAAAATCTTGCGTATTATTTTATTTCCGCATTGGGTTTTTATCGCAACGATTTTTGAGTGTTTATACGTTTACACCTATTCACCCCCCTCTAGGTATTTTTTTCCCCTATTTAGATCCTTATTACATATAACCCAACAAGTGGTATCTGAGCGGGAATAGGGTTGTAAACAATGGTTGAAGGTGGAAACATCAACCGACCCCCGTTCTTCGATGGAACAAATTATGCGTACTGGAAAGTGCGGATGAAAGCCTTTTTAATTTCCATCGACGAACGGGTGTGGCAATCAATTGAATTAGGATGGTCTAATCCAACTGAATTTATTGGTGATGTTCACACCTTAAAACCTAGGTCGAAATGGACCAAGGAAGAGTTAGATTCATCTTCTTATAATGGCAAGGGAATTAATGCTATTTTTAATGCCTTATCTCAAACTGAATTCTCTCGCGTCTCGGCATGTGAGACTGCGAAAGAAATCTGGGATGTTCTTCAGGTTACACATGAGGGAACTAACCTCGTGAAGATTCAGAAACTGCAAATGCTTACGAGCAAGTTTGACTCTATCTTGATGGCAGAAAATGAATCTTTCACAGCTACTATACTATTGCAAGATATCGTAAACTCATGTGCTAACCTGGGAGAGAAGATTCCAGAATTTAAGATTGTAAGAAAGATCTTAAGAACTCTTCCTGAACGATTTCGCCCAAAGGTTACTGCCATTGAAACTATTAAACACCCGGACGAAATACGTGTAGAAGAATTAGTTGGTTCATTACAAACTTATGAAATGACATTTACTACTAACAATTCTTCTGGAAAGGCATCCACTTCTAAGTCTTCAGGTTATGCGTTGAAAACAACTAAGGAAGAAGACGCGAATACATCCTCCTCAGACGATGACGAGAATCTTTCTATGGAGGAATTTGAGAAGCAGCTCGCTCTCTTGACAAGGAAGTTTCGCCGCAACTTTCGAAGGGGTAATTCAAGCAAATCTCCATCCTTCGGAAAGTCGAACAAAGGCAAGGGTACTTCAAGTTACAAGTCAAGAAAGCAAGAGAACTTCTCAAAGGATAAGAAAAGTTCAGAGGACAACTACAATGCTTCAAATGTCGAGGCTACGGCCACATTGCAACGGAGTGTCCCTAACAAGTATCCGGCAAAGAAGAAGGCGATGCAAGTCGTCACTTGGGATGACAACTCAACGTCAAATGAGTCGTCTTCGAGTGATGAAGAAAAGAGCTCCACCGCATTCCACGCGTCCGTATCTTCACCCTTCATGTGCTTTATGGCAAGTACATCCGAGTCGTTGTCCAACTCCACTGTTGAAAAGAATGCAACGGACAATGAATCGGATGATTCGGAAGGTGAAGATTTTGCTCTAGCCTACCACAGACTTTTGAGGGATTCAAAGAAAGTGGCTAAGCAAAACAAGAGTTTGAGAGGGAGAGTGCATGATCTCGAAGAAGAAGCAAAAAGAGCGACTTCTCTCTCAAACGCTCTTGAAGTGGAAAGGGAAAACCTGATAAAAGCAAATGTTTCCCTTCAAGAGTCCAATGAGCAACTTGAGAAGGAACATACAAATCTGGTGGATAACGCGAATCACTTCTCAAAGCTCTACAACGAGGCTCGACAGGATAACCTGGAAATGACAAAGACCATTTTCCAACTCAAGAATGACTTACAGCGATTCTCTTCAGGAAGGAGTAAGTTGGATAGACTTCTTGGTCTTGGTCAATCAAATCGGTTCGGCCTCGGATACACTCAAACTGGAAACAGTCCAAGTTCGAGTGGGACAGTTTTTGTGCCTCAGTCGGTATCTCCTCCTCCGACACCGGAATTCAAGACAGACAACGACAACAAACCTACTTCATCCTCTTTGGGATCGTAAAGATCTAAGGTATGTTTTCGTTGTGGTGTTTCAGGGCACATAAGAAGATATTGCAAGACGGGAGTCGAACGCTCATCTCAAACACCTCTTGCAACAACTACCAAAAGGCTCCTCCCCGGAAATCAAAGCAAAACTTTTCAAATGAAAAGAGACTTGGTAGTTCATCGCGCAAGACGATTTCATCAAGGAGCAACAATCGCTATAACAAGACGCTTTCACCTAGGCATATAACTTCACGACCATTACCGACGCTCTCCAAAAAGGTTTGGGTGCGCAAAGGTGAAATTTTCTCTTGTCTTGTTTCCAATGTTTCCTTGCATGCATATGATAGTTCGTCTTGGTATCTGGATAGCGGGTGTTCCCGTCATATGACCGGTGACAAAAATAGTTTTCAAAATCTTGAGAAAATCTCCGGAGGACACGTTGTTTTCGGAGACGGTCGATCTTCCAAAATTGTTGGAAAAGGGACGGTAGCTATTCCGGATGGCCCGATTTTGAAAAACGTCTTATTTGTTGATGGCCTTAAGACTAACCTCATAAGCATAAGTCAACTTTGCGACAATGGTTTTTCAGTTAACTTTTCATCTGTTGAATGCGTTGTAACTGATAAGGACCATGTCTTCTTTTTAAAAGGGGTTAGATCTGAAAACAATTGTTATGTTGTTCCTAATAAATTTTTTGAGAATTGTAACTTAGCCGCTTTGAATAATGAAACTCTTTGGCATGAAAGGCTAGGTCACTTAAATTTTAAGGAACTTACTAGAATCTCAAACAAGGACGTGGTCAAGGGGGTTCCAAAACTTTTATTTAAACAAAACGTTGTGTGTGGTGGTTGCCAAAAGGGTAAACAGTCTAGGACTGCACACAAGAACTTGAACCACGTTGGTACAAAACGACCCTTGGAACTTTTGCACATGGATTTAATGGGGCCGACCCGTCAACCATCTTTGGGAGGTAAATGGTATATTTTTTTATTGGTTGATGATTTCTCTAGGTATTCTTGGGTAGCATTTTTAAAAGAGAAAGCTGATACTTTTGATTCTTTTCACGAGATCTGCCTTCGTATTATGATTGAAAAGAATGAAAAGATCATTCGTGTTAGAAGTGATAGAGGTGGAGAATTCATTAATTCAAAATTCATTGACTTTTGTACTTCAAACGGTATTAAACATGAATTCTCGGCACCCTATACACCTCAGCAGAATGGTGTTGTTGAGCGCAAAAACAGGGTTGTACAAGAGATGGCGCGTGTGATGCTTCATAGCCGGAATTTACCGCTACATTCTGTCTATGTCATTAATAGAGTTTACTTGCGCCCAGGAACTTTAAATACACCATATGAGCTGTGGTTTAGTAGAAAACCGGATATCAAATACTTTCGTATCTTCGGGAGTCGATGTTACATTTTACGTGACCGTGAAAATCTTGGAAAGTTCGGCTCTCGAAGTGATGAAGGGATCTTTTTGGGTTATTCTACGAATAGCAGAGCATATCGAGTATTTAACATTGAATCTAAGACGATCGTAGAATCTATAAATGTTAAAGTAGATGAAGCTTTTCACTTTGGATCTGGAAAATCTACCCTCGATATCTCTCTAGATGATGATTCTCCTGCTAGTGCATCTTCTCATGATAATACTTCCAATATTAATGATGCATCTAATGGCTCTTCTAGTTTATCTGATGTGCAGGAATCATCTCATGTATCTCCGAGTACTCCGTTTCAACAAACGTTACGAATCTCCAAGGATCATCCGAAATCGAACATCATTGGAGATCCACAAGAAGGAGTTAGAACTCGGAAGCAGTTGGTTTGTGGATTCGCTTGCTACGTATCTCTAATCGAACCAAAGAACATAGATGAAGCTCTTCAGGATGACTACTGGATTAAAGCAATGCAGGAAGAGCTCCATCAATTTGAGCGAAACAAAGTCTGGGAATTAACGAAGCCTCCAAAGCAACATAATGTGATAGGTACCAAATGGATCTTCAAGAACAAGAAAAATGAGGATGGTACTATCATCAGGAACAAGGCACGATTAGTTGCTCAAGGTTATTCTCAAGTAGAAGGTATAGACTTTGACGAAACATTCGCCCCTGTAGCTAGACTCGAGTCCATTCGTATACTATTTGCTATTGCTTGTCATTTTAAAATCAAATTATTTCAAATGGACGTTAAGAGCGCATTTCTAAATGGTTTTTTAAATGAGGAAGTTTATGTGGCTCAACCGAAAGGTTTTGTAGATCATAAACAACCTAACCATGTTTTTCGTTTGAAAAAGGCTCTTTACGGTCTGAAACAAGCACCGCGAGCATGGTACGAAAGGTTAACAAAGCACCTTTTGGAGAAGGGCTATACTCGAGGGGGAGCTGATAGGACTCTCTTTGTGAAGCATTATCAAAGCAATTTTATTGTAGCACAAATCTATGTCGATGACATTGTATTTGGCGCAACAAGAGATAATGATGCTTCTAAATTCGCGGAGACCATGGAAAGCGAATTTGAGATGTCCATGATGGGCGAATTGACTTATTTTCTTGGATTGCAAATTAAACAAAATGATGAAGGTATTCACTTGAGTCAATCCAAGTATGCAATGGAGTTGGTCAAAAAGTTTGATCTAGAAAATTGTAAAGATTTTCCAACTCCAATGGGAACTAGCCACAAGGGACTTGGAAGTGAATCACATAGTGAGAATGTAGACGAGAAACTGTATAGAAGTATGATTGGAAGTCTACTTTACCTCACGGCTAGTCGCCCAGATATATCCTTTAGTGTTGGGATTTGCGCGAGATATCAATCAGCACCAAAGGAGGTTCACCTGAAAGCGGTGAAACGGATCATCCGGTACATCAAAGGATCAATTAATTTCGGAATTTGGTATCCTATGGGAACAAGTCTGGATATTGTTGGATACTCAGATGCCGATTGGGCAGGATCAGTGGATGATCGGAAAAGCACGAGTGGTGCATGCTTCTATCTTGGCCATTGCCTTGTTGCATGGCACAGTAAAAAGCAGAATTGCATAGCACTCTCGACTGCCGAAGCGGAATACATTTCAGCTGGAAGTTGCTCAACTCAACTCATTTGGATGAAAAGCGTATTGAGCGACTTCCGCATTTCAGCATCTTCGGTAGCAATTCTTTGTGACAACACAAGTGCAATTAACATTTCTAAAAACCCTGTGTTGCACTCTAGAACAAAACATATTGAACTTAGATATCATTTTCTTAGAGAGCTAGTTGAATCAAATACTCTTCAACTTTCATATATTTCAACTGAGGATCAATTAGCTGACATTCTAACAAAACCTTTGGATCAAAAACGTTTTATTCATTTGCGAAAAGCAATTGGAATGCTTTCCTTGAAATAAACTTCTTTTTGAAACCTTTGCTTAGGATAGGTTTTGTATTTGTTTTTGTTTTGTTCATTATCTATGTTTGTACATAGGACATTAATTGAGCATAGATCATAATTGACTTTAATTGCATCTTTTCGCACATTTAGAAATTTATTATGCTTTTGCCATCATAATATTTCACTATTGCAATGATCATTTATGTTAATTAAATCATCTTCTAAGTGATCAAAGTCAATTTCTCTCTCTCAATGATCTCTTGGTATAGTCATTATCTTATTTGACTGCTTAGTCGAGTATGAAATCGAGATCAATATTTGGTTGAATACTTTATATCTTAAATAATTGATAGCCAATTGAGGGGGAGTTATAGAAAAAGTAAAATGCTCAAAAGATGTGGAAAGAGTTACATCCCAATGAGGAGTGTGAAAACTACCACCACATGGAGGAAAGAGCTACCACCTCGGTCGTCCGAGTATTGTGTGCAGCTACCACATGTATACCAAGCATGGTTGTTCAAATTTCGATTAAGTAAAATGCATGTTGAAATACTTGACTTCGTCAAATTTCAAGGTTGGTATAAGGTGGGTTTTTAAAGAAAGATGCTCAAAGAGCCACTCTCTTCAACAGATTGTCTAGATACATTATCTACTATATTTGGGATTTCAAACATCTATTGATCTTTGTATTTCATTTTCTTTACTGAATTGATGATTTGATAAAGGCATTACTCATAAGATCAAGTTAGATGTAATTGAAGGTGTTCAACTTTAAGGGATTTAATTCTTGTAAATTCTCGTTTCATTTTTGGATATTATTGATAGATTTGGCATAATCTAATTCTTGTTGTATGAAACGATGATTTTTGTTTAAAGTTGATACACATTTGTGCTTACAATCTTTTTCTGGTTTTTCTTGAATTTCTCTGAAATTTTCTAAAGAAAAAGTTGGAGCCGATCCGGATCGGGCAAGATGATCCGGATCCCGAACGCAGGTATTCTTCTGCGGGCTGACGATCCGGATTGGACCTGCCGATCCGGATCCCGAACGCAGTTTCTCACTGCGGGCAGCCGATCCGGATCGCAATCATGAACTGATCTGGATCGCGGCTAGGGTTTTATAAAGAACAAAAGGGTTTTGATTTCTTTTACTCCAATCTTTTGTTCCAAAGTTTTCAGAGCCTCTCTCTCTAGATTTCATCCTTCCTGGAAGCTTTCAAACTCAAGTTCTTCAACTCCAAGTAAGTTTTATTGATCAAAATCTCGGTTTTTCACCGTTTTTCTCTTTTCCTCCTCAAACGTGATGAATTTCTTGGATCAACTTTGTTTGTGGATGGTTTTTGATCAAATTTCTTTTGAAATAAGAACTCTGGGTAGATTAGTTTTGATTATATGCTAGGTATTCTCCTGATTAACGGATTTTTAGGTTTCGATTTCTAAAATTTCGGTTTTAGGGCATATAATAAGGATTTTCGAAAATCATGCAATTGATCTATTTTTAAAAGTCCTTTTGCAAAACTAATTTGATTCTTAGTCTCTCTACATGATTATGATTGTTTGGGTACAATTTTTCAAATTTTTGAAAATTAACAATTTTTCATGTGTTTTTGAGTTATTGTTCACAGGATTTTAAAACTTTTAAGCACTTGCACCAATGGCATTCGCCTGGATAATCTTCCTTTTGGTAGCAATGGTAGGACCGAGTGGGTCTTATATAAAAAGAGAACAAGATGACTCAAATCAAGAAGAGACAAAGAAAGTCTATCAAATTGATTCAGAATCAGATGAAGAAGACTGGGAAGAGATTTGTGAACAAGCACAAAAAGCTATTGACAAAGAAGATAGGTTGTACTTGAAGAACAAGAAGCTGATGAGATCGTCCTCAACAACCAAGCAGTACACTAGACGAAAGAATTCGAGGGGAACTGGAATTCAGATTGATAGACCCCTCACCAGAGCTCGCTCTCTCACTAGAGAATCTCCATGGATTGAAGGTCAAGATGCACCGTCTGGTTCTATACTACATCCTTCAACGTCCTGGAGACACACAGCAAAAGCGAATGTAGGGTCCTCACTTCGACAAGAACAGCGAAGATCGTCTGCTGAACAAGACAGCGTGTCTACAAATCTCAAACAGATTATCTCTGAGCAACATAAGATGAAAAGAAAGGTCTCCAGAATGTCAAAAATGCTTCAAGCGATTTTGAAGAAGTTGGATTGTACCAATCCCACTAGTTCGGATTCTGACTGACTTAACCTTCTTTTTAACCTTTTCTTGTGCAGGTTTTTCAGTTTTTAGGACTTAATCTTAGTTCTAGTTCTTAAATTTCGGAACATTTTCTTTGAAATTTTTAACTCTCCTTCAATTTTTGGTAATTTTGGCTTTGTTTGTGACAAAAAGGGGGAGAGAGTTTAGAGAACTTGAACAATGATTGTGAAAATCTTGTATACATCAAGGTACAATGATGAACAATGATGACTGCATCAAGGTACAATGATGAACAATACTGATGTGAAAATTTTGTACACATCAAGGTAAGTATCACTTCAACTTCAACTTTGGTTTTTATCTTGTGATTGTTTGCATGTCTCTACTAACTATTCGACTAACTATTTGGGCATGTATTATGACTAACAAGTTGATGTTGGACTAACATTTTGTGACATTTGGTTTTTAATTGCATAGAAGATATGTTGGTTTTTGACTATGATTCTCTTACATATCTGAATTCTCAAATGTCATGATGATCAGATAAACTCTATCTCTGTACTATGTTTTGAATGCTAAATATTCTTGAGGTATCTAACGATCTCTTTTTGTCAAGAATGTTTTCTTTGTGCAGAGAGTACAGATGTCTAAGTCTAGAGTCTGTTTTAGGAGTTTATCTCATGTTTTTAAATTTTCGGATCTCCATTGTAAATTTTTGTTGTATGGTGATAGCAACAAAAATATCTTTTTGAATTTTCTTTAGTGGATCTGTGTTTTGTCACGAAACCGCCAAAGGGGGAGATTGTTACGGAATTTAAGTTGGCGTAGTTTCGTGAAAGTCTCAAGTCTTGAAGATTGAAGGTGAAGAAAGTTGGATCATTTAACTCAATCTCAAGAAAGAAGAATTCAAAAGGATCAGGTATGTTTTACTAAAGATTTTGTGTGATCCGAATACTTCTTGTAGTGTAGAAACACTTGGAAGAATCTTTCATTGCATAAAAATCAAAAACTGGACTTGGGACATGTTCAGGATCCGGATCAGGTTGTTCGATCCGGATCCCGAAGGTGGTTCGTTCATACACCAGTTCAATCCGGATCGTAGCCTCTCTTGATCCGGATCCCGAACACTGAGTTTACCATCTTCCTTGAACGATCCGGATCAGGCTTCGCAATCCGGATCCCGAACGTTGATGTTTGGTGAACTGTATGAACGATCCGGATCAAGCACTTCGATCCGGATCCCGAACCTTCGTTTTTCTGGAATTGCCTGACTCGTTACGACGATCCGGATCACAGCTAATCCGATCCGGATCGCCGTCTGTAAAATTTCCAGAAATGTTAGGTTTTTGATTCTTATCTCCTTCCTAGGGTTTCTAACCTATAAATAGACCCTATGACTCTTTTTCTAGGGTTAATCCAGTGAATCCAAATAGCCGTCATTTTCATATATCATCTTATACGGCTCTAGATCCACCTATAGAGAAGAAAGGAAATCATTAGAGAATACTCTATGTTTCTTCATCTATATTGATTAGTTTGATTCTAGGTTTTCATACTCACATCTTGAGTTGAATCAAACTAATGAATACTTAGATGGTATTTCCGATCTATCTTTGATCTAAGTATTCGGCGGATCATCACCACCAAAAACAACGATTTACCCCAAAAATCGGCGCGTGGATTCGCGTGTCCTTGTGGATTCAAGGTTCAACCGCTCTCGTGGATTCGGAGCGAGGCACGTTCGTGGATTCGAAGGGTGCTATTGGGTGAAGACCGTGGACTCGGTCGGATGTCGTGGATTCGACGTTGGACGCCGTGGATTCGGCGTTGGGCGCAGATCGTGGATTCGAGAAGCGTCGCGGAGCGAGCGGAGAAGATCCTCTAGGAGCGTATGGAAAAGGTTGAGTCGTAAGTGTGTACGGTAAATCACCTTGTACGTGTTTTAATTCTAGTGGATTTCTGCCGTGTTATCGGTCCCGTGGTTTTTTACTCCGGTGATGGAGTTTTCCACGTAAAAATCTTGCGTATTATTTTTATTTCCGCATTGGATTTTTATCGCAACGATTTTTTTGAGTGTTTATACGTTTACACCTATTCACCCCCCTCTAGGTGTTTTTTTCCCCTATTTAGATCCTTATTACATATAACCCAACAACATGTTCAAATCCCAATATGATAGTGTAGCAATAAATAGTGGCTAACTAGATGTCGAGCATGCAACTGTACCATTTAAAAGCTGTAAAAATGTCAAATATTTATTTTAAAAGATTGATTTACTGTACTGACATAAAAGTTATTTGCATGCGAGATTATAGCCTTTGTTCCAGTCACAGTGTCCCAAGATAAGTTATCATATAATCTGTGGGGTCATATTAAATTTTAGGAGAGTTCGTCCCAGCGGTTCTCATTAATTGTCATATTAGTTCGTCCCAATGGTTCTCATCAATTGTCATATTAGTTCGTCCCAATTGTTCTCATCAATTAATTTTCAGGGGAGTTCTAATAATCCCAGTGAGCTTGTCAAAAATGAGGTAAGCAACAACCGCCCACCTAGAACAGCTCAAATCACACCCAGATAGTCTCCTGGCTGTCCATAGTCCACTAAAACTGCTGTCTGCCGAAAACGGTGCCCTACAGCAACACACATTGCACAGAGTGTAACTATATTATTCATAAAAATACAGCTTTTGCTGTTTTTCAAATAGCACGAAAAGAGAGGAGTTTTTCACCTCAGTATAGTGCTCAGAAAAATCCAGAAAAATTACGGTTACGTTCCTTACGACGAGTAGATCGAAATCGACTCTTTAAATGCCTCGATCTGATGCTCCTACGCCAAGATAAAAATTGGAGAAGTCGATGCTGTCCAGAAATTTTCACAGCAAAAAGGGGGGTCAAAGAGACCTCGGGAACCGTGCCAAAAATACGAAATGGAGCGAAGTGATCAACACGAAAATCGAAGCCTTACCTCTTAGTAACGCGCGCTGCAGTGAAAATCGTTCAAAAATTCCTCCTAGTTAGCCCACAGGGATTTTTCGACTGAACAGCGACGGGAAAAGGGCCGAAAAAGAAAATCGTCGCAGTGCGCCACGTCGCAGATAACTCACTATCAGTAACTCCAAAAATTCTAAAATTTCTAGAGGGGAGAGAGGAGAGAGAGAGGAAAAACTTTCATATAGAGCCCAAGCTCTGATTCTCTCTATGGCTCGGAAATCGAGGTGAGAATGAGGGATGCTATTTATAATGGGCCAAGGGAATCTTCCCACACTAGATCCCGGGCAGAATAGGAAACACCAAAATGGACCAACCAGGAAGCGCCACGTGTCCACAGAACAGGAAACAGCCTGTGCAAGGGCCACTCATATTGCGCCACGTGCCCACATGGTGCACATGCCCGGTCCCCGCGCCGGGTCTTCCGAAAAATGTCGGCCAATAGGGAAGCGCCACGTGTCACCAATCCCGCGGCCTTCTAGAAGCCGTCCATCCAATGAATGAACGCCACGTGGCAACACCCATCTTCGGTGCTCCCGGTGCACGCCAGGCTGTGGACCGCGCTCCCGCGTGCCTGCCCGCGCCTGCTCGCGCTGCCCACGCCGCGCGCCGTTGCGCTCTGCCGCGCTCCGCCGCTGCGCCGCCGCCCACCGGTCGCCGCCGGCTGCCGGAACAATAATTTCGGCCGCCAGAATTACTGTTCCGGTGAACAGTACCATTGTGCCTAAAAAATAAAGTAAACATACCGTTTTGATCGTTTTCGCGCGCTGAGTCCAAATCCGCTGTCCATTTCGCCAAATTCTCATCCAAAATTTTGCCGAAAGTCCCCGGAAAAGCCCATTGGCTCCGTTTTTCGTGTCGGATCCATTTTAAAAATCCATTTTTAACACTACTAGCTCCGATACATCATATGAGCTTCCTACAGTCACTGTTTAATGTTGCAACAGTTCTTGCGGAAGTCCGGATCATCACATCCTCCCCCACTAAAAAGAGTTTCGTCCTCGAAACGAGAATGAATTAAACAATAATCCTCAGTCTGAAGTCTCAAATAAGTAGGGGTGGGTATCCCTCATCTCCGACTCGAGCTCCCACGTAGCCTCGTGCTCGTCATGATTGCTCCAAAGGATCTTCACATAGAGAATGGCTCGACTGCGCAATTCTTTCATTTCTCGATCCAAAATTCGCCGTGGGCGCTCCTCATACCTCAAATCTTCACTAATCTCGAGTGGTGTGAAGTCGATGACGTGTGATGGGTCGAAGACATACCTCCTCAATGTAGAAATGTGAAATACATCGTGGACACCCGCAAGCCTCGGAGGAAGTGCAAGTCGGTAGGCAACTGGCCCGATACGCTCCAATACCTCAAAAGGTCCAATATATCGGGGGCTAAGTTTCCCACGAATGCCGAACCTCCTGATTCCTTTGGACGGCGAGACTTTCAGGAATACATGATCTCCAACCTGAAATTCTAAGTCTCGTCGCCGAACATCGGCATAGCTCCTCTGTCGGCTTTGGGCGGTCTGAAGATGCTTTCTAATCACTCGGACCTTCTCCTCTGCCTCTATCAATATATCTGGTCCCAAGGTCCGCCTCTCGCCCACGTCACTCCAATAAAGCGGTGATCGACACTTGCGTCCATACAACGCTTCAAATGGAGCCATCTGAATGCTCGCTTGAAAGCTATTGTTGTACGTAAATTCAGCCAAAGATAAATGTCGAATCCACCCTCCGCCGAAATCCAGGACGCAAGCCCTCAACATGTCCTCCAGAATTTGTATAGTCCGCTCTGACTGCCCATCAGTCTGCGGATGAAAAGCCGTACTGAACCTGAGTTGAGTCCCCAAGGCTGTCTGTAAGCTCCTCCGGAAACGCGAAACAAACCTCGGGTCTCTATCTGATACAATGGAGGCTGGTACTCCATGTAGTCTTACTATCTCGTCTAGATATAACTGGGCTAGTCGCTCAAGTGGCCACGTAGTCTGCATGGGCAGAAAGTGCGCCGACTTGGTAAGTCGATCTACAACTACCCAGATAGCGTCTGCTCCTCCCTGTGCCCTTGGCAGTCCGACCACGAAATCCATCGTAATGTGGTCCCATTTCCACTCGGGAATTGGGAGACTCTGTAACTTGCCAGCTGGCACTCGATGCTCAGCTTTCACCTGCTGACAAGTTAAACACTGGGCCACAAATCTCCCAATATCCCTTTTCATGCCTTTCCACCAGAAGTGTGCCTTGAGGTCCTTATACATCTTAGCCCCACCAGGATGTAGGGTATAAGGTGTATAATGGGTCTCTCGCAATATCTGTTCTCTAATCTCCACATCTATTGGCACACATGCTCGGTTCCTGTACCTCAGTACTCCCGAGGCATCTACCGTAAAGTCCCCTGACTGATCACTCGGAATATGATCTCTAATCCTGGCCAAGTGGGGGTCCTCACTCTGTTTCTCTTTGATCCTGTCCAGCAGAGTGGGATGCAAGACTAAAGATGCCAGTCTAGCAGAGACCCCAGGGGACACAACCTCTATCTCGAGCCGTCTCATCTCCTCTAATAGCGGCGCATGGTCTGTGATCAACATAGACAAACTTTGCACCGCTCTCCTACTCAAGGCATCAGCGACCACATTAGCCTTACCTGGGTGGTAGAGAATATCTACATCATAATCCTTTAGTAGCTCTAACCACCTACGTTGCCTCAAATTCAGCTCCTTTTGCGAGAACAGATACTTTAGGCTCTTGTGGTCGGTATAGATTTCACAGTGTTCCCTATATAGATAATGACGCCAAAGCTTCAGTGCAAATACTACAGCAGCAAGCTCCAAGTCATGGGTAGGGTAATTCTTCTCGTAATCTTTGAGTTGCCTTGATGCATAAGCAATTACCCTCCCTTCCTGCATCAACACACAACCAAGTCCGCTGTGTGATGCATCACTGTAGATCACATATTCTTTTCCCATAACAGGGAGGGAAAGGATAGGAGCGGTCATCAGTCTACTCTTTAGCTCCTCAAAGCTCCTTTGACAGTCCTCACTCCAGACAAACTTTACTCCCTTATGCGTCAAACGAGTGAGGGGTGTGGAAAGCTTCGCAAAGCCTTCCACAAACCGACGATAATAACCAGCTAAGCCCATAAAACTACGCACCTCCGAACGGTCGTCGGTCGGGGCCAATCCCGGACCGCCTCAATCTTCGCTGGGTCCACCGCCACACCTGCGGCGGAAATTACGTGGCCCAAAAAGACTACCTCCTGAAGCCAAAACTCGCACTTTGCCAGTTTGGCAAACAACTTCTTCTCTCGTAGAAGTTGCAGCACAATCCTCAAGTGCTCCTCATGCTCCGCATCACTTCGGGAGTAGACCAAGGTATCATCAATGAAAACTACCACGAATCGATCTAAGTACGGTCGGAAGATCCGGTTCATTAAATCCATGAATGCGGCAGGGGCATTAGTTAGTCCGAATGGCATAACTGTAAATTCATAATGCCCATACCGTGATCTAAATGCCGTTTTCGGGATATCCTCGGCCTTCACCTTCAACTGGTGGTAACCGGACTGCAAATCTATCTTAGAGAAGACACAAGACCCTTGCAGCTGATCAAAGAGATCATCGATACGCGGCAAAGGGTACTTGTTCTTGATGGTCACTTTATTCAATTCCCTATAATCCACGCACAATCGAAGTGACCCATCCTTCTTTTTCACGAATAGCACCGGCGCTCCCCAAGGCGATACACTCGGCCTAATAAAACCCTTATCCATTAAATCCTGAAGTTGCGCCTTAAGCTCTCGCAACTCAGCCGCTGCCATCCGGTAAGGAGCCTTAGAGATTGGCGCAGTTCCTGGGACTACGTCAATCACGAACTCAATTTCCCTATCTGGCGGCATGCTAGTAAGCTCAGGGGGAAAAACATCCGAAAACTCGCGGGCAATAGGGATATCCCCGAGTCCCGGCGCCGCCGTAGGCCCCTCAACAATACTAGCCAAAAAGGCTACACATCCTCGACGGATCATCTGCCTCGCTCGGGAAGTCGAAACCATAGAGGCAAAGAAAGCACTCTGACATCCCCGGTATACCAACATTTCCTGGTCTGGCTCTCTAAAAGTGACGGTCCTTGCGGCACAATCAATAGTCGCAAAATACCGAGCCAGCCAGTCCATCCCGAGTATCACATCAAAGTCCTTCAGTTGTCTTAAGACCAACAGGTCTGCTGGCATAATCCAGGACTCGATTTGCATCGGGCAGGACCAACAACACTCCTCCACGTGCAAAGTGTGATCGGGAATCTGAACCTCTCGTGTACGTGGTAGAAGTCCTACCTCTAACCCATGTAATGATGCAAATGATTTACTAATGAAAGAATGTGATGCTCCCGTATCAAATAAAGTACGAGTCCTAATGCTAGAAAGTAAGGTGATACCTGCCACCACATAATCTGCGACTGAAGAGTCCTCTACCTGCGCCGCATACACCCGCCCACTTTGAGCTGGAGGGCGATACTCCGTGGGATAGGAAGAAGATGGCCTGCTTGCTGGAGCATATGGCCGCTGAGCCGTCGACCGCTGTTGAGATGAAGATGGAGTAGATGCTGAAGAAGGGGTGGCGGGGGCCGAAAAGGGGCACGAAGCTTGAATGTGCCCGGGCTGTCCACATCTATAGCAGCGACCCCACCGCTGGTCGCAGGTGTTGGAAAAATGCTGACCTCCACAGAAAATACAATTGCCGGGGGCCCGTGGCTGTCGTGATTGCTGTTGCTGTTGAGACTGCCGTTGTCGCTGAGGCTGTCACTGCGACCCACGCTGCGACGGCTGGGATCTCTGCTGTTGCTGCTGCCGCTGCTGGGGCCTCTGGGGTCCACCAGGCCCTCGCCGCTCAGACCGTCCTTGGCCGGAAGACTGTGGCAGAGACGGTCGTGGCGGCCTCCACGAACTAGCTTGTCCCCCAACCTCCGATGCCGGTCGCTTCGCCCCCGGGATCACCACGGGAGCTGGAGCTACCTCTTCCATTACTACCTCCCCGCACTCAACGTAGAGTGCCTGCTCCATTGAGGCCTCCAAGGTCTGCAACCTACGCGAGCGAACAAGTTGAAAAAGGTCCCGGCGCAATCCTCGCTCGAACATGTAAATCCGGTGCGCCTCATCCCTGGCCACGTTCGGTACACATGCCAACAACTGATTGAAATTGGTAATGTATTCGTGTACGGGCCGATTTCCCTGGCAAAGGTTTCTCATCTGCTCCTCCAATCTCTGTCGGACGCTTTCCGGGAAGAAAGCCCCGAGAAGGAGACTGCGGAACTCCGCCCAGTCAGGAGCTGAGCCCCAGGCGGACCAGCCGGTCGAACACGCCGCCACCAAGCCTCGGCGTTGTGCTCTAAAAAGTTCGTCGCTAATAGCACCTGGTATCGCTTCTCGATGAACAATGTCTCAAAACGTCGCTCCATCGCCGTGATCCACGACTCTGCCTCCCACGGCTCTGCATTCTGCCCCGAGAAATGGGGTGGGTCAAACTGGCGAAACCTCATCAACAAGTCAACCATCTCCCGCTGTTCTGCCGGGGTCAGAGGTCCCGTCAACCCAGACAACTGTCTACCAGTACCCCGAGCAACAGGGGATGCCGGGGTCACCGGTACAACTGGGCGATTCACAGCAGGGGAAGAAGGTACGGGAGAACTCTCTGGGGGTGCTACAACAGGCTGCGCCCTCTGCTCTAACATCTGCGTCAGCCAAGCCATAGCCTCCTCCTGACGCCGAACAGCCTAGGACATCTGGGCCATCTGAGCTTGTAGCTCTGGCACCTCACTCTGCTGGCCCTGCCCGGACTCCTCCTGGTCGGGCTCAGGGGAATCAGGCTGAGAACGCGTCAACATCCTACGTCGCGGAGGCATCCTACCACAAGAAACCACACTCAGTATCATATCCCCACACGACCCAATCTAGCGAAAGTCAAAGACATCCCCATATTTCTGTGACTTTATGTTGTCTGCAGCCAACATAACGGTTCACCAGAAATTGGGCATGTCGATCCCTCTTCTCTCACTGGAAGAGTCAAACAATAAATCAACGACTTCCGCAAATATCACGTCTCTCATGCCCTATCATCCTAGGGTCTGCCAAAAGCCTAGGGTTTCCTAAGTCCCAACTGACCTATCCCTAAGCTCTGTTACCAACTTAATCTGTGACGCCCCGGAACCCGGGCTCGCCAACAGATCCGCCGTGCACACGGGATTTCCCGAGTACACGAAGCGCTGGTAACCTACTCCGATATAATATGAATAATAAAAGAGCATAATACAGAGCTGAAGTAGAAGAACCACATAGTATCTCAGACTGGAACTACAAATAAAGCTGTAATAAGTACAATAATCTCCCAGCTCACCAAAATAGTACAACCAGCTGGCGAAAGCCAGACCTAAAATAAAAGAGGAATACCACAGTCTGAGTAAAAGGGTGCAGCATCTATCTAACAGCTCTCAGTCTCCCAGGAGATCTATTTATTCAGCGATCCCCTTACCTCGATCAGCTGCCGATGGCCTAGCAGTTCCCGCAGACGACTCTACAAAAATAAAGGAGGAGAAAGAAACAGAAAATAACAATGGGGGTGAGAACTACCAGATAAACCAGTAACCTCCCCTAGTGGGCAAAACCTCAACTCTGACGCACCCACTAGGACTACTAGAGGCCAAAAAGGAATAAGTGGTAAAGCTGTAAACAGAACTGCTGAATAAAGGGGAAACCGCCACTAGTATGCCTCTAAATGTGATACCGAAAGAAATGATTGTATGAATGCATCAGGAAACAGTGTCTGACCAAATAACCCCAATCTAGTACCACCAGTAAAACTAGTATTGCCTGCTAAGCGAAATCTGCACACACGGCTCGAAACCGCAGGATCGGCTCGCACGGCTCGCATCCCAAAATAAGTATCAGACCGGCACACACGGCTGGGTCCAAAAAGAAAAGCCTACCTCCGGAGTGGCACTCGAGGGGAGCGACCCAGACGAGTAAAGTATCTCTGTCATCAGTATCACAAGTATCTCTGTAGCACATGTCTCACAAGTATCACAATATAGCAGGACTGGATCATGACTATGATCAAAGTGGGAAAAACCATCCACTAAAGAGACCTGATACCCATATCTGATGCAATAGTACTCAATAAGTGGAAAACTCCATCCACTAAAAAGAAAGCCCGATCCTCAATCGGATGCAAAGATCGACAAGCTCAACCTCAATCTGATGCAAGGATAAACATCTGGTCGACCACCTGCTGTCCGTGGTCACCGCAATACCCCACAAGTTCACAATCTAATGCAATCCTGACTACACTATCCCAAACCCCTGCTCATACTCGAGCAACAAGCATCTGAATGCAAAGGAGAGTAATGAAACATGTTCAAATCCCAATATGATAGTGTAGCAATAAATAGTGGCTAACTAGATGTCGAGCATGCAACTGTACCATTTAAAGCTGTAAAAATGTCAAATATTTATTTTAAAAGATTGATTTACTGTACTGACATAAAAGTTATTTGCATGCGATTATAGCCTTTGTTCCAGTCACAGTGTCCCAAGATAAGTTATCATATAATCTGGGGTCATATTAAATTTTAGGAGAGTTCGTCCCAGCGGTTCTCATCAATTGTCATATTAGTTCGTCCCAATGTTTCTCATCAATTGTCATATTAGTTCGTCCAATTGTTCTCATCAATTAATTTTCAGGGGAGTTCTAATAATCCCAGTGAGCTTGTCAAAAATGAGGTAAGCAACAACCGCCCACCTAGAACAGCTCAAATACACCCAGATAGTCTCCTGGCTGTCCATAGTCCCCTAAAACTGCTGTCTGCCGAAAACGGTGCCCTACAGCAACACACATTGCACAGGGTGTAACTATATTATTCATAAAAATACAGCTTTTGCTGTTTTCAATAGCACGAAAAGAGAGAAGTTTTTCACTTCAGTATAGTGCTCAGAAAATCCAGAAAAATTACGGTTGCGTTCCTTACGACGAGTAGATCGAAATCGACTCTTAAACGCCTCGATCTGATGCTCCTACGCCAAGATAAAAATCGGAGATGTCGATGCTGTCCAGAAATTTCCACAGCAAAAGGGGGGTCAAAGAGACCTCGGGAATCATGCCAAAATACGAAATGGAGTGAAGTGATCAACACGAAAATCGAAGCCTTACCTCTTAGTAACGCGCTGCCGTGGAAAATCGTTCAAAAATTCCTCCTGGTTAGCCCACAGGGATTTTTCGACTGAACAGTGACGGGAAATGGGCCGAAAAAGAAAATCGTCGCAGTGCACCACGTCGCAGATAACTCACTATCAGTAACTCCCAAAATTCTAAAATTTCTAGAGGGGAGAGAGGAGGAGAGGGAGAAAAAACTTTCATAGAGCGCCCAAGCTCTGATTCTCTCTCTATGGCTCGAAATCGAGGTGAGAATGAGGGATGCTATTTATAATGGGCCAAGGGAATCTTCCCCACACCAGATCCCGGGCAGAATAGGAAACACCAAAATGGACCAACCAGGAAGCGCCACGTGTCCACGAACAGGAAACAGCCTGTGCAAGGCCACTTATATTGCGCCACGTGGCCACATGGTGCACGTGCCCGGTCCCCGCGCCGGGTCTTCCGGAAATGTCGGCCAATAGGGAAGCGCCACGTGTCACCAATCCCGCGGCCTTCTAGAAGCCGTCCATCCAATGAATGAACGCCACGTGGCAAACACCCATCTTCGGTGCTCCCGGTGCACGCCAGGCCGTGGACCGCGCTCCCGCGTGCCTGCCCGCGCCTGCCCGCGCTGTGCCCGCGACGCGCGCCACTGCGCTCTGCCGCGCTCCGCCGTGCTCCGCCGCTGCGCCGCCGCTGCGCCGCCTCCCGGCGGCGCCGCCGGCCGCCGGAACAGTAGTTCCGGCCGCCGTAATTACTGTTCCGGTGAAGCGTACCATTGTGCCGAAAAAAATAAAGTAAACATACCGTTTGATCATTTTCGCGCGCTGAGTCCAATCCGCTGTCCATTTCGCCAAATATTATCCGATGTTTTGCCGAAAGTCCCCGGAAAGCCCATTTGCTCCGTTTTTCATGCCGGATCCATTTTAAAAATCCATTTTTGACACTACTAGCTCCGATACATCATATGAGCTTTCTACCGTCCTGTTTAATATTGCAACAGTTCCTGCGAAAGTCCGGATCATCACACCATAGCTTTCATTGATGTGATGAAACAGGGTTTCAAACCTTCCCGATCGCTTAGTCGTGGTTTTCATCGATGATATTCTTATCTATTCGAGGAGTGACGAGGTTCATCAAGACCACTTGCGACTGTTAAGGATTTTTTTTTGGCGCATTTGTGAAAGTGTTAGTCTTGAAGATTGAAGATGAATGAAGTTTGGATCATATACCTCAATCTCAAGAAAAAAGAATTCAAAAGGATCAGGTAAGTTTTAACTAAATATTTTTTGGTGATCCGAATACTTCTTGTAGTGTAGAAAACACTTGGAAGAATTTCTTATTGCATAAAATCAAGAACTGAACATGAGACTTGTTCAGGATCACGGATCAGATTGTTCAATCCGGATCCCGAAGGTGGTTCGTTTCATACACCAGTTCAATCCGGATCGTAGCTTCCCTTGATCCGGATCACGAACATTGAGTATACCATTTTCCTTGAACGAGCCGGATCAGGCTTCGCAATCCGGATCCCGAACGTTGATGTTTGGTGAACTGTATGAACGATCCGGATCAAGCACTTCGATCCGGATCCCGAACCTTCGTTTTTCTGGAATGGCCTGACTCGTTACGACGATCCGGATCACAGCTAATCCGATCCGGATCGCCGTCCGTAAAAATTTCCAGAAATGTTAGTTTTTTGATCCTTATCTCCTTCCTAGGGTTTCTAACCTATAAATAGACCCTATGATTCTTTTTCTAGGGTTAATCCAGATAAATCCACATAGCCGTCATAATCAATATATCTTATACGGCCTAGATCCACATATAGAGAAGAAAGGAAATCATTAGAGATACTCTATGTTTCTTCATCTATATTGATTAGTTTGATTCTAGGTTTTCATACTCACATCTTGAGTTGAATCAAACTAATGAATACTTAGATGGTATTTCCGATCTATCTTTGATCTAAGTATTCGGCGGATCATCACCACCCAAAAAACAACGATTTACCCCAAAATCGGCGCGTGGATTCGCGTGTCCTTGTGGATTCAAGGTTCAACCGCTCTCGTGGATTCGGAGCGAGGTACGTTCGTGGATTCGAAGCGTGCTACTGGGTGAAGACCGTGGATTCGGTCGACGTCGTGGACTCGACGTTGGACGCCGTGGATTCGGCGTTGGACGCAGATCGTGGATTCGAGAAGCGTTGCGGAGCGAGCGGAGAAGATCAACTAGGAGCGTATGGAAAAGGTTGAGTCGTCTGTGAGTACGGTAAATCACCTTGTACGTGTTTAATTCTAGTGGATTTCACCGTGTTATCGGTCCCGTGGTTTTTTACTCCGGTTTGGAGTTTTCCACGTAAAAATCTTGCGTGTTATTTATATTTCCGCATTGGGTTTTTATTGCGCAATGATTTTTGAGTGTTTATTGTTTACACCTATTCACCCCCCTCTAGGTGTTTTTTTCCCCTATTTAGATCCATTATTACATAACCCAACAGCGACGGGTTTTCTCCAAGTATTAGGGAATACATGTTATGTGGAACTCAAGAATTGGGCGACTTTTGGCTCCGAGAGTGCGTTCCCTTGGACATGTTAGTTCGGGGCAGTAGTCGTATTGGTCCCAAAGTAGAGCGAGGCCCGTTAAAAATGGCCCCAGCCAACCAATGCAACGAATGCGCAGCTTCTTGGTCTGGCGGGCTAATTAGATCCGTGGTTCGTCCGAGGGGTTTTCCACAATTGCCGCCCCTATACCCGTCGACCAGAAAGAAAGATTTTTGGAGTGGACCCCGGAATGCCTGCTTGGTTTTGACGAGCTAAAGCGACTTCTGACTGATGCGCCGATCCTGACTC
>CM055079.1:7610731-7670731 GCA_029204045.2 Tillandsia leiboldiana
AACAAAATGATGAAGGTATTCACTTGAGTCAACCAAGTATGCAATGGAGTTGGTCAAAAAGTTTGATCTAGAAAATTGTAAAGATTTTCCAACTCCAATGGGAACTAGCCACAAGGGACTTGGAAGTGAATCACATAGTGAGAATGTAGACGAGAAACTGTATAGAAGTATGATTGGAAGTCTACTTTACCTCACGGCTAGTCGCCCAGATATATCCTTTAGTGTTGGGATTTGCGCGAGATATCAATCAGCACCAAAGGAGGTTCACCTGAAAGCGGTGAAACGGATCAGTCCGGTACATCAAAGGATCAATTAATTTCGGAATTTGGTATCCTATGGGAACAAGTCTGGATATTGTTGGATACTCAGATGCCGATTGGGCAGGATCAGTGGATGATCGGAAAAGCACGAGTGGTGCATGCTTCTATCTTGGCCATTGCCTTGTTGCATGGCACAGTAAAAAGCAGAATTGCATAGCACTCTCGACTGCCGAAGCGGAATACATTTCAGCTGGAAGTTGCTCAACTCAACTCATTTGGATGAAAAGCGTATTGAGCGACTTCCGCATTTCAGCATCTTCGGTAGCAATTCTTTGTGACAACACAAGTGCAATTAACATTTTCTAAAAACCCTGTGTTGCACTCTAGAACAAAACATATTGAACTTAGATATCATTTTCTTAGAGAGCTAGTTGAATCAAATACTCTTCAACTTTCATATATTTCAACTGAGGATCAATTAGCTGACATTCTAACAAAACCTTTGGATCAAAACGTTTTATTCATTTGCGAAAAGCAATTGGAATGCTTTCCTTGAAATAAACTTCTTTTTGAAACCTTTGCTTAGGATAGGTTTTGTATTTGTTTTTGTTTTGTTCATTATCTATGTTTGTACATAGGACATTAATTGAGCATAGATCATAATTGACTTTAATTGCATCTTTTCGCACATTTAGAAATTTATTATGCTTTTGCCATCATAATATTTCACTATTGCAATGATCATTTATGTTAATTAATCATCTTCTAAGTGATCAAAGTCAATTTCTCTCTCTCAATGATCTCTTGGTATAGTCATTATCTTATTGACTGCTTAGTCGAGTATGAAATCGAGATCAATATTGGTTGAATACTTTTATCTTAAATAATTGATAGCCAATTGAGGGGGAGTTATAGAAAAAGTAAAATGCTCAAAAGATGTGGAAAGAGTTACATCCCAATGAGGAGTGTGAAAACTACCACCACATGGAGGAAAGAGCTACCACCTCGGTCGTCCGAGTATTGTGTGCAGCTACCACATGTATACCAAGCATGGTTGTTCAAATTTCGATTAAGTAAAATGCATGTTGAAATACTTGACTTCGTCAAATTTCAAGGTTGGTATAAGGTGGGTTTTTAAAGAAAGATGCTCAAAGAGCCACTCTCTTCAACAGATTGTCTAGATACATTATCTACTATATTTGGGATTTCAAACATCTATTGATCTTTGTATTTCATTTTCTTTACTGAATTGATGATTTGATAAAGGCATTACTCATAAGATCAAGTTAGATGTAATTGAAGGTGTTCAACTTTAAGGGATTTAATTCTTGTAAATTCTCGTTTCATTTTGGATATTATTGATAGATTTGGCATAATCTAATTCTTGTTGTATGAAACGATGATTTTTGTTTAAAGTTGATACACATTTGTGCTTACAATCTTTTTCTGGTTTTTCTTGAATTTCTCTGAAATTTTCTAAAGAAAAAGTTGGAGCCGATCCGGATCGGGCAAGATGATCCGGATCCCGAACGCAGGTATTCTTCTGCGGGCTGACGATCCGGATTGGACCTGCCGATCCGGATCCCGAACGCAGTTTCTCACTGCGGGCAGCCGATCCGGATCGCAATCATGAACTGATCTGGATCGCGGCTAGGGTTTTATAAAGAACAAAAGGGTTTTGATTTCTTTTACTCCAATCTTTTGTTCCAAAGTTTTCAGAGCCTCTCTCTCTAGATTTCATCCTTCCTGGAAGCTTTCAAACTCAAGTTCTTCAACTCCAAGTAAGTTTTATTGATCAAAATCTCGGTTTTTCACCGTTTTTCTCTTTTCCTCCTCAAACGTGATGAATTTCTTGGATCAACTTTGTTTGTGGATGGTTTTTGATCAAATTTCTTTTGAAATAAGAACTCTGGGTAGATTAGTTTTGATTATATGCTAGGTATTCTCCTGATTAACGGATTTTTTAGGTTTCGATTTCTAAAATTTCGGTTTTAGGGCATATAATAAGGATTTTCGAAAATCATGCAATTGATCTATTTTTAAAAGTCCTTTTGCAAAACTAATTTGATTCTTAGTCTCTCTACATGATTATGATTGTTTGGGTACAATTTTTCAAATTTTTGAAAATTAACAATTTTTCATGTGTTTTTGAGTTATTGTTCACAGGATTTTAAAACTTTTAAGCACTTGCACCAATGGCATTCGCCTGGATAATCTTCCTTTTGGTAGCAATGGTAGGACCGAGTGGGTCTTATATAAAAAGAGAACAAGATGACTCAATCAAGAAGAGACAAAGAAAGTCTATCAAATTGATTCAGAATCAGATGAAGAAGACTGGGAAGAGATTTGTGAACAAGCACAAAAAGCTATTGACAAAGAAGATAGGTTGTACTTGAAGAACAAGAAGCTGATGAGATCGTCCTCAACAACCAAGCAGTACACTAGACGAAAGAATTCGAGGGGAACTGGAATTCAGATTGATAGACCCCTCACCAGAGCTCGCTCTCTCACTAGAGAATCTCCATGGATTGAAGGTCAAGATGCACCGTCTGGTTCTATACTACATCCTTCAACGTCCTGGAGACACACAGCAAAAGCGAATGTAGGGTCCTCACTTCGACAAGAACAGCGAAGATCGTCTGCTGAACAAGACAGCGTGTCTACAAATCTCAAACAGATTATCTCTGAGCAACATAAGATGAAAAGAAAGGTCTCCAGAATGTCAAAAATGCTTCAAGCGATTTTGAAGAAGTTGGATTGTACCAATCCCACTAGTTCGGATTCTGACTGACTTAACCTTCTTTTTAACCTTTTCTTGTGCAGGTTTTTCAGTTTTTAGGACTTAATCTTAGTTCTAGTTCTTAAATTTCGGAACATTTTCTTTGAAATTTTTAACTCTCCTTCAATTTTTGGTAATTTTGGCTTTGTTTGTGACAAAAAGGGGGAGAGAGTTTAGAGAACTTGAACAATGATTGTGAAAATCTTGTATACATCAAGGTACAATGATGAACAATGATGACTGCATCAAGGTACAATGATGAACAATACTGATGTGAAAATTTTGTACACATCAAGGTAAGTATCACTTCAACTTCAACTTTGGTTTTTATCTTGTGATTGTTTGCATGTCTCTACTAACTATTCGACTAACTATTTGGGCATGTATTATGACTAACAAGTTGATGTTGGACTAACATTTTGTGACATTTGGTTTTTAATTGCATAGAAGATATGTTGGTTTTTGACTATGATTCTCTTACATATCTGAATTCTCAAATGTCATGATGATCAGATAAACTCTATCTCTGTACTATGTTTTGAATGCTAAATATTCTTGAGGTATCTAACGATCTCTTTTTGTCAAGAATGTTTTCTTTGTGCAGAGAGTACAGATGTCTAAGTCTAGAGTCTGTTTTAGGAGTTTATCTCATGTTTTTAAATTTTCGGATCTCCATTGTAAATTTTTGTTGTATGGTGATAGCAACAAAAATATCTTTTTGAATTTTCTTTAGTGGATCTGTGTTTTGTCACGAAACCGCCAAAGGGGGAGATTGTTACGGAATTTAAGTTGGCGTAGTTTCGTGAAAGTCTCAAGTCTTGAAGATTGAAGGTGAAGAAAGTTGGATCATTTAACTCAATCTCAAGAAAGAAGAATTCAAAGGATCAGGTATGTTTACTAAAGATTTTGTGTGATCCGAATACTTCTTGTAGTGTAGAAACACTTGGAAGAATCTTTCATTGCATAAAAATCAAAAACTGGACTTGGGACATGTTCAGGATCCGGATCAGGTTGTTCGATCCGGATCCCGAAGGTGGTTCGTTCATACACCAGTTCAATCCGGATCGTAGCCTCTCTTGATCCGGATCCCGAACACTGAGTTTACCATCTTCCTTGAACGATCCGGATCAGGCTTCGCAATCCGGATCCCGAACGTTGATGTTTGGTGAACTGTATGAACGATCCGGATCAAGCACTTCGATCCGGATCCCGAACCTTCGTTTTTCTGGAATTGCCTGACTCGTTACGACGATCCGGATCACAGCTAATCCGATCCGGATCGCCGTCTGTAAAATTTCCAGAAATGTTAGGTTTTTTGATTCTTATCTCCTTCCTAGGGTTTCTAACCTATAAATAGACCCTATGACTCTTTTCTAGGGTTAATCCAGTGAATCCAAATAGCCGTCATTTTCATATATCATCTTATACGGCTCTAGATCCACCTATAGAGAAGAAAGGAAATCATTAGAGAATACTCTATGTTTCTTCATCTATATTGATTAGTTTGATTCTAGGTTTTCATACTCACATCTTGAGTTGAATCAAACTAATGAATACTTAGATGGTATTTCCGATCTATCTTTGATCTAAGTATTCGGCGGATCATCACCACCAAAAACAACGATTTACCCCAAAAATCGGCGCGTGGATTCGCGTGTCCTTGTGGATTCAAGGTTCAACCGCTCTCGTGGATTCGGAGCGAGGCACGTTCGTGGATTCGAAGGGTGCTATTGGGTGAAGACCGTGGACTCGGTCGGATGTCGTGGATTCGACGTTGGACGCCGTGGATTCGGCGTTGGGCGCAGATCGTGGATTCGAGAAGCGTCGCGGAGCGAGCGGAGAAGATCCTCTAGGAGCGTATGGAAAAGGTTGAGTCGTAAGTGTGTACGGTAAATCACCTTGTACGTGTTTTAATTCTAGTGGATTTCTGCCGTGTTATCGGTCCCGTGGTTTTTACTCCGGTGATGGAGTTTTCCACGTAAAATCTTGCGTATTATTTTTATTTCCGCATTGGATTTTATCGCAAAGACGATTTTTTGAGTGTTTATACGTTTACACCTATTCACCCCCCTCTAGGTGTTTTTTTCCCCTATTTAGATCCTTATTACATATAACCCAACAACATGTTCAAATCCCAATATGATAGTGTAGCAAAAAATAGTGGCTAACTAGATGTCGAGCATGCCAACTGTACCATTTAAAAGCTGTAAAAATGTCAAATATTATTTTAAAAGATTGATTACTGTACTGACATAAAAGTTATTTGCATGCGAGATTATAGCCTTTGTTCCAGTCACAGTGTCCCAAGATAAGTTATCATATAATCTGTGGGGTCATATTAAATTTTAGGAGAGTTCGTCCCAGCGGTCTTCATTAATTGTCATATAGTTCGTCCCAATGGTTCTCATCAATTGTCATATTAGTTCGTCCAATTGTTCTCATCAATTAATTTTCAGGGGAGTTCTAATAATCCCAGTGAGCTTGTCAAAAAATGAGGTAAGCAACAACCGCCCACCTAGAACAGCTCAAATCACACCCAGATAGCTCCTGGTGTCCATAGTCCACTAAAACTGCTGTCTGCCGAAAACGGTGCCCTACAGCAACACACATTGCACAGAGTGTAACTATATTATTCATAAAAATACAGCTTTTGCTGTTTTTCAAATAGCACGAAAAGAGAGGAGTTTTTCACCTCAGTATAGTGCTCAGAAAAATCCAGAAAAATTACGGTTACGTTCCTTACGACGAGTAGATCGAAATCGACTCTTTAAATGCCTCGATCTGATGCTCCTACGCCAAGATAAAAATTGGAGAAGTCGATGCTGTCCAGAAATTTTCACAGCAAAAGGGGGGTCAAAGAGACCTCGGGAAACCGTGCCAAAAATACGAAATGGAGCGAAGTGATCAACACGAAAATCGAAGCCTTACCTCTTAGTAACGCGCGCTGCAGTGAAAATCGTTCAAAATTCCTCCTAGTTAGCCCACAGGGATTTCGACTGAACAGCGACGGGAAAAGGGCCGAAAAAGAAAATCGTCGCAGTGCGCCACGTCGCAGATAACTCACTATCAGTAACTCAAAAATTCTAAAATTTCTAGAGGGGAGAGAGGAGAGAGAGAGGAAAAACTTTCATATAGAGCCCAAGCTCTGATTCTCTCTATGGCTCGGAAATCGAGGTGAGAATGAGGGATGCTATTTATAATGGGCCACGGGAATCTCTCCCACACTAGATCCCGGGCAGAATAGGAAACACCAAAATGGACCAACCAGGAAGCGCCACGTGTCCACAGAACAGGAAACAGCCTGTGCAAGGGCACTCATATTGCGCCACGTGCCCACATGGTGCACATGCCGGTCCCCGCGCCGGGTCTTCCGAAAAAAATGTCGGCCAATAGGGAGCGCCACGTGTCACAATCCCGCGGCCTTCTAGAAGCCGTCCATCCAATGAATGAACGCCACGTGCAACACCCGTCTTCGGTGCTCCGGTGCACGCCAGGCTGTGGACCGCGCTCCGCTGTGCCTGCCCGCGCCTGCTCGCGCTGCCCACGCCGCGCGCCGTGCGCTCTGCCGCGCTCCGCCGCTGCGCCGCAGCCACCGGTCGCCGCCGGCTGCCGGAACAATAATTTCGGCCGCAAGAATTACTGTTCCGGTGAACAGTACCATTGTGCCTAAAAAATAAAGTAAACATACCGTTTTGATCGTTTTCGCGCGCTGAGTCCAAATCCGCTGTCCATTTCGCCAAATTCTCATCCAAAATTTTGCCGAAAGTCCCCGGAAAAGCCCATTGGCTCCGTTTTTCGTGTCGGATCCATTTTAAAAATCCAATTTTAAACACTACTAGCTCCGATACATCATATGAGCTTCCTACAGTCACTGTTTAATGTTGCAACAGTTCTTGCGGAAGTCCGGATCATCACATCCCCCCCACTAAAAAGAGTTTCGTCCTCGAAACGAGAATGAATTAAACAATAATCCTCAGTCTGAAGTCTCAAATAAGTAGGGGTGGGTATCCCTCATCTCCGACTCGAGCTCCCACGTAGCCTCGTGCTCGTCATGATTGCTCCAAAGGATCTTCACATAGAGAATGGCTCGACTGCGCAATTCTTTCATTTCTCGATCCAAAATTCGCCGTGGGCGCTCCTCATACCTCAAATCTTCACTAATCTCGAGTGGTGTGAAGTCGATGACGTGTGATGGGTCGAAGACATACCTCCTCAATGTAGAAATGTGAAATACATCGTGGACACCCGCAAGCCTCGGAGGAAGTGCAAGTCGGTAGGCAACTGGCCCGATACGCTCCAATACCTCAAAAGGTCCAATATATCGGGGGCTAAGTTTCCCACGAATGCCGAACCTCCTGATTCCTTTGGACGGCGAGACTTTCAGGAATACATGATCTCCAACCTGAAATTCTAAGTCTCGTCGCCGAACATCGGCATAGCTCCTCTGTCGGCTTTGGGCGGTCTGAAGATGCTTTCTAATCACTCGGACCTTCTCCTCTGCCTCTATCAATATATCTGGTCCCAAGGTCCGCCTCTCGCCCACGTCACTCCAATAAGCGGTGATCGACACTTGCGTCCATACAACGCTTCAAATGGAGCCATCTGAATGCTCGCTTGAAAGCTATTGTTGTACGTAAATTCAGCCAAAGATAAATGTCGAATCCACCCTCCGCCGAAATCCAGGACGCAAGCCCTCAACATGTCCTCCAGAATTTGTATAGTCCGCTCTGACTGCCCATCAGTCTGCGGATGAAAAGCCGTACTGAACCTGAGTTGAGTCCCCAAGGCTGTCTGTAAGCTCCTCCGGAAACGCGAAACAAACCTCGGGTCTCTATCTGATACAATGGAGGCTGGTACTCCATGTAGTCTTACTATCTCGTCTAGATATAACTGGGCTAGTCGCTCAAGTGGCCACGTAGTCTGCATGGGCAGAAAGTGCGCCGACTTGGTAAGTCGATCTACAACTACCCAGATAGCGTCTGCTCCTCCCTGTGCCCTTGGCAGTCCGACCACGAAATCCATCGTAATGTGGTCCCATTTCCACTCGGGAATTGGGAGACTCTGTAACTTGCCAGCTGGCACTCGATGCTCAGCTTTCACCTGCTGACAAGTTAAACACTGGGCCACAAATCTCCCAATATCCCTTTTCATGCCTTTCCACCAGAAGTGTGCCTTGAGGTCCTTATACATCTTAGCCCCACCAGGATGTAGGGTATAAGGTGTATAATGGGTCTCTCGCAATATCTGTTCTCTAATCTCCACATCTATTGGCACACATGCTCGGTTCCTGTACCTCAGTACTCCCGAGGCATCTACCGTAAAGTCCCCTGACTGATCACTCGGAATATGATCTCTAATCCTGGCCAAGTGGGGGTCCTCACTCTGTTTCTCTTTGATCCTGTCCAGCAGAGTGGGATGCAAGACTAAAGATGCCAGTCTAGCAGAGACCCCAGGGGACACAACCTCTATCTCGAGCCGTCTCATCTCCTCTAATAGCGGCGCATGGTCTGTGATCAACATAGACAAACTTTGCACCGCTCTCCTACTCAAGGCATCAGCGACCACATTAGCCTTACCTGGGTGGTAGAGAATATCTACATCATAATCCTTTAGTAGCTCTAACCACCTACGTTGCCTCAAATTCAGCTCCTTTTGCGAGAACAGATACTTTAGGCTCTTGTGGTCGGTATAGATTTCACAGTGTTCCCTATATAGATAATGACGCCAAAGCTTCAGTGCAAATACTACAGCAGCAAGCTCCAAGTCATGGGTAGGGTAATTCTTCTCGTAATCTTTGAGTTGCCTTGATGCATAAGCAATTACCCTCCCTTCCTGCATCAACACACAACCAAGTCCGCTGTGTGATGCATCACTGTAGATCACATATTCTTTTCCCATAACAGGGAGGGAAAGGATAGGAGCGGTCATCAGTCTACTCTTTAGCTCCTCAAAGCTCCTTTGACAGTCCTCACTCCAGACAAACTTTACTCCCTTATGCGTCAAACGAGTGAGGGGTGTGGAAAGCTTCGCAAAGCCTTCCACAAACCGACGATAATAACCAGCTAAGCCCATAAAACTACGCACCTCCGAAACGGTCGTCGGTCGGGGCCAATCCCGGACCGCCTCAATCTTCGCTGGGTCCACCGCCACACCTGCGGCGGAAATTACGTGGCCCAAAAAGACTACCTCCTGAAGCCAAAACTCGCACTTTGCCAGTTTGGCAAACAACTTCTTCTCTCGTAGAAGTTGCAGCACAATCCTCAAGTGCTCCTCATGCTCCGCATCACTTCGGGAGTAGACCAAGGTATCATCAATGAAAACTACCACGAATCGATCTAAGTACGGTCGGAAGATCCGGTTCATTAAATCCATGAATGCGGCAGGGGCATTAGTTAGTCCGAATGGCATAACTGTAAATTCATAATGCCCATACCGTGATCTAAATGCCGTTTTCGGGATATCCTCGGCCTTCACCTTCAACTGGTGGTAACCGGACTGCAAATCTATCTTAGAGAAGACACAAGACCCTTGCAGCTGATCAAAGAGATCATCGATACGCGGCAAAGGGTACTTGTTCTTGATGGTCACTTTATTCAATTCCCTATAATCCACGCACAATCGAAGTGACCCATCCTTCTTTTTCACGAATAGCACCGGCGCTCCCCAAGGCGATACACTCGGCCTAATAAAACCCTTATCCATTAAATCCTGAAGTTGCGCCTTAAGCTCTCGCAACTCAGCCGCTGCCATCCGGTAAGGAGCCTTAGAGATTGGCGCAGTTCCTGGGACTACGTCAATCACGAACTCAATTTCCCTATCTGGCGGCATGCTAGTAAGCTCAGGGGAAAAACATCCGAAAACTCGCGGGCAATAGGGATATCCCCGAGTCCCGGCGCCGCCGTAGGCCCCTCAACAATACTAGCCAAAAAGGCTACACATCCTCGACGGATCATCTGCCTCGCTCGGGAAGTCGAAACCATAGAGGCAAAGAAAGCACTCTGACATCCCCGGTATACCAACATTTCCTGGTCTGGCTCTCTAAAAGTGACGGTCCTTGCGGCACAATCAATAGTCGCAAAATACCGAGCCAGCCAGTCCATCCCGAGTATCACATCAAAGTCCTTCAGTTGTCTTAAGACCAACAGGTCTGCTGGCATAATCCAGGACTCGATTTGCATCGGGCAGGACCAACAACACTCCTCCACGTGCAAAGTGTGATCGGGAATCTGAACCTCTCGTGTACGTGGTAGAAGTCCTACCTCTAACCCATGTAATGATGCAAATGATTTACTAATGAAAGAATGTGATGCTCCCGTATCAAATAAAGTACGAGTCCTAATGCTAGAAAGTAAGGTGATACCTGCCACCACATAATCTGCGACTGAAGAGTCCTCTACCTGCGCCGCATACACCCGCCCACTTTGAGCTGGAGGGCGATACTCCGTGGGATAGGAAGAAGATGGCCTGCTTGCTGGAGCATATGGCCGCTGAGCCGTCGACCGCTGTTGAGATGAAGATGGAGTAGATGCTGAAGAAGGGGTGGCGGGGGCCGAAAAGGGGCACGAAGCTTGAATGTGCCCGGGCTGTCCACATCTATAGCAGCGACCCCACCGCTGGTCGCAGGTGTTGGAAAAATGCTGACCTCCACAGAAAATACAATTGCCGGGGGCCCGTGGCTGTCGTGATTGCTGTTGCTGTTGAGACTGCCGTTGTCGCTGAGGCTGTCACTGCGACCCACGCTGCGACGGCTGGGATCTCTGCTGTTGCTGCTGCCGCTGCTGGGGCCTCTGGGGTCCACCAGGCCCTCGCCGCTCAGACCGTCCTTGGCCGGAAGACTGTGGCAGAGACGGTCGTGGCGGCCTCCACGAACTAGCTTGTCCCCCAACCTCCGATGCCGGTCGCTTCGCCCCCGGGATCACCACGGGAGCTGGAGCTACCTCTTCCATTACTACCTCCCCGCACTCAACGTAGAGTGCCTGCTCCATTGAGGCCTCCAAGGTCTGCAACCTACGCGAGCGAACAAGTTGAAAAAGGTCCCGGCGCAATCCTCGCTCGAACATGTAAATCCGGTGCGCCTCATCCCTGGCCACGTTCGGTACACATGCCAACAACTGATTGAAATTGGTAATGTATTCGTGTACGGGCCGATTTCCCTGGCAAAGGTTTCTCATCTGCTCCTCCAATCTCTGTCGGACGCTTTCCGGGAAGAAAGCCCCGAGAAGGAGACTGCGGAACTCCGCCCAGTCAGGAGCTGAGCCCCAGGCGGACCAGCCGGTCGAACACGCCGCCACCAAGCCTCGGCGTTGTGCTCTAAAAAGTTCGTCGCTAATAGCACCTGGTATCGCTTCTCGATGAACAATGTCTCAAAACGTCGCTCCATCGCCGTGATCCACGACTCTGCCTCCCACGGCTCTGCATTCTGCCCCGAGAAATGGGGTGGGTCAAACTGGCGAAACCTCATCAACAAGTCAACCATCTCCCGCTGTTCTGCCGGGTCAGAGGTCCCGTCAACCCAGACAACTGTCTACCAGTACCCCGAGCAACAGGGGATGCCGGGGTCACCGGTACAACTGGGCGATTCACAGCAGGGGAAGAAGGTACGGGAGAACTCTCTGGGGGTGCTACAACAGGCTGCGCCCTCTGCTCTAACATCTGCGTCAGCCAAGCCATAGCCTCCTCCTGACGCCGAACAGCCTAGGACATCTGGGCCATCTGAGCTTGTAGCTCTGGCACCTCACTCTGCTGGCCCTGCCCGGACTCCTCCTGGTCGGGCTCAGGGGAATCAGGCTGAGAACGCGTCAACATCCTACGTCGCGGAGGCATCCTACCACAAGAAACCACACTCAGTATCATATCCCCACACGACCCAATCTAGCGAAAGTCAAAGACATCCCCATATTTCTGTGACTTTATGTTGTCTGCAGCCAACATAACGGTTCACCAGAAATTGGGGCATGTCGATCCCTCTTCTCTCACTGGAAGAGTCAAACAATAAATCAACGACTTCCGCAAATATCACGTCTCTCATGCCCTATCATCCTAGGGTCTGCCAAAAGCCTAGGGTTTCCTAAGTCCCAACTGACCTATCCCTAAGCTCTGTTACCAACTTAATCTGTGACGCCCCGGAACCCGGGCTCGCCAACAGATCCGCCGTGCACACGGGATTTCCCGAGTACACGAAGCGCTGGTAACCTACTCCGATATAATATGAATAATAAAAGAGCATAATACAGAGCTGAAGTAGAAGAACCACATAGTATCTCAGACTGGAACTACAAATAAAGCTGTAATAAGTACAATAATCTCCCAGCTCACCAAAATAGTACAACCAGCTGGCGAAAGCCAGACCTAAAATAAAAGAGGAATACCACAGTCTGAGTAAAAGGGTGCAGCATCTATCTAACAGCTCTCAGTCTCCCAGGAGATCTATTTATTCAGCGATCCCCTTACCTCGATCAGCTGCCGATGGCCTAGCAGTTCCCGCAGACGACTCTACAAAAATAAAGGAGGAGAAAGAAACAGAAAATAACAATGGGGGTGAGAACTACCAGATAAACCAGTAACCTCCCCTAGTGGGCAAAAACCTCAACTCTGACGCACCCACTAGGACTACTAGAGGCCAAAAAGGAATAAGTGGTAAAGCTGTAAACAGAACTGCTGAATAAAGGGGAAACCGCCACTAGTATGCCTCTAAATGTGATACCGAAAGAAATGATTGTATGAATGCATCAGGAAACAGTGTCTGACCAAATAACCCCAATCTAGTACCACCAGTAAAACTAGTATTGCCTGCTAAGCGAAATCTGCACACACGGCTCGAAACCGCAGGATCGGCTCGCACGGCTCGCATCCCAAAATAAGTATCAGACCGGCACACACGGCTGGGTCCAAAAAGAAAAGCCTACCTCCGGAGTGGCACTCGAGGGGAGCGACCCAGACGAGTAAAGTATCTCTGTCATCAGTATCACAAGTATCTCTGTAGCACATGTCTCACAAGTATCACAATATAGCAGGACTGGATCATGACTATGATCAAAGTGGGAAAAACCATCCACTAAAGAGACCTGATACCCATATCTGATGCAATAGTACTCAATAAGTGGGAAAACTCCATCCACTAAAAAGAAAGCCCGATCCTCAATCGGATGCAAAGATCGACAAGCTCAACCTCAATCTGATGCAAGGATAAACATCTGGTCGACCACCTGCTGTCCGTGGTCACCGCAATACCCCACAAGTTCACAATCTAATGCAATCCTGACTACACTATCCCAAACCCCTGCTCATACTCGAGCAACAAGCATCTGAATGCAAAGGAGAGTAATGAAACATGTTCAAATCCCAATATGATAGTGTAGCAATAAATAGTGGCTAACTAGATGTCGAGCATGCAACTGTACCATTTAAAAGCTGTAAAAATGTCAAATATTTATTTTAAAAGATTGATTTACTGTACTGACATAAAAGTTATTTGCATGCGAGATTATAGCCTTTGTTCCAGTCACAGTGTCCCAAGATAAGTTATCATATAATCTGTGGGGTCATATTAAATTTTAGGAGAGTTCGTCCCAGCGGTTCTCATCAATTGTCATATTAGTTCGTCCCAATGGTTCTCATCAATTGTCATATTAGTTCGTCCCAATTGTTCTCATCAATTAATTTTCAGGGGAGTTCTAATAATCCCAGTGAGCTTGTCAAAAATGAGGTAAGCAACAACCGCCCACCTAGAACAGCTCAAATCACACCCAGATAGTCTCCTGGCTGTCCATAGTCCCCTAAAACTGCTGTCTGCCGAAAACGGTGCCCTACAGCAACACACATTGCACAGGGTGTAACTATATTATTCATAAAAATACAGCTTTTGCTGTTTTTCAAATAGCACGAAAAGAGAGAAGTTTTTCACTTCAGTATAGTGCTCAGAAAAATCCAGAAAAATTACGGTTGCGTTCCTTACGACGAGTAGATCGAAATCGACTCTTTAAACGCCTCGATCTGATGCTCCTACGCCAAGATAAAAATCGGAGATGTCGATGCTGTCCAGAAATTTCCACAGCAAAAAGGGGGGTCAAAGAGACCTCGGGAATCATGCCAAAAATACGAAATGGAGTGAAGTGATCAACACGAAAATCGAAGCCTTACCTCTTAGTAACGCGCTGCCGTGAAAATCGTTCAAAAATTCCTCCTGGTTAGCCCACAGGGATTTTTCGACTGAACAGTGACGGGAAATGGGCCGAAAAAGAAAATCGTCGCAGTGCACCACGTCGCAGATAACTCACTATCAGTAACTCCAAAAATTCTAAAATTTCTAGAGGGGAGAGAGGAGAGAGGGAGAAAAAACTTTCATAGAGAGCCCAAGCTCTGATTCTCTCTCTATGGCTCGGAAATCGAGGTGAGAATGAGGGATGCTATTTATAATGGGCCAAGGGAATCTTCCCACACCAGATCCCGGGCAGAATAGGAAACACCAAAATGGACCAACCAGGAAGCGCCACGTGTCCACAGAACAGGAAACAGCCTGTGCAAGGGCCACTTATATTGCGCCACGTGGCCACATGGTGCACGTGCCCGGTCCCCGCGCCGGGTCTTCCGGAAAATGTCGGCCAATAGGGAAGCGCCACGTGTCACCAATCCCGCGGCCTTCTAGAAGCCGTCCATCCAATGAATGAACGCCACGTGGCAACACCCATCTTCGGTGCTCCCGGTGCACGCCAGGCCGTGGACCGCGCTCCCGCGTGCCTGCCCGCGCCTGCCCGCGCTGCCCGCGCCGCGCGCCACTGCGCTCTGCCGCGCTCCGCCGTGCTCCGCCGCTGCGCCGCCGCTGCGCCGCCTCCCGGCGGTCGCCGCCGGCCGCCGGAACAGTAATTCCGGCCGCCGTAATTACTGTTCCGGTGAAGCGTACCATTGTGCCGAAAAAATAAAGTAAACATACCGTTTTGATCATTTTCGCGCGCTGAGTCCAAATCCGCTGTCCATTTCGCCAAATTATTATCCGATGTTTTGCCGAAAGTCCCCGGAAAAGCCCATTTGCTCCGTTTTTCATGCCGGATCCATTTTAAAAATCCATTTTTGACACTACTAGCTCCGATACATCATATGAGCTTTCTACCGTCACTGTTTAATATTGCAACAGTTCCTGCGAAAGTCCGGATCATCACACCAGTAGCTTTCATTGATGTGATGAACAGGGTTTTCAAACCCTTCCTCGATCGCTTAGTCGTGGTTTTCATCGATGATATTCTTATCTATTCGAGGAGTGACGAGGTTCATCAAGACCACTTGCGACTGTTAAGGATTTTTTTTTGGCGCATTTTGTGAAAGTGTTAAGTCTTGAAGATTGAAGATGAATGAAGTTTGGATCATATACCTCAATCTCAAGAAAAAAGAATTCAAAAGGATCAGGTAAGTTTAACTAAATATTTTTGGTGATCCGAATACTTCTTGTAGTGTAGAAACACTTGGAAGAATTTCTTATTGCATAAAAATCAAGAACTGAACATGAGACTTGTTCAGGATCCGGATCAGATTGTTCAATCCGGATCCCGAAGGTGGTTCGTTCATACACCAGTTCAATCCGGATCGTAGCTTCCCTTGATCCGGATCCCGAACATTGAGTATACCATTTTCCTTGAACGATCCGGATCAGGCTTCGCAATCCGGATCCCGAACGTTGATGTTTGGTGAACTGTATGAACGATCCGGATCAAGCACTTCGATCCGGATCCCGAACCTTCGTTTTTCTGGAATTGCCTGACTCGTTACGACGATCCGGATCACAGCTAATCCGATCCGGATCGCCGTCGTAAAAATTTCCAGAAACGACAGTTTTTGATCCTTATCTTCTTCCTAGGGTTTCTAACCTATAAATAGACCCTATGATTCTTTTTCTAGGGTTAATCCAGATAATCCACATAGAGCCGTCATAATCAAATATCATCTTATACGGCCCTAGATCCACATATAGAGAAGAAAGGAAATCATTAGATATTACTCTATGTTTCTTCATCTATATTGATTAGTTTGATTCTAGGTTTTCATACTCACATCTTGAGTTGAATCAAACTAATGAATACTTAGATGGTATTTCCTATCTATCTTTGATCTAAGTATTCGGCGGATCATCACCACCCAAAAAACAACGATTTCCCCAAATCGGCGCGTGGACTCGCGTGGCCTTGTGGATTCAAGGTGCAACCACTCTCGTGGATTCGGAGCGAGGTACGTTCGTGGATTCGAAGCGTGCTACTGGGTGAAGACCGTGGATTCGGTCAGACGTCGTGGACTCGACGTTGGACGCCGTGGATTCGGCGTTGGACGCAGATCGTGGATTCGAGACGCGTTGCGGAGCGAGCGGAGAAGATCAACTATGAGCGTATGGAAAAGGTTGAGTCGTCTGTGAGTACGGTATATCACCTTGTACGTGTTTAATTCTAGTGGATTTCACCGTGTTATCGGTCCCGTGGTTTTTTACTCCGGTTTGGAGTTTTCCACGTAAAAATCTTGCGTGTTCATTTATATTTCCGCATTGGGTTTTTATTGCGCAATGATTTTTTGAGTGTTTATTGTTTACACCTATTCACCCCCCTCTAGGTGTTTTTTCCCCTATTTAGATCCATTATTACATATAACCCAACAGCGACGGGTTCTCCAAGTATTAAGGGAGAATAATTTGTATGTCAAGCTCAAGAAGTGCGACTTTTGGCTCCGAGAGGTTGCATTCCTTGGACATGTTATTTCTGAGGCAGGAGTCGTAGTGGATCCCAAGAAGATCGAGGCCGTTAAAGAATGGCCCCAGCCAACCAATGCAACGGAGGTGCGCAGCTTTCTTGGTCTGGCGGGCTATTATCGGTGGTTCGTCGAGGGGTTTTCCAAAATTGCCGCCCCGATGACCCGTCTGACCAGAAAAGAAGAGAAGTTTGAGTGGACACCCGAATGCCAGCTTGGTTTTGACGAGCTAAAGCGACGTCTGACTGAGGCGCCGATCCTGACTCTACCGATTCCGGGTGAGAATTATGTCGTATACTGCGATGCCTCTCGGATCGGTTTGGGTTGCGTCTTGATGTAGAAGGAGAAAGTTATAGCTTATAACTTTCTCCAGTCAAAGTAGCGAGCTGAGCCTCGACCTGCTGTAGTCTGCCGGGGTCCTCAGGTTCCCTCTGAACTCTAGGAGGTCGGCCGATACCTCGGCCGGTGCCTGCACCTCGCCTGCCACCACCACCACGTCTAGGACGAACCATGACTGTAACAAACAATCAGGTCAGGGTAATCTCAAAAGTAAAATACATTTGAGTTCCTAACCCCAAAATAAAATACCCCGCGCTCTCACGTCAATAAATCATCCTAGGGCTCAGTCCTAACCAGATCCTAATTAATTCCTTGGTACCGTGTACCAATTGCTCTGATACCATAAAATCTGTCACGCCCCAAGCTTGAAAACCGGTCTAAATTTTTTTAAAAAATCATAGTATAACTGAAATATGGCATGAACAGATCGCCACATATATAGAAAATCCTCTGTCCATTCGGACAGAGTCTCCCCTATACATGCACGGCTAAGCAAGTACAATAAGCACAAAGATATTACTATCTACTTCAAAATAAAGTTAATTATGATAAATAAGATCTCATCCACGATAGTTCTAAACAACTACTAAACAAAATCCACTAAACATCATATAACATCACCACTAAATCAGAATCACATATATGTCATAATCAAGGGTAACCAGAGATGATCATCATGGGGATGACTCTATCATAATCGGCTCACCGGACCGTCCCGACATCTCACCACCCGACGGACCTGAAATGGTGCTCACCTAAAGGGTGTGAGATACAACATACAATGTATTCCAGTGGGCACGACGAGCCGAGAAATAGCAACTCGTACCTACTGGTATACAATAATCTATGGATAGTAATAGATCAATAGTTAAAAGCTGATATACGAAAGAATGACTGCAGGTAATCAAAATCATGATGCTAAGCAGATATGGGTACATAATATAATAACAAGCATGCTAGAATATGATAATGTAAGCTATGCATCAATGATGGAAAGCAAGTACCCAATCGATGCCACTGTTGGTCACGAAGACCTCAGGCTAAAGCCACTGACGGGCACCAATAGGGCTGACATAACCATGCACCCACAGGTGCTATCGGTGGCTCACGGGTCATCCTGTCGACCACTTTACCGATAAAGAACACTATGACGGTGGCCAAACCATCAGTGTACGTGAAGTACGGCGGCGCGAGGCGATCATAATGCTGATGCTTAAGCTCACGGTCTAAGGACCGGGTAATCGGCAATAAGCCGAAATCCCAACCGGGATGCTGATGTCTGTATATCAATCATAGGTCATCTCATGCAATGTGGAATACAAGGAACATGTATATCTGAGTAAAAGCAAATCTACGTAATGACCAAGCAGACATGACACTACAAGAAAATTTATCTATTGTGGCGAAACTAATGGCCACAATAATATACAAATTGGTCACAAAATACTTATTGTGGTCAAATTAGCTTCGCCACAACGTCGCCACAATAGGACTGCTGCAAAAGGTTATTGTGGCCAAAATTTTAATTCGCCACAAAAAACACTATGAATTTGCGGCGATAGAATTCGTCACAAAACTTCTAACCTCCTCTACAAAAGGTTACCATATGGCTACAGATAGTGATTAAAATAATAATTAATATTCTAACATTTTGTGGCCAAAATTACTTTTGGCCACAAAAGACATTATATAATTTATGACCAAATATTAAATTGGCCACAATATGTGGTGTAAATATAGTGGCGAAATTAAGTAGTCGGCCACAAATAATATTGAATGTATTGTGACAAATTTATTTGATGGCCACACATAATGCCACACATTTGATGGCCAAATATTAAATTGGCCACAAAATATAGTATAAATATAGTGGCGAAATTAAGTAGTCGGCCACAAATAATGTTGAAAGTATTGTGACAAATTTATTTGATGGCCACACATAATGCCACACATTTTATGGCCAAATATTAAATTAGCCACAAAATATAGTATAAATATAGTGGCAAAATTAAGTAGTCGGCCACAAATAATGTTGAAAGTATTGTGACAAATTTATTTGATGGCCACACATAATGCCACATATTTTATGACCAAATATTAAATTTGCCACAAAATATAATGTAAATATAGTGGCGAAATTAAATATAGTGGCCACAAAATTTATTTGACTGGAACAATATTTGGCCACACTATATTTACATCACATTTTGTGGCCAAATATTGTTCTAGTCACTGTAAAGTTTTCAAATTACATATATTGTGGCTATTTATTATTTAGCCACAGAAAATTTATAGTACTAATTTAAATAAAAAATAAATAAATTTTACACATTATTACTGCACAATAATAGTTGAATACTACTCAATCAGGATTTAAACATAATATCAATCACAATAATCAAGATATGTTCAACAAAATACAAAAATCAAATATATGTTCAACTGACATAATCAAAATAAGCTAACGGTTAATCGTTTACATTAGAATAAAGATAATAAAAATTCTACGCTAAAAGTAAAATGAAATTCTTGGGATGATCCAACTCGGAAATATTGAGCTTCCAAGGTTTAGTCCTGTAGAATAAAAAAGAATAATGATAAGAATTATACATATATATTATCTATTTATTTTATCAAAAGAGTAAAATATATTGCTAATTTATACTCCAACTTACCTTTCTTGTCGATGGTGGCTGAATAGGCACAGGCAATCCCATTTGTGAAAGTTGTTCTATCATATTACGCATTTGAGAAATCAACTGTACCGAGATGATCAGACCATGAAATCAACTGTACCGAGATATATGAACTGCTGAAAGATATACAGAAAATGTCCAAGTAAATGTCTATCATCTAGGAATATATGTCATGTAGGCATAATCAGGGCTAGATCAAGAACAAGTGTCCGACTGGACTAAAACAACCAGAGGGCCGAAAAGATAAAGCCCGGACCGAAGATAACCCACCTGAATGTAGGCCGATCCTGAATTCCCGCTAGACTACTGGGAGGCTGGTGCAGAACTGCTGGGCCCTGAACAAGAACTATGGTCAGAAACAGACTCACTCATACCCATCCCGACAATACTGTAATGTCCTGTCGCTAACACGGGAAACTTAGCCGAAACTAGGCTTTTACCGGAATTTCCGGAAAACCTCTAAAATATCGAAATCCAGGAGGCCAAAGACTGCGCCGTAAATTTTAGCGCGTATGCTACAACAAGACGAAGCTCATGCTCACAGGCTTGGGCCAGAACAGGGCCCAAATACAAACTTGGCCATTTAACTCTTAAGGTCCAAAAAGACTTGTTGCTACAATTAATGATACACTTGATAAACTTGAGATCTACTGTGAGCATCATGCATAAAGGGGACTGAGAAAGACTGTGCTCACCTGAGTCTTGCCGGAAAGTGGCCGGAGAGTTGGCCGGAGCAACACCACTCAAAGCACAAGGCAAGGGTTGAGGCAATTGGGTTAACACCTAGTGCCAAACACCTATAAAGTGGAGCATTTGTTAGAGGAATGTCCCAGAAGAGATTTTGCCGATTTACGGTTCGGGATCCAATTCCCGCTCAACGAAAAGCATCGGACCTCCAACAAAAGATTTAGAGATCATGTGCACACTGCATAAAGCAGCTAGTATGGTCACAATTGCATTTAGGCCCCCGGGACTTTACCAATTTGCATAAAAGCATGCAATTTCATGCTATTTTCGCTTGTATTTAATTTTGGAATGCTATTTTAACGAACCGACACCACTAGCAGGTGGCTCTCGACTTGCTGGACACCGTGCTCACCTTTTGGAAGCAACGTGGAACTCGAATAAAACTTCGGGTCAACAAAACTTATGCAAATAAGCTTAAATTGGCTAAGATTGCTAATTACCATATCTTCACTTGACCAAACCCAAATTTTGGGTGAGCATCATGCTCAGAGGGTCGAAAGAACTCAGAGGCTCACCCTGAGGGTGCAGCTAACCTGCTGGAACAGCATAGGGGCCATCAAGTGCTCAATTAGGCTTGGCTTACTCGATCTTCTTAACCACTCAGTCTTTGGCTGAAGTCGGGTGAGCATCAAGCTCCTGGGATCTTGAGGACACCAGGGCTTGCTCTAACAAAGCTACAAGGGTGCTGGAACAGTGCAAAAGGCCACATAGCTTAGGCTAGGGCTTGGAATGCGGAATCCAACAATCCACCAGATCATTTTTCAAAATAACTTGAGCAGAAGGTTCCTAGGATCATGTGGAGTCATTTGATAAATTGCTGGATGCTTGTAAGTGGCTAAAACCCATTTGATCTCTCTCGGGCATTTTCCCGAACACATGGTGGGCAACTTAGCACACAACACACTACAAGGGCATTAATGGTGGATCCCTATACAAGGGTTCTGGGCCTCCAGCACAAGCACCTGTAGGTGCTACTGGACTCTAAGAAGCTTGCTGAAAGCATGGCCGGCGACGAGACCTGGTGGCGGCGGCGGCGGAGCGCTCATGGCCGGAACAAGCATCAATAATGGTGGAATCATCACAGGCCAATATGGGTTGCATGCAAGGGTACCCATGGCTCTGTCTCGACATGCTGAAGCAAACTGGGCAGGTGGCCGGCAGCAACAAGCGGCGGCGGCGGCGGCGGCGGCGGCGCAATCTTCGGGCGAACCCGAGATAACCCAAGCTAGGGCATCAAACTGCGAAGCGCACGCTAAATGAAAAGCTATGAAATTTCTTGGGGAGGTTCCTTAGGCCCTACAGAAGTTGCCCATGATTTTGGTTTCGAAGCTGAGCCATCGGGTGCGGCCAGCGGCTTGGGCGGAGCAATATCGGTTTCCGGCGGGTGCAATTTCCCCGCCGGCGACCGGGGGCATTCCCGACTTCGGGGTTCGGCTGGGAGGTTCACCAAGAGGTGATGGATATACTCAGGAGGCCTAGGTAGCAAGAAAAATAAAAACAACAAGACCTCACCTTCGCCGGATCCGAGGAAGAAGACGATGTTCTTCCCAGCGTCGCGCGACCACGACGGTGCACAGCCCACCTCAGAATGCCTTCTGGATGAAGAACACCACCACAGAGAGATCCAGGCACAGTTTATAAGGTTTCGGTGCTCTACCTCTCGAACAACCTTGGAAACAAGAATGCTCCAAGAATAATCCTTGCTTTTCCGGCGACCAGGGGTGGCGGCCGGCGGCGGCTGGTGCACGGGAAAGGTTGCAGAGGAAGAGGAGAGGGCGAACGTGGGTCTGCGGTTACTTGGAGGGCTGCGGCTAGGGTTCCTCGAGTAACCTAAGTTACTTATAGAACTTGGCAACAAATGCAACTAAGTCCCCGAACATGCATCCATTAGATCTAGGTCCTTTGCTGTAGAACAAACTCACAAAGAAGTCCCTCTTGTACAAGTTTGGAGCAATTCGACACATAAAATATAGGGCTTTTATACAAATTACTGTGATTTTTCCCATATTTCACGCTTTTCGAGACAACCGGATTGTCAAACTGAAAAATGGACACCACCACGACATCCGGCTTGACGAAACCTATTAGGTAGCGATTTTGGTTTGCTAAAATTTAGCTCCATAATTTTTAAATTCCATCTTATACTGTAAATTATACAGTTCGGCACACTTTACGATGCTTTAGGCTCGTCAAATGCAAATTTCGTCAGCGCCACTGCGCTTAGAATGATGAAGCGGTTAAAATCGACTACCTGGATCGTTAAATTCTGACTCCAGACAGTGAATCGGTCAACGTTCACTCGACGGGGAATTAAAACAGGAGGTTACTATTCACGACTTAAGTCGTGGGCCCCACCAGCTTCTACACTGATTTCTGAACAATCCGACCGTCGAATCGAAAATCCGTTTATATCATCTTTAATCGATTCGATGAAACGGTCGCACTGGCGATTTCAGATTTTTGAGATCAGACTCGGATCTGAAAGGCAGACATAGTACTTCGAAAACTGTGCAACTTGCACACCAATATACAACCACATAGGTTCAACTTAGCAATTTCTCATTCATATTGACATTTGAATTTCTAGATTACTACACGGTCGCACTGGTGATTTCAGATTATCGAGATCAAACTCGGATCTGTAAGTCGGGGGACCGTGTTCCGAAAACTGCAATTTGCACACCGGTACACAAACACTTAGGTTTCTTTTGCATTTAATTTTCACGAGTCTTACATTAAGTGGCCAAATTTTATCGACGGTTACCAATAATGAATTGAATAGATAAATGTGTGGCGATAAAATTTGCCACAATAATTACATATTGTTATTGTGGCCAAAATTTATTCTTGGCCGCAAATAGTGCATTGAATTAGTGACGATCATTAAAACACCCCTACCGTAGGTATACGAAAATTCTGATTAAGATTAATAGTGAAGACAAGCTGAAAATAGACACGAAAATCTTAATAAATGTGTGGCCATACAAATTCGCCACAGTTAATTATTATTATTTCAGTGGCCCAACGTTATCGCTGGTGATAAATGGTGAATTGAAAAGTAAATATGTGGCGATAAAATTTGCCACAATAATTACTTATTGTTATTGTGGCCAAAATTTATTGTTGGCCACACATAGTGCATCGAATTAGTGACGATCATTAAAACACCCCTACCGTAGGTATATGAAAATTCTGATTAAGATTAATAGTGAAGACAAGTTGAAAATAGCCACGAAAATCTTAATAACTGTGTGGCCATACAAATTCGCCACAGTTAATTATTATTATTTCAGTGGCCCAACGTTATCGATGGTAACAAATAGTGAATTGAAAAGTAAATATGTGGCGATAAAATTTGCCACAATAATTACTTATTGTTATTGTGGCCAAAATTTATTGTTGGCCACAAATAGTGCATCGAATTAGTGACGATCATTAAAACACTCCTACCGTAGGTATACGAAAATTCTGATTAAGATTAATAGTGAAGACAAGTTGAAAATAGCCACGAAAATCTTAATAAATGTGTGGCCATACAAATTTGCCACAGTTAATTATTATTATTTTAGTGGCCCAACGTTATCGATTGTGACAAATGGTGAATTGAAAAGTAAATATGTGGCGATAATATTTGTCACAATTATTTCTTACTATTATTGTGGCCAAAATCTAGCGATGGCCGCAAATACTGCATCGAATTAGCGGCGCTCATTACTAAATTCCTACGGTATGTATATGAAAATTTGAGTTAAGATTAATAGTGAGGAAACGTTGAAAATAGCCACAAAAAATGTTAATATAGTAGGGTTCATTAATTGGCCACAAAATATTGGCCACAAAAGATATATTTTCTTGTAGTGTGATATATGTCCAAGTATAGCTACTGTACTGACATCTATCTAATGACCAATTAAGCATGATATATGTCCAAGTATAAGCGAGTAATAAGCAATCTGTGGAGATCAAGCTCAAGATAAAATCAGGGCTAATATGAAAAATAGGGGTCCGACCAACTATGGTACCCCAGAGGGCCGCGATAATAAAGCTCGGACCGAAGATAAACCCACCTCAGTGAAGACAGTCCCGAAGTCTGCTGGACTACTAGGGTGCTGGCGCCGAACTGCTGGGCCCTGAACAATAACTCGTATCAGTAACAGACTCACTCATACCCATCCCATCGACACTACATAAATATAACAACAATACTGTAGACTTCTCACAAGTCACGGGGTTTTCCGGAATTTTCGAAAACCCGCCGAACAATCGGCTACTACTCAAATTACATCTACATGACTCCAAATGTGACGAAACTTCACATGTTGCCCCGGAATAATCTATTTAACATGTCTAGGCAGCCCGAACCAACTTGTAAACATCGGTGCTAAGTCGGAGTCATAATTACTTGAATTTTAGCAAGTTTTGACTTGTTTACAAAAGTCCGAGGGGCTTTAGGTTAAACCGTAAGCACCAGCAGATGGGCCTCGACGTAAGTAAACCCGTGCTCACTGTTTGGAGGAAGCACGAAACTCGGCAAACAACTTTGATCCATAATTATTAGTCAACAAAAGCTTGGATTGCAAGGTTGACCTAACTACTCATTCCAATCATCAACTAGCGTGAGCATCATGACTAGTAGGTTCAAAGGAGTCGAGGGCTCACCTTCGGAGCGACGCAGGTCTGCAGAGAGATCGCCGGAGCAAGGTGGCCAAGAACCCTTCCTTGCTAGAGCTCGGTTTGGCCGAGCCTTGCTCAACTCGAGTTCAACCCTCAACCAAAGGCAAGCAGCAGTTGGAGGTGGTTCCCATAAGTGGTTCAGTCACCACCACGACACCCCCCGGCGAACCCGAGCGGCGGTTGGCCGGAGAAGAACCTTTTGCGGCCACCTTGGGTGCAACAATGGAAGATTAGGTTCCAGCCAATATGGATCACATGCAGATGCATGGGAAGCTTAAAAAGGACCTTTAGAGCCTACCTAGGTGGTCGGCCGGCGGCTGGAAGCAGCGGCGGCGGCCGGAGACGAAGCTCGGGCAACCTTCAGGCCTCTAATGGCGGAATCTCAACTGCGGCCTTCGAGGTCCAAACACATGCACAGAAAGTTTGCCCTTGGTGCTGTGAAGCTTCTCAGGGGTGTGGCCGGCGGTGTGGGGCAGCGGCGGCGCCGGGCGTCGAAGCTCGGCCAAGAAGGTGATGACCCGAAGCTAGGGCTCGCTCGTACTGGCTTGATCCTCGTCTGATGCTCCCCAAATTTTGTGGAGAGCCTACAGTCGACCAAAGGAGACTTTCTGATGTGGCCGATCTTGATTCCAACGGTCGGATGGAACCCCCGCTCAGATCTGGCCCAGTCTAGGGTTCCGGCGACAAGGTTGCTCCCGTCGGTTAACCGATGCACGGTAGCGCTTGGGGCTTCACGAGGAAGATCCTCTTGATGTCGATAGAGGATTGGAGAGGTCTAAGAAGAAATAAAAACGAAGAAGATGAGAGGCCTACCTCGTCAGATCCAAGGAAGAAGAAGAAAGAAATAGAGAGGCTCCCCGGCGGCGTGCGGCAGAGCCAGGTGTCGGGGCTCTTTGGTTTGAGTCTCTGGAGATAGATGAACCTCCCAGAAGACCCCAAGTGCAAAAATAAGAGTTTTGGTTGATCCTACTCCTCTCAAATCCGAGATCAAGGTATTCTCTTGTTCCTTCTCCAATTCCGGCGAGGGGAGGCGGCGGCCGGCGGCGTAACGCCTGGGAGAGAGGCATAGGGAGATGAAGAGGTCGAATATGGTGGCTGGGTGCAAGTGCTCTGGGTTTAGGGTTTCAAAGAATAACCCATGCACTATATATATTATTTGCGACAATATGCAGTTTGCCCCCTCAACACTGGGTATTTAGAGCTAGGTCCCTCACAGGAATTGAGTTTCGCATTAAGGTCCCTCTCCATGAAGTTACACATATTTCGGAGCATAAAATATAGGGTCTCATATGCAAAATACTATAATTTTTACTATTTTTTGCGTTTTTTGAGGCATTAGAGTCGCCAACCGAAAAAACGGACTTCGCCACTGCGCTCAGATCGATGAGACCGTTAAAATCGACTACTTGGATCGTCGGATTCGGATTCCGAACGGTCGATTGGCCAACATTAGTCGGAAATCCAACAAATCTATTAGGTTACTATTCACTTAAGTCATCCAATATTCAACTGTATAAATTTATACAGTCGTCGGAAACCACTGAAACTTTTTTGAACATGACTTCTTTATTGAATCTAAATTTAAATTTCTCGAATATTACAAATTCGGGCAATATCGGGTGTGGACTCGTGTTGCGCGAGTTGCTACTATTCACAGCAGTTAGTATGCTTCATTTTTTGGTCATTTAGTGAGGTTTGACACCTTTGGTCGCAGCAAGAGGGTTGTGGGTGGTTCCAGTGCCGAAATAGGCATCCCGAAAATCAAATTTGCGAAGTTCAAAATTTTAACGTCCCGTTTTGGCGCACTAGTTGTGCAGGTGGCCCAACGTCATAATTATTGGTTTTTTGGGACAGCGTGTGATCCATTGAAACCTAAGGCATGACTTGAAATATTTTGGAGAACTAGTTGAGTTTTGGTGGCCTTAGTGATGGTTTTTGCATAATTCGGGAATTGGTTGAAGAAGTCGTTGTTCTGATTATTGTTAGGATTATGTTACTGGCGACTTAAGGTCGCAGAGAGATATCAGTTATTGTGGGAGCCTGTTGGACTCTGATTGAGTTGGCTTAGTAGTTGGTTGAGTCATTGGTGGTTAGTTATGGGACCGATGCTCCAGGTATGTCGCGATGCACTTTAGCGCAGTGGTAGGTGTGTCGGTTAGTTTAGTTGCGAGAGATTTATTGACACGTGATATATTATGTCTAGATTTCTTTGGCGCCTAGAGACATTGGTAGAGTCGTGGACTCGGACAGTAGTCGAATAGGTGGGTACTTCGATCCAGATATTGGCACAGTGAAACCTCACTGGGTACCATATTCGATTGGACCCTTTGGTTTGATACTAGCCATGGATTCCTTCTTTTGTTAGCACCTTGATTTTTCAATTCCGCATTATATAGTCATCTTAATATCTTGCCTTCGAAACATTGCAATCTTATGACTTTTATCCTTTATGCTTGTGAGATACACGACTTTTGCATGCAAAGTCACAGTGTGGTTGGTCTTTTGGCACGTTGAGAGAGTGCCGGATCGAGCCGAGATTGTTTTAGCACAAATTGATGCAAAAAAACAGAGCCCGGGGTGTGCTTTACAAGACTTTTAGAGGAGGAGAGAGAGAGGAAGATAGAGAGAGTGAAAGAGAGAGAGGAGATGGCGATGGGCAATATCTGCGAGGCAGCTCGGCGACTGAGGCAAGCGCATGGGAAAACGGCGCTGGCGTCAAGCGCATCGCGTGATGCGATGGCTGCGGACACGGGGCGACCGAGGCTCCCTCAACGTGTCGATGCTTGATTGGGCGAGAGGAGCGGGACTGTGACACAACACATGACGTGACATGAGCGCGGGCACATGGCGGCTGCGGGGCGATGCGGGCGCATGAGTGGGCGCACGAAACCCCTACTGTAGCGGCCTGAAAAGTTTGGGCTGCCTCTGTGTGTGTGTGGGCTACCTAAAATAGGTGTTTTGGGTGCCCGAAAGTTGGTTTCAGGCGCCCGAATTGGCCGTTTTGGCCTATTTAATGCGCAGATCACTCATTATTTCTCTTCTTTTCTCTTCTGCTTACGTCCAAGGGTTTTAGAGAGAGAAACAAAACACAAGGGAGAGGAAGAGGGAGAGGAAGGTTGTGAGCGTGTGGGGAGTGCTGTGGAGCATGCGGTTTGTTCCGAGGAGTCGAGCTCGGGCACACACGCGTGAGTTTTGGCGGCGCGTCAACCTTGGGGTAATTTTGGTAGTGTTGGGTTTAGCTCTTATTTTTATACTGTTATTTGTGTTTTTTGGGGTGATTTTTGGTAGTGTTGGGTTTAGCTCGTTATAGTTTTGGATTTTGAACTCTGTGCCTTTTTAACTATTAGGGTCGTAGTTTTCTGTGTCGTGTTGTTGTGCGAAGTGCCGCCGAGATTTTCTAGTTGTGTCATTCATGCGTGGTGATCACCGTTGGGCGTGCAATCTTTCCATCGGCCGAGTTTTGCTAGGAGTTGCTTTCTAGGTAGGTTCCATATCGCCGAGGATGGCATATTACTGATTATGTCTGCATACTAGATGTAGGGATTTTACCTACTTTATTATTATTTTTAAATGTAGAAAATGCATAATTTATCTATACTTGGACTGTTTGGGATCAGGGGACTAGAATATTACTATTTTATTGCTAGAAAGCTTTTGGGTGTCTTTTAGGTGCACGAATTTTGAGGTAGGCTTTATTATATCATGATTGGGTTAGTCTAATTGTGAGGGGAACCATATTGTCGACATGAGTTGACCATTCGTTTGTATTGCTGGGTATTAGAGATGGGGGTAGTACTTAGACAGTGATATTTGTGCCACGTCATGCTGCCGTAGTGGTTGCATTACCTTGGAGTTTCGTGGGCCATGGGCCGGTGCGAGTGGTTGTGTGTGTCTGGGGCACGGGTTTTGAGACCTGCGTACTTTCATGTTGGGATGCGTGAGTTGACCTTGGGCTTTGTGTCTGGTGTCGTCGGTGATCGGAGGAATCATCGTTTGATCATAGCTTGCATGCCACTTTGAGCTTTTCGACAGACTTATCGGCACATGGGCCTGATGATTGGTGTTAGGAGGGTAGGCAAGCGTCTACTGTTGACGGGCCACCATCTGGGATGCAACCCGAACAGCAGAGAGAGATGAATATTGGCATATTTATAGGCGGCGCACGCTTGACCGGACTGTTGAGAAGGTCAATTTAAGATTGGGTCCGGTGTACCGTTGGGACGACTAGTGTTAGGTTTCCGTTGTGCTCGAATGTGGGGAGAGATGTTTTGAATTTTGATGTAGAGGCATGATTGCGTAGTACTGTATTTTATTTTATTTTCTATTATGCTTTATTACTCGCTTATTTTGTAGTTTCACTATCTTGTCTCTGGTAGACTTTAGTGGGTAGGCCGTGATTGTCACCGACCATACTCACTGGGAACTACTGTTTTGCAGTTCTCACGCTCGCTTGTGGCCTACTTTTCAGGGTTCTAAGCCAGCTTAGGACCGAGACAAGGAGATTGCACCATAAATAGCAGCCCCTACCCAGCATATTTTGATAGAGGTAGTCCACCCTGTTGGTTGTTTAGTTTTGAGCATTGTACATCGGGACTGGCCAGGCTAGGGCCCTTTACTTGTCTGTATTTCTTTTGAGAAGAGGATCTTATATATATCTTGTACAGTGATAGATATTAATATAGCTTTATTTTTCGCTTTGATACATGTTCAGCTGTTCATTATAGTTCTTTTGCATAATAGTTTTGAACGCTTCACGTGTGTGGGGTGGGGTGCGTCCTCGTACACGTGGCGGGTCTGTTGCATGCTCGAGAGCTTCCGCTGTGGGCTTGGGGCATGACAATGCTTCTATATATCTACATGTTGTTATATTTGAATTTATTGTATAGAAATGTATCAACTTACCATTTACAATATCAGTTGTATTATTTTTCTTATTTCTGCATTTTACTAGATGGTCTCCTTGAGCTTTTCAATTCATAATGGTTCGTGCGTGACCATCATGTCTAGTGGCATAAAGCTTAGCAAGCCAATGATAATAGTTTTACAAAATTTAAAAATTTGCATACAAATTGAACCAAAATTTAAATACAACGCCCTATATTTAAGAGCTTAACATATTTTTTGGATTAGACTGTATATATAAAGAATTCGCTCTACTCTTGAGCAGTTTCAACGGATATAGATGTTTATAGTAATGCAAATAGCTGACATGGGAAGCCATCTTCGTGAGATTTTTTCACAAAGACACATACTCAGCGACACTAATATTTTCTATCTAAATTTTCGGTGTTCAACCCACCTTAAGTTTATTAGGAGTGTTACGATATGCAATCAAGAATATTACTATAATTTAATTATAAAGATAGCTTTTCATCTTAATCGTGATGTATTATTACAAAAGTTTTTAGTGTTACTATATATAATCAGATAATCTGATACCAAATATATACAATATAATTTTCTTTCTTAGATACTATATCTTCCAATATTAAGAGATTGTATATTTTGTGATTAAGTAAGAAAAATAGTTTTCTTTCATCTCTAATTTTAATAGATACTTGAATTTGAACTATGCAATATATTATTAATAGTACCAAATTATTTGTCTTATTAAATTTTCGACCCTTGATGAAAAGATGCGCGGTTAAAATAATAGTGGTTTTCTAGAGTTTAGTACTGTTTGGTGAAATAATATAATCAAACGGGTAAAAATTGTCAAAGGAGTAGATCTAATGGCGGAAACTTAAAAGCACTGAGTGCTTAGTGTTATCGATAGATAGTAGCCGAACTCAAATCTTTACTTAACCTAAATGTTGTGATTTTAATCAAATCTAAATTGTAATGACTTCGGTAATAGAAAAAACAAATTAAAAAAAAGTTTGTGATTTTTCAAATCTAATCGGAAAAAATATTCATATTGATTTATATATAAAGAGAAACACTTAGTAGCATAATAGACCTTTTATTTAAATAATGTTGCTTCTTAAGTTGATTTATTTAAATATAACCATTCTAATTGAAAAATTTTAAAATAAATTTTTTTTTTCAATCATTAAAAATTGCAGATTTTGAATATTACTTTGTACGATTTAACTAATTGGTAATGTTATAAGTTTTTAGTTTGTGATTTTGTTTTCAAGGTTTCAAATTTTTGATGAATATATTTATAGTAATAAATTTTTAAAGTTGAATGGTAAGGATTCTAATTTTTATTTATTTTCAAAACCTAAGTCCTCAATTTTATTTTGGAATGAGCAATGTTAGTTGCACACTTAAAATGTGAATGTAAATGGTATAATTTGCCATTCAAGGGCTAGGTTTTTCGCACTAATTTTATTATTTATTTTATTTAACATTAAACTAAAATGCATATAACACATTTCAATTTATTGTATTTTATCCCGTAGATTAAAAAAAAAAAAAGCATTTAATCTCTTTGGGAAGAAAAAAATAAAATAAAATAAAGACACATTTGGTCATTTTACTATTTTTAAACACTATAATTTGATAAAATATTTTTGATCTTAGGGTTAAGTATAAGTTTTCACAGATACCAAATGTATATTTTTTATTTAAGAAATTAATAAGTACAATAAATAATATATTGAAAAAAATGTAATGCATTTTAGTCTTAATATTAAAAACTTTGAAAAATATCTAAATTATTAGATAGATGGACGTAAAATTTATACTTAAGATTTTGATGTGCTAGGATTTTTTTCTTTTGATTTTGGTTTTGATTGATAGTTTTGATATTGATTTTGTATAAAAATATAATTAAATCCGATCGTTGAAATTCCTAGGCATTAGGAATTTCAACGTATCATATTTGAGACGAATTTTTAGAAATTCGAATCTGAATTCAACTATCAAATATGAAATCTAAAGCTTGAATTTGAAATAATTATTGTTTTACTATATTTTAAAATATATTATATTAAATCTAATTTTTTAAAATATAATTTTAAATATAGTATCAAATATTTGTATATGTATTATATAATATAATATTAATTCAGAATTGAATACAAACAAAATATATATATATCTTAATTCAAATTTATCAAATTTTAATTTTGAATACATGTAGTCAAAATTATATTTGCTTTAATATGGAATAAATTCTGTTCGAATTGCAATAAAATTTGGGAATTGGGATATCTTGAGCCATTTACATTCCTAACTGCAAAAGCTCATCAGCAGAGCTAGGGTTTTTTCGGAGCCACTATATATATTCACAAAAAAAAATAAATGAGATGATGAAAAAATAACCGACAACCTCGACGCCGCCTCGCTTCTCCTTCGCCTCCTCTTCCTCTCGCACCGTCGACTTCATTGTGTCTCCTCTCTCTCGCCATGGGTAACTAACTAACTAACTCTCTCTCTCTCTCTGTTTTTCCTCCCGTTTTCTCTTTCTCTCTCGTTTCCTCTCACACCTCCTCCAATGGTGAATAGCGAGGATTAAGGTGCACGAGCTCCGGGGGAAGACGAAGGCGGAGCTCCTCACGCAGTTGAAGGACCTCAAGGCCGAGCTTTCGCTCCTCCGCGTGGCCAAGGTCACCGGAGGCGCCCCCAACAAGCTCTCCAAGATGTAAGCTCCTCTCCTCCCCCTCGTTCATGTCGCGATCTCTCTCCCTCCCCTCTCTCTCTTCCCTCTCTCTCCCTCTCTCATGGTGTTGTTTGGTGGTTTTGGGATTCAGCAAGGTAGTTAGGGTTTCGATCGCTAGGGTTTTGACGGTGATCTCGCAGAAGCAGAAGGCGGCGCTGAGGGAGGCCTACAAGAAGAAGAAGTACCAGCCGCTCGATCTCCGCCCCAAGAAGACCCACGCCATCCGCCACAAGCTCACCAAGCACCAGGTCATCCTCTCCCCCATTTCTCTTCGATTCCTGTTCAAATTGTGTATTGTGGATGATAAGGCCCTTTAGCTTTCGTTAATAGCATGAACACTCTTGTTGGATTTGGTTTGACCCTCGATTATTATAGGTTAAAAGTTGGACTTTTTTGTTGTTTTCGAAGCCACGGTTGGGTTATATGGTCGATTTATGCGTAAATCATAGCCTTTGTGTTTTCTGCTTCTATGCATTACTTAGCACTTTGGTTGCAGGAAGTATTAAGTTTTGATTAGAGAGGCTTTTAAGCTTTGGTCTTCGGTAACAACCCTAGATGGTTATAAGCGCATATTCGGACAGGGTTTTCTAAGGGACCTATTATAGGTTAAATACTAAGTGTCATGGACACTGACACGGGATACGGGATACGACATGACTTGGACACGGCGACTCGACAATTTCAAAAAAATTAGGATACGGATACGGCATGAACAAAGATAATAAAATATAATATTATTAATATAATAATATATATTTATTATATATAAAATATAAATTTGGTAAATTATTGTTATATTTTTCATACGAATGAAAATTTATAAAATTTTTTATTGATAGTTCATATATATTTTTTTTAAAAAAATTCATGATACATAATTTATTTATATTATCTAAAAGAAATTTGTATGTACTCATAAAAAAGTTAAAATATTTATCATCTTACACTATATATGCATAATTTTTTTTTTTTTATACTTTTTAAATTGTATGCGCTATGGATCGGCATTGAACGCGCGTCCAAGAAGTGTCTACATCGGACACGAGTCCGACACGGACACGCGAGTTTTGTAGAAGTGTCCGTGATACATAGGTTAAATAGCGAGTTTTTTGGTTTTTTAGAAAGAAGGATTCGCTTATGAGTTAAAAGAAACAAGCTGTATAGTAACTTGGCTAGTGGTTTTTGATTTAGGATTATGGGCTTCGTTCCCTAGGGCTATCTATAAAGTTGTCTTATAGCTGTTAAGACAGTTTATATATCAGTAGATCAATTCTTTTACAGTGAATGACTAAGAGTGGACGATTATAATTGTTTCCATGTCATAAGGACGCTAGCCAAGCTTTCGCCATTTTCTTAAAGACCTTTATCATCTGAAAGTAAAGAGCGTTTGAGGATGAAAATATATTGTTGGGGCCGAAAATGTCGGTCGTCGGTCGGCCCCGGGGAATTCGTTTGACCCTTTGAGTGTGATGCGCCGCGTGCCAATGGATCAAGCGATCGGGCCGAGGAGGGATCTGCTCAGCCGGGTTTTTCTCAATCAACTTTTGCGGCCGTTCGACTTAGATTAGTCGAAACGGGATGACGAGGTACAAAGGCTCAGCCTAGAATGGCCGAACCAGAATGTGAAAGCAGAGATGTGGAACAAACAACCGGCTAAGGAGTCTATTGTATAATTTGTATTGATAGAAAAGGGGATACAAGGAGGAGAAAAGGGATAGAAATTATAATTAATCTACTTCTAAGAAAATCGATAAAGATTACAGTTAATCTACTCCTAGGAAAGTAGTAAAGATATGAAAAAGCAGGGGTTAGTCCTGGCTTACGAGATTGCAGGATCCTTATATCTTTGGTGGTTCGGGTATTTATACACTATTGAACCACGTTTACCGTCGTCAATTTAAAAAATCGGCGGGATTTGGGGGAAATCATTGTGGACTCCTCAACTACTTATTTTTGAGTCGAAACTTTCTCAAATAGGATAATAGCCATTTTTCCGTCAAGATTCATCCCTTTATGATCACGCCGAAGCGGGATCTTTAGCGCTTTCCAATGCTTGACGCTGGTTGCCGCTTCAGAGTCCGTTGCGAGATTTGCGTCCCATCCTCGCACTTCTTCTATTTTAGAGTCTTTCTTTTTTCGGCTTGGGCAACTGAAAGTTGATTCTGACTCTGCCTTATTTGTCGTCTGACCGGGGCGGTTTGGCGTCCTTCTTTGGCCGAAATTGTTTCTGGATGATGCGATAATCTTCTTATCGGCTGCTTCTTCTATCGGCTGATGTCGTCAGCCAATGGCAACCAAGATTGGTTCGGATCGGGACACAGACCTTTTTTCGGTTGTCCCTTTCTTCTGTCGGCTGATGTATTTAGCTGATGATTGTCGCCACGTGTCACGCCCTTGAGTGACGAAAATTCTAGTCTCAACAATGCTTCCTCGGCAATCGCCTGATATGCCGTTCGGGTGATTGTCGAAATCGAGTCAACTTCTAGCACAGGTAACGCTGTCCAGCAATCAATCCTATATCTTGGCAGGATATTTGCTCACTGCCCGAGGGGTTTGCGAATAGCAAGGAATTAAGTGCCGTGGCACGGGGGCGTGCCGCTCGCCGCCTGGCACGGTACGGTACGGGCACGCTTCCGTGCCGACACGTGGCACACTTGCGTGCCGATGGATACGCATGACCTTCCAGTGGGACACTCTGGCACGGTTTGTTTTTTATTTTTTTTTGTTTCCAATAAACTCTTATAATATTTTTTTGAAATATTTAGTCAAAAAATTATGCATAGTTTACTATACTCACCAATTAACATATTGATAATTTTTTATATATATAAAGTACAACGGAGTTTTTTTTCAAAATAGCCTTCTAAAATTTTATAATTTGTGAAATAATCTTATCAAAATTTTATTTGTAAAACTAATCCTATTTTTGTCATACCAGCGTCACAACAGAAGGCGGTGGACCGCCTTTAGCTATAATTTTCATGATTAAGTTAATTTCAAACAAAATTACAGAGAGATACGTAAATAAAATGAGAATGTGGGTGCGAATCAGATTTTTAAGAAAGATAAGATAAAATGAGAATGTGGGTACAGATTAGATTTTTAAAATATTTAGATTATTATTATTCATTAACCATAAAAAATATATTTAATCATAAAACCTAAATCTTTAAAAGATTTAGATTGTTATTAGAAAGATAAGATACCCCCCCTGTACCGTGCCGAGACGGTATGTGCCGAGCGGCACTTCAATCCCAGGCGAACAGGTGCCGATCTTTCTTGTTTTTTTTTTTTTTTTTTGGGCGAAAACCGTCCTTCGTCGTCTTTTCGTTTAATGTTGCTGCTTTCCGAGGAGCGATTGTCATTCTTTCGCTTCCTTATCGGCCTATAAATAGGAATCGCTTGCCGCATTCCCCACATAGCCTTCTTCATGACGATACTTTTCGACCATTTCGGCCAAATCTTTGGCCCATGGTGCGATGGCCGATTTCACTCTTTCGCCGGCTTCCTGTGCCGACTCTCTTCCGGAGGCCTTTATGTGGCCTCGTTGAGGGGCTTTGTGCTCCCTTCTAATTACCCGGACGAAGGGGGTCTTGTCCGGTTTTTCACCGACCGACATGCTTTCGGTCTTGTCTTCTTCGGCCTCTGTTTCGGCCGAGGATAAGGTCAGACTTTTCTCGTCGCCCCATCTTTTGCGTAGGGCCACCTTTCCAAGGTCCCACTTGGCGGGTTCATCGGCCTCCCGTCGTTCCCTCGGTGTTTCTGGGCTACGCCTCACGGCGAACTCCAAAACTTTAAGACGGGCGTCCAAATCCCATCGGCCGGCTTCTTCTGTCGGCTCGACCGCTACTGATTGGATTATCGGTAGCTTCTTCTGAGGCGGTATGGTTGAACCTCCCGCCTCTTGTCGGTGCATGGGCCGTTCTTGCCTCGGGGTCGGCCGTGGCCGCTGATTTGCGACGCTGTTTTTGTGGGCGTCAGCCGCCTTCATCCTCTGAGCTTGACACTTCTGCGTCTTAGTCATGCCTGGCCTTTGCCATTGGGTCGATCTTGTAGCCTTGAACTATTTCTTTGCCGGCGCGTCTATCGGCGGGTTCATCTCCCTCCGGTGCCTCCCGAGGATTTCTCACCTTTGCCACGACTTGGGCCATGGCCGGACTCTTAGCTCTCGGGCTAGCTGAAAGCCCAGAGCCTCCGTTTCTCCTTTGGTGAGCCAAGGTAAATCTGGATCAGGGGTTGACGGGGCTTCTCTTGCCCCCCATGTCTGTCGGTTGGGAGATTGCGGAGTGGGCCCTCTCCACTGGTGGTTAGCCGGGCCTCTCCGTGCTTCTAGTGGTCCGAGCCTCTGATAGAGCCCGATTCGTTCTAGGCGTTGGGAGGGCCCATACATTGGCCTTCCTTCGGCCCGTTGGCCGAAGGATTTGCAGGGTGCCCCCTGGACCCGGCGTTCGTTGTAGCCGCGGTGGGGACCCGGCTGTTGTTGTGGGTCCTTATGGCCGCCTTGGCCGACTGAGGTTGGCCTTGGCCTGTCTTGATTGTGGAATCCCTGCAACATCATCCGGGCTGGACGGTCTTGTTCTTCTTCCCCGCCATTTTCTCTAGAGGACTGCTTGTTGGATCCTTCGGCCGAACTCGGGTTCGGCCCATGGTCGTGGTGGTGTACGCCTTTGCTGATGAAGGCGAACCACCTCTTTGTCTCCTCAGGCATGCCGGTGAGGAGGGCATCCCAATCCTCCTTCGCCATTTCGGCCTTGCAGCGAATGCAAAGCCGAAGCATGCTTCGAGCTAATTCGGTTTTCGCAGGGGATTCGGGCCCTTGGATCGGCTCCTTTTCCTTGGGGCCGACCATGTTCACTTGCGCAGTGTGCATGGACCTTTGCACTAGTCTCACTACCGGCTTAGTTTCCAGGCAAGCGGTGTTGTAGGTGATTTCCTCCACATTGGCTTGCGTTTCGGCGAGCCCCAAGGGAGGTGCTGGGGCCGCCGGTTGCGCCGGTGGGGGTGACGACCCGTAACGTCTGGTCTGATACTGAGGCGGTCCCTGTGGAGAGACCTGCTTGTCGTTTCTGCCCCCAACCGTTTTGGCGAGTCCGGCCTGGGGCACCGGAGTCGCTGGTTGTGGTGGCGGAGGTGGCAGCCCATGGTGGCCAGCCTGATACTGAACCGGCCCGTAATGACTGGTTTGGTACCGAACCAGTCCCTGCAGAGGGACCTGCCCGCCGTTCCTGGCCCCAGCCTGCAACTCGACAAACGGCGGTGGGGAAGGCAGAGTCATTCCCCAGTAGGCGTCCGACTGCTGGTCGATGTTCTGCCACATCGGCCATACCCCCGTCTGCTACGGGGTCCACTGCAGCTGTACTGCCCCCAGCGGCTGTGCCGCTTGATAAATAGTCGCCGGCGGTGCAACTTGTTGTTGCGTTGTTGGCTTTGCCGGCGCCATCATAAACGATTGCATCGCTAATTGCTGGGGTGGTGTGGAGCAATATCCTCCACCGTAAGGCTCGTTTGGGACTTGTGCCACATTTTTTTTTCTGCCCGTTATCGTGGCCAACATCGAAACAAACCGGGCGTCTCTGTGCCCGGCTGATTCTTTCAAGAGATGCTTGGGTCCTCTCGCTATTTTCTATCATTCAGGTCATTCGCCCGAATAGCTGAGACAAGGTCGGCTCTGATAATGCCGACCTCCCGTTGGTTTCGGGAGTCTCTGACATACTTATGGTGGGAAAAGGTAAGAGTTACCTATTACCGTCGGGCGTGCCAAGAAAGTTGTTGGGGCTGAAAATGTCGATCGTCGGTTGGCTTGGGAAATTTGTTTGACCCTCTGAGTGTGATGCGCCGCGTGCCAATGGATCAAGCGATCGGGCCGAGGAGGGATCTGCTTGGTAGGGTTCTTCTCAATCAACTCTTATGGCCGTTCGGCTTAGATTAGCCGAAACGGGGTGATGAGGTACAAAGGCTCAGCCTAGAATGGCCGAACCAGAATATGGAAGTAGAGATGTGGAACAAACAACCGGCTAAGGAGTCGATTGTATAATTTGTATTGATAGAAAAGGGAATACAAGGAGGAGAAAAGGGATAGAAATTACAATTAATCTACTCCTAAGAAAAGTGATAAAGATTACAGTTAATCTACTCCTTGGAAAGCAGTAAAGATATGAAAAAGCAGGGGGTGGTCCTGGCTAACGAGGTTGCAGGATCCTTATTTCTTCGGTGGTTCGGGTATTTATACACTCCCGAATCACGTTTACCGGCGCCGATTTAAAAAATTGACGGGATTTGGGAAAAATCACCATGGACTCAACTACTTTTTGAGTCGAAACTTTCTCAAATAGGATAATAGTCGTTTTTCCGTCCAGATTCATCCCCTTATTATCACGCCGAAGCGGGATCTTCAGCCCTTTCCAATGCTGGACGCCGGTTGCTGCTTTGGAGTCCGTTGTGAGATTTGCGTCCCATCCTCGCACTCCTACCATTTTAGAGTCTTTCCTTTTTCGGCTTGGGCAATCGAAAGTTGATTCTGACTCTGCCTTCTTCATCGTCTGACCGGGGCGGTTTGGCGTCCTCCTTTGGCCGAAATTGTTTCTGGATGATGCGATAATCTTCTTATCGGCTACTGCTCCTATCAGCTGATGTCGTCAGCCGAAGGCAACCAGGATTGGTTCGGATTGGAACGTAGACCCTTCTTCGGTTGACTCTTTCTTCTGTCGACTGATGTCTTTAGCCGACGATTGTCGCCATGTGTCACGTCCTTGAGTGGCGAAAATTCTGGTCTCAACACATATATTTTTATCTTCCTTGCATATTTGCACATACTGTCGCACATGAAGTTGGGTATTGTATGTTGAACATGGCATTGCAGCGAAATTGATACTCACAGGAAAAAAAAAATTCCTCTTCTTGGAATGGCGCAATTTTATTTCTGTGATTTAATTTCACAAAAACAACCTAATTAGAATTACTATTTGAGGGTTTGTTTGACTTTACCATTGTTTTCAGCTGTAGTCACTTCTAGTAGAGAGTTTACGCAACAAACAAGTCTTGACGGTTTTGCTTTAAGATGAAGAAGAAATAACCTCTACTTCAGAACTTCTAATTTTGTTGCAAGAAGAAGCTGTTAGGAGGGTTGCTTTATAAAGCTTCTCATCGCATTACGTAAGAGAACACTTCATCAAACAACACTACACCCTATGGCGGGCCAAACGGGCCCTAAGTCATCATTAATGGTGTTCTTTGGAGTCTTTCTTTTCCTTCATTTTGTATGTACGAGTCTAGAAATTTATAATATAATTGCCTAATTTTCGTATCGTGGGAAACAATTGCTGAACTTTGGAAAGTAAAAACTGCAAGCATTTTTAATTTATTTCAATCAGCCACCTGACTCCGAATTTTATTAGTTTCCCTTTGTACTTGGCAGGTTAAATGATGATCAAATAATTCCTATATTCATCTAAACAATCAAAAGAAAAGGGCAGACATGAACTTTCATGGGTCAAATGATTCTCATGGCCTATAATTAGTTAGAATATCGCAGAAATTGGTGCAGGTGGTTAACTGAAACGAATCAAGAGTTCATCTTCTTTTTTTTTTTTTTGCTTAACTTATTTATGTTAGGGCGACTAAGCATAACTGTGCCAAATTTCAGTGTTGTCTGGCATATTTTTCCTTGGTCACTTGCCAGGTGATCCATACCCTCAGCACTTGAATTCTTTTGGGGAGGAGAAAAAATGTAGCCCTACTTGAGGTTATAATCACCTTTAGCTGGAACCACCTTTATGACATTGATTGGAAACCATTTTGGATCACCAGTTCTGTAGTACCTGTTATGAGAATCGAAACTCTGACCAAACACAACAGTGATGTGGTAAAACACACTTCATAAAATTTTTGGACGCATTATAGATCCGTATGTTGCTAGCTGATTTCATGTTCCCTGCTTCAATCTCCACGTAGATGTTAATTTTCTAAACATGTTCACTCTCTTCTGTTCCTAGCTTGAATTGTTCCTTGTTCCCTAAAGGGGCCATTCTTTTTTACCCCAATTCTATAGCAGTCTTGTTTGAATATCAAGTACTACGAAAATGGAAATGAATACAAAAATTTTAAAAGTTTATGCTTATTCTTGAATATTGTAACTATGAAGCGGGAAATATTTTCAGGAATTATGTTCTTGAAATTTCTTTTCTCAAGCGACATTGTTCACGAATTTTGTTTGATTCACTTTGTCGCTCCTTTTATCTCTTTTATCATTCGGCGATGATCTTAATCTTTGCTCTCTTCTCTAGAACCCACATGACATCATGTTTTTTCCCTCATGGAACAGGAGTCATTGAAAACAGAAAGGGAGAAGAGGAGAGAAAAGTACTTCCCCATGCGGAAATATGCAATCAAAGCCTAGATTAGAAGCACGGAGTGAACTTTCTCGGTATTTTGTTGGACGATTTCTTTTGTTTATTTTTGATGTTCGACTCTGCTGTTTTCCATGAATTTTGTCTTGCTAATGAGTGATTTGGTCTGATTTTGTTTAATTTCCAGAATATCTGCTGTTTTTTTTTTTTTTTTTTTTTTTTTTTTCTTTCTTTCTCGTAAGCAGTCTGATTTCAGACATGACTTGTTGGGAATTTAGAGCTTACCTTAGCTTTTATGCTCTTTCAGCAAATACTAGATTTCTTGATCTTGGAACATTTTGTTACTGCTCACACATTACAGAAGTTGTAGAGAAGCTTTTGTAAAAAGCCAGATCAAGTAGGTACCTGAAGAAGACATGGTTGAAGGACATTGCGTTTTGTTTTGTTCTTGTTTTTTGTATTACATTTTTTTTTTTTTTTTTTCTATTTTAGAAATAAGTGAGGTTCGTAAGTGTGAAGGACAATGAATTGGTTAAAGGCGATAGAGAAATGGCAAGATAGAAGTGGGACTATTATTCATTCCATTGGCATGCAGAGAATTCTATAATCTCTAATCTGAATTTTTTAAATATATTTTCCTCAACAATTCAGTATTTTGAAGTGATTCTCGAATTGCTTTTTCGTTTTTGACAGATTTCACGGGTTTTTTTGCAATACAAAGCAGTGATAACCTAAAATGTAGTTTAAGGTATCCAAAAATAAATAAATAAATAAATAAATTGCACTGCTGGTCCCGAACTTTAACATCAAATTCGTTATTGGCTCCAAACTATGGACTTTTGTATTCAAGGCTATAAATTTTAAGTAAGATTTTAATTTAGTTATTTAACTTCTAACAATATTTTATTGTTTTCATCACTCTTAACGAAAAAAATTATTGCTTGTACTTGTACCTAGCTCATATGGAAGTTCGTGTGTTATAAATATATCAATTTTTCATCTTGTTTCTTATTTATAAATTATTTTTTTGATGATGCAACCTCTCTCAGTTAACTATTGTCTCCATTAAATATGATATACATTTTAAAAACTATTTAGAAATTAAATTTTATAATTTTTTAACATTATCAAAGAGTTTTAAAAATAATTATTTTAATGGTTGATATGGTATATTTATAAGTTTAATGATATATAATAATTTAAATTAGATAAAATTTTACTTACCATCAAGAAAAAAAAAAAAAATTATTTTGAAATTTATTTTTTTATCACTATTTTTATTAAATTTTTATTTTCGGTAGTTCATTTTAAGGTTATTTATTTACTAGACAAACAAAATAAAAAAAATATATTAAAATTTAGTTTCTAAATAGTTTTAATACTATAAATTATTTTTAATGAAATCGGCCACCGAATTGAACGTTACATTATCGAAAATAATTTACAAACACAGAGGCTTTCGTAATTTCAAAAGTATAGTAGTGTAGCTCTCTCTCTCTCTCTCTCTCTCTCTCTCTCTATATATATTGATTAAAGAATTACAAAATGGACAGCTTTTGGTGACTTATATGAATCGTTTACTTGTTTAATGGTATAGAGTAATTCAAATCGCTTAAATTTTTAATAAATTTTTTTTTTTATACCTTTTAGATAATATTTGATAATTCTGATCATAAATTTAGAAAGTTTAATCTCTATTTTTATAAGATTATTATTTTTTTTTTATCGTTTATTTTTCGGCTCTTCGATGAATTTGATAATAATTTTTAAAAATTATAAAATCTAATTTCTTAATACTTTTAATAATGTAGATCAATATTTACTATGCCAATTATCAATTTGGAATCTAGATTATCCACTTTAAGAGGATAGTATATACACCCTGCGTATATGATTTATCCTTCACTTCTCCTTATACAGATAGCAATTTTTTTTAACTAAAAATGCATAAATTTCTTTTATACATAATTAAGATTATGTATAAGTAGAGGAGACTTTTAATGCTAAAAATCTAAAAGAAATATATAAATTCTTAAATTAGTAGAGTGAATGATTTATTCCTCAATTTTCAGTATACACGTATTTTAACTAAAATATATAGATTTTTTTTATTTTTTTATACATAATTAAGGTTACAGTATAAATAGAGGAGACAATCCGTTTTATTATTATTATTATTAATTAAATTTCTTCTAACACTATTTATCTTTGTCCCATGGCTCCAGGAGCGGATTAAAAATAAATAATCTTCAAGGAAAAAATGATTGATATTAATAAACCTCATTTAAGGAAAAACTCAAGACAAAGAAGACCAGTTATAGGTAGAAGAGCAGAACAGAACAGAGCATTGAGACAGACTGCTGAGTAAAGAGAGTACGCTTCGCCAGTCAAACCCAAAAAATTACATAAAAATGATACAAATTATGTGGTTAAAGTAGGAAATGACTGATATTATATTAAAAACTAATCAACATCATCCAGATTATATTATACTTAAAAAATGATAAAAATTAGAATAAAATAGCGACCACAGTGGGAGTCGAACCCACGACCTTCTGATCCGAAGTCAGACGCGCTAATCCACTGCGCTATGCGGTCAACTTATTCCATGTCGGTAAATTTTGGTTAAATTATAAACGTATTCCTTGATGCCGGCTAGTTAGGGTACGTCGTCACCGAAATTGTAAGCTCGTGCTTCGAGCGCGGATTCGTCACTTTTACTTGTTTCGTCGCCGACTTTGGAAAGGGGAGTCACGCTTTTACATATTCGGCATTTCGCGGTATCTTTTTGCTGAATTTGGTAAAAAATAACGAAATTCGAGTTGATGTATATATATATATATATATATATATATATATATATATATATATATATATATATCTATACAAATATATATTTCGTGGTTTCTCCGGCGTGACGTGTCGCAATTCCGTGCATCCTGCTGAGGTGTCGCAATGCTGTGCATTGGGTGACGTGGTTCCTTACGCTAAATTTCACTGACGTGACCTTTTTTTATTGGTCCTCTTATGCGTTTTTCTAATCTGTCCTGGGTGACTCCTCGGTTTTCCCCTAATAAATTTCGCTGACGTGGCCTTTTTTCTATTGGACCTCTTATGCGTTTTCCTAATATGTCTTGGGTGACTCCTCGGTTTCCCCCTAATTCTGAACCGGTGTGTTGACCGCCTGTGATTCCTCGGTTCCTGCTCCCCGTGCCTGACCTACTTCCGAACCGGTGCTCGCTGTTGCGCTACTCCTCGGTCCCCCCCCCCCCTCTCCCCCCCTCCCTCACTCCCTCTGTTCCTGACCTAACTCCGAACCGGTGCTGCTTCCCCCGCCGACGCCTCGATTTCTCACCCCCCCCCTCGCTCTCTCTCTCTCTCTCTCTCTCTCTCTCTCTCTCTCTCTCTCTCTCTCTCCCCCTGGGAACCGATGGCTGCTAGGGTTTCCTCTCTCGGCGACCCACCGATTGCCTCACCTTTTCTCTTGGGGATTCCACTGCGTTTGCCGTCCGGTTGCTACATCGCTCAACCATTCTCTTCCGGATTGTGCTCCCTGCTGCGCTATTCCTCGGTTCCCCCCCTCGCGTTCTTTCTCCTCGGTTTGCTCCGAATCTCCTCCCCGTGGGTCTCTCTCTCTGTCTCTTCCCGAGAAGCGATGGCTTCTAGGCTTTCGTCTCTCGGTGAGTCTTGGATTCGCTCATCCGTTCTCTTGCGGATTCGGCTGCCGTCCGATTGCTTTGCCGTTGCCTGTGCCGGTCGGTTGAAAGGTTAAACCCATGGGTCTCTCTCTCTCTGTCTCTTCCTGAGAAGTGAGCCTTCTAGCCTTTCCTCTCTCGGTGAGTCTTGGATTCGCTCATCCGTTCTCTTGCGGATTCGGCTGCCGTCCGATTGCCTTGCTGTTGCCTGTGCCGGTCGGTTGAAAGGTTAAATTTCAAATTCAAATCTGAGTTTGAGTTTGAACGGTTCTACTTTTTATTTTAAATCTGTTCTTAATTCTAAATATGTTTTGTGCTTCTGTGTTTGGTTGGTCGTACGATTGTGTTTGTTGTCTGGTTGGCTCATCCGTTCTGTTGGTGGTGATTCGAATGCTTTCACCGTGGATCTGTTGGGAATGTGGCGGTTGGGTTGTGTTCCACGTTCTAGTTGCCCGTTTGCCTGTTGGTACCCTCTCTGTCTCTCTCTTTTGTTCGTCCTTCGGCGAAAATTTTAACTTTAAATTTTTCACTAATTATAAAAATGTTGTCTGTTTTTCTCTGATTTGCCGTCTGATTGTCTTCGCCGTCTCGGACGGTTCTTATTTGGTGATTCGATCGCTTGGTGATTCGAATGCCTTCGCCGTGGATCTGTTGGGGTTGTGTTTCACGCGCTGGTTGCCTATTTGCCTGTTGGTATCCTCTCTGTCTCTCTTTTCTTCGTCCTTCGGCGAGAATTGTAACTTTAAATTTTTCACTAATTGTAAAAATGTTTTGTCTGTTTTTCTCTCATTTGCCGTCTGATTGTCTTCGTCATCTCGGATCAATCGGAGGCTGGGGTTGGTTCTATGTGGCTGCTGCAATTATGTTGCCAATGAATGCGGCCGTCGAGTTGTGTTTCGCGCGCAAGTTGCCTGTCGGCCTGTTGGGATTCTCTGTCTTTCTCCTTCCCCCTCCGACGGTTCTTTTTTGTTCTTCTATCTTATCTTTGGAATTTTTTATTTATTATTTATTTAATTTTATTTGGTATAGTAATTTTAATTTTAGGATTCCTCAATCTTATCTTTCGAATTTTTTATTTATTATTTATTTACTTTTATTTGGTACAGTAATTTTAATTTTAGGATATTAATAGTTGAGAAGTTTAATTTTAAATTAAAATTTTAGTTTACACTTAAAATTGTTAATAGTTCAGAAGTTTAATTTTTTAGATTTAAATACGACTTTATACTTAAAATTTTTCATTTATTATAAATATTATTTATTAAAAAATCTTGAAATTTGTGCTTTATTTTATTATCTATACAAAATCAGTGCTTTATTTTATTAAGTAAAGTCTTTTATTTTATTATTAAACAATTTATATTTGTGCCCATCTACTCTCTTCATGTTCTGATTGCTTTCACTATGTTGTTTTCTATAATCCGATTTTCGGTCCTGTTGAAGCCTCTCTCAGTGGTGTTTACCTGTTGACCTGTTGGGATCCTCTGGCCGTCAGGTTGTATTTCCTGTTGGGATCCTCTGTCTATGGCTTCGAGATCAATCTGGGTTCTTCTTTCTCTCTCTGTCTTATCTTTGAGATTACCGTAGATTATACATATATTTTTTCCTCGAAAGGAACCACCAAATATATATTTGTATACATTTGTGCCTTTCTGTTTCCTTTCCTTTGGTGTCTAACTATTCTTCTTTCTATTTGAAAAGTGAAATTTTAAAGTGAAATTTGAGTTTTGGACAGTTTTGTTAGATTAATATAAGATAAGATTTTGGAGATATAACATTTAAATATATATAATTTGATTTCAGTGATGTCCTTTTTCTATAAAATATGATCAGTACAGATATTAAAATAAAAATATAAAAATATGAGATCTATAATTTTATTTAAATATGTGGTTTGTATTATTTTATATCAGATTTCCTACCAAAATTTTCATATATTTTAGTACAGATTTTAACATAAAAATATAAAAATATGATATATAATTTTAGTTAAATATATAATTTGTATTACTTTATATCACACAATTTTTACAAATATAAATAAAAGATATTTTAGTACAGATTTTAAAATAAAAAATTAAAAATATGATATATAATTGTAGTTAAATATATGATTTATATTATTTTATATCAGTTAATCTTTAGCAATATAAATAAAAGATACTCACAAGATTCCCAATCTTTAGGAATATATATATAAATAAAAAATATTTTAGTACAGATTTTAAAATAAAAAAAATTAAGATATATAATTTTAGTTAATATCAGATAAGATTTTGGAGATATAACATTTAAATATATATAATTTGATTTCAGTGATGTCCTTTTTCTATAAAATATGATCAGTACAGATATTAAAATAAAAATATAAAAATATGAGATCTATAATTTTTATGATCAGTACAGATATTAAAATAAAAATATAAAAATATGAGATCTATAATTTTATTTAAATATGTGATTTGTATTATTTTATATCAGATTTTCTACCAAAATTTTCATATATTTTAGTACAGATTTTCACATAAAAATATAAAAATATGATATATAATTTTAGTTAAATATATAATTTGTATTATTTTATATCACACAATCTTTACCGATAATATAAATAAAAGATATTTTAGTACAGATTTTTAAATAAAAAATTAAAAATATTATATATAATTGTAGTTAAATATATGATTTATATTATTTTATATCAGTTAATCTTTAGCAATATAAATAAAAGATACTCACAAGATTCCCAATCTTTAGCAATATATATATATAAATAAAAGATATTTTAGTACAGATTTAAAAATAAAAAAAATTAATATATATAATTTTAGTTAAATATATATATAATTTGTATTATTTTATATTACTCAATCTTTAGCATTATAAATAAAAGATCCTAATAAGATTCTGTAAGTTTAGATTTTATAAGTTTAGATTGAGTGATTTATATTATTTGATATCACTCAATCTTTACCATATATAAATAAAAGATACTGGGAAGATTTTGAAAGTTCATAAAAATATAATATTATATTATAGAATTTTAACTTTTCTTTGAATTTGCAGCAAAATTTTTTCCTTTTTTATTTTATCAAATATTTTATGAAAATTATTGTAACCAGAAAATTACAGTAATTAAATAGTTGTTGTAAAAAGGGCATCAGTATTTAATTTAAGCAAGTAAATATTTTAATTAAAAAATAATAATAAGCTTTAGGGCAGATTTGCTATCATGAGTATCTTCTTTTACTCTTCCCAAGATTTATAATGATTTTCCAAAGGTTTGAAGGAATAAAAATATTATATATAACTCTTTCCAAGATTATCATATGATTTGTAATATTTTATATCACTCAATCTTTAGCAGTATAAATAAAAGATACTGACAAGATTTTGTAAGTTTTGATTTCCAAATAAAAATATAATATTATATAAAGTTCATAAAAATATAATATAATATTATAGAATTTTAACTTTTCTTTGAATTTGCAGCAAAATTTTTTACTTTTTTATTTTATCAAATATTTTACGAAAATTATTGTAACCAGGAAAAAAAAAGAAAAGGAAACAATACAGTAATTAAATAGTTGTTGCAAAAAGGGCATCAGTTGTAGAAACTCGAAATATCTTATTTTTAATAAATAATCTAAAAGTGAATTTTGATCTGGTTTTGAATTCAAAAGACCCCTGTTGGCCCATATGGTCAATCGTCAGTGTGCAAGTTGCACGATTTACGAGGCAAAAAGGCTATTTTCCAATCCGGACATGATCTTGGAAATCCGAATTGACCGTTGCGATCGTCTCGTCTCGTCGAACTGAACGAGATTCATATTCAGCACTTTTCGATCCGACGATCGGATCTTCCAGAAATCGATAAAGAAGCGAGCAAATAACCGCGACCAATGTAATAACCGTGCTCTGTGCACAGTGTAAATTAAGTTGTTACTGTAGGTGAACAGTAATCCTAGTTTTCGGAACCCCGACGGATACAACGTTGACTAATTTGCTGTCTGGAAATCGATCATAGCACTTCAGGTAGTCGTTTCGAACGGTTTCGGCATTCTGGACGCAATGGCGCTGACGGAATCTCCGTTTGACGACCCTAGAGTCTCGAAAAGCATGAAAACTGTATTCCGGAACAGTATTTTATGGACCGAGATTTTATCCGGGCAGTTTCTCGAAAATCAGAAATCGCTACCTGATAGGTCTCGTCGAGCCGGACGCCGTGGTGCAGTCCATTTTCCGTTTCGACGACCGGATCACCTCGAAAAGCGTGAAACAAGGCGAAAAAGGTGACAATTGCACATGAAACCCTATTGAAGTCGCCTCGAATTGCGTGCCTGTTCTTGGAGAAGGACTTAAGTGCAAAGGAAAGCTACTGTGGAGGACCCAACAGCAAATAGCAAAGCTAGAAGGGCTTAATTGCAAGATTGCCAAACCCTATATATAGGTGTATAACCGAGCTAGGGTTCTACAAAACCCTAAAACCCTGTAGCCCTCAGCCCTAGCCGCAACCCTCCAACGACCTCCTCTTCTCTGCCGCGCTCCCCGGAGCCTCCCCGCACCGGTCGCCGCCTCTCCTTGCCGGAAAAGAAAGATCAAGAAGATAATCATCTTGATCTCGGGTTTTGGTGAGGGGGTGATCGGGAGGGTCTGGGGGATCAAGACCTTGTATGGTGGAGTCCCTCGTGGAGCCGCAACCGAGCTGTGGTGAACCCGACGCCAGTCGCCGCCGTGCGCCGCCGCGGCCAGCTCCTTCTTCCTCGATTTTTCCGGCGAGGTAAGAGGTTGAAAGTTTTGAATTCTTTTGGACCTTGGACCCTTGCATGCACATTCTGACCTCGAGGGGACCTTACCTGTGAAGTTTGAGCCATCGCCGTCGTCCCGGCTGCCGGCGGGAGCACATTCTTGCCGGAAGTCCGTCTTCGGCTAAGTTCTTGCTTGAGCTTCGTCCAACCGTTGGATTCAAGATCAGACCGTTGAGACTGATCTTCCCGACGTCTGCAAGCTTCCCTAGAAGTTTGGTGAAGATCGGGCAAGCATCCGAGTCAAACGAGCCTGCCCTAGTTTCGGGAGAAAGTGAACCTTGGCCGAGCTTCGCCGTCCGGCGCCGCCGTGCATCCCCGTCGCCGTCCACCACTGCAGGAAGCTTCCTGGTACCAAGGGGAGTACTTTGGTCCAGGTTGCGCCGGCCCGAACACCCCCGGCCGGATTCCGCCATTAGAGGGCTTAGCTTCGCCGAGCTTGAACTCCGGCGATCGCCGGGGCTCCGCGCGATGGGAAAACGACCCAGGTGAGTTCGTAGGATCATTTAGAAACTCCCCATGCATTTGCATGAGAATTTTAACGTGGGTTTTCCTTTCTTTGTGTTTGCACCCAAGGTTAACCCGAGCTCCACCGCCGGCCGTCGCCGTCGCCTCCGGTCGCCGGTGGGACACCCAAGTAACCTCTAAACCCTGCATGTCTGCTTTCCATCCAAGTTAGAAGTCCCCAAACCCAACCTTGCTCTGCTTACTACTTGGGTTAGAGTTGGTTGTGTGTTTTGTGAACTATGCCCACTAGGTGTTCGATAAAATGCCTCAAAGAATAAAAATTGAGAATGTGGCCATGATCAAAATATGAAAGATGCTCCACACTGTTCCCTGAGCTCAGTGCTCACTTCAGATCGAAAATTGGCTGAGTGGATGTGTGTGTGGAGCATTGTCGAAGTGTTAGAGAGCATGTGGATTGGATCTCTTTGATCCAGGAGGTTTTGGATTGCCGAATGGCAAGCCCTGGTGTCTTGGGGTTGTCTAGACACAGATGCTTCAAATTATTTTAAATTTGCACGGGTGGAATTAAAGATTTGGCTTCTTAAAGCTCTCTAATTAGTAAATGGACATGGGGCTGTTCTAGGTGTTTTGTGAAGTCGCGACAGTGAGCTCCTGGCTATTTTGGGGTCACTAGACGCGATGCTCACCTTAGATTTGGATTTGGTCGAGCCGAAGAATTAAAAATGCACTTAAGCCTATGTTAGCGTTGTATTGCTGTAGTGTTGTCGGGATGGGTATGAGTGAGTCTATCACTGATTACAGGTTCTATTCAGGATCCAGTTGTTCAGCACCAGCCTCCCAGTAGCTGTGCGGGAGTTCGAGGATCTGCCTACATCCAGGTGGGTTATCTTCGGTCCGGGCTTGATCTATTCGGCCCTCTGGTTGCTTTAGTCCAGTCGGACGCCTGTTTTTGATTTGTCCTGATGATTATATCTATAGGACTTATCTTGATATATGTTAATCTCGTTTGACACGTCATGATTCTCCTGTTTGACATCGACTCGATTAGACTTATACATTTGATTGTTTGTTCACGGTCAGCCGATTATTATCTACATGATCCCTAATTATTCCTGACTGATCATGATTGATTGATATATATAGATTTGCATGATTAGATGACACCTGTTGATTCCTGTCATTGAGATGTTATTCGAGATATTATTGATATGCATGATTGATTGATCCTGATTGATAGATACCACTCGATATGCATGATTGATTGATCCTGATTGATAGACACTACTCGATATGCATGATTGATTGATTCCGATGGATAGATATAGACAGATGATTCCCTGTTGGGATCTCGGCATGTTGCCGACTACCCGGTCACTAGACCGTGAGATTGATCATTATGATTTGCCATGCACTGCTGTACTTCACGAACATGGCCGGGGTAGCTCCCCGTGGAGATTGTTCTTTACCGGTAAAGTGGTCTGATGATAGACCCGTGAGCCCTCGACAAGGTTATGTCAGCCGAAAAGGTGCCGAATAGTGGCATTGCCTGAGGTTCTCTGAGACCAATATTGGCACATGATTGGATATTTGGTTTTCTACCTTTGACGCATTACTTTTACTTGTACTGTTGCTCAGTTGTTTCCAGCACTATTATCTGTAGACATGCTTGTATAATTCGTAGTTCTTTATACATGATCCTTGTAGTTGACTTTGATTTCCGGCCTGCATGCTCTACAGTTTTCATGATAGTTATCTCTGAGATACCCTGATTGTTCAGCATACTTACCTGCAATTTTATTTCTGATTATTAGTAGACATCTATGTTTCCAGCTTTTCCTACAGATCTTTACTATCCGCAGATTTTAGTACCCAGTAGGTACGATTAACTGATCCTCGGCTCGTCGTGCCCACTGGGATACACTCCGGTGTGTCTCACACCCTCGGGTGACTGTTGCAGGTCCGTCGGGTGGTGAGTTGTCGGGACGATCCAGTGAGCCTGTCACGATAGAGCTGTCCCCATGATTCTAGACAGAGATGATTGAGATCCTTGATGACTTACGCGGACTGTTATATTCCGCATTTTATTCCAGTTCTATTTGATTTAGACATTTAAAATATTGATGTGATTACCGATTTTGAATTATTCCTGCTGACTAGATTAGTAGTTGTACTGAGATATCGGTCGCTGATTACTAGCCTAGCCGTGCATATATAGGGGAGTCTCTGTTCGCGGAATAGAGAGTTTCCTATATGTGTGGCGGTCTGTTACGCCTGCTTTGCAAACTCTGATTTAAGGAAAAAGAAAAAAAAAAATTTCAGACCTGATTTTTAAACTCGGGGCGTGACATCAGTATTTAATTTAAGCAAGTAAATATTTTAATTAAAAAATAATAATAAGCTTTAGGGCAGATTTGCTATCATGAGTATTTTCTTTTTTTGCAAAGATTTGAAGAAATAAAAATATTATATATAATTTTAGTTAAATATGTGTATTTACATATAATATATAAATATATGATTTGATTTGATTGATATTGATTATGGTAGATTTGGTATTATGAGTACTCTCTTTTCTTTTTTCCAAGATTTATCATGATTTTCTAAAGATTTGAAGGAATAAAAATATTATATATAATATTAGTTAAATATATGTATTTAAATATAATATATAAATATATTGTTTGATTTGATTGATGTTGATTATGGTAGATTTGCTATCATGATTACCTCTTTTCCTCTTCCCAAGATTAATAAAAGATACTGACAAAATTTTGTAAGTTTTGATTTCCAAATAAAAATATAAAGTTATATTATATATTTATATTTATTACATATAATATTAGTTATTCAAAAGATTTTGCACAAATTCCCACAATTTAAAATGAATATTTAAATATAATATATAAATATATGATTTCATTTGATTGATCTCGATTATGGTAGATTTTCTATTATGAGTACCCTCTTTTCCTCTTTCCAACATTATCATTATTCTCCAAAGATTTTGAGTAGATTTTCACATTTTTGTTAGATTAGGATAGATTTGCTATCATAACTACCCTCTTTTCCTCTTTCCAAGATTTTCTTCAACCTTCATTCCTTAGTTAAGATTTAGCAATAAATATGTTATATATATATATATATATATATATATATATATATATATATATATATATATATATATATATATATATATATATATATATATATATATATTAACATATAATATAAGAGAAGATTTTGTAAAATAAATCTTTAAATATAATATTTAAATATATATTTTGATTTCATTGGTAACGTTTTCTACAAATTATAATCAGTACATATTTTAAAATAAAAATATAAAAATATTATGTATAATTTTAGAAAAAAAAATCTATACAAATATATATTTGGTGGTTCTATATATAAGATTAATTAAATATGAACAGATTTTTACAAGATTTTATTTAATCTTTCTTAATTAACATTTAGCAATAAAAATATTAGATATATGCAATATATAATAATATAAGATAAGATTTGTATTAATTTATATGAGATTTACTGCTAAAATTAATATAGTCAAATTTTAGTAAAGATTTTGAAATAGAAATATCAAAATATTATATATAATTTTAGTTAAATATATAATTTGTATTATGTTATATAACTATCTTTTTCTCTGCCTAACACTTTCTTTTTTGAGCCTAACATTTCTAGATTTTGTCCAAGATTCATTGATTTTCCCAAATTAGGACAGCTATCATTGGTATTTCCAAGATTTCTATAAATATTATATTTGAATATCTAATTTGTTTCTAGATTTTGTCATTAAGATTTGTCGATTTTCCCCAATTATGAGAGATTTGCTATTATAGCTTCTCTATTTCCAAGATATCTATAAATATAATATTTGAATATTTAATTTGATTTCATCGATTTTCACAAATGATATCATAAATGTTCTCTTTTTCTGTACCTGACATTTATTTTCAAGATATCTATAAATATAATATTTTAATATTTAATTTGATTTCATCGATTTCTACAAATGATATCATAAATGCTTTTTTTTTTTCTGTACCTGGCATTTCTAGATTTTGATCCTAAGATTTATTGATTTTTCCAAAAAAAAAAAGTGATTTTGAATATGACATTTGTTGATTTTGTCCCTGTACTTGATCCATTTCGCCAGATTTTGTCAGATTTGCTATCATACCTGTCAGATTTGCTATTATACGTACTCTCTCATTCTCTTCCTAAGATTTTTATAAATAGGAATTCTTTCATTGCATTATACCATAGTACTACAATATGAAATCAAATATTTAAAGTAAGAAAGGTAAGTAAATATGAAGAATATCATTCTCATTCCATAAATAAGATAGTTAGAATTTTTTTCCTTATTGTTTTAGTGTTTGGTAGGTGTTCTGTTGCTCCTGTCTTGTTGCATTAGTGTGTTCCATTCTGGTTTTACTCACTATTTAGTTACAAGGTATGTTGGTATTCAATATCTCTGTTATGGTGTTCTTCTCTTTCCCATTTTAGTTCTTCGCATTGGAGTATTTTGACTTGCCGATGAGTTTTTTTTTTACTATTCATGTTTCCTTCGTTAGCCGATGTGTTTTCAGTGTACCGTAATTGTTTTCGGATTGTTGCTTCTCGCAGATTTCTTGCATTTCATTTTAATTTTACTATCGATTTTTTATTATGATGTTGGGCAGTAATGACGTCGGGCTGTTGCTTCTCGCAGGTTTTTTGCATTTCATTTTAGTTTCACTTTCAGTTTTTTACTATGACGTGCTTTAGATGGTCATTGACCAGTGACCGTCCCCTCTAGTATTGTTGGTGGTTTGGATGGCTGTTGATAGACAACCAACCACCTCAGGATTGTCGGTGATTTTGGACCGCCTGTTGATGTGCAACCAACTACTAGCGCCTGATATGTTGCCTTGGATCCTGTTACTCGCTGGTTGAGCGCCGCAACCGCGAGTCGGAGCTCGTGGCGCTCGCGGGGCTCCACACCGTGTCCATGCTCGACGCCTCCTTCCTCCGCGAGTCCCGCGGCGCCTCCCGCTCCCCCGTCGAGCGCCCCGCCACCGCGCGCGCCTCCTCCGTCCTCCAGCTCTGGCGCGAGCTCGAGGGCGCCGAATCCGCCGGGGATCGGAGGAGATCTCCCGCTCCGGCGGACCGTCGGTGGGCCCCACGGCCTCCAGGTGACGACGACGGAAGGGGTTCCAGCAGGGAGCAATCCCCCGAACTCGGCGACGTGGAGAGGGTTAGAGTGCGGCAGATTCTTCGGGGTTGGATGGCGGAGAGCGGAACCGCGGACTCTTCCGCGGCGTCCCGCAACTCCGCCGGCGGCGACAGCCCGAGGGCGGAGTGGCTCGGCGAGACCGAACGGGAGAGGGTGAGGCTGGTGAGGGAGTGGGTTCAGACGGTGAGCCAGAGAGACTCCCCAGGTAGTAGGAGGGAGGAGAGGGACCACGAGGATGGGCAGCCGGAGAATCTCAGGAGAGACCTGCTGAGGCTGCGAGGAAGGCAAGCTCGGCTCGATCTCATCATGCGGATTAGTACAGACCGGCAGAGGTAGCTTCAGGGATTGTCGGAGCATCGGGCCGTTTCTGATTTCGCTCACCGGCAGCGCATTCAGGTCATTGAACAACCAACCTTTGTGTATCCTCTCCATTGCTTACTAGATCTTGTGTTCCTTAAATCTCTTCTTGAAATGCACTCAGTAGGCAAATACAATTGAAAGTAAATGCTTGGCTTTTCAATTTGTCCATATACTTACTTTTAACTTTGCTGATACTCTTTTTTTTAAAAAAGAGATCAATTACGTAGAACGAACGATTGAAGATTCTTGTAATGCTATATTTCCTTTCTCTAGTAATAAAAACCATCTGATGCCAATAGCTATGATGAAAATAAAACTTTCGCACAACTTACTAAGTTACAGCGTATAATCCTGGAATTGTGAGTACACTTTTCTCTCTGGAAACACATAACTAAAAGTTTTACTTGTATCTTCTGCTTATCGGCAATTAGATGTTCTGCTTGTAAATTTTATGGTCGGAGTCTGATAATAGCCGTTTTCCAGTCATTCCTTCGAGGTAGATTCTTGCATAATGGAAGGCCTACAGAGGATGAGAGGCCACCATCCATGGCAGCTCGAGAATTAGGCCTGTTGAGACAGCAGCATCCTGTCTCCGGCTTGAGGTACGGTTTAGTTTGCCCTTTCTGTGATAATGTGACTCTTTTCTTCTTCTTTTTTTTCACCGATAATGTGACTTTTGCTCCTAGTAGTACCTATCTTCCCCATCTGCACAAGGCAGATAGGTTTGTGTCTCTCTTATGCGATAATCATACTTTTCCATGTCCTAACCTACAATAGAATACATTGTTTCGATGCTCGTGCTTCAAAGAGAAACCATATCAAGCTTAATTAATTGATTTCCAAGTCGATTCTTGTGAAAATGGCAATTTTGGAGACGGCAAAATAAATAAATAGTATATATCAGATATTTAATTATTAATCTCGCAAAATCTTAGATACAATATCTTATATATTTTTATATAATATATTTATTTCTAAATTTTAGTTACTGGGAAATAATAGAATATGTATTTATTTATAAAAATTTTAGATGAGCAAGTAGAGTCCAAGACGACATAATAGACAGCAGTAGTTAGTTGCCCATCAATAGGCCATCCAAACCACCTACAATCTTGTAGTGGTTGGTTGCCCATCAACACGCCATCCAAACCACGAAAATAATCTTGCAGTGGATCATTACTGCGTAGCATGTAGAGAACACCGTGATGGAAAAAATGAAAGCAAATGAAAAAAACCAATAACAACCCTAAAGGGAATTAGGTTACATTGGAAAACTCATGAGGTAAGAAAGAAAACATTAGTAAATAGAAAACTCATTGGGGAACGTAAAAACTATTATGCAAATTAAAAACAATGTATTTAAGAAATAGAAAAAACAAATAATAAATCAAAGGAGAGAGTGTATATATATATATATATATATATATATATATATATATATATATAGAGAGAGAGAGAGAGAGAGAGAGAGAGAGAGAGAGAGAGAGAGAGAGAGAGAGAAAGAGGGAGGGAGAGAAGTAGTAGATTAACTATCATAAGCATGCACCTTTTCCCTGGAGAAGATTTTATTAAAGCTTTATTAGGTAGGATTTAGCAATAAATATATTATCTATATATATATATAATACATAATATAAGATAAGATTTTATAAAATTAATCTTTAAATATAATATTTAAATATATAATTTGATTTCATTAATGTGTATATAATTTGTATTATTTTATATCACTCAATCTTTAGAGGGAGCATGAGTTTGGTAGATTTGCTATCATAGCATTATCTTCTGTCCTAAAATTTTTATTAATAGAAATTATCAGATATACATTTTTCTCTCTCTCATTTTTTTTGTGACTCAAATATGTAGGCATTGTCAAGTATACCATGAGGCAATCAACTGACAGCAAACACTAATCAAGAATTATTCTTTTTATGTTCACGATCAGCATGAGAGAGAGAGGATAGGGAGGGCGGGGCGCGTGAGAAGAGTGAATGATAAACTGACACAGGCGCTGAAGGCAAGCGAGCACAGGAGGCGCAGCAGACCAAGAACTGTTTGTAGAGATAGGCCGGAGGCACACCGAAATGTAGAAGAGGCCTCAAGAAGAACCACCAAATAAAGAAAAGAAAAATCTGTACTAACTCAAATAGTAGCAAGAGAGTAATGTATGAAAAAGTTATAAGAATTAATTTCATAATAAAAAAAAGCAAATTTGAATTCAAATTAAAGAACAAATTGAACGGCAAATTCAAATATTAACTTTTATAATTCGCAAAATCATAACATCAGATATTCATAATAAATGAAAAAGTTGCGTAAAAATTAATTTTCAGTTTCAACTAAAATGTAAATTTAAAATTAAACTTCTCAAATATTAGTATGCTAAATTTATAATAAATGAAAAATTTTCATCAGAATTAATTTCAAGTTTCAACTAAATTTTAAATATAAAATTAAACTTCTAACTATTAATATGTTAAATTTTAAATTAATTTATCAAATGAAAGTAAAGAAATAGTAAACAAATAATCCTGAAGATGTGGCAGCAAAGGAAAAAAAAAAGAAAAAAAAAAAGAAAAAAAAAAGAAGACAACACCGGGTACGAAGGAGAGAGACAACGAATCCTAACGGGTCAACAGGAAAGCATAGCAAGTCATTCCACAGGCAGCCGGTATGTGAACCACAACCCAACGAGCACCCGACAACCAACGTCATTCCGCAACGGTCAAATAGAACCCCAACATTCCACTATAAAGCAAATAAATAAAAGCTTAGTACCGAATCAGAATATGGTTGAAAGAATTATCAATAATTTAACTTCAATATTAGATACAATATTGCGAAACTTAAATTCGAAATTTTTATTTTAGTAAAAATTTTCAAAGTTAAACTCAAAATTTGAATTTAACGTTTTCGCCTAAAGACGGAGAAAAGAGAGAGACAGAGAGGGTACCAACAGGGAAACAGGCAACCAGCATGTGAAACACAACTCAACCACCGCATTCCCAACAGATCCACGGCGAAGACATTCGAATCACCAGGCGACCGAATCAACAACAGAATGGAGGAGCCAACCAGACAGCAAACTCAATCGAACGACCAACCAAACACAGAAGCACAAAACATATTTAGAATTAATAAGACATTCAAAATAAAAAGTAGAACTGTTCAAACAAAAACTCAGATTTGGATTTGAAATTTAACCTTTCCAATGCAAGAATACAAAGGCACCAACCGGCACAGCCAACGGCAAGGCAATCGGAAGGTAGCCGAATCCGCAAGAGAACGGATGAGCTAATGCAAAAAAACAGACGCCGAACCATTCGAATCCCCAGGAGAAAAGGTCTGAATCGGACGGCGAAGGCAATCCAACGGCAGCAACCGGACTGCGAAGGCAATCCAACAGCGAGGGAGACAGGGAGAGAATCACCGAGAGAGGAAAGCCTAGGAGCCATCGGTTCTCAGAAGAAGGCAATCGAATCAACAGGCGATCAAATCACCAACAGAATGAATGAGCCAACCAGACAGCAAGCACTATCAAACGACCAACCAAACACAGAAGGGCAAAAGATATTTAGAATTAATAACAAATTTTAAATAGAAAGTAGAATGATTCAAACGTAAAAGTTAAAAAGATCTATTCAACGATAGACACCTTGACATATAAAAGAGACGATTGGTAACATATCAATGATTAATAAAAGAACAATATCAATCATGGAAGGGTTGTCAAAGTAAACAGGAATTATTCACAAAAATTCTATAAGGATACTTATCTCCAATGTAGGCAAATTCTACTCATCTCCTCTCGAAAATGTCAGCTAACAATATATAGCTAATGTACTGGTAGAGTATAGCAACATCAACAATTATAAATCAACACAACCCAAGCTTGCTGTATTTTGTAAAGATTTCATAGAGTGGAAGTAAAAGAGAGAGCACACCAACACGCAAACAGGGAACGGGTGTGCGGAACATAACCGAATGACCGTATTCATACGTAAGGCAACAGCAGCAGTCACATACAGAGAACCCCAACAGGTAGTCAACGAAGACAATCAAAACCCCATAATTAGAAAGTGCGCGACGGAGCTGCAGTGAGCACCAGTTCAGAGTCAGGTCAGGAAGAGAGAGAGATCAAGAAGAGAGGAAGAGCACGGGCGACGGGCTGAGGAGTCAGGAGCAAATCAGCAAGGCCACCCCAGAAGTCCAAGTCAGCAAAAGGAGTAAGCTAAAAAGGCCACCCCAGTGAATGCATAGCA
>CM055079.1:7675731-7783494 GCA_029204045.2 Tillandsia leiboldiana
GCACTAACCACCATCGCGGCCACCTGGTGGGAAGTCTGGCTCGAAAGGAATCGTCGAGTCTTCGATAGTAGGTCCCGTTCACCTAGGGAGTTGATCGCTGCGATCCGGCTCTGCCGCACGCAGTGGGCCGAGCACTGCCCATAGGGTGGTTACTTCCGTGTCCCTCCTCTCCCCTGCTCTCTCTCTCTCGCTCACCCTCTCCTTCCCCCCCTCTCTTTTCTTTCTCTTTCTTTTTTTTTTTTTTTTTTTTTTTTTTTTTTTTTTTTTTTTTTTTTTTTTGGGTTCGAGGCCTTGTTGCCTCTGGTTTGTAGCTAAATTCAATTTCCCAATGAATGAAGCGGCAGCATGCTGCCTTCTCTCAAAAAAAAAAAAAAAATATATATATATATATATATATATATATATATATATATATATATATATATATATATATATATATATATATATATATGTATGAAAGACAGAGCAAGAGAAAGAGAGAGGGAGACAAATAGAACCACAATGAGGGCATAAAATTACACATGCTTTTTTTTTTTATTCCTTTTCCCTCACCAATGTAGATGCGAAAATGCAGCCCAATAGATCAAAGAGGTTTTCCATGTGGATTGTACGATATAAAATTATTGATGACTTAATTACACAAGCATTAGACCACAATAAGTATTTAGACCATGAAGTCTTTAGCTTCCCTTTTTTTTATCATCATCGTCAAAAAAAAAAAAAAAAAAAAAAAAAGAGAGAAGAAGGGGAAAAAAAAAAAAAACCAAAAACAGAGAAACACAAAACAGGAAAACAGGAAAACAGAAAGGGGAACATGTAGAGAAAAAATTTGAGGAAGCAAGGGAAATTAAAGGGATTAATTTCATCAGATCAACTAAAGGAAAACCAGCAAGAAAACACTAAAATAAATAGACAGAAGAAGAGGGGGGGGGGGGGGGGGAAGGAACAAAAGGGGGGGGGGGGGGGGGGGGGAAAGGAACAAAAGGGGAAAAAAAAAACTGTGCAATCTTGGTGAAAACAGTATTTTCAGTACCCTTTGAAACACCAGAGCTCAAAAACTATACAATCTTACCAAAAAGCAAGAATCTGAACAGCAGAACATAAGTGCAGGAAATCGAAGGGAGTAAGAAAAACCAAGAGATAAATTTCTACAAATCAACGAAAAGAAAGCTAGCAAATGATTACTGCCGAAAACAATCTAAAACATGAGGAATGTGAAAACATAGGTCAACGAACAAAATGTAATCCAAAAAAACAACAAGAGTACTCAGAGAGGAAAAAAAAAAGGAGGGGGGAGGAATACCTAGGCTCAGATAAAAGGGAATCATCAACTTAATAGCAGGTTGTCAATCCACGTACCATATTGCTAGGGTGCAGCGTGGTGTCAGTGACCGGTCGCAAGCAGCAGGGCTACAAAGGTAAACCAATGTAGGAGTAAGTTGGTTCTCAGTAGATTAGACCATGCAAAACTAACATTAAGTTGGTTCGCCGCAAATTAGAGTGCCCAAAAAAAAAAAAACTTACCTTTCTTCATTCCCAACACCAGTGATCTCAAAGGAACATGTAACAATGCCGTAATGCACACCAACATCAAACTAACAAAAGCCGTACGTAGAGATCAACACAATCACAGAGCTGTATCGGAAAGGGGCAAAAGGGGCAAAAGGGGAAAAGAGAGCAAGCTACCTGCAATTGTCTTTCGACAATACTATTCCAATATATGGAATTACTTTAGCAAGAGGGCCAGCATACGTCATTATTACAGTATGGACTACAACTATGGAAAGTGTTTGATCAGTACAAACTTAACAAAAAACACTGCAGCGCGGGCCGGAGGGGGGGGGGGGGGGGGGGAGGGGGACAAAATCACCAACACCAACCAAAGTGCCACAGCGTACAAAAAAAAACCACTGCAGGCAAAAGGGAGTAGTAGGATGAAGATAATCCGGCTACTGGATGAACCCGGGCAGCTATCCCAATGGAGGGGTCAGAACATCAGATGATGGAGGGGCTGTAAGGGGTGAGATGAGAGGGTGATGGTTTACCACTGCATTACATTCTTGGATACATTCTGTATCTTCAAGCGCTCAGCAAGCAAAGCATTTTTCTCACAAGTGGTGGAAACATAACAGTACTCCTTTAGGAAGTTATACTCCCAAACCAATTTGTTATACTGGTTTGAGAAGGTTGTGTAGCTTGTAGTAAGCTGGTCGCACAGATTCTTATGAAATAACGCGACATCGTAGTTGATATCCTTAACATGTAAGTCTAATTCTTGGACAAGCCTCTTAACAGCCCTGCGTGAAGCCTCTTCTTTAGCAGCAGTAGGCGTGGAAGTTGGACCACTCCAACAGCGTATGACTTCAACTATTGATTCATCTCGCTTAACATGGAGATCTACATAAGCCAATAATTTTCCGTCCGTGTCAGACGACACGACACAGTGTGGCACATCCACGTGCGAACGCTCACATACCTCACGTAGCAATCCAGTGTAGGAAAGCTCTATGCTTGTCATAGTGTGGACTGCAAAAGAGTGCAGCAGGGGAGGACAAAAAGAGGAAGGTAATTGGCTTAGGACAGACATAGGGAACTCACTAAGGAATAATTAAAAGAAGGAAGCAACAACCACTAAAAAGGACCACTCATATTTGTATACTTTCTCGAAAAAAGCACGAAAATAATTTGAAAACATAAAAACAGGAGAAGTGTAGTAACCAGCGAGTAACCAGGATCCAAGGCAACATATCAGGCGCTAGTAGTTGGTTGCACATCAACAGGCCGTCCAAAACCACCGACAATCCTGCGGTGGTTGGTTGCCTATCAACAGCCATCCAAACCACCAACAATACTACAGGGGATGGTCACTGGTCAATGGACCATCTAAAGCACCACCATTACTGTCCAACGTCATAATAAAAAATCGAGAGTGAAAATAAAAGGAAATGCAAAAAACCTGCGAGAAGCAACAGCCCGACGCCATTACTGCCCAACATCATAATAAAAAACCGAGAGTAAAATTAAAAGGAAATGCAAGAAACCTGCGAGAAGCAATAATCCGAAAACAATTACGGTACACTGAAAACACATCGGCTAACGAAGGAAACATGAATAGTAAAAAGAAAACTCATCGGCAAGCCAAAATACTCCAATGCGAAGAACTAAAATGGAAAAGAGAAGAACATCATAACAGAGATATTGAATACCAACATACCTTGTAACTAAATAGTGAATAAAACCAGAGTGGAACACACTAATGCAACAGGACAGGAGCAACAGAACACCTACCAAACACTAAAACAATAAGGAAAAAAATTCTAGCTATCTTATTTATGGAATGAGAATGATATTCTTCATATTTACTTACCTTTCTTAAATATTTGATTTCATATTGTAGTACTATGGTATAATGCAATGAAAGAATTCCTATTTATAGAAATCTTAGGAAGAGAATGAGAGAGTACGTATAACAGCAAATCTGACAGGTATGATAGCAAATCTGACAAAATCTGGCGAAATGGATCAAGTACAGGGACAAAATCTACAATTGTCATATTCAAAATCACCTTTTTTTTTTGGAAAAATCAATAAATCTTAGGATCAAAATCTAGAAATGTCAGGCACAGAAAAAAAGAGCATTTATGATATCATTTGTGGAAATCGATGAAATCAAATTAAATATTGAAATATTATATTTATAGATATCTTGAAAATAAATGTCAGGCACAGAAAAAGAGAACATTTATGATATCATTTGTGAAAATCGATGGAATCAAATTAAATATTCAAATATTATATTTATAGATATCTTGGAAATAGAGAAGCTATAATAGCAAATCTCTCATGATTGGAGAAAATCGACAAATCTTAAGGACAAAATCTAGAAACAAATTAGATATTCAAATATAATATTTATAGAAATCTTGGAAATACCAATGATAGCAAATCTGTCATAATTTAGGAAAATCAATGAATCTTGGACAAAATCTAGAAATGTCAGGCTCAAAAAAAAAAGTGTTAGGCAGAGGAAAAGATAGTGATATAACATAATACAAATTATATATTTAACTAAAATTATATATAATATTCTGATATTTCTATTTTAAAATCTGTACTAAAATTTGACTATATTAATTTTAGCAGTAAATCTCATATAAATTAATACAAATCTTATCTTATATTATTATATATTGCATATATCTAATATTTTTATTGCTAAATGTTAATTAAAAAAGATTAAATAAAATCTTGTAAAAATCTGTTCATATTTAATTAATCTTATATATAGAACCACCAAATATATATTTGTATAGATTTTTTTTTTCTAAAATTATACATAATATTTTTATATTTTTATTTTAAAATATGTACTGATTATAATTTGTAGAAAACGTTATCAATGAAATCAAAATATATATTTAAATATTATATTTAAAGATTTATTTTACAAAATCTTCTATTATATTATATGTTAATATTAATATATATATAACATATTTATTGCTAAATCTTAACTAAGAAATGAAGGTTGAAAAAAATCTTGGAAAGAGGAAAAGAGGGTAGTTATGATAGCAAATCTACCCTAATCTAACAAAAATGTGAAAATCTACTCAAAATCTTTGGAGAATCATGATAATGTTGGGAAGAGGAAAAGAGGGTACTCATGATAGAAAATCTACCATAATCGAGATCAATCAAATGAAATCATATATTTATATATTATATTTAAATATTCATTTTAAATTGTGAGAATTTGTGCAAAAATTTTTGAATAACTAATATTATATGTAATAAATATAAATATATAATATAATTTTATATTTTTATTTGGAAATCAAAACTTACAAAATCTTGTCAGTATCTTTTATTAATCTTGGGAAGAGAAAAAGAGGTACTCATGATAGCAAATCTACCATAATCAACATCAATCAAATCAAACCATATATTTATATATTATATTTAAATACATATATTAACTAAAATTATATATAATATTTTTATTCCTTCAAATCTTTAGAAAATCATGATAAATCTTGGGAAAAGAAAAAGAGAGTACTCATAATACCAAATCTACCATAATCAACATCAATCAAATCAAATCATATATTTATATATTATATGTAAATACACATATTTAACTAAAATTATATATAATATTTTTATTTCTTCAAATCTTTGCAAAATCATGATAAATCTTGGGAAGAGTAAAAGAAGATACTCATGATAGCAAATCTGCCCTAAAGCTTATTATTATTTTTTTATTAAAATATTTACTTGCTTAAATTAAATACTGATGCCCTTTTTGCAATAACTATTTAATTACTGTATTGTTTCCTTTTCTTTTTTTTTTCCTGGTTACAATAATTTTCATAAAATATTTGATAAAATAAAAAAGTAAAAAATTTTGCTGCAAATTCAAAGAAAAGTTAAAATTCTATAATATAATATTATATTTTTATGAACTTTATATAATATTATATTTTTATTTGGAAATCAAAACTTACAAAATCTTGTCAGTATCTTTTATTTATACTGCTAAAGATTGAGTGATATAAAATATAAAATATTACAAATCATATGATAATCTTGGGAAGAGTTATATATAATATTTTTATTCCTTCAAACCTTTGGAAAATCATGATAAATCTTCTGAAGAGTAAAAGAAGATACTCATGATAGCAAATCTGCCCTAAAGCTTATTATTATTTTTTAATTAAAATATTTACTTGCTTAAATTAAATACTGATGCCCTTTTACAACAACTATTTAATTACTGTAATTTTCTGGTTACAATAATTTTCATAAAATATTTGATAAAATAAAAAAGAAAAACATTTTGCTGCAAATTCAAAGAAAAGTTAAAATTCTATAATATAATTGTAGTAACCATGATTTTTGGAAATCCAAAATCTAAGTTTAAATAATTTTCTGGATTATTAGTAGTGCAATTTTGGCCCGAAAATACCGACTTTTGATCGGGGCCTGATCTCAAAAATTCGAGATCACTATTGTGACTGTCTCGTCGAAACAAGAAAGATTGATATTCATATGTTCTCGATCTGATGGTCGGATCGTCCAGAAATCAGCGAAGAAGCGGGCGGGACCCACGACTTAAGTGAATAGTAAAATGAATAGTTACCCCTGATTTCAGTCCCCTCTCGATCGGTCGTTGGCCATTTCACTGTCCAAAATCCAAACCTAGCAATATGAGTAGACGATTCTGGCTAATTTTGACATTCTGAGCGCAATGGCGCTGGCGAAATTCTCGTTTGACGATCCTAGAGTCTCGAAAACGTGCCATACTGTATAATTGTACAGTAATTATGGACCGAGAGTTTATCCGGGCATTTCGTCGAAAAACAAAAATCTCTACCCAATAGATTTTGTCGAGCCGGACGTCGTGGCGAAATCCGTTTTTCGATTTGATGACTCGAACGCCTCGAAAAGCGTGAAATACGACAAAAATGCGATATTTTACGCATTAACCCCTATATTTTATGCTCCGATTTGCGTGCTGCTTTAGGGAGGACCTAAGTGTGAAATATAGTTCCTGTGAGGGACTTGGATTGGAATGGCAGAAGTTGAGGGGCTTATTTGCATCTTGTTACATGCATTGTATAAAAATGCATTAAACCTCTTGAGAACCCTAGAAACCCAGAACCTCAGCCCTAGCCGCCTCCATCCGACCTTCCACCTCCCTCTGAGTGTCCTCCCGACGTTACGCCGTCGGCCGCCGTTCCCGTCGCCGGAGAAGCCCAAGAGAGACCAAGAAGGTTGGGTCTTCTCGGGTTGTTGGTGTGGGAAGCATCAAAGTTGGAGTTGGAGTGCTCCAAGTGCTTGTGCGCGATTCTCTGTGAAGCTGTGACCGAGCCATTGGGTTCCCGGCACTGGGCTCCGCCGTGCGCCGCCGTGGAGGGCGCCTTCTTCTTCCCTCTCTCCAGCGAAGTAAGATGATGTAACTTTTTCTTTTTATTTGGCCCATGGACCCAAGCAATGTGTTCCTGACATCGAGTGGACCTTTTCTGTGAAGTTGGAGTGGTCGCCGTCGACCCTATCGCCGGCGGGAGCATCTTCTTGCCGGAAGTGCAATTTTCGGCCAGATCGGCGGCCGAGCTTTTTCCGACCGTTGAAACTCAGATCAGAGACGTTGGGATTGATCTCCTCGTCGACTGCAACCTACTCCCGAAGTTTGGGGATCATCGGGCAAGGATCCAAGTCGATCGAGCCTGCCCTAGGTTCGGGCAAAAGTGGTCCTCCACCGATCTTCGTCGTCCGGCGCCGCCGTTCACCCGCGCCACCTGCCACCACCACAGGAAGCTTCCTGGCACCAAGGGGAACACCTTGGTCCAAGTTGCGCCGGCCCAGACACCGCCGGCCGGAATCCGCCATTAGAGGACCTCGTTATTGGCCGAGCTTGGTTTGGGTCGAGCTCCGACGATCACCGTCGCTTCCACTTGCCGGCCAATGACCCAGGTAAGGTATTTTGATCATTTTGAGGCTCTGCATGAGGTTGCATGAAGGTTCTAACGTAGGCTTTGCATCCTTTGTAGTTGCACCATCGTGGTAGTCCGAGCCTCGCCGCCGGCCACCGCCGACGCACGTGGACGCCGGCCAACCACCCAGGTAGGCTCTAAACCCCATAAGAACACTTTCCATCATCTTAGTCTGGCCGAAAAGTCCTTATACTTGGAGTTGCTCCAACCTTGTGTTGGCTTGTTTGTTTTGGACTTTACCTCCGGCCGCCGTCGCCTCCGTCCGCTGGGGATGGGCCAGGCAAGGTCTGAACTTCATCTGCAAGGGTTCTTGACCATGTGCTCACCTCTGTTGCAGGGTTGACGCTGGTTTGATCCAAGTAGACCCAACCCGAGCTTAGGTCCTTGTGGTGGTGTTGCTCCGGGCAACTCTCCGGCCAATCCCCGGCAGGCTTCAGGTGAGCATCTCACTTCTCTGTCATGACTAAGCATGATGCTCAAGTTAAAGCTTAGTTTGATCGAGTATATAGCATCAAGTAGCATAGTTGCATTTTGAGCCTAAAGTGTTTATGGGCCAACTTTGCCCTCGGGCCTCGTGTAAGCCCAAACCAGTGAGCACGGGCTTTGTCGCGTCGAAACCTACGCGCTGAAACTTACGGCGCTGTCTAGAGCTTCCTGGATTGGAAGATCGAGTCGAAACGGGGTTCAAGTTAGTATAATTATGCAATTGTAAGAAGTATTATGGACCAAGTCGCAAATGTGACGTCATGGTTGTCTTTGGACAGTATGTTGGTGACCTCTAAGCTTATTGTTAGAGGTCCGTGGGTTTTCGTTGAACGGAAAACGGATATCGACTCGTAAATCGGCAAAATCGTCGGTTTTACGGTTTCCGGCGCGAGTTTCGCGTATTTCAGTGAAAAAGATCTGTTAGTGATTATTGATAGATGCCTTTGGTTACCCCCGACACTGTCCTGGCTGGTCCAGTGGTTTTTTGTATTATGTCGGGCGACTCCCAAGCCGAATTGGGCTTTTCGGGAGTCGTGCAAGTATTTATGGCAACATTTCGACACAGATATTTACAATTGGGTCCCTGTCTGCCCGAACATCTAAAATATGTTGTTTAGGGTCAGCAGGTCTAGTAGTACGATATTTGGATATTGTTAGACCGTTGGCGGGTCATGATTGGAGGTTCAATAGATTTCCGGAAATTCCGGTAAAAACCTGATTTGATTAATTTCCCTCGTTCGAGCGTTACATTATTATAGTGTTGTCGGGATGGGTATGAGTGAGTCTAATACTGATGATAGTTATTGTTCAGGGCCCAGCAGTTCAGCACCAGCCTCCCAGTAGTCTAGCGGGAGTTCGGGATCGGCCTACATTCAGGTGGGTTATCTTCGGTCCGGGCTTTATCTTTTCGGCCCTCTGGTTGCTTTAGTCTAGTCGGACACCTGTTCTTGACTTAGCCCTGATTATGCATACCTGTGTTACTTTCGTTGATGTTCGTTATCTGCTATTCGCCTATATGCTTGCTCCCCTGTTCATATATCACAGTATAGTCGTTATTACAGTCTGATCATGCCAGTTGTTTATGTTTCACTGCATTCATTTCCAGTTATACATGCTTTGATATTCCAGATATGCATGATAGACTTGTGATTGAGATATTCAGACATATGCTTCCCTGTTTGGGATCCTCGGCGTGTTGCCGACTACCCGGTCGTTGGACCGCGAGCTTGAGCATAGCACTATGATCGCCACGCACCGCTGTACGTCACGTACACTGACAGTTTGGCCACCGTCACAGTGTTCTTTACCGGTAAAGTGGTCTAGAGGAAAGACCCGTGAGCCCCCATATAGCACCTGTGGGTGCGGGGTTATGTCAGCCAGATAGGTGCCAGATAGTGGCATGAGCCTGAGGTCCTCGTGACCAATAGTGGCATTGATTGGGTACTTGATATTCTTGTGATTGATGCATAGCTCATATACTTCCATGTACTAGCATGCTTTACTTCAGTTATATTTGATTACCACCATGATTGATTCTGATATTTCTGTACCCGTATATGCACAGCATTATGATTATGATACATTCCTCTAGTAGGACTGGCACAGATTAGTGGTATCTTTCTTTAATAGCACCGATACCTGTGGATTATCATATTTGCCCTCAATAGTATCTCTTGTGGATTGAGATTTACAGGACTATCAGATTTGGCATTTATAGCTTGATTTGTCAGTTACAGCTTGATTAGCATCATCTATCAGTACCATTGCTTTATTTTACTGATTGGGTATCTGGTTCCATTACCGAGGCATAGTTCATTATACCGTATTTCAGTATGCTATAGTCTTGTATTTCGGTACTCATTATGTTCAGTATCATGATTATGCTTCCTGCCAGTTTTTGTTTCATATATCAGCTCTTGCCTATTGATCTATTACTATCCGCAGATTATTGTATCCAGTAGGTACGATTAGCTATTTCTCGGCTCGTCGTGCCCACTGGGATACACTGTCGATGTATCTCACACCCCCTGGGTGACTGTTTTTCAGGTCGTTCGGGTGTTGGGATGTCGGGACACGTTGGTGAGGCTGTTGCGATAGCACCGACCCTTATGCCACCAGTATATTTTATCTTCCGCATTATGTTTAAAATATTATAAAATGACTAATGATGTATGCGTAGTTTAGACTACTCTGAGATTGTTGTCAGGTTTAGCCGTGCATGTATAGAAAAGGCTCAATTCCAAGGGGGATTGAGAATTTTCTATATATGTGGCGGTCTGTCGCGCCCTGGCTGTTTTCAAACTCTGATTTTTTTTTTTTTCTTAAAAAAAAAAAAAAAAAAAAAAAAAAATTAAGAGGCTGTTTTTCGAACTCGGGGCGTGACAGATTAAATGGTATCAGAGCAATAAGTACACGATGCCTAGGTATTTGGTTAGGATTGAGCCCTATGATGACTTTTATGTACATGAGAGCGCGGGGTATTTGGATAGTGGTTAGGAGCTCAGGTGTGTTTACGCACTATTGAGTCTCGTTGTTGTGGTTACGAATGGTGTTCGCACGCACTCTGGGCTTTGGAGGTGTTATGGGTGCAGTGTTAGCTGTGGTCGTGGTACGGGCCATGGGTTTGATGTTTCAGTGGAGCCAAAAGGCTTGGATCGGTTGCTGCGGTTGGAGCTCACCGCTTTTGTCGAGAAAGCCAAGGATGGCACAGCAGCAAATGACTGCTATTTTTGCACCGGCCCCACCACTAGCCTAGATGCTCGGGGAAGTTGTTGATTTTCCAGTTGTCCCCGTGACATATGATACAGTAACCATTGCCGCAGTCGTGATCATCGGAACTACGCCGGTGGCTGCGACTATTGATGATTCCCTCGATAATAGAAATCAGGACGAATAAGAGGTCAGTAATCCTGTTGCTTTGGATAAAATAATTTCTGACGATACTTATCAGATAAAAGCCCTGTCAGTTGGATATAGATTTTGGCCCTACCTCTTGCACGATTTTTGTGGACCATCTCGAACTCTCCTATGAGTATGCAGCGATTGTAGCTATTGATAGACACTAGAACATGATTCTAGGTTCCTGTGTGTAGCCAAGATGACACTCATGACCATAAGATAGTCTGACCGTTGACATAGATTATGTTATCACATAAAAGATTGTGTTGGGAGGTATGTGATAAAATATGTTTTGTGCTTCTGTGTTTGGTTGGTCGTACGATTGTGTTTGCTGTCTGGTTGGCTCATCCGTTCTGTTGGTGGTGATTCGAATGGATCTGTTGGGAATGTGGCGGTTGGGTTGTGTTCCACGTACTGGTTGCCCGTTTGCCTGTTGGTACCCTCTCTGTCTCTCTTTTTTGTTCGTCCTTCGGAGAAAATTTTAACTTTAAATTTTTCACTAATTATAAAAATGTTGTCTGTTTTTCTCTGATTTGCCGTCTGATTGTCTTCGCCGTCTCGGACGGTTCTTATTTGGTGATTCGATCGCCTGGTGATTCGAATACCTTCGCCGTGGATCTGTTAGGGTTGTGTTTCACGTGCTAATTGCCTGTTTGTCTGTTGGTATCCTCTCTGTCTCTCTTTTCTTCGTCCTTCGGCGAGAATTGTAACTTTAAATTTTTCACTAATTGTAAAAATGTTTTGTCTGTTTTTCTCTCGTTTGCCGTCTGATTGTCTTCGTCGTCTCGGATCAATCGGAGGCTGGGGTTGGTTCTATGTGGCTGCTGCAATTATGTTGCCAATGAATGCGGCCGTCGAGTTGTGTTTCGCGCGCAAGTTGCCTGTCGGCCTGTTGGGATTCTCTGTCTGTCACGCCCGAAACCCGGGCTCGCCAACAGATCCGCCGTGCACACGGGATTTCCCGAGTACACGAAGCGCTGGTAACCTGCTCCGATATAATATGAACAATAAAAGAGCATAATACAGAGCTGAAGTAGAAGAACCACATAGTATCTCAGGCTGGAACTACAAATAAAGCTGTAATAAGTACAATAATCTCCCAGCTCACCAAAATAGTACAACCAGCTGGCGAAAGCCAGACCTAAAATAAAAGAGGAATACCACAGTCTGAGTAAAGGGTGCAGCATCTATCTAACAGCTCTTAGCCTCCCAGGAGATCTATCTATTCAGCGATCCCCTTACCTCGATCAGCTGCCGATGGCCTAGCAGCTCCCGCAGACGACTCTGCAAAAATAAAGGAGAAGAAAGAAACAGAAAGAACAATGGGGGTGAGAACTACCAGATAAACCAGTAGCCTTCCCTAGTGGGCAAAACCTCAACTCTGATGCACCCACTAGGATTACTAGAGGCCCGAAAGGAAAAAGTGGTAAAGATGTAAGCAGAACTGCTGAATAAAGGGGAAACCACCACTAGCATGCCTCTAAATGCAGTGCCAAAAGGAATGACTGTATGTATGCATCAGTATCTAACATGCCTGCCTGAATAAACCCAATCTTATGCCACCAGTAAAACTGGTACTGCCTGCTGTGCCTTGCCTGCCAAATCGGGTGTGCTGGCCAATGCATAACACCGATAGGGAATGAGAGTCTCAAGGACTCAAGCCTGCCTGTAACACACTCCGGAGTGGCACTCGAGGGGAGCGACCCACACGAGTAAAAGTACCTCAGTAATAAGTATCATAAGTGCCGTAAACAGCAGGACTGGATCATGACTATGATCAAAGTGGGGAAAGCCATCCACTAAGAAACCCTGATCTGATGCCATAGTACTCAATAAGTGGGAAAAACCATCCACTAGAGAAAAGCCCGATCCTCTGCTGATGCCAAAAATAGACCAGACTCAACCCCATTCTGATGCAAGGATAAACATCCGGCCGACCGCCTACAGTCCGCGGTCACCGCAACACCCCACAAGTTTATAATCTAACATAACCTTGGCTATACTATCCCAAACCCCTGCTCATACTCGAGCGACAAGCAACTGAAAGCAAAAGAGAGCAATAAAACATGTCAAGTCTTAATATGATAGTGTAGCAATAAATAGTGGCCCTACCTGATGTCCGGGCATGCATGCAACTGTCTTTATTTTAAAAGTTGTAAAATAGTGTCAAAGATTTAAAAAGATTGATTTACTGAATAAAAGTCATTTGCATGCGAGATTATAGCCTTTGTCTTAATCACAGTGTCCCAATATAAGTCATCATATCATCTGTGGGGTTATATTAAATTTTAGGAGAGTTCGTCCCAGCGGTTCTCGTCAATTGTCACATTAGTTCGTCCCAATAGTTCTCATCAATTGTCCTGTTAGTTGTCCTGTTAGTTTGTCCTGTTAGTTGTCCTGTTAGTTTGTCCTGTTAGTTGTCCTGTTAGTTGTCCTGTTAGTTTGTCCCAATGGTTCTTATCAATTATCATATTAATTTGTCCCAGTAGTTCTCATCAATTGTCATATTAAATTTTAGGGGAGTTCCAGTAATCCTAGTAAGCTTGTCAAAAATGAGGTAAGCAACAACCGCCCATCTCGAGCAGCTCAAACTACACCTCAGGTAGTCTCCTGGTTGTCCACAGTCCTCAAATCCTGCAAATCAACGCTCCCGGTATAAATACAAATCCCAAAAAGCACAGTATTTGCTGTTTTTTAAACAGCACAGGAAAAGAGGAGTTTTTCACCTCTAAACAGTGCTCAGGAAAATCCAGAAAAATTACGGTTGCGTTCCTCGCGAAGAGTAGATCAAAATCAACTCTTTAAACACCTCGATCTGATGCTCCTACGCCAAGATAAAAATCGGAGAAGTTGACACTGTCCAGAAATTTCCACAGCAAAAAGAGGGGTCAAAGAGACCTCAGGAAACGTGCCAAAAGTACAAAATGGAGCAAAATGATCAACACGGAAATCGAAGCCCTACCTCTTACGGTCGCGCTGCCGCAAAAATCGTCCAAAGATTCCACCCGGTTAGCCCGCAGTGAATATTCGACGGAACTGCGACGGAAAATGGGCCGAAAAAGAAAACCGTCGCAGTGCGCCGCGTCGTAGATATCTCACTATCTGTAACTCCAGAATTTCTGAGTCTTTAGAGAGAGAGAGAGAAGAGAGAGAGGAAGATTTTTCGTAGAGAGCTCAACCTTAGATTCTCTCTCTAAGGGCTCGAAAACCGAGGTGCAAAGAGAGGGGGTGGGGGACCTCTTATATAGTGGGCCAAAGGGAATATTCCCACACGGGATCCGGATCCGAACAGGAAACACCGAAATGGGCCAACCAGAAAGCGCCACGTGTCCACAAAACAGCAAACAGCCTGTGCAGGCCCAATGAAAAATCGCCACGTGGCCACGTGGTGCACAGGGCCGGTCCGCGCTCCGGGTCTTCCGGAAGTTTGTCGGCCAATAGGATCTTGCCACGTGTCACAGTCCCAGTGGGCTTCTAGAAGCCGGCCAGCCAATGGGAAGCTGCCACGTGGCAGATGTAGGGTTCGGTGCTCCCGGTGCACGCCAGGCCCATGGACCGCGCACCCGAGCCCCCTGCCCGCGCCTGCCCGCGCTGCCCGCGCCGCGCGCCGCCGCCCTCTGCCGCTGTGCCGCCGCTGCGCCCCTGCCCGCCGTCGTGCGCCGCCGCCCGCCACCGCTCGCCGGTCGCCGGAACAGTAATTCCGGCGGCCGGAGTTACTGTTCCGGCGTGAACAGTACCGTGGTGCCGAAAAATTAAAGTAAATATACCGTTTCGATCGTTTTCGCGCGCTGAGTCCAAATACGACGTCCATTTCGCCAAATTCTCATCCAAAATTTTGCCGAAAGCTCCCGGAAAATTCCATTTGCTCCGATTTTCGCGCAGAGTCTATATTAAATGTCCAATTTCGATTCTACAAGCTCTGTTTCACCGAATAAGCTCCCCGCAGTCACTGTTTAACGTTGCACAGTTCCTGCGGGAGTCTGGATCATCACACTGTCTTTCTCCTTCCCCCTCCGACGGTTCTTTTTTGTTCTTCTATCTTATCTTTGGAATTTTTTATTTATTATTTATTTAGTTTTATTTGGTACAGTAATTTTAATTTTAGGATTCCTCAATCTTATCTTTCGAATTTTTTATTTATTATTTATTTACTTTTATTTGGTACAGTAGTCTTAATTTTAGGATATTAATAGTTGAGAAGTTTAATTTTAAATTAAAATTTTAGTTTACACTTAAAATTGTTAATAGTTCAGAAGTTTAATTTTTTAGATTTAAATACGATTTTATACTTAAAATTTTCCATTTATTATAAATATTATTTATTAAAAAATCTTGAAATTTGTGCTTTATTTTATTATCTATACAAAATCTGTGCTTTATTTTATTAAGTAAAGTCTTTTATTTTATTATTAAACAATTTATATTTGTGCCCATCTACTCTCTTCATATTCTGATTGCTTTCACTATGTTGTTTTCTATAATCCGATTTTCGGGCCTGTTGAGGCCTCTCTCAGTGGTGTTTACCTGTTGACCTGTTGGGATCCTCTGGCCGTCAGGTTGTATTTCCTGTTTGGATCCTCTCTCTATGGCTTCGGGATCAATCTGGGTTCTTCTTTCTCTCTCTGTCTTATCTTTAAGATTACCGTAGATTATACATATATTTTTTCCTAGAAAGAACCACCAAATATATATTTGTATAGATTTGTGCCTTTCTGTTTCCTTTTCTTTGTTATCTAACTGTTCTTCTTTCTATTTGAAAAGTGAAATCTTAAAGTGAAATTTGAGTTTTGGACAGTTTTGTTAGATTAATATAAGATAAGATTTTGGATATATAACATTTAAATATATATAATTTGATTTTAGTGATGTCCTTTTTCTATAAAATATGATCAGTACAGATATTAAAATAAAAATATAAAAATATGAGATCTATAATTTTATTTAAATATGTGGTTTGTATTATTTTATATCAGATTTCCTACCAAAATTTTTATATATTTTAGTACAGATTTTAACATAAAAATATAAAAATATGATATATAATTTTAGTTAAATATATAATTTGTATTATTTTATATCACACAATTTTTACCAATATAAATAAAAGATATTTTAGTACAGATTTTAAAATAAAAAATTAAAAATATTATATATAATTGTAGTTAAATATATGATTTATATTATTTTATATCAGTTAATCTTTAGCAATATAAATAAAAGATACTCACAAGATTCCCAATCTTTAGCAATATATATATAAATAAAAGATATTTTAGTACAGATTTTAAAATAAAAAAAATTAATATATATAATTTTAGTTAATATCAGATAAGATTTTGGAGATATAACATTTAAATATATATAATTTGATTTCAGTGATGTCCTTTTTCTATAAAATATGATCAGTACAGATATTAAAATAAAAATATAAAAATATGAGATCTATAATTTTTATGATCAGTACAGATATTAAAATAAAAATATAAAAATATAAGATCTATAATTTTATTCAAATATGTGATTTGTATTATTTTATATCAGATTTTCTACCAAAATTTTCATATATTTTAGTACAGATTTTCACATAAAAATATAAAAATATGATATATAATTTTAGTTAAATATATAATTTGTATTATTTTATATCACACAATCTTTACCGATAATATAAATAAAAGATATTTTAGTACAGATTTTAAAATAAAAAATTAAAAATATTATATATAATTGTAGTTAAATATATGATTTATATTATTTTATATCAGTTAATCTTTACCAATATAAATAAAAGATACTCACAAGATTCCCAATTTTTAGCAATATATATATATATACAAATAAAAGATATTTTAGTACAGATTTTAAAATAAAAAAAATTAATATATATAATTTTAGTTAAATATATATATAATTTGTATTATTTTATATTACTCAATCTTTAGCATTATAACTAATAAGATTCTGTAAGTTTAGATTTTATAAGTTTAGATTGAGTGATTTATATTATTTGATATCACTCAATCTTTTACCATATATAAATAAAAAATACTGACAAGATTTTGAAAGTTTATAAAAATATAATATTATATTATAGAATTTTAACTTTTCTTTGAATTTGCAGCAAAATTTTTTCTTTTTTTATTTTATCAAATATTTTATGAAAATTATTGTAACCAGAAAATTACAGTAATTAAATAGTTGTTGTAAAAAGGGCATCAGTATTTAATTTAAGCAAGTAAATATTTTAATTAAAAAATAATAATAAGCTTTATGGCAGATTTGCTATCATGAGTATCTTCTTTTACTCTTCCGAAGATTTATCATGATTTTCCAAAGGTTTGAAGGAATAAAAATATTATATATAACTCTTCCCAAGATTATCATATGATTTGTAATATTTTATATTTTATATCACTCAATCTTTAGCAGTATAAATAAAAGATACTAACAAGATTTTGTAAGTTTTGATTTCCAAATAAAAATATAATATTATATAAAGTTCATAAAAATATAATATTATATTATAGAATTTTAACTTTTCTTTGAATTTGCAGCAAAATTTTTTACTTTTTTATTTTATCAAATATTTTATGAAAATGATTGTAACCAGGAAAAAAAAAAGAAAAGGAAACAATACAGTAATTAAATAGTTGTTGCAAAAAGGGCAAAAAAATAATAATAAGTTTTAGGGCAGATTTGCTATCATGAGTATCTTCTTTTACTCTTCCCAAGATTTATCATGATTTTGCAAAGATTTGAAGAAATAAAAATATTATATATAATTTTAGTTAAATATGTGTATTTACATATAATATATAAATATATGATTTGATTTGATTGATGTTGATTATGGTAGATTTGGTATTATGAGTACTCTCTTTTCCTTTTCCCAAGATTTATCATGATTTTCTAAAAATTTGAAGGAATAAAAATATTATATATAATTTTAGTTAATATATGTATTTAAATATAATATATAAATATATGGTTTGATTTGATTGATGTTGATTATGGTAGATTTGCTATCATGAGTACCTCTTTTTCTCTTCCCAAGATTAATAAAAGATACTGACAAGATTTTGTAAGTTTTGATTTCCAAATAAAAATATAAAATTATATTATATATTTATATTTATTACATATAATATTAGTTATTCAAAAAATTTTGCACAAATTCCCACAATTTAAAATGAATATTTAAATATAATATATAAATATATGATTTCATTTGATTGATCTCGATTATGGTAGATTTTCTATCATGAGTACCCTCTTTTCCTCTTCCCAACATTATCATGATTCTCCAAAGATTTTGAGTAGATTTTCACATTTTTGTTAGATTAGGGTAGATTTGCTATCATAACTACCCTCTTTTCCTCTTTCCAAGATTTTTTTCAACCTTCATTCCTTAGTTAAGATTTAGCAATAAATATGTTATATATATATTTTAATATTAACATATAATATAAGAGAAGATTTTGTAAAATAAATCTTTAAATATAATATTTAAATATATATTTTGATTTCATTGATAACGTTTTCTACAAATTATAATCAGTACATATTTTAAAATAAAAATATAAAAATATTATGTATAATTTCAGAAAAAAAAAATCTATACAAATATATATTTGGTGGTTCAATATATAAGATTAATTAAATATGAACAGATTTTTACAAGATTTTATTTAATCTTTTTTAATTAACATTTAGCAATAAAAATATTAGATATATGCAATATATAATAATATAAGATAAGATTTGTATTAATTTATATGAGATTTACTACTAAAATTAATATAGTCAAATTTTAGTACAGATTTTAAAATAGAAATATCAAAATATTATATATAATTTTAGTTAAATATATAATTTGTATTATGTTATATCACTATCTTTTCCTCTGCCTAACACTTTCTTTTTTGAGCCTAACATTTCTACATTTTGTCCAAGATTCATTGATTTTCCTAAATTATGACAGATTTGCTATCATTGGTATTTCCAAGATTTCTATAAATATTATATTTGAATATCTAATTTGTTTCTAGATTTTCCCCAAACATGAGAGATTTGCTATTATAGCTTCTCTATTTGCAAGATATCTATAAATATAATATTTGAATATTTAATTTGATTCCATCGATTTCCACAAATGATATCATAAATGTTCTCTTTTTTTGTGCCTGACATTTATTTTCAAGATATCTATAAATATAATATTTCAATATTTAATTTGATTTCATCGATTTCCACAAATGTTAGTTTTGCGGGCGCGGGGGAATGCGCGCCCGTGTAACGGGCGCGTGTCCCGCGCCTGGCGCGGGCGCGGTGTAACGCGCCCGTGTGGCGGGCACGTTACCGCGCGCCACGTGGCGCCCGGGCGCGTGCGTGAACCCGGCGCACGCGCCCGGCTGTGGACCGCTCGGTTTGGGGCTCCCTGGTTGGCCCGAGCCGTGGACCGGGGCCGTACACCGGCCCCGTGGACCACTTCCTCTCCCCCTCCTTTTCTTCTTCTTCTTCCTCCCCGCACCGCCATCTTTCTCCTTTCTTTCTTTCTTCTCCACCCGAGAGCGAGAGGGAGTGAGGGAGGGGGTTGCGTGAGGTGCGGCGGCGCGTCGTGGACCTCGTTTTGCGTGCGAGGTCGCCCGGCGGAGCGTTTCGGCGACGGCGGCGCAAACGGGTAGGTCCCGGGCGTTGGTTTTTCTGTATTTTTGTACAGTTTTTGGAGCGTTCTTTTAGACTGTAACTGACCCTCTTGCTCTTTTCTGTGTTGGGCACCGTGCACCGTTTTGCGTGCGGACTCCGGCACCGTGCACCGTTTTGCGTGCGGACTCCGTTTTGCGTGCGGATCCTGGCACCGTGCACCGTTTTGCGTGTGGACTCCGGCACCGTGCACCGTTTTGCGTGCGGACTCCGTTTTGTGTGCGGATCCTGGCACCGTGCACCGTTTTGCGTGCGGACTCCGGCACCATGCACCGTTCTGTGTGCGGACTCCGTTTTGCGTGCGGATCCTGGCACCGTGCACCGTTTTGCGTGCAGACTCTGTTTTGCGTGCGGATCCTGGCACCGTGCACCGTTTTGCGTGCGGACTCCGGCAGCGGACATCGTTTTGCGTGCGGACTCCGTTTGGCGTGCGGATTCCGGCACCGTGCTCTGTTTTGCGTGCGGACTCCGGCAGCGGACATCGTTTTGCGTGCGGATCGCGTGGAGGCCAATTGCAAGTGTCTACGAGCAATTGGTGGCAAATCGAGGTGGGTGGCCTTATCTCCAAGTTTTATGGACTGTACAGTATTTCTACTGATGTAGGACTATGCATGATAGTTTATTTCATTGTGTAGTATGCTAGATTGTAGGAATTGTTATTCCTTTTATTATCTGTTAATATAGTTATTTTGGAACTTGACCTAGCACCCCCGTCATATGTTGTATGTGTAACCAGACTAGTAGAAAACCCTCACTTGGGCTAGGGTTATTTATGCTTAGACATCCACACTGTACCTTCATCCCTGGACATAGTGTTTTCTCGCCCGGGTAGTGGGCCGAGAGGTCGGGACTTGCTTTTAGTGTGGGATGCTTTTACACTCTTGCCTGGGAGCAGAGTGGAGTCTGGTAGTTGTACTGGGTTGCTTATCTGTGCCGGGAGCCGTTTGGGTAAACGGTAGTCCCGGGAGGTCTTGTTTCCCTGTTGTGCCGTCGTGGAGGGAGCCGTTGCGCAGACGGCAGTCCCGGGCCGTCGAGTATCTTCCGGTCCGTCTTGTTGGGAACCGTTGGGGTTGACGGTGGTCCCAGGTCGTTGAGTGTTGTCCGACCTGTTTTGTTACCCTGAGTTGTGGGTCGTTCCTGGCTGTGGAGTATCTCCAGCCAGTGAGCCTTGTGCTGCGAGCCGTTGGAGAGGCTAGTGTCTCGTGTTTCGAGTTAGCCGAGCAGCTGAGTCGTCGAGAGTGCTCCGACTGTTGTGCGAGGTATTTGGGGATCTTGAGCCCTACCGTTCTGAGAGTGAGCGTGGATTTTGACTAGCCTGCATATGCCAATGTTTGATACTCTATGCCGCGCCGTTCTACTCAGTTGGAGTCGCGTCCTGAGATGCCGCTGTGGATACGATGGTTGGCCTGTTGAGGCAGTTTTCCGCAGTTGAGGCAACGATGGGCCTGTTGAGGCAGTTTTGCGCGAGGGATGAGTTAGTAGGACAGGACGCCCCACGTAAATCCCGTCCTCATGTGGATGTGTGGTAGTGGGCAGGAGCGTTCCTAGTCGACGGGCGCAGGCTTGACTGAACCTTTGAGGTAGTCAGTTCGTTTGGGTCGATTGAGCACCTTGGGTGCGAGTGGTCTCTTTTACTTTCATCTGTTCCACTTTTGAGTGTCTAGATAGAGGCATGGTAGCTGTAGAGTAGTTTCCAGCTTTTCTTTCAGATTTCTTTGCCTGTTATCTTTTGCCTCTAGTAGACTTAGTGGGCAGACCGTTGGGCTTGTTGACGGTACCCACTGAGAACTACTGTGGGAAGTAGTTCTCACACCCGTCGTGGTGTCTTTTTCCCCAGGAACTTCTCCTCCTGTTCCTGTTGCTCCAGTTGCTGATCCTACTGACCCAGGCGAGGGAGTCGCGAGCTAGTTCCCTACCCGTCATTGGAGTGTAGCGGTACCCCTTCAGAGGAGAGCTTCAGTAGATTAGTTTTCTTCTTTTTCCTCTGTTGAGAGACCTTTGTTGTGAGGTATAGAGTTGTACTTTATTTTACAGTTTGAGAGACTGTTGTAGTGAGGATATTCTTGTATCGAGAGTCTGTACACTGATGTATTCATTGGAGATACCTCCCTTTTGAGTTTTGTATCAGAGGACTTTGTATATGATAGTATTTGGGGAGATGGATATTGTATTATTTTCAGTTGTACAGTGTTTGGACTTCAGTTTTAGTAGTCTACTTTCAGCTCTCTGATATCTGTATACTGTAGTTGATTCTTTCTGCAGGTTAGACGCTTCGTCTGTACGGCAGTTTTCGTACAGATGGCGGATCTGTTGGCGAGCCCGGGTGGCAGTTTCCACCCCGGGGCGTGACACGGTTGGTCAAGCGACGCTGACGTGGCGCCTAGCTGGCATGGCGTGGTCCCGTGGACCGCGGCTGGGTGGCTACTGTAGCCGCCCGAAAACTTTCGGGCGCCCGAAATGATGTGCCCGAAAGTTCGGGCTCGGCCTATATAGGCCCGAACGGCTCATTTTTCCTCATTTTCTCCTTTTTGGCTTCACCCGAGCGTACCAGGAGAGGGAGAGGGCGATTCCGAGGTGGGGTTTTCGAAGGCGCACGAGCGCGCCGTGGACTCCGTGGAGCGCGCAAGGTGCTCCAAAGAGGCTAATGGGCGCGATGGACGTCACGACATTGTCGAGGTAGGCCCCGTGCGTCGTTTCTGTGGTATTTTTGGCACAGTTTTGAAGTTTCCTTTTGGATTTTGGATTTGATCCCATGCCCACGTGCGTGTTAGGGACCCAACTTTTCTGTGCCGTTTTACTGCGCGAGTTTCGCTGGCGTTTTGGACGCGCCTCGTTTTGCGTGCAAGCTCGTGGAGGTGTGCATCGTTTTGCGTGCGGATTCAGCGAATGCGGGTAGTTTTGGACGTGAACTCAGAAAACGTGCACCGTTTTGGGTGCAACGTTGAGAAAGGAACATGCACAGTTTTGCGTGCCAATACGAGGTATGTGCTCCGTTTTGCGTGCAGGTTGGACTAACGGGCACCGTTTTGCGTGTAGACTCTAACATTGTGTCTCGTTTTTCATGCAGGGCTAGGAAAAATATGCACCGTTTTGCGTGCAACCCTATAGTCAGACGTGCATCGTTTTGTGTGCAGATTCGAGGTACGTGCACCGTTTCGCGTGCAGATCGTGTTGTCGCGCATCGTTTTGCGTGCCGGCTGAGGTGGCGCGCACCATGATACGTGAGGATTTGTAATGACGTGCACCGTTTTGCGTGCAGGTATGGTGGACGTGCACCGTTTAGCGTGCGGACTCGAGGGATGTGCATCGTTTTGCGTGCAAGCTCGAGGAAACAAGTGGAATCGCGCGGAGACCAATTGCAAGTGTCTACAAGCAATTGGGGGCATCACAAGGTAGGGAATTCTGCCGAAATTAGGTAACCTCTCCCCTTGCTCCTTTGCTTTTCGATTTCGAAGCATGATAGTAGCCTGTTAGAGGCGTTAGGTAATCATAATTAAGATCACTTGTGTAGATGGATACAGATGAAAAAGTGCAACTGTTGTTTGCCAGAGATAGAGGAATAAATGTGCATGTGTAGATGGACACAGAGGAAAAGTGCAACTGTTGGTTGCCAAAGATATATGATGATTATGCATGCGTAGAAGTAATTACTATTTTATGAATGAGAAGAAAATAATTGCATGCATGAAAAAGATTAGCTATTTATGATTGTGATCATGTTAGGGTATAACCTAGGAATCATGTGACATCAGGAAAAGAACCTGTTGGTAGTATGACTAGGAGAAAACCTAGATTCAGGGTTAATGAGTGACATCAAACTTAGGAATTTATCCTAGGATTGGACGAGTGGCATGGTCTTAGGAGGTAACCTAAGGACACTGGATAGAGTGATCAACATAGAGTCAGGGAACTCTGAGATGAGTATGACATGGAACTTAGGTAAAGGGAACCTAAGGTGAACTAGTGATCAATATAGAGTCAAGGAACTCTATGATGAGTGTGATATGGAACTTAGGTAAAGGGAACCTAAGGTGAATTAGAGGAGTTTAAACTCACAGACAGGAAGTTAGAGCCAGTGTACTCTAAGTTCAGAATGGAACAGAAAAATAGAGTTAATTTAACTCTAGGATTTAGGAAGGAACCAGAAAAAAGGGGATTAGATCCCAAAGTTAAAGAATTAAATGAATATAACCCCAGAAAGTCATAGGGCGTCTGGGTAAATGAATAAATTAGTTTAACTTCAAGCAGAGTTAAATAAAGGAAAGTGGGAAAGGATCAAGTGTGGAGATATGAAAAGAAAAGAAAATGGAAATAGGGTTAATAAACTCCAAGTTTGATAAAATTGAAAGCGACTAGTGTCCTTGTGACATAGTGCAACCTTAAGGGTAATTGAAACATAGGGCTGTGAATTGAGAACAAGATGTTCCAACCTAAATTGGTGTTAGAGACACCCAAATTATCCTAGAGTAAGGAACTTAGGATAAAGAGATAAAGCTTAAGTGAAAGCTAAAAGTGGCTTAGGAAGCAAGACAAGCAAATTGCTCAAGATAGAGCAAAAAGTGGTTAATAAGCAAGACAAGCAAATCGCTCAAGATAGAGCTAAAAGTGATTAATAAGCAAGACAAGCAAATTGCTTAAGACAAAGAGAACAAAAAGAGAAATGATAAGAGTCCAAGTGACTCTCAGTTATCCTTATGGCGAGACCTAGGATAAGAGGTAAATTGTTGTAAAAAGACAAAGTTTAAAAGCAAGCTAAAAATGGCTAAAAAGCATAAAGAGAATGTAAATGGCGCATTCGAATTTGAGACTCGTCATTTGTGGAGCAGGACTCCCTAGGTACTGACCCGTCGGACGAGATACTTTCGAAAGGCTAAAAGTGAAAGTAAAGAGCTAGATGCTCAAAGGAAAGAGAAAAAAATTGACAGTGGCAAAAATGGAGCTATAAGCTCGAATAAGAAAGAAAAGTGTTTAAAAGCAAAGAGGCTAAGAACTAAAGTAAAAAGAGAAAGAGAAAAGTAAAGAAAAGAAAGAAAATATAAAGATAAAACGGGCGGAACTACGGAGTGAAACGCGGCCTATGTTGGAGTTGCGGCAGTGCCCCTCTCCCGGGTAGAGACCCGTTCGGGACGTTTCTTTCGTAGGACGGGGTAACACTTGCGGGTGTTATCGGCAACCTTAGAAATCTTATCTTATGGTAGCAGGACTACCGGGCTGGGACCCGTTGGATAAGAAATTTCTGAGGGTTAACTTGAACTAAAGCACCAGAATTTAAAGAATAAAGAGAAATTTGAGTGGCCAAGATGGCCGGGTTAGTTTGACCCTGTATACAGCGGCATAGTGGCCGAGTTGGTGCTTAGTAGCCTAGTATGATTAGACAGAGTAGTGCTGGGTCGAAGAGTATACACAGATAGTGTAGTGATACAATATATTGCATAGCCGCATTTTGATATCGAGGATTTTAGTTTCCTAGCACTATTATTATTGCTTCCATTGGACCAAGTGGTGTAGGACACTTCTTCTCGGTGGTTGAACCCACTGGGAACTATGTCGTAGTTCTCACACCCCTTGGGTGACCTCCCCACAGGTTCAGGTATGGATACAGCGGTCGAGACGGTTCAGATGCGGTCAGCGAGGCATACGACAGTGGCAAGGGCCCAGCAGCATAGTGACCTAGAGGGTCTAGCAGAGGTATCCCATTTATATATTTCTTGAGTGAACCTTGTATGGTGAGGAGTTTATGTAAATGAATTGTAATAATTTTATTTGCAAGTTCAGAAATGTAAAGTGTAATAAATTTAATTCATGGTTCACTCTTGTATGCTTTCATTTCCGCATCAATTGTTTGTTACTGAATGAAAGTTTTAAATTTGTAGTGATTTTTAGTACTCTGATATTGAGCTTCCGCATACACTTGTTGTGTTATTATGGATGTTACCGTTCCTGTCGGGTAGAAAAAGGTCTTACCCGATTGGCGGGTCTGTTGGCGTGCCCGAACCGTACAAATTGGCGGACTCGGGGCGTGACAGAGGGTCCCCTTATCTCACCCCTCGCTTACTCTTGAACCACTTAGTCGGTTCCCCGTTAACAAGAACCGCAACTTTGGCGTTTTCAACGCACAACATTATCCATTCACACCATTTAGGGTCGAAACCCAACCAGTCCATAACTCTATGCAGGAAGGCCCAATTAACTCTATCATACACCTTTTCGAAGTCCACTTTGACTCCTACACCCTCGACCTTGGTCTTGCTGCCCTACCTAAACAATTCACAAGCTATCGCGAAAGCGTCTGAGATATTCCTCTCTTTTAGAAATGCGGATTGAGTATGTGCAATCAAATTGTCCAGAACTGGTGTCAGTCTGTTGGTCGGGACCTTACAAATAATCTTCTGTATCCTGTTTAATAGGCTAATCGATCGAAAGTCGTTTGCTTTCGTTGGACCTTCTTTTTTGGGTACGAGATAGATATAAGAGTAATCGATGGGGCCTGTCGAACAACCGCCCACATATAACTCTTGGAATATTCTCCAAATATCACCCTTTAGATTTTTCCAAAAAGTTTGGTAGAAGCTCAGAGGGAATCCGTCGGGCCGTGGCGCTCTGTCCCTTCCGAGTTGGAAAGTCGCTCTCGTAACCTCCTCCAAGCTAAAGGGGGCTATCAGTCCCTGCCGGTCCGCCGCTGATAGGTGCCTGGTCCGAAAGAGATTCCTCCAGTCTCCAAAGCTAAACTGTCCATCGTCCCTGGGAGAGAAAAGCTCTTTAAATTTGCGATAGAAATAACTCTTCTTCTCTCCATCCGTCCTGTACACTCGCCCATCATCTTCCATTGTGCCTATCACATTAGATTTTCTCCTCCCGTTAGCACAGGCATGGAAGAATTTAGTGTTTTCATCTCCTTCCCTCAACCACCTTTGTTTCACTCGGGTTTTCCAGTGCAGTTCCTTATCGTCCAGCACCCTAATAAGGTTGGCTTTTAGGTCCTCCATCTTTGTAAATAACTCCGCTGAAAGCGCTTGCTGCTCCTCCATCTTGTCTAGGCTCATGATTTCCAACATGAGCTCCTTCTTAGCCGCTCTAATACTATAAAAGTGTGAGGCACACTATTGCTTACTGCGGAAGTGCCTTAACTTAGCTGTGAAAGTTAGGATCTCCGAGCTTCTATCCTCAACCTTTCTCCACCAAACTAGGATCTTTGACTTAAGGTCCTCGCTCTTTAGCCACACCTCTTCAAATCTAAACAACTTGGTCTTGATCTTCTGCTTCCCCTCCCTGGACAGCAAGATGGGGCAATGATCCGAAGTTGCTCTAGGGAGGGCCTTGACCTTCGACAGCGGAAAGGCCGAGTCCCACTCTGTCGATATAAGGAACCAATCCAGTCTCGCCAAAGTGGGGTTCTGCTGTAAGTTAGACCAAGTGAAGCGCAAGTTTTTCATCGGCAAGTCGATAAGTGCTAAATCTGAGATCAACTTGTTGAACATAGTAGTTGCTCTATCGCTCCACCTCTTCCCTACCCGTTCATCCTAGGATCTGGTGAAGTTGAAATTACCACATACTACCCAGTTGCCCCCACAACAGCCCTTAAGGTTCGCTAACTCCACACAAAAAAGGTCTTTCCCGTCCTACGTAGGAGAACCATAAACGTTTGTAACGTAGAACCACTCCCTACTGACGCGATGTTAGAGGCGCAGCGTAAGAGAGATCTTATGCACTAAAACTTTACTACAATCGAAGGCCTTAGAGCTCCAATACGTTATTAGTCCCCCAGAGGTCCCGTTCGCCTCTAAGAAATGTCGCTTATCCATAAAAGGACCTGCAAAACTCCGGAGAAAAGAACATGAGACATTCTAAACCTTAGTTTCTTGCAGACAAACCACGGCGTGCTGAAGATTGTTAATAATATGCCGAACTACATTGCGTTTCGAGAGGTTGTTAAGCCCTCTAGCATTCCAACTGCAAAGACTAAACATACTAACCAAAAAACACCTAGACCCAAAAGACCCTAGCAGGTTTCCACAGCAGCAAATCCACTAACCCCAAAAAGTCCTAACACGGACCCTACCCTCCACCGGCAGCCACCTAATACAAGCTACGAGCAAACTCCATAAAGGAGCTCGCTTCAGCATCGTCAAGCTGCACCCCGCACCGCAAGCTTTTCCCTTGGACCTTCTTAACACTACGCCTGTCGGGGTTCCTTCAGCCGCTAGCCCCACACCATCCCTCAACCGCACTTTCCTGGCATTGGCTCTGTTCAAAATAGGAGTCGGGTCCTCCGTAGCGAGACATTGGCTTACGCGTGTTGTAAAGATGTGCCACACCTGATCCGCTATCCAGTCCTCAACAGTTGCTCGCCCTCTCTCCTACACATCTTGATCTTCATCGCTCGCCCCCCCCCCCCCCCCATAGTTTACCTCAGCCTGTAAACCGGTTGCATGTCTACCTGGAATAGCAATTTCAGAAGCACCGCCCGCCCCAACACACTCCACCCCTAGGCTGTCCCACCCCTCAAGACCTGGGCCCGCAAATGTAGGCCCATCACCGCCCAACAAAAGAACGTCATGCTTCAGTGCACCCTGCAAGCCCAATTTAATACAGGAGCTCGGCTCCCAAAGACAGTACCAACCAACGTTACCAACTCCAATCTGTACCCCTGTAGAAAAGAAGTTCACCTACGTCACCACCTTGCACACCTTCCCAATTCCATCCCTAATAAATGCACACTTACCACCATCTTCATCAGTAGGCAACTCCCTGCACATCATTCCATGTCCACCTTAAGGCAAATCCATCTCCATCACCATCACTAGACCTACCCAAACAGGCCTTATCGTACTCCGGGCTTCCTAAAGCACAGGAAGGAGCTCCCCAGTGGATGAAACCACCATTCAAACTCCTCTGCTTGCTCCTACACTCCGTACCGTTGCCTAAACCATTTCCCAACTCATCTCTGCTCCTGCTCGGCTCCAGAGAGGAGCACCCTACATGCCTCCCAACCCCCACCGCGATAGCAATCCTCATCACATAAGCCGCGCCGCAGCCATATCCCGCCTCGTACCGCATGCAGCTTCGGGCAGTTGCACTGCATGCCCGTCTAGCGCCGTTCGTACCTCCGCCCCGACCGGCCCGCGAGGAGAGTGGAGGGCGACGGTCCAGTCCAAGGATACCCGAGCCGCACCGCCACTCCAACCGGGCCACAGCTTCCCCGGAGCGGAGCCCCGTCGAAGCGAAAGCCCTCCAGTCCGCGCCCCCGCTCTCGCCAAATCATGCGACTTCGCCGCTGCTCCCACCTCAGGGAGTTCATGCGGAGAAGACCATCCCCACCCTGAGGGTGTGTCCGGGTCAGCCCCGTAGTTCCCACAACAACACCGTCGCCGCCAAGCCACATTTCCGACGGCCCAAGCCCCTGGGGCTTGGTGGGCCGGCAGTGCCAGCACTACAGATGCAGAATTCTGGTACATGAAGCGAGCCCTGCGCCACTAACCCTCTCCTCACAACTCCGAATGGCCGAAATTTCTGACCGATGATCTTGGTCCGCCTCTTCTCCGACTCCTCCCCCCTCTCCGACCCCTCACCCTCACGGACTCTTTCGAGATTAGCAGGTGCCCGTTCCTCGTCCCCTTACCCATGCCCGTGGCCGTTGCCAAGGCCATTCTGCGGCGGCCTTCGAGGGTCGTTGCCTCGCCCATCTTGAACCCTCTCCCAACTCTCCAAGTTGACTTGAACCACAAACATTTCCTCCCCTAGAACGATGAAGAGTTGGTGAGGGATCTCTCTAATTGCATCAACGGCAATCCAGTACCGGTACGCTCTGAGATCCCTCATCTCCTTACTCAGATCGTCCGCTCTAATAAAGCACCCGAACCCACTTACCATCGACGCCACTCTGGCAGCGGTCCAACATTCGAACGGGAGGTTCCTCAGTTGGATCCAAGTAGTGAATGCCACTTTGTGCGGTCGTGCGTTCCAGTAGGGCCCCCAGGGAAAGCACCGAATCCATATATTATCAAGCGTAAAAATTTTTCTTCCGATCAACACCTCCGTCGAGACCCATCCCGGGAGAAGGATCACGAAGTCTCGCTCCCAGTAGCGCGCCATGAAGAAGTCGTGGAATAACCCCCGAACCGGCGGGCCAGGGCATCCGCGATGGTTTGTTGTGGTACTAGCCCCAGATCATTAGGCTGCACAACATCTGTGAGGAAGGCGTTGCGCCGAAGTTCCATCCTTCTGAGGAACTCCTCCGTGTAAGGCACAAACGCCTTCAAGTTCGGAATCCTACCACGACTCTGGTGAGCTCGATTCATGGTCCTTCCTCCTCTCAAGGTGACCTTCTTGCACTCTGTCGCTTAGTGCCCCGTGCCCAAGCACACAAGACACCTTACAGGGTTCCTACAGTCGGAGACACGGTGGTCCGACGCGAGGCACCTGAAACACTTCCCCGCCCTACTCCTCTTCGCAGCAGGAAAGTTCTTCTTCTTCTTGAGATGGAGTTGGAAATGGTTTGGGTACCCCAGCTGCTTACTCGCAGCCTCTTTATAAAACCCCCTGTCGGGATAAAAAGGATACTGCAGCTCCAACATAGTAGGTGAGTTCCCCACCTTCCCTGCCTTGAATGCTATGTCCTTCGCTATTCCGAGTTCGTGCTTAACATTAACTCCCCTCCCACCAATCCTACAAGTAACACCACCTAGGAGAGGAGCCATATCACCTTGGAAGATCTTAACCTCACATAAATTTCTACCCACGTCATCACCCCATGCTACACATTTTAATGCCCTCTTTCCTCTGCGGTCATTCTCTCGAGCTTCCCCAGAGGATTCGTGACGCAGGCCTCCGAGATCCCCATACTGAACCAGCTTAGATCGCAGCAGAGAATCGAGGGTTGCTCTTCTAGAAGACGAAGATGCAGAGGGTGGCTTACTCATGGAGGCCTCAATAATATTACTTGGTCTAGCTCCTACTGTTGAGAATTGGTTGTCACGGTGACAGCATTCATTGGATTTACGAATAATATGTTGAAATAACAAATTTGGCATGAGCTAGTTATGATCGACGCTAGTTTCACTCTTAAAACTCTCCGTTTCAAATAATTTTTGAATTAAAATTAAATTTCAAAAGTTTAAAACTCTTATATAATAAATTAGAGTTAAAATTAGTGTTTAAAATTTTTAATGTGAATGTCTAATTTTTATTAAATTAATTAAGTTTATTATTATTATTATTATGTAGGGAGGAAAGGACGAGTGTGCTCTTCACCTCTACAATGCATACACCATCTCTCTCTCTCTCTCTCTCTCTCTCTCTCTCTCTCTCTCTCTCTCTCTCTCTCTTCGGGTTAAAATGTATACACAGCTCCTAAATTTTAACCTCTTTTGAAATAGACTCCTTGAACTTTTTTTATTTGATTTGCAATCTCTCTATTTATTAACTGTTTGATTTAATTGTTCCAATCGAGCGTTTGACACGCAACACTAACCAAAAATTGCGGAGGGCCTCCGTTATTTTCTCATAATTTTGAAGATTTTATTAAATTCAAACACATGCACATGATCATCTTTTTAACTAAAGCAGAAGCAATTTTTGATCATGTGAATCTCTCGTGGACGTATTTTTGATTCTAACAAAATCACTAAAATTACTAAGACTCCGTTTGGTTGAAGGATAAAAGTTATTCCCTAAATAAAATAAAAATGAAGAAAATTATTATCTCTTTCTTAACGGACTATTCAAAAATGGAGAAAATTGTTATTTCCTTTTTAACAGGCTATTCTGACCCATTAAGGAGAGAAGAATAATTTCTCCCCGGGTGGGAACAATCTTGTTCCATTTTTTTAAAATTTTTTTTTAATTAAAATTAAAATTTCAAAATTTTAAATCTAATAAAATGTTGAATTTAAGTTTTTTTTTATTTTATAAATTTTAAAATTTTTAACTTTAATTTTTTATAAATCTAAAAATTTAAAAGTCTAAAATTTATAAAATTTTTTATATACAAATTTTTAAATTTTTATAGAAATTTTTTAATTTATACAAATTTAAAAATTAAAATTTTTGAATCTTCTTTTGCATATTTTCGGAGACAATTAAAATTAAAATAAAGAAAAATTTTAAATTTTATAACTTTTTAAATTTTTAAATTTAATTTTTAATAAACTTATAAATTTATAAAATTTTAAAATATATTAATTTTAAAATTTAAAAATTTATGCAAAATTTTAAATTTTTAACTTTAATTTTCAATAAATTAAAAAATTTAAACGCTAAAATTTAAACATTAATTTATACAAATATTAATTATTATTTAATTAATATTTTATATTAATTAATTAAATAAAATATTATTATTTTAAAATTATAATTATTTTTATTTTCGCTATTCCAATTTAACTATTCAAATACAAAATTGATCTTATTCTTTGTTTATTTTTAAATTTATATTTATATGTAAAAAAATTTATATCTTTTAAATTTATCCTCGAATCAAACGGGAGCTAATAAAATAAGCTAAATCAAAAGATTAGTAAGTAGATTTAATGATGTAAATTAAATAAAAAAAAAAATTAGAGGGTCCCATTTCAAATTAAACTCCTCCTCCTCTCTCTCTCTCTCTCTCTCTCTCTCTCTCTCTCTCTCTCTTACTCACACACACACACACACACACACACACACACACACACACACACACACACACGCACACCTCTCTCTTTCTCCGTTTCTTCTTCTTTAATTTGTTCTTCTTCCCCTCTTTTCCTCTCTATTCTTCTACTTAATTAGGCCGTTTTGCTATTTTTTGGTGGTCGAGACCCATCCGAGATGATTCAGGTGGGTCCCGGGGGGCATCGTTGGAAGCCCAAAGTGGGATTTTTAACCTGGATACAAATTTGATACAAATTTAGAATTTAGCCTAAATTTCTATACTTAAACAATATTAGCACTTATTGATATTTGGTCAGATTTTTGTTATTTTTATTTTTATTTGTGTTTCTACTTGAATACAAGCGTGCTGCAGTGTATAATTTCTAATATAGAAAAGTCTGGATTGGATAATTAATGGACCATGCATGCAATGTTCTTCTAACAGCTGGCCGTTCTTCGGCCGGCCTTTATTAATTAGCTCCAAACTCCCATGCAGTAACCACCTTGCATGTTATTTGTTATAAAATATAATTGTATTACACTATATATATATATATATATATATATATATATATATATATATATATATATATATATATATATATATATATATATATATATATATAAAATAAGAAATATTTATTTATTTTAGTAATAAAATATTTTAATTATTTATTATATTTTTATTAATTTTTTAAAATTTTATTAAAAAAAGTATTTATTAATTTATAAAAAAAATATATTTTAAATTGTGTCCTCAGCACAAAAATTATATAGATATACGATAGATATATTATGACAAGCTACCCGAGAGTGACATGTATAACGCATAGAGGTAGGTGGTATAGATTTGGGGACAGTGCCGGAGGAATCGTGTGTAGCATTTGATGTTACTAGTATAGAACTCACGCTACGCTGCGAATAAATAGATTATGATTAATTTATAATAATATTTGTACTAAATTAAAATTTAAAATATTTATAGTTAAACAACATACGGTATTAAAGTTAACTTATAAATATAATTTAATGGTAATGTCAATCATGAGGTATAAAATAATTTTTAACTCTTAATTATTCATAATTTTTTTTGAACAGATAAATAAACGATACTTATATAAGTGACTTTAAATTTTTAGCATATTTAATTATGTAAGAAAAAAATACAAAAAATATATATATAGATAATTTTATTAATAAAAATATTTTCTAGATTACATTATAAAAAGGGATAATTGCCTGTGTACCCCTGAAATATGAAGAAATATCTGATTTACCCCTCTTATTTTTTTCTTTCCAATATACCCTTCATACGTTCCACCGTTATTAAAAATATCCCTACCGTTTCCCTTTGTTAAGTTAACTAGGGTTAAACTAGAGTTAAATAATAATCGGAGTTGAAAACTATTAGATATACCTATTTTGCCCCGGTTTAGGATTTAGGGTTTAGGGTTTAGGATTTTTTAGGATTTTAGGGTTTAGGATTTAGGGTTTTAGGGTTTAGGATTTAGGGTTTTTTAGGGTACTAGGGTTTAGGGTTTAGGGTTTTAGGGTTTAGGGTTTAGGGTTTAGGATTTTAGGGTTTAGGGGTTTAGGGTTTAGGGTATATTTGAAAGGGCAAAATAGTAATTACACACAGATAACGACAGTTCCAAACGGTACACTAACAGAGTTTAACTTCAGGGGTATTTTGGAAAGAAGTTGGAACGTAAGAATGGTAGTTTTAATATTAACTTTCTAAGAGGGGTAAATCTGAAAACAGGAAAACTTTTAGGGGTACGTAGGAAATTGCCCCTTATAAAAATATGCGTAGTAATCTATCCATTTTTTTTAATAAAAATATTTTATAGGGTATATTTTAAAGTATGCGTAGTAATCCACCTATATTTTTTTTTTGTGCTCTCTTGTTGATGCAAGAGGAAGAATGGGGTGTTCTTTTCTGTTCGCGAAGCGAGGGAGACGGGTGTTCTTTCTTGCTGAGGAAGCAAGAGGGAGAAGGGGGTGATAAGCAATGGCCTCGTCTTGGGCGGTGGCGGTGGTGGAGGCTTGAGGCAACGGCGACGGCGACGGCAACGACGACGGCGACGGCTTGAGTCTTGGACGCCGGCTGCGACGCCTTGGGCGTGGCGGTGACCTGAGGTATAGACGACGACGACAGCTTGAGGCTTGGGCGATGACGGTGATGCCTTGGACAGCGATCACGGCGGTTTGTACACGGCGGCGGCGGATACGATGGCAGCGAGGGCTTATCGACGAAAGGCACACTATCATTATTCTTCTTCACTCTTTATTAATTTTTTTTTTACTCTAATATTAAAAATTGCTTAATTTATACAAATAATAATAATAATAATAATTCTAAGATGAAACTTTAGATTTGGTAGAAAAAAAATACCGTTAAAAGAGGACAAAGTCTAAAATATTCAAAAAAAAAAAATAAAAAAAAATAGAAAGTAGTGTTGAAATCAAATAAACAAATCACTTAGCATGAAATATATTTACAGATTGATCAATTTTAGTAAAAAAATATTTTATTAGGTATATTTTTTTGCAAGTAAGTAAAAAAGAAAATTTTGCTTCTTGTTTTTTGGGTACACTTTATTATGATCCCAAGTAACAAAGGAACTCCACTATTTTTTTTTTTTTTGACCTTTCTTGCTCTCAAACCATTTTTGCTCTTTTTTTTTGCTCTCAAAGCAATGGAATTGGTTTGGCTTTGACCTCGGATTCAGCGTCGGCAGCGGTGGACATGGTGGAGGCGGCGGCTTGGGGCGATGACAGCGGTGGGCACGGTGGCAGCTGCGAACCTAGTGGGAGCGGCAGCTTGGGCGGCAGGATCGGCAACTTCGGAGGCGAACGTGGATGGTGGTGGCGACAACGATGGACACGATAGTAGTGTCAGCTTGAGCGTCAACCGCAGCGAATAGAAAAAAAAGAAAGATCACAATTTTTTTTTTTTTTTTTTTCATATATATATTTTAGAACTTTCTTCCTCTTCTTCTTGCCTAAGTTTGTGGGTGTGAGTGTGCTTCTTCCCCTCTTTACAATCCATGGTGGAAGTGTTCTCTTTACAATCCATGGTGGAAGTGTTCTCAATCAGAATGATATTTCCGTAATGCATCATTTCTGCTCTTTTATAAGCTTTGGAAAACCAAATATTTTGAGATATAATGATAATTGTGCGAGATTCTGTGAATCAAAAAAAAAATAGTTATAATATTATTTTTTATTTTTTATTTTTTTTATAAAAGGAAATAAGGGAGAGACGAGCGGGAGATGAGGGGGGAGATGTGTTCTTGCCTAAGTTTGTGGGTGTGAGTGTGGTTATCAATCAATCTGAATGATACTTTCGTAATGCATTATTTCTGTTTTTTTATAAGTTTTGAAAAACTAAATATTTTGAGATATAGTAATAATTGTGCAAGATTCTGTGAATAAAAAAAAATTAGTTATAATATTATTTTTTATTTTTTTTATAAAAAAATTCTGTTTTTTTATAAGTTTTGAAAAACTAAATATTTTGAGATATAGTAATAATTGTGCAAGATTCTGTGAATAAAAAAAAATTAGTTATAATATTATTTTTTATTTTTTTTATAAAAAAAAATAAGGGAGAAACGAGCGGGAGATGAGGGGGGAGATGAGAAGCTGCGGCGTGAATTTTCAAAACTGTCAATTAATATATGTTATGATCTGATGTCCGTCAGCTAATTGGTTACTCAAGTTGTACAGTCGGATGCCGAAGTGTGCTGTATATAGCACTGGTGTGGAGATTTCATGTTGTAGTGTTGAGTTGATTGGTTGAATTGATTGGTTTGCATCTAGCGAAATATTACGTATTGAATATAGAGTAGGGTGGCAATATCCAGCTCGCTGTTAGTGAATAATTTGTATTCAAGACGGATGGGCTCATTTAATAAATAAATTATATATGTATTAAATTTTTAGGTTAACATTTTAAGGAGTCTAATACTATCCGGAATTAGCTCTTTCGTGTTCGGCTCGATGTAACGCGAATATATATATAACGGAGTTAGAATATTATTGATAGTAGAGAAATAATATTTACTATACATTTTTTGATCATTGAATATTTAATTTGCATTTGGTTGGGATAGAAGCTAAAACTATTTATTACGGGAATAGATATAAGTTCAGAAAAAAACATGAATAAAATTAATTTTAAATTTGAATAAAAATTAGATCGTTTTCAGAAATAAGAAAAATAGTGTTTGGATAATTATATTGAAATAGTAAGAATAAGAATAATTAAAAATTTAAAATAATAATATTTTATCTAGTTAATTAATATAAAATATTAATTAAATAATAATTTAATTTATTTAATTAACTATTGCTAGATAATCTTAAATATTAATTGATAAAATAATTAACAATAATTAGTATTGTTAATAAATAATTTAATTAACTATAAATAATTTTATAAATTAATAAATTAATTAGTTAATTATTTAATAGTTAGATAATTAGTTAATTAAATAATTAGATTATTCTAAATATTAAATTAATTAAATAGTTAATATAATAATTAAAATTATATTTATTTTAATTAAGTTTGTCCTCGAGTGGGAACAAACTTTTAAGAAAAAAGATAGAAGAGTAGCTTCAATATTATACCAGTTTACTTTAAAAAGACAACAATTATTATTTTTATTCATAACCAAACGAGAACAAAACTGAAACAAGTTTTGTTTCACAAGCAAACAAGGCAAGTTTAATAAAATTTACTGGAATAGTAATAATCAAATGATGAAAAAGTTGTTAGTAAATATTATTCATATACTATTAATCCTATATTATATAGATCAACTCTTTCTCTCTCTCTTTATATATATATATATATATATATATATATATATATATATATATATATATATATATATAGTCCGGCTACTATACTATTAATAATACCAAGTTATTGGTGCTATCAAATTTTTTATCCTTAAATCAAGCATTTTAATCATTTTCACTCGTTAGATTTTATTCTTTTCTCAACCACCTATTAAATCCAATGGGCCCACTATCATCTCAACCACACATTTTTTAATTCAATGATTAAAAACTTAATAGCACAAATGACTTGGTATTATTAATAGTATTCCAGCTTAACTATATATATATATATATATATATATATATATATATATATATATATATATATATATATATGAAAAATGCTATGTGTACACCCGTAAGGGGTGTACATCTCACACCCCCACCCATCTAAGGGTGGGGGTTTGATGATGGGTCACTTAATGTGACCCGTAAAAAATATCGCCACCATTAAAATGGTGGAGATGTATGATGTACACCCCTTCGGGGTGTACATGTAGCATTGCTCTATATATATATATATATATATATATATATATATATATATATATATATATATAAATTGGAAAGTTCTCTATTTATATAGAAAAAAATTAAACTTATCTGTAGGCTAGAGTCATCTCTTTCACTTAGAAAGAGCCGCTTGTCATTACGGTGCATTTCTTATCGTATGAATATGTTTATCAACATTCTCTTTTTTTAGCGTGAAAATATTCATTCATAGTGCGCCGTATGTATATATATATATATATATATATAGATTTAGGATTTATATATTTTTAAAAGTATAAATTTATTTATACGTGTGAATTTTTTAATATTAAATTTGTATTGGGATTTGTGCTTTTGTAAAGTCAACTAAAAAAAAATAAAATAAAATAAAAATCACAAATCTAATACAAATTTAATTATAAAAAATTTACAAGTATGGATAGATTTGTACTTTTAAAAACATATAAGCTCTACTTTCTCTCTCTCTCTCTCTCTCTCTCTCTCTATATATATATATATATATATATATATATATATATATATATATATATATATATATATATATATATATATATATATATATATAGGAAAATGCTAGATGTACATCCCAAATGGGGTGTACATCTTACACCCACTCCATCCTAGGGGTGGGTGAATTCCACTCGTCACATCGAGTGACGAGTGACGAGTGACGAGTGGATGAATACCCACTGTAGGATGGGTGGGTGTAGGATGTACACCCCATTTGGGGCCGGATGTACACCTAGCACTTCTCTATCATCAAATATATTAAATTTTATACTGTTGGATTGCTCCACTATTTTCACATTTTAAATCATATAATTTTTTCGGCCACTCACTAAATTCTAAAAGATTATTATCATGCTAACCGTACATTTCTTCATCTCTTCATCTAAAAATAAAAAATTTAATAGCATAAATGACATGATGCTATTAATAGCATAGCACTCTAGTTATATATATATATATATATATATATATATATATATATATATATATATATATATATATATATATATATATATATATATATATATATATATGAAAAAAAGCTAAGTGTACACCCCAAATGGGGTGTACATCTTACACTCCACCCATCAAAGGGTGTGGTGAATTTCACCGGTCACTTCGAAGTGACCGGTAAATTAGTCTGCATCTTTCGATGGGGTGGGATGTAAGATATACACCCCAAATAGAATGTATATGTAGCAAAGCTATATATATATATATACATATACATATATATATATATACTATATATTAATTGAGAGTTTCTTGAGAGAGCCCTGAAGAGCCACGTTGCCGCTTAATATTTAAACCAATAGGAGTTTGTCACGTGCCAATAAAAATTTTAGATGCACCTATTGCACTGTAAACCAACTTTAAAATGTTTCATTAAAAATAAATTTGTATTGTGCAATAAATTATTTAAATATTTTATATTACATATATATATACATACATACATACAATAACTATTTCTCAGTTTTGTTAGGGTGACGTGTCGTTCTCCCGTTGATTTTGCTGATGTGGCGTCGTTTTATGCTTCGGGTCCTCCTATGCTACCTCCGAACCTGTTATTCCTAAGTTTTGTTAGGGTAACGTGTCATCCTGCCGTTGATTTTGTTGATGTGGCGTCGTTTTATGCTTCGGGTGCTCCTAAGCTGCCTCCGAACCTGCTGTGCATTTGAGGTGTCGCTCTGTGCCTCCCCCCCTCTTCATAGGGAAGCAACAAGCATAATTATTGTGATGTGATCTCAAATCCGATTCTCATCATAGTTCCATTATATTTCATATTAAGAGCTTGAAGTCTATAAAGCTCCATGAGATCTCAAATCCGATTCTCATCATAGCTCTATGAGATTTCATATTGAGAGCTTGAAGTCTATAAAGCTCCATGAGATCTCAAATCCGATTCTCATCATAGATTCTCATCATAGCTCCATGAGATTTCATATTGAGAGCTTGAAGTCTATAAAGCTCCATGAGATCTTATATTGAGAGCTTGAAGTCTATAAAAAGGATAATTTTTTCCACAAGAGGAGGGGATGGATTCCCTGGTTAAAAAAAAAAAAGAAAAAAAAGGAGAGAGACACACACAAAAAAAAAAAAAAAAAAAAAAAAAAGAGCCCATTCACTCTTAGCATAAGAAGAAGAGAAGGAGAAGTAGCCACAAGCCGTCGCCGCGCCGCCCCGTCGCCATCGCTGCCGCGTCGCTCCGCCCCGTCGCCGTCGCCGTGTCGCCCAGTTGTCGTCATAGAATCGTGCCGCGCCGCCTCGCCGCCGAAGCTGCCCCGTCCACCCCTCGCATCGCCGTCATCTCCATCGTTGTTTGCTTCCTTCGTCTCCCAAGCTGCCACAGCGACGCCCGTCCACCACTCGCATCGCCGTCATCTCCATCGTTGTTTGCTTCCTTCGTCTCCCAAGCCGCCAAAGCCGTCGCTGTCGCCGAGTCATCTCCATCGTTGTTTGCTTCCTTCGTCTCCCAAGCCGCCAAAGCCGTCGCTGTCGCCGAAGCCGCCGAAGTCGATGTAGCCGATCTCCGTCTGTGCCATCATCCCACCCGGATCTCCATCTATTCGCGTACTGCCATATCAAGGATCCGTTTGGGCTTGCTTCGTGAGCAAGTAACCAGGATGCTATGCTTAAATTAATTTGTACCCTATAGTATCCATTTACTAATAGAATTATTATCAATATTATTTTAAATAAAAAAAAATAAAAAAAATCCAATTATATATATATATATATATAAGTTTAAGGCTACATTATTTATTAAAAAAAAAAATTTAAGTTGATAAAATTATTGTTAGGTAAAGTATAATATCGGCTTCAAAGCAAGCTTAATGAAAAAAAATTGCGCTTAAGAGGCCGCTTAATTGCCGGGATAATATGACGATTGCGCTGGATATTATGGACTTCGGGAAATCATATATATACATAAATATATAAAAATGACTTAGTAAAATCATTATTATTATTATTATTATTTTTATCATCATTATCATTATAAAAATAAATAAATAAATAAATAAATAAATAAATAAATATATATATATATATATATATATATATATATATATATATATATATATATATATATATATATATATATATATATATATATATATATATATATATATATATATATATATATATATATATATATATATATATATATATATATATATATATATATATATATATATATATATATATATATATATATATATATATATTTATTTATTTATTTATTTATTTATTTGGAGTATGGTATTTTGATCACGATCAGCTTAATCGGAGGTGGCACCTCCGGAATGTAACAAGGACGGTGTAATTAACCGGATACCTGCGAAAATCCGGCAAGAATGAAAAAAAATAATGAAACAACCATTTTTCTTCTATAAGTATTCTTTGTGGTGGTAAAAGTGATGCCTCGAGAATAAAGAAATTAAGTTAGTAATTTTTTTCGATGCATAAATGTATTGTGTAATATATGTTTAAATAGTATAATTTTTTTAAATATTATATTATTATATCTTCTACTAATAATTTGGTTTTTTTTTTATTATAGTTACCACCTCACCATCAAGACGTATTTTAAATTGTATAATTTAATCTAAAAAAAAGTGCAACTTCTATTTTATACGGTGAAACTTAATTTCGAATAATTTTAAACAGTATAATTTTTGTTTCAAATATTGCAACTTTAATTCGCTTACAAAGTACAACTTAGTCTGAAACGGTATAGATTTTTATTTTTGTGATGCAATTCAAATAATTTTAAATAATACAACTTTCATTTAATTATGTATTGTAATTGAATTTTAAATGCCAATTTAAATTTAAAATATGTGAAATTAAATTTAAAATCAGAGTAAAAATATAAAATTTAATATAACTTTAATAATGCAACTCAAATAATACAACTTTTAAAATTAACATTTAAAATCCATGAAATTAAATTTAAAAATAGAATAAAAAAATTTAATTTATTATAAAAATTACAAATAAATATTAATTTTTTATTATATTATTAAAAATAATTATAAAAATAATCCGCGGCAAAGAGCGGATACTTTACTAGTACTATATATTAATTGAGAGTTTCTTGAGAGAGCCACAAAGAGCCACGTTCTCCCTTAATATTTAAACTAATAGGAGCTGTTGCATGCCAATACAAATTTTGGATGCACCTATTGCACTGTAAACCAACTTAAAAATGTTTTATTAAAAATAAATTTTTATCGTGCAATAAATTATTTAAATATTTTATATTACATATATTATATCATATTATATTTTACATTATTAATTATCAAATATTTTATCAATTATCTTATATTTTGTGCGGTGTATTAAGCATTAGTATGCACTAGGCTCAACAAAGATTTCTCTTCTTTCCTAAAATACCCACATGGCAATAAAATTTTTCGATGCACCTATTGTACCCCAAACATGCTCTAAAATATAAATTAAAAATAAATTTTTATACTACAATAAATTATTTAAATATTTTATATTACATATATTATATCATATTATATTTTACAGTATTAATTATCAAATATTTTATCAATTTTATTATATTTTGTATTGTGTATGAAGCATTAGTATGCACCAGGCTCAAGAAAATATTTCTTCTCTCCCTTGAAATTAGGAGCTTGCCACATGTCCCAACATTTTTGATACACCTATTGCACCATAAACTGACTCTAAAATGTTGAATAAAAAAAACTTTTGTAGTACAATAAATTAAAATTTAATATTAAAATATTAGTTATCTAATACAAATTGTGGTATATGAAGTATTAATTTACATCAGATGTATATAATAACTCCTCCAACTTTAACCTTTTAGCTTAAAATTAAATTTATTTATAAAATAGCTATCAAAATTATTAAGCTTAATTAAATTCTTAAATAAAATTATTAAAATAATTTAACTCTATAAATATTAAAAATTAAATAAATATTAATAAAAAAATTTATTTTTTATAATGTGTATAAGACTACTTTATAGATTTTTTTATATCATTAGTTATAGTTTTAAAATTTTAATAACTATATATTTTAGTTGATTGAAATATCATCTACGTACCCACCGCGAAGCGCGGGTCCCACACAAGTATATATAGAGAGAGAGAGAGAGAGAGGGGGAGAGAGTTAGGCTCCTATACTATTTGATAGTATTTGAGCTCCTATACTATCGTCTCATTTTCGATTTTAGGCTATTCAAATTAACGATGCATACCGTTAAATATGATTTAGGGTATATGAAGTTCTTAGAATTTTTTTTTTATTATTTTTCAACATAGTTTATTTTATAATCAAACCATTTCAAAATTATTAATTTTTAATGACTATTATAGCGAGTTTGCAGTTTAATGGTGTAGAAAAATCTAAATTTATTCAAATTTTGATAGAAAATATTTTAAACCATTTAAATTAAGATCATCATTCTTAATCTTGAATTCAAAAGTGCTATCCTCAAATTTTAAAGATTGTTCAATTTTTATCGTTCATTTTGACATGATGTATTTACTAAGTAAACGATGTCGAAAAAAATTAAAATTTTATTTCTAAGAACTTCATATATCCTAAATCATATTTAACGGTGTGGATTGATTTGAACACCCTAAAATAAAAAGTGAGACTACAATATATATAGGAGCTCCAATACTATCAGTAGTATAGGAGCCTAACTGTGACACTCCATGATTTGGAATAGTTCTATATATGAGATATAATAGGGCTAAACTTTTTAACCCGGCTAAAATATTTTGAACCCAAGAGATTATGAGAGTTGAGCGTGTTAGAATTAGATTAGTTCTAGGAGGTGACCTATGAGAAGTGGGGCGTCACAGTTGGTATCAGAGTCGGCCAATCATCAGCCAGAAGTGTGAGATGAGTCTCGGCTGAGTTAGGGTTATATAGCGGGTAGAGCGTGGCTCCCGAGCTAATGACCGTTGTGGGTGAAATGTAGCTCCCCTCAAGGTCGACTAAAACTAGCGAGACGAATCTCACATCGCCTGGTACTTGTGAGTGTGTTTGAGTCTGACGAGAACGTCAGGACTTCAAGGAGGGAAAGAATGTGACACCCCAGGATTTGGAATAGTCCTATATATGAGATATAATAGAGCTAAATATTTCAACCCGGCTATAGCATTTTAGGTAGTAGTTAAACCCAAGAGGTTAAGAGGGTTGAGCGTGCTAGAGTTCTAGGATGGATGACCCTCTGGAGAGTGGAGCGTCACACTAACTAACTAACTAACTATATATATATATATATAGTTTGGCTATCAATAGTACAAAACATTTGGTACTATCAAGTTTTTCGTCGTTAAATTTATCCTTTTGATTATTTTTATCCCGTAAATTATACTATTTTTTCAACCACCTACTAAATTCTAGGAGTCTACTGTCATCCTAACCGCACATCTTTTTTTTCAAAAGTCCAAAACCTAATAGTACTAATGACTTAGTGTTATTAATAGTATAGTAGCATAGTTTTATATGAGTTGGCTACTATAATATCAATAGCACCAAACACTTAGGGCTACCAAGTTTTCCACTGTTAACTATACTCTTTAATTATTTTTATCCCTTAGATCATACTATTTTTTCAACTACCCACTAAATCTTAAAAATACTCTATTTTTCCTAATTGCACTTAAATGTAAAGAAACCAATGCGAAAAAACCAATGTAAATGTAAAGAAACCAATGTAAACAAATTGTTATTTTATAAATTTGATAGATTAAGATATTAATTTTTTAATTTTCTTTCAACTTTTAACCCAGTAGTAGGGCCGACATTAATCTAACTTATTGTTTGTGACCTAGCTAGCTCGTGTTTGGTTCGTTTATAAATGAGCCGAGCATGAGCTAAATTTTTCCGCTTAATATTTTAACGATTCAGTTCATATTCGGCTTATTTTTTAAACAAGCCAAACATAAGCCGTCCCAGCTCGTTTGTGTTCGACTCGTTGACACTCCTAATACTTAGTGCAGGTTGATTACTTATGTGTTGTTGGTTGTTAACTCCTGACAATTGTATTCTTAATTATCACTTGGAATTTGTTCCTAGTGTTTTGCAGGCAAGACCAAATAGTGTACATAGAGTGGACTACGGGTAAGACAATACAGTAACAGATAGCCTGTATTTAGTTATAACTACTCATATTGCACTTATATTTTGTGCATGCATGGTTGGACAATATTCTATTACACAGTTCTGAACTATCCTCCAGTGTTAGCGACTGTAGATATATTTTTCCTTAACCCTTGTAGCTCTAATAGGATTCAAAGCCAAAATTCAAATTTAATTTAATTATATGGAAATACGACAGTAGCCACTTGAATCAGGATGTGGTCCAGGTTGCCACAACTTAAAACTTTAATTTACGAGAAATGTTAAATGTATGTTTCCTTTGAGGTGTAAATTATATATCATATCTATCAAAGGGGTGAAATTTTTACACTAAACTAGTCAAACAATTTTGTCCCTAAAATAAGTGAAATATATGATTTACACTACTTTAATTAGAGTGTACAACTAGGTAACAATATTGCTCTTAATTTACAGAACTGAGGAATTAAAATTTCAATATGATCAAATTTGACCCCCACCATAGACTTCCACAACAGCAAGAGAAGAAAAGTTGACACTATATGGCCGACTAAATAGAATGAATTTGATTAGATATTTCGAAGTAACTAATAAATAGGTTTTTATCTTGAGATGGATGAGATATATATTGTTCATTTAATTTTGAGTGTACAAATAACATTGCTCTTTTTGAATATATGAGTAGCATTTTCCGTACGCGTAGCGAGCAATGCTACCAGAACATTCATTTTTGACTGTAAGATGTACCCCCATCCATCCTAGGATGATGACTTATTTACTATTTGTTGGAAAATTTTTTCTTACAAATTTTTTTAGCAAAATAATATTTTAAATTGATTTAAATTCGAAATGTTTAAATCTATATATATACTTGCATGCAAATTACAATTATACTACTAATAAATAGAAAGTAAAGATTAGATGAAACTTGTGAGTCGAGGTGTGTAGATGCACTGTCCTAAAAGTAAGATTGTTCCTCCATTTGCAAGACTTCGGCAATCACTCTAGCGATACAACGACCACTGTCCACCCCGTCGGTATGAATCCGGAATGGCGCAGAGCAAATCCGTCGACTTTTAAAAATCCAGCAAAACACAAAGTTCAATGTAGAAGGCAAATGGTAAAGCTTAGTATATAAAGCTCAGTGTAAAATATACTATTGTACTGTAAATCAGAATATAGCTAAGGACATAACCAAGAACACCACATATATATATATATATATATATATATATATATATATATATATATATATATATATATATATATATATATATATATATAGAGCAATGCTACCTGTACACCCCGAAGGGGTGTACCTCATACACCTCCACCATTTTAATGATGGCGATACTTTTTACGGGTCACATCAAATGACCCATCATCACACCCCCACCCTTAGATGGGTGGGGTGTATGATGTACACCCCGAAAGGGGTGTACACATAGCATTTTCCATATATATATATATATATATATATATATATATATATATATATATATATATATATATATATATATATATATATGGCTCACTTAAAACCCATCTCAACGGAGGATTCAACGGTTAGATCTTGGATTAGCCGTTGGAACTTACCGAGGAGGCTCTTGGACAACCCACCAGGCACTTCTCAAGATAAACCTCTTGGGCAATCCGAAAAAGACCCTTCCCAAGTCAAGATTAATATAAACAAAAATAAAAAAAACAAATAAAAAAATAATCGGATCAAAATCACACGCGCCGCCACCTGCCCGATCCAACCCGTGCGCGCTTGCGTGCCTTTAAAGGAAGCCTCTACTCCCACTTTCCTAACCAACACACTTTAGAAAAAAAGAATATATAAATAGCTAGCACATGTGATGAGTTTTTAATACAAATTTTAAATTACTAAAAACTAATAAAATATTGATACTAGTCATTTTAAAATGACTTGTAAAATAAATTACTAAAAACTAATAAAATATTGATACTAGTCATTTTAAAATGACTTGTAAACTTCATTCCACTATAAGCTAAATAAAATGTATATCATACACTAATTTTTAAATGTCTAAATAATATTTTTCGTAGAAATTTAAAGCATTTCTCGAACAATTTGTGGTTACCTCCCCCAGCAATTTCGGTCCACCCTAAAGCTGCTCAGAGGAGTGTAAAATTATATGGACCCCACAACCAATTAAGGATCATTTTGAAAGAGACCTTATTTTTATTTTTTTAAAAATTGAGATTTTATATATAGTTAAAGTGCAAAGTTTTATTAAATTAAAAATTTATTAGTAATCAATTGTAAATGTATTATTTTATCAGTTTGTTATTTTATAATTTGTAATTTATAGTTGTATGTTCTAAAATATATTATTTTACTATTTTATTTATTGACAGATTTTGACAATAAAATGAAAATAAAATAACAGAATATTAGTGTACTAATTTTTGGACCATGAGTTGGTAAAATAAAAACTTGCTTATCAAATTAAAGTTTAACTTTTTTACTAAACCATAAGGGACATTGCTAGCTTTTGATTTTTTTTTTTTTAGAATTAAGTAATTTTAGTCTAAAAAATTTGAAAAAAATTCAACAAATTCATTAGTAATTTTGCCAAATTTGATCATTTTAATTGGTTATTTTAAGTAAATAAAATTAGACCAATTAATTGTTGATTAATATTAAACTACTAAATTTAATAAAATTTTGAACTTAACTAGATATAAAATCTCAATTTAAAAAAATAGAAATAGGGTCTATTTCAAACTGTCCGATAGTTGAGGAGTCTTCACACAATTATACAGATAAAGTCTAAAGCAATGCTACCTGTACATTCCAAACGGGATGTACGATATACACTATGTCTATCCAAGGATGGAGACTTATCCATTCGTCACTTTGAAGTGATGAATAAAATTTATCCTACTCTAAAATTAGCGAAATGTAAGATATATCCCATCTTTGAAATATAAAAGAAGTATTTTTTTAAAGTCTACCATGACGTAGTCACTCTATACCACTCCATACCGACTCTCTTCCAACTAATCAAGTTTTTTTATTTGAGAAAAAAATGCAATACAAATATTTTTTAAAAAAATCATAATGGAATGAGAGAATTATACGGGTCAAATGTGATTGGTAGGAAAGACAACATCATCTATACAAATATGAATTGCCGGTTCCTCCATGCATACGTGGCATCTTCTTACGCATTTCGCTGATGTGGCATCCTCTCGCGATTCGTTTCCTCCGAGCCTAGCGTTCTCTCACCTTCTCTCGCGGTTCGTTTGATCCGAGCCTCTCTCTATCTCTTCCCAAGCCTAACCCCATAGCTCTTTTCTTCAAGCGCCTTCCTCTTTCTCTCTCTTCCCAAGCCTAGCCCACACCTCTTTTCTCCAAATCGGTTCCCTTCTCTCTCTCTCTTCCCCAGCCCTACCCCGCATCTCTCTCTCCAACTTCTCTTTCTCTTCCTAAACCCTACCGGCGTGGGGGTGGTGGCGTGGCCCGTGGGGCTGGCACGCTGGGTGGACGATGTGCAGCGATGGAGGAGTCCCGTGACGACGGTGCTGGTGCATGTGCTGTACGGCGCCCAAGAAGGCGAAGCACAGGGGGAAGCACGAGTCGCCGCCCGCGCCCGTGCCGGCCGGGCCCGACGCGGCGCCAGCGGACAGTTTCTTCTTCTTCTTCTTCTTCTTCTTTTCGTGGATTTTTTTTCCGTGTTTTTGCTGCGAGGTGAGGTAATTTGGTGAAAATGCTATGGTTGTTGGTTTTTTGAAACTTTGTTTCGTAAAATTATGCTGAGTTTTTAGATTGTTTGACTTTAGTGGGATGATCGTGCTCCGCCGCCGCGTCCCCCCGCGGCGCCGGCCCCGTCCCTGCCCTGGTGGCGCGGCTCATGGGCCTCGAAGCGCCGGCACCGGCGTCGGCGCCGGCGCCGGCGCCACCGAATCAGCATCCGCCTCCGCGATCTTCGCAGCGGGCGCCGCCGGAGACGGCGGCGGAGGAGAAGCGGCGGAAGCTGCTGGGGGCGCTGGAGAGGTGCGACGAGGACCTCAAGGCACTGCGGCGGATCATCGAGGCCGTACGATCGGCCGAGATGCGGGTGAAGGCGCCGGGAGCGGCGGGATCGGACGGCGGGGATTCGAGGATGGAGAGGGGGATCAGGTGGTGGGAGGTGAAGGGGGAGCTCCCGAGCCCAAGAAGGCGAAGCACAGGGGGAACGAGTCGCCGCCCGCGCCCGTGCCGGCCAGGCCCGACGCGGCGCCAGCGGACAGTTTCTTCTTCTTCTTCTTCTTCTTTTCGTGGATTTTTTTTCCGTGTTTTTGCTGCGAGGTGAGGTAATTTGGTGAAAATGCTATGGTTGTTGGTTTTTTGAGACTTTGTTTCGTAAAATTATGCTGAGTTTTTAGAATTTTTATATGTAATTTCCGTGTATTAGATCGGTCAACCAGCTCTCAGTGAGCATTTTGGGGTAATTTCGTTTGATCAATGAGGGTTATTTTCTTTTTTCCTTCCTTTCTTAGTTAATTAAGTTTACCGTCTCTCATGCGCGGGGGCGAGCAGTGCAGGGGCGCGCGCAGGCAGCGTGCACCAAGCGCGTGCGAGCGGCAGCAACCGCCCGGCATGCGAGCGGCACGCGCACATGCTAAAATAGGTGAGGTTTTGATGCCCCTTTTCCATATGATATTTATTTTTTTTGTTTTTTTTTTCCTCTTTCTTAATCTCCTGTTTAGTTTGTAATACAATTCAATTTTGCATATCAACGGTTGGTTTAATGATTGATTTTGTCTTAAATTAGGATTTGTACTCTTTAATAGGTTCAGATCTGAGAACAAAAATAAATAAGAAAAAATTATGTGTTTTGTTTCATGCCTACCAAATGTTTGATTGAATGCCTCACAAAGATTTTGCTTTAATTAGTACTGTTCCTGTGCTGTCAAATGATGCTTTTTTTGTGAAAAAATGTTTGATTTTGGGTTCCGGTGTGTATAACAGAGATGAAGAAAAGAAATGTATTAGGAGATTTCGCCCAATGCATGAGTATTTTTCTTATTAATTAGCCAACTCCCCCTTTTTAATTAATCTTCTAATTATTGATCACCCCCGTGCATCGGTACTCACTCACTTTTTATTTTTTTATTTTTTTTTATTTTTATTTTTTTTAAAAAAAAACACGGTTCAATCAAATGCAGCTCCATTTGGGATTAATTTTTTTTTGTTTTTTTTTAAATATTTTTGATTAAACTGATGAATTAGAATATCTGCAGCACTTCGCCGTTCTGCGACCGCTCCACCGCCTCCAGCAGCGACAACGTCCCCTTCTTCGCCCTCCTCCTCCTCCCGCCTTGCATACGTATGTGATGTTTCACTTTCAAGATTTCCTACTAACACTGAGTATGGTAAGAAATTATTTGTTATTTTTATAAATTTGAACAGTTTTATTATACTATATTATATATAAGTGTATAAGTATATAAAAGATTTGGTGAAATTAATAGTTACATTAAAATATTATTATATATCACCTAAGGTGTAGGAATAAATTAGTAAATTAATAGTTACATTAAAATATTATTATATATCACCTAAGGTGTAGGAATAAATTAGTTAAATATCTAATATGTATTGTTTTATATCAGTTAAGTTTTATCAATTAATATTTTGCAATAAATATATTATATATAATATAAGATAAAATTTTGTAACATTAATATTTAAATATAATATTTAAATATATGATTTGATTTGATTAATACTGTTTTTCTAAAAATGATCATTCCCCAAAAATTTTGATTTTGTTAGATTATAGTAAATTTGTTATTAAATTAAATATATATAATTTGATTTCATTGATGTTAAATATAATATTTAAATATATGATTTGATTTGACTGATATCTTTTTTTTCTAAAAATAATGATTCCTCAAAGATTTTAAACAGATTTGTATAGTTTTATTAGATTACAGTAGATTTGCTATCATATTAAATATATGATTCGATTTCGTTTTTCTAAAAATAGTTATTTTCCAAATATTTAGAACAGATTTTGACAGTTTTGTTACATTATGATAGATTTTGCTATCATAAGTACCCTTTTCCTCTTCCCAAAATTCATGTGACACCTGAAGATCTTCTATCATAACCCAAAAATTTGGTAGTGATCTCCTAAATTATGTATTGAAAAATGTGCCAGATTCTTTCACATAACATACTAAGCTAACTTTTAAATTATTATTATTAACTGATTTGATCTTATATTTATTAATTTTCGGAATTATTCCAACTATGCAATTTCATAATTACTAAATTTTCTTTGTAATACTACAAGATTTGCTTTTAGATTGATGTGACAACTGAAGATTTCTTATTATGTCACTAAGATTTGCTTTGAGATTGATGTGACCATTGAAGATTTTTGAAAGTGATGTTTGTTTATTCATAATTATTAGACTTTTTGATGTGATATTAGAATATTTCCCTGAATTTCATAATTACTAAATACTCTTTGTAATATTACAAGATTTACTTTGTGGGTGATGTGACTACTGGAGATTTCGGATTTTAGATTTAGATTTAGTGTGATATTAGAATATTTCCTATCATATTGTTTTGAAGATTGTGCCAGATTCTTTTAGGATCTATATCATGATGCAAATCTACTAATAAGATTTGCTATCATTTGCTATCATCCTATTAAATTCTATAGATAATATATATCTATTTTATAAAATAATATAATATTAGCAGATTACTATCATAATTATTAGTAGATTCTATTTGGAGATTTGCATGCTATTATATATATATATATATATATATATATATATATTCATTAGTCATTCCAAATTATAATTACTACTTTTAACTGATGTGACCTCTGGAGATATTCTATCATACCACTAAATTTGAAAGTGATGTTTGTATATTCATAAGTATATATTGAAAAATGTGCCAGATTCTTTTATTATATATAAGTGTATAAGTATATAAAAGATTTGGTGAAATTAATAATTACATTAAAATATTATTATATATCACCTAAGGTGTAGGAATAAATTAGTAAATTAATAGTTACATTAAAATATTATTATATATCACCTAAGGTGTAGGAATAAATTAGTTAAATATCTAATATGTATTATTTTATATCAGTTAAGTTTTATCAATTAATATTTTGCAATAAATATATTATATATAATATAAGATAAAATTTTGTAACATTAATATTTAAATATAATATTTAAATATATGATTTGATTTGATTAATGTTGTTTTTCTAAAATTGATCATTCCCCAAAAATTTTGATTTTGTTAGATTATAGTAAATTTGTTATTAAATTAAATATATATAATTTGATTTCATTGATGTTAAATATAATATTTAAATATATAATTTGATTTGACTGATATCTTTTTTTTTCTAAAAATAATGATTCCTCAAAGATTTTAAACAGATTTGTATAGTTTTATTAGATTACAGTAGATTTGCTATCATATTAAATATATGATTCGATTTCGTTTTCCTAAAAATAGTTATTCTCCAAATATTTACAACAGATTTTGACAGTTTTGTTACATTATGATAGATTTTGCTATCATAAGTACTCTTTTTCTCTTCCCAAAATTCATGTGGCACCTGAAGATCTCCTATCATAACCCAAAAATTTAGAAGTGATCTCCTAAATTATGTATTGAAGAATGTGCCAGATTCTTTCACATAACATAGTAAGCTAACTTTTAAATTATTATTATTAACTGATTTGATCTTATATTTATTAATTTCCGGAATTATTCCAACTATGCAATTTCATAATTACTAAATTTTCTTTGTAATACTACAAGATTTGCTTTTAGATTGATGTGACAACTGAAGATTTCCTATCATGTCACTAAGATTCGCTTTGAGATTTATGTGACCATTGAAGATTTTTGAAAGTGATGTTTGTTTATTCATAATTATTAGACTTTAGTTTGATGTGATATTAGAATATTTTCCTGAATTTCATAATTACTAAATCCTCTTTGTAATATTACAAGATTTATTTTGTGGGTGATGTGACTACTGGAGATTTCGGATTTCAGATTTAGATTTAGTGTGATATTAGAATATTTCCTATCATATTGTTTTGAAGATTGCGCCAGATTCTTTTAGGATCTATATCATGATGCAAATCTACTAATAAGATTTGCTATCATTTGCTATCATCCTATTAAATTCTATAGATAATATATATCTATTTTATAAAATGATATAATATTAGCAGATTACTATCATAATTATTAGTAGATTCTATTTGGAGATTTGCATGCTATTATATATATATTCATTAGTCATTCCAGGTTATAATTACTATTTTTAACTGATGTGACCTCTGGAGATATTCTATCATACCACTAAATTTGAAAGTGATGTTTGTATATTCATAATAATTATGTATTGAAAAATGTGCTTCTTTTACCTAGCATATTTTTCCTTCTGTAATTAAAGCTATTAGTGGATTTCCCTATTAATTGTAATGTCAAAGGGAAGTCTCCTATAGAAAAAATTTGCTCATCAAATATGAAGAACAACTGCAGTCTCACAAAGAAATTAACAGAGATTTATTTACAGAAACACCACCAGATGTAGAAATTTCTTCCATATATTTTTGCTATCATTTATATTAAGTAATATTTTTGATAAATTTGTATAAATATATATTTTTCACTTTTTTAACTTTAGTAAATATTTTTATGATCAGCTGAAGGCATTTTGTCGATGATATATCTAAAATACATCATCGTAAAAAACTTCGCCTTACGTAAGATATCTAATCTAAATTATTTTTCTTAATTATTTATTTATGATTATATATATATAATTATAATTTATTTATAATATTAAATTTTTTACATTAATTGTAGGTTGGATGAAGAAGAACGTTCTGATAGAGAGACAAGATGAAGCATTATATACTACAAACAATTTACTAATATAATATTTGTGTGCTGTATATAATATATGCTGTTTAATCTTTAATACTTAGTTTAATATTTAGTATTTCCATTTTTTTTTATAATTTTAAACTATAAAGTATTTAAATTTCAATGAAGGATACTTTGTTAGATAAAGTGATATTTAGTAATTTTCAAAAATATTGTCGAAATTTTATATTTCTGGCTTTTCAAAATATATTGACATATTTTGTAAGATTGTATAAAATCTTTGTAATCCTTCAAAGAAACTTTAAATTAAATATAGTATATCTAATTTTTTCTATCTTTTAAATATAATAATTGTTTATATATTTTTCTAAAAAACTAATTATAAGCTATATATTTTTAATTTTTAAATTTAATAAATTATGTTTAATATCTAATTATTTTTTAGTTACCGCAGCGAAGCGCGGGTATTTAACTAGTTCATATGATTGCTACGTTTTAGATTTTTTTTTTTTTTTTATCTGGGGAGGCTTTAGGATGGGTGCCATTTGCCGCGTGGCACCTATTCACACTGTTCTCAAATCAGCTAGTTTGAAAAACAGTGTGTGGGATTCAGCAAAAAAATCATCACATGGCAAGGAGTCCGCTCTACTTGATCAAATGACTCAGACAAATTGAAACGCCACACGTTGTACACGGGAAGTTGAGAGATGTATGAATCTGAATATATTTTGGATCGGAATCAAAGATTTTGAGGCCAACACTTTTGGTCTGAAGGCGCTCCGTAAAATAAAAAATGTGTTGATGAACGCAAAATGTGACCGAGCGAAATGGCAAACAAAGGTAGATAGGAGGCACACTAGTATAAATAGGCAGATTCTATTTGTAATAAAAATTCTTTATACACGCAAATGATCATAGCAAATTTAATTTTCTTTCAATTTCAGCATTTTTTATTTAAGAGTTTCGTTAAAGATTTAGTTCAATAGCTTAGTTAAGAGTTTGTTAGTAGCTTAATAACTTTTAGAGCTTTGTTAGAGTAGTTCTTAGCTTGTCAAGTTAATATTATTGATTGGGCTTTTCTAAGCCTAGTTTATTCTTGGTTCATTTCGAATGTTTGTGAGTGAGAATCTGGTTGAGCCGATTACTTCTCAATTTGATCGGTTGGTTTCGAGGCCCAGGGTCAGTCAAGGAACCGATCCACTACTAGGCTTGACTGACCGTCCGACTTTGATTCAAGCCCAACAGAGTGTTTATATGACGTTTATTTTTTGGATATTTGGTGGTATATATGTGACACCCCGGAATTTGGATTAGTCCTATATATAAATGATATAATAGGACTAAATCTCTTAACCCGGCTATAACATTTTGGATGGTAGCAAGATCCAAGAGGTTGTGAGAGTTAAGCGTGCTAGAGCTACAGTAGTTCTAGGATGGGTGACCCCCTAGGAAGTGGGGCGTCACAGTTGGTATCAGAGCCATTCACCAGCCGGAAATGTGAGATGAGTCTCGGCTGAGCCAGGGTTATATAGCGGGTAGAGCGAGGCTCCCCGGCTAATGACCGTTGTGAAGTGGAGTGCAGCTCCTCACAAGGTCGGCTAAGGCTAGCGAGACGAGTCTCACATCGCCTGGTGCTTGTGAGTGTGCTTGAGCCTGACGTGGACGTCAGGGCTTAAAGGGGGGAAGAATGTGACACCCCGGAATTTGGATTAGTCCTATATATAAATGATATAATAGGACTAAATCTCTTAACCCGTCTATAGCATTTTGGATGGTAGCAAGATTCAAAAGGTTGTGAGAGTTAAGCGTGCTAGAGCTAGAGTAGTTCTAGGATGGGTGACCCCCTGGGAAGTGGGGCGTCACAATATATGAGGTTAGAAACACTTAATTGGCATGTTACTTTATTTAGATTTTGGCCTAGTGAGTAAAAGAAACTAATGACGGTGCTAAGCTTGGAATATTTAAAAGTTTAAAAATCAAAATTTACAAATCTAAGTAAAATCCCGGCAATAGTTAGTATATAAGCTTAACCAAATGCAACAACAACAACAAAAAAACAAAAGTAGATATATATATGGTACATTATTGGGGTTACCTTCTGATCATTACAAACATTAATTATTTAGATGTAATTAATTAAGTGGCATTTTTCTCCCTCTCCTTTTTCTTCTTTAATTCCAATTAATGGAGTAGGTCTAAAATTCTAAAACCCCGTTCACAATTGAAACACACTACAACTAAAACACCAAACCATTCCAACTCCACCTCATCCACCCCATGCATGCAGGTATATATATACAATCCCTAATCAACTAGCTTCCTATATATATATATATATATATATATTATATATATACACACACGCACTCTCTAATTAAAACAAGCTTCACCACATGCACCCATGCATCTAGTCTAGGCTTAATAATTACTACACACAAAACCAAACTCTTCTCACACCTTCATTGAGATCGACATTCCCAATGGAAACCCTCAAATCAAACTCTCTCTTCTCTCTGCTCCTCCTCCTTACGCTCGCAGACGCCGCCGCAACCGCGAACGTAGCCTCTCGTCTCCTAGCAGCCGCCACCTCCACGTCGTCATCCGACGTGGCAGATGGCGCTGCCACGTCAGCATCAGGATCAGCCGCGTCGGCATCGGAGGAGCAGCCCCTCACCTTCTTCATGCACGACGTACTGGGGGGCACCAACCCATCGGCGCGCATCGTCTCCGGCATCGTCGACAACACCTCGGTCAACGGCCAGCTCCCCTTCGCCCGCCCCAACGGCGCCGGGGCCTCGGCCAACGGCGCCGTCGGCAACAACAACATCCCCTTCCTCACCGGCCTCGGCGGCACCACCAACGCCGTCGCCCAAACTAACAGTAACGGCGCGGCCAACGGGCTCCCGTTCTTCGCGGGGGGGAACCTCCCCGAGGGCACGTCCCTGCAGAAGCTCCTGTTCGGGACGCTAACGGTGATGGACGACGAGTTAACGGAGGGGCCCGAGCTGGGCTCGGGAGTGGTGGGAAAGGCGCAGGGGTTTTACGTAGCGAGCTCGGAGGAGGGGACGAGCCAAACGATAGCTCTAACGGCGATGCTAACGGCGGGGGATTATGCGGACTCCGTAAGCCTCTTCGGGGTGCACCGCACGGCCGAGTCGGAGTCGCACCTCGCGGTGGTGGGCGGGACCGGGAAGTATGCGGGCGCCAAGGGGTTCGCCAAAGTCGCGGTCGTGCGGACGCCCGCAGCGGGGCACGAGACGGACGGGGTTGAGTCCGTGCTCCAGTTCACGGTGTATCTCTCCGCGTATTAGTATTACGAGATTTCTGTGCGGACTCGTGCGTGGTGTTCGTATGCGGGTTAAATTGTGTCTTTGATTTGTGTGGTTTTTTTTTTTTTTTTTTTTTTTTTTTTCTTTTTTTTTGGTGGGGGGTGGGGGGGGGGGGGGGGGGGGGGGTGTGTGTGTTTAATGCTTAAGTGATCGTGGAAAAGGGTGATTGTAATTTACTCGTGTGGAATGATTAGTGTTAAATTTACTTTTACGCCCGCGGTAAAACGAAGGGACAGTGTAGCACACTCCGGTGTACACTAGTATATATATATATATATATATGGGAAATGATACTTGTACACCCAAAACGGGGTGTATATCACACACCCCACCCATCCATTGGGTGGGGTGTGATGATGGGTCAATCGATGTGACCCGTAAAAGATATCGTCACCATTAAAATGGTAGAGGTGTATGATATACACCCCTTCGGGGTGTACATGTAGCATTGCTATATATATATATATATATATATATATATATATATATATATATTGTTTTATATTTTATATAATATATTAAAATTGAAATGAATAGTTTAAATTAATTTTTGAAGAATAAATAAAAAATTTTAAAAAAAATCTGCTCTGGACCGGTAAGAAGGCCGAGTCTTAAATGGGCTGGATCGTATCAGGCCGCAACAGGTTATGTGGCCTGCATTTGGATACGGGCCGGGCCGTGTCGGGCCACGAGCCGAAAGGCTGTAGTTCCGTAGTTGTGCCGGACTAAGTCAGCCCAGGACGCACCCAGCTCATTTGACACTCCTAATTTCTCAACCCAAATCAAAATTTCTGAAATTTTATCTTACTAGTTAAACACCCGTGCTTCGCTGCGGTAATTAAGAAATAATTAGACATTAGATATAATTTATTACATTTGGAAGTTATAAATAGTTAGACATATTACATTTAATTTAAATTAGTTTCTCGAAAAAACACCTAATATTAAAAAAGTAAACTGTATGGAGGACAACCGGTAAATCTTTATTTGCTCTCTCTATTAGATGGGCTTGCTTCATCAAACCTACAATCAATGTAAAAAATTTGATATTCAATATAAATAATTTGATATCATAAATAAATTATAATTATATATATAATAGTAAATGGAATGAGTATCATGTTCTTTATCTTTAATTACCTTATTTACTTCAAATTTCAGGTAAAATGTACTGAAAGAATTAGTATTTATAGAAATTTTAGGAACAGAAAAAGAAACCTCTTCGCAGCCCTGCGTGAAGCCTCTTCTTCAGCAGCAGCAGGCGTGGAAGTTGGACCACTCCAACAGCGTATGACTTCAACTATTGATTCATCTCGCTTAACATGGAGATCCACATAAGCCAATAATTTTTCGTCCGTGTCAGCCGACACGACACAGGGTGGCACTTCCACGTGCGAACGCTCACATATCTCATGTAGCAATCCAATGTAGGAAAGCTCTATGGTTGTCATAGTGTGGGCTGCAAAAGAGTGCAGCAGGGGAGGACAAAAAGAGAAAGGTAATTGGCTTAGGACAGACGTAAGGAACTCACTAAGGAATAATTAAAAGAAGGAGGCAACAACTACTAAAAAGAACCAGTCATATCTCGAAGAAAGCACGGAAATAATTTAGAAACTCAAAAACAGGAAAGTGTAGTAACCAGCGAGTAACTAGGATCCAAGGTAACATATCACGCGCTAGTAGTTGGTTGCATATCAACAGGCCGCCCAAAACCACCAACGATCCTGCGGTGGTTGGTTGCCTATCAAGAGCCATCCAAATCACCAACAATACTACAGGGGACGATCACTGGTTAATGGACCATCTAAAGCACCACCATTACTGTCCAACGTCATAGTAAAAAACCAAGGGTGAAAATAAAAGGAAATGCAAAAAATCTGCGAGAAGCAACAGTCCGACGGCATTACTGGCCAACATCATATCATAATAAAAAAACCGAGAGTAAAATTAAAAGGAAATGCAAGAAACCTGCGAGAAGCAACAATCTGAAAACAATTACGGTACACTGAAAACACATCGGCCAATGAAGGGAACATGAATAGAAAAAAGAAAACTCATCGGCAAGACAAAATACTCCAATGCGAAGAAGTAAAATGGAAAAGAGAAGAACATCATAACAGATATATTGAATACCAACATACCTTGTAACTAAATAGTGAGTAAAACCAGAGTGGAACACACTAATGCAACAGGACAGGAGCAACAAAACACCTACCAAACACTAAAACAATAAGGGGAAAAATTCTAGCTATCTTATTTATGGAATGAGAATGATATTCTTCATATTTACTTACCTTTCTTACTTTAAATATTTGATTTCATATTGTAGTACTATGGTATAATGCAATGAAAGAATTCCTATTTATAGAAATCTTAGGAAGAGAATGAGAGAGTATGTATAATAGCAAATCAGAGAGCTATGATAGGAAATCTGACAAAATCTGGCGGAATGGATGGACAAAATCTACAAATGTCATATTCAAAATGTTGGACAAAATCTACAAATGTCATATTCAAAATAACACTTTTTTTTTTTTTTAAGGAAATCAATAAATGTGAGGATCAAAATTTAGTTATGTCAGGTACAGAAAAAGAGAGCATTTATGATATCATTTGTAGAAATTGATGAAATCAAATTAAATATTGAAATATTATATTTATAGATATCTTGGAAATAAATGATAGGCACAGAAAAAGAGAACATTTATGATATTATTTGTGGAAATCGATGAAATGAAATTAAATATTCAAATATTATATTTATAGATATCTTGATATGAGAGGTATGGTAGGAAATCTAACAAAATCTGGCGTAATGGATGGGCAAAATCTACAAATGTCATATTCAAAATCACCTTTTTTTTGTTGGGAAAATCAATAAATCAGTGGAAATCGATGAAATCAAATTAAATATTGAAATATTATATTTATAGATATCTTGGAAATAAATGACAGGCACAGAAAAAGAGAATATTTATGATATCATTTGTGGAAATCGATGAAATAAAATTAAATATTCAAATATTATATTTATAGATATCTTGATCTGAGAGGTATGGTAGAAAATCTAACAAAATCTGGCGGAATGGATGGACAAAATCTACAATTGTCATATTCAAAATCACTTCTTTTTTTTTTGGGAAAATCAATAAATCTTAGGATCCAAATCTAGATATGTCAGGCACAGAGAAAGAGAGCATTTATGATATCATTTGTGGAAATCAATGAAATCAAATTAAATATTGAAATATTAAATTTATAGATATATCTTGACAATAAATGACAGTCACAGAAAAAGAGGACATTTATGATATCATTTGTGAAAATCGATGAAATCAAATTAAATATTCAAATATTATATTTATAGATATATTGGAAATAGAGAAGCTATAATAGCAAATCTCTCATGATTGGAGGAAATCGACAAATCTTAAGAACAAAATCAAACAAATTAGATATTCAAATATAATATTTATAGAAATCAATTTCATTTTAAATTGTGGTAATTTGTGCAAAAAACTTATTGGAAAGAGGAAAAAAGGGTACTTATGATAGGAAATCTACCATAATCAAGATCAATCAAACCAAATTATATATTTATATATTATATTTAAATATTCATTTTAAATTGTGGGAATTTGTGCAAGATCTTTTGAATATATGTAATATATATATATATATATATATATAGGAAAATGCTACTTGTACACCCCATTTGGGGGTGTACATCGCACACCCCACCCATCCAATGGGTGGGGTATGATGAGGGGTCACTTCACAATTTGTGAAGTGACCCTTCCACCCTTAAATGGGTGGGTGTAAGATGTACACCCCCTTTGGGGGTGTACATGTAGCGTTGCTCATATATATATATATATATATATATATATATATATATATATATATATATATAAAATAATTTTACATTTTTATTTGGAAATTATAATTTACAAAATCTTGTGAGTATCTTTTATTAATCTTGCCAAGAAGCAAAGAGGTACTCATGATAGCAAATCTACCATAATCAACATCAATCAAATCAAACCATATATTTATATATTATATTTAAATACAAAATATCTTTTATTAATCTTGGGAAGAGAAAAAGAGGTACTAATGATAACAAATCTACAATAATCAACATCAATCAAATCAAACCATATATATATTTATATATTATATTTAAATACATATAATTCACTAAAATTATAAAATAATGATAAATCTTGGAAAAAGAAAAAGAGAGTACTCATAATACCAAATCTACCATAATCAATATCAATCAAATCAAATCATATATATTTATATATTTGGGAAGAGTAAAAGAAGATACTCATGATAGCAAATCTGCACTAAATGTTATTATTATTTTTTAATTAAAATATTGAGTTATTTGTAAATTAAATACTGATGCCTTTTTTTGCAACAACTATAATTTTCATAAAATATTTGATAAAATAAAAAAAAAAATTCTATAATATAATATTATATTTTTATGAACTTTATATAATATTATATCTTTTATTTATACCGGTAAAGATTGAGTGATATAAAATATATCTATACAAACATATTACAAATCATATGATAAAATTGGGAAGAGTTATCTATAATATTTTTATTCTTTGAAACCTTTGGAAAATGATGATAAATTTTGGGAAGAGTAAAATAAGATACTCATCCAAATCTGCCCTAAAACTTATTATTATTTTTTATATTTAAATACGATTTTATACTTAAAATTTTCCATTTATTATAAATATAATATTATATTTTTATGAACTTTCAAAATCTTGTTAGTATCTTTTATTTATATATGATAAAAATTGAGTTATATCAAATAATATAAAAATCACTCAATCTAAACTTATAAAATCTGAACTTATAGAATCTTATTAGGATCTTTTATTTATAATGCTAAAGATTGACTAATATAAAATAAATAAAATAATACAAATTATATATATATATATGTAACTAAAATTATATATATATATATATATATATATATATATATATATATATATATATATATATATATATATATATATATATATATATATATATATATATATATATATATATATATATATATATATATATATATATATATATATATATATATATATATATATATATATATATATATATATATATAATTTTAAAATTTATACTAAAATATCTTTTATTTATATAGATATATTATTGCTAAAGATTGGGAATCATGTGAGTATCTTTTATTTATATATTGCTAAAGATTAACTCATATAAAATAATATAAATCATATATTTAACTACAATTATATATAATATTTTTAATTTTTTATTTTAAAATATGTACTAAAATATCTTTTATTTATATTATGGGTAAAGATTGTGTGATATAAAATAATACAAATTATATATTTAACTAAAATTATATATCATATTTTTATATTTTTATGTGAAAATTTGTACTAAAATATATGAAAATTTTGGTACAAAATCTCGTATAAAATAATACAAATCACATATTTATATTTTAATATCTGTATAGATCATAAAAATTATAGATCTCATATTTTTATATTTTTATTTTAATATCTGTACTGATCATATTTTATACAAAAAGGACATCACTGAAATCAAATTATATATATTTAAATGTTATATCTCCAAAATCTTATCTTATTATATTAACTAAAATTATATATATTAATTTCTTTTATTTTAAAATCTGTACTAAAATATCTTTTATTTATATTGCTAAAGATTAACTGATATAAAATAATATAAATAATATATTTAACTACAATTATATATAATATTTTTAATTTTTTATTTTAAAATCTATACTAAAATATCTTTTATTTATATATTGGCAAAAATTGTGTGATATAAAATAATACAAATTATATATTTAACTAAAATTATATATCATATTTTTATATTTTTATGTTAAAAACTGTAGTAAAATATATAAAAATTTTGGTAGGAAATCTGATATAAAATAATACAAACCACATATATTTAAATAAAAGTATAGATCTCATATTGTTATATTTTTATTTTAATATCTGTACTGATCATATTTTATAGAAAAAGCACATCACTGAAATCAAATTATATATATTTAAATGTTATATCTTCAAAATCTTATCCGATATTAATCTAACAAAACTTTCTAAAACTCAAATTTCACTTTTCAAATAGAAAGAAGAACAGTTAGATAACAAAGGGAAGCAAACAGAAATAAAATTATAGATCTCATATTTTTATGTTTTTATTTTAATATGTGTACTGATCATATTTTATAGAAAAAAGACATCACTGAAATCAAATTATATATATTTAAATGTTATATCTTCAAAATCTTATCATATATTAATCTAACAAAACTGTCAAAAACTCAAATTTTACTTTAAAATTTCACTTTTCAAATAGAAAGAAGAAGAGTTAGATAACAAAGGGAGGCAAACAGAAAGACACAATCTATACAAATATATATTTGGTGGTTCCTTTCGAGGAAAAAATATATGTATAATCTACGGTAATCTCAAACATAAGACAGAGAGAAAGAAGAACCCAGATTGATCCCGAAGCCATAGAGAGGATCCCAACAGGAAATACAACCTGACGGGCAGAGGATCCCAACAGGTTAACAGGTAAACACCACTGAGAGAGGCCTCAACAGGCCCGAAAATCAAATTATAGAAAACAGCATAGTGAAAGATATCAAAACATGAAAAGAGTAGATGGGCACAAATATAAATTGTTTAATAATAAAATAAAACACTTTACTTAATAAAATAAAGCACAGATTTTTGTATAGATAATAAAATATAAAGCACAAATTTCAAGATTTTCTAATAAATAATATTTATAATAAATGAAAAATTTTAAGTATAAAGTCGTATTTAAATCTAAAAAATTAAACTTCTGAAGTATTAACAATTTTAAGTGTAAACTAAAATTTTAATTTAAAATTAAACTTCTCAAAATAATAAATAAAAAATTCGAAAGATAAGATTAAGGAATCCTAAAATTAAAATTACTGTACCAAATAAAACTAAATAAATAATAAATAAAAAATTCTAAAGATAAGATAGAGGAAGAAAAAAGAACCGTCGGAGGGGGAAGGAGAAAGACAGAGAATCCCAACAGGCCGATAGGCAACTTGCGCGCGAAACACAACTCGACGGCCGCATTCATTGGCAACAGCAGCAACCACATAGAACCAACCCCAGCCTCCCATTGATCCGAGACGACGAAGACAATCAGACGGCAAATGAGAGAAAAATAGACAAAATATTTTTACAATTAGTGAAAAATTTAAAGTTACAATTCTCGCCGAAGGACGAAGAAAAAAGAGACAGAAAGCATACCAACATGCAAACATGCAACCAACACGTGAAACACAACCCCAACAGATCCACGGCGAAGGCATTCGAATCGCCAAGCGATCGAATCACCAAATAATAATCGTCCGAGACGGCGAAGACAATCACACGGCAAATCAGAAAAAAACAGACAACATTTTTAGAATTAGTGAAAAATTTAAAGTTAAAATTTTCGCCGAAGGACGAACAAAAGAGAGAGACAGAGAGGGTACCGTTTGTCCGCAAAGCTTAGAAGCCATCGCTTCTCAGGAAGAGACAGAGAGAGAGACCCACGGCGAGGAGGTTCGGAGCAAACCGAGGAGAAAGAACGCGAGAGGTTCCTCTTTGGGGCTTCTTCGAATCGAACCCACCACAACTCACTCTTCTCCTTTTCATGGTCTCTCTCTACTCCCCATTCTTTTCCGAGGAAGCATGGTCAAGTGCTTCGGTACCTCCTCGACCCCACCCCGGAGGCGATCATCACCGACCACCGCGGTGTCGTCCCCACGTTCATCAGCCGCACCACGTGCCGCGTCTTCGCCGGGCTCACCGCCTCCTCCTTCCCGCCTCCGCGTCCGCGTCCGCCAAGCTCTGGCGAGGGGGCGGCGGAGGAGACGCGGCGGAGGAAGGTCGCGTGCTCCACCGCCGCGCAGGGGAGCGCTCGGGGGAGGAGCGCCGAAGAGAGAGAGAGAGAGAGAGAGAGAGAGAGAGAGAGAGAGAGAGAGAGGCAGACATCTTTGCTCACCTTCTCCTTCGTCATCCCCTTTCTCCGTATCAGCGTGTCGAACAATTCCGACGCGAACTCCTTCGATTCCATCATTCCTGCAGTTATTCTGATTCATCAGAATATATAAAAAAAAAACAAAAGAAGAATTAATCCCAAATGGAGCTGCATTTGATTGTACCGGTGTTTCTTTTTTTTTAAAAAAAAATAAAAAGAAAAAATAAATAAAAAGCGAGTGAGTGAGTACCGATGCATTGGGGTGATCAATAATTAGAAGATTAATTAAAAAGGGGGAGTTGGCTAATTAATAAGAAAAGTACCGATGCATTGGGCGAAATCGGAGCGGGAGAGGAACCCGTTGCGCGCGAGCTTCTCGAAGCTTCCCTCGACATCGCCCCACGCATCGGCGCGGCTCCGGCTGATGAACCGGAGCCCTCGGATAGCGCCGCGCGCTGCCCCCGGGCGATCCAGCCCCCGCTGCCATCGCCCGCTCCCGCCGCGCCGCGCGCGCCGCCAGGGCATCCTCCACCGCCGCCTCGCCGCTGCCGCCGCCGCGGAGGCGGAGGCGGAGGCCAAGGTTTCGGGAGAAGCGGAGCAGCTCCGCCTTGAGGTCGAGCGGGATCTGCCTCGCGCGCAGCTCCTGCGAGAAGCGGCGGAGGAGGAGGCGTTGGTGTGAAGCGCTTCGCCGCATCAGGAAAATCGGCGGCGTCGCCAACGCGGCGGGGGCGACGCCTTCGGGGAGCGGGAGAGAGAGACGGGGGGAGGTTCGGCGGTAGGTTAGGAAGAACAGGAACAGAGAGGTAGGAGGGGAGGGGAGGGGGGCGGGAACCGAGGAGTGGGGGGGGGGAACCGAGGAGTAAGGGGGGGCCGGTTCGGAAGTAGGTCAGGCACGGGAACCGATCAAGACATAGGGGGAAACCGAGGAGTCACCCAGGAAGGAACCACGTCACCCAATGCATAGGGGGAAACCGAGGAGTCACCCAGGAGGGCCAATAAAAAAAAATCACGTCAGCATAAGGAACCACTGTGACGCCCCCAATAGTCCCACATCGGATGTGGATGGAATGTGACGCCCCCAATAGTCCCACATCGGATGTGGATGGAATTGTGATTGGGTTTATATGAGACTTGGACACTAGTAATAATAACTGGGCTTAAGCATTTTGGGCTGTGGTTTGGGCCCAACGAGTTATTATTGCTAGTGGACTGGGTCGTTACATTTGGTATCAGAGCCAATAACCAGCCGAAAGTGTGTGGCGAGTCTCGGCTGAGTCTGGGTCTAGATGACAGGGCTAGCGAGACGAGTCTCACATCGCCTGGTGATCTTGGGCTGCTGTGTGTGTGTTTGGGCTGACGAGGACGTCAGGCCTAAACGGGGGGAGTCTGTGACGCCCCCAATAGTCCCACATCGGATGTGGATGGAATTGTGATTGGGTTTATATGAGACTTGGACACTAGTAATAATAACTGGGCTTAAGCATTTTGGGCTGTGGTTTGGGCCCAACGAGTTATTATTGCTAGTGGACTGGGTCGTTACAACCACGTCATCCAATGCACAGCATTGCGACACCTCAGCAGGATGCACGCCATTGTGACACGTCACGCCGGAGGAACTACCAAATATATATATTTGTATAGATATATATTCCAGATAGTTTTGCCTGTTAGTATTATTCTATTATCATCCGTTAAAAGAAAAAAAAAAAGAAACTTCAAACATTATGGTGGACCTAGTCTATTGCGGCAATTACATGACGGGGCGACGCGGCTACGCGCGCAAAAAACAAGTAACAGGCGATCGAACATTTTGAATTTGACTAAAAAAACGCCATTTTTGAAAACCCCAACCCACATCAAAATCTCTCAAAATTTCTGTTCTGTTGTTATATATTCGAGATAATTTCGCTGTAATTTCTTTATCATTATCGTTTTTTCTAATTAGAGTTCTGTTATCAAAGAGTCATCGTCAGTTACAAAAAAAAATCTCAAAAACTCCAAAAATTATTTTTATTTTTATTTTTATTTCCTTTCATAAATCGAAAAGCGGGGAAGAGGGAGGGGAGAGGGAGCGAGAGAGAGGGAGAGCTCGAGGAGGGGCTCAACAATGGCGGGGGAGGCGAAGATCGAGGCGAAGCTCCTCATCGACAAGACGACGAACACGGTGGTGTACGCGGAGACCGACGAGGGCTTCGTCGACACCCTCCTCACCTTCCTCACCCTCCCACTCGCGAAGATCATCCTCCTCCTCGACCCTAACCCTAGCTCCGCCTTCCCCCTCGGCTGCCTCGGCAATCTCCACCACAGCGTCGATAGCCTCGACCCCGCCTTCTTCCGCACCCAGGCGTGCCGCTCCATGCTCCTCTCCCCCCTCTCCGCCGCCGCCGCCGCCGCCGCAATGGATCCCTCGATCGAAGCCCTAAAGATCGACCTGGACCGGGATCGGCGGCTGGGATCGGTCTACTTGTGCCCCGAGTGGACCTGCGCCACCAGGGACCACAGGATCTACAGTCTTGTCCCGTACACGCTCTGCTCTTGTGGGCGCGTCATGTCGGATAGGGCGACCAAAGCTGGTGGGGGCGATGGCGACGACGGGGTTTTTGTGAGGGGGAAGGGGGTTAGGTATATCGTCACCGATGATCTCCGTGTGATGAAGAGTTGCGCTTCCAATTGTTTGGCGCTGCTGCAAAGGCTCGGGATCAAGAGCTCGGGTGCTCTTCAGCATAAGGACGTCAAGATCGGGAGAAATGAGGTATTGCTTTGATTTTGATCTGAACTTGTTTGATCTGAATTCTAGTGTTACACGGTTAGATTTGGATCGCTAATGCGTTCTTTAGATTAAACTTATGGTTTGGGTATCAAAATCTGAATTTTGAAAGTTTGTATTGTGTGGCCCATTTCAAGGTGTTCTATAGTTCACCAAACAAAAATATAATGTGATTAGAACTAGTATCCTCATCGCCGCCAGGACTACATCACTGCCTCTATTCTACTGCCATTGGCATTAGTGAACCACTGAAACTGCCGTGATCGATATCACTAGTCTTACCACTTCATTTAACAGCCCGCCATATGCCCCAAGGAATAATGTTATAAGGACTGACTTCTTTAAATTCGGCGGCGCTATTCTACCGGTAAACCATCCACACCTGGGGCCAGTTGGTGAACACTACCAATACCACCACCGCTAACACTACCTCCACTTCCGATCACCACTACATCTGCTTCTTAACTGCCACCACCACCACCAAGATTGTTATCATTTTCCCCAGTAAATATCTTTTCCCATACAAAAGAAAAACAGTAATTTGATTATAAACCACTTTATCCCAAACAGGTGAATTGAATTACAAGTCCAATTCACTTGAATTTTTTCAGTTCTTTCCAAACTCTGTTGCAAACAAGAGTATGGGTCGAACTGAAAGACCAGATGCTCGACTTTTTAATACAAGGCTGGCCTTTTCTGTTGGTTGAAGTGCGGTCCGCCGAAGTAGGGAAGGCACCACAGGTTGACCCACTAGGGTAAGAATATGTGAAACAAATTTTAATCCAACTTTAATATACAATGCATTGAATGCGATCTAATCACAACCCTACTATTTTAGGTTTTGAAGCTACTTAAGCTGTCGCTAACCTCTACGACCGCTTTGTCTGATGCCTTTGTAAATAACTGGTGGGACATGCTTAATCAACAAAGAGCATCATCTAAAATGCATTATTTCAGAGCAGCAACAGCTGCAAAATCAATCTGCTCAGCGACAACCACTGAATCACAGAAAATAAGATTAACAATTCTTCAAAATAAGTCGACGAATAAAGTGGCTTATGTCGAAGCAGGGGAGGACTTCTTGGACCTTATATTCAGTTTCTTGGTGCTACCGCTTGGATTGGTAATAAAGCTCCTGGCTGGAAGCACTTCCCTTGGATGTATCGACAACCTTTATCACAGCATAGACGAACTAAGTGTCGTCTATGAGTGCATCAAGTCGGAGGAATGCAAGTCTGCACTGATGTCGCCCAAGCTCCCACCCCATTTTAGTGTTGAAAAAGGTTTATTGAATGTTGAAGAAGCATCAGCTCGTATGTTAAAAGTTTTTTCGTGCGAGGGTTGCGGCAAAAAAGGGTCATCTGATCCTCAGGGCAAAGCAAAGAATCTTTGCTCGAAATCGAACAATTGCACAGAAGTGGTTGCCCTAACAGTTGTTAATCCAAAAAGATCCATTTTATCAGAGGAAATTGCACAGAAGCCCCTAACAAGAGTGGAAAGTGGGGGAGGGTATGTGAAGGGGCCGATGAGATTCTTGGTCACGGATGATTTGGGCGTGATGCCGTTTTGTAGCATCAACGGCTTGGATGCTGTGAGGGACTCAAAGGGAAATATCAATGATCTAGAGGTGGTAAAGATCAATGTAGGCCCAGGAGAGGTAATGTTTCATTTCTTGTTCACTCTTCTTTGCAGTTGCAATTATTATTGATTTTGATGGATGAAACCGTAGTTTAGAAAATGGGCTTCCACATTTATCTCTCTGCTAAGACAGCTGTTTACATATGTTCCCTTATAAACTTTGAAATTTCATACACTCCTCAAAAATGCTCTCTCTTACAGAAGTAGCCTTATTTTAAATTGGAGAGCCGTCCAATTCATAGGTCATAGTATCTGAAAAGGTTTACCTTTTTTCATTTTTTATTTTTCCTGAAAGGTTGCTTTTGCAAGTTTCTGTGTAGGTTTTTGGACGGTGTATACGAAAACACATATTTTACATAGTTATCTACATAGATAATATAACAAGAACATTAATGTAAAGGATTTTTGAAAATTGGCGAGAGTATACATGTGAGGAGGATAAAATAGTCATCATGCTCTGCCTTAGTCACTTGTCTTCTTGTTTGGTCCTTTTCCACATTCTCGAATTTTCCAGTGTACTGTTAAAATAGCATTCAGAACCAACTAAAATTCTAGTAGATGGTGTTTTGAGTATTTTGAGCCTTCGAGTTTGAAACTTGAAGAAGCATCAATTAATTTTGAATTTAACTCTGTTCCTACTATATCTCTTTGGTATGAAGACTAATGATTTTCAAGTAAACTATAGATTTATTTCTGTCTTGCAGGCTCTTGACCTTCTGAAAGCTTCTTTGGTTTCCCATAATGCTCTAACTGATGCCTTCCTTACTGGTCAATCCCTAGCACAATGAAAGAACACTAGTAAATGCTAAGTATTAAAAAAGAATAGTTCTTTTCTATTCTTTTTCCATTTTTTCATTTTCTTTTTTTGTTTTCTTCTTTTCATTAGGTACATTGCCTTTGATTTTCCTAGTAATTCTCTATATTAATGGTTCTGAGACTTTCTCTTGATTTGTTTAGATGCCATAGGAGCTTTTATTTCATTTATTGGAAAGGACATAGAATGAGTTTGTTTGGGGCATTTCATCCTCTCTATCAACTTCATTTTTTATTTTATTTTTTCATTTTTTTTGTCGTTAGACATCTCAAAGTTGCTCTGTGTATGCAAAACAGTAACCAGTGATCTTTTGTGAAAACCGGGTTGCTTTTTCCGAGGTAAATTATGCGAGATATATATGTTTGAGTATTTGGACGTGTTGGTAAAATTTATGAGTTTGCAGTGAAAGAGGTTAACTTGAAATTGAGTTTTTTTTTTTCTTTTTTTTTTTTCCCTTCCTATTTGTGTTTAGTCCCTTGGATTATTTATCTGAGCATCAAAATGTAAAATGAGATGAATTGTACGCTTCTAGGCTTATTCAATCATGTAGTAAATTTCTAGGTTTCGCTTTTAGTACTAATGTTGAATAAATAACATTGTACAAGAAGTTATTCTGCAGCCCACCTCTTTTTCTTCTTTCAGTCCCCAATAATTTTGTTTTTAAGTGAGCTTTAGTGAAGGAATTAATTTTGTTGGCAAGAAGTTTTCTACTTGCTTTTCAGATACAATGCATCTAATTTTGATTTATCAGTACTTTCAGTTTGGAGGTCTTCAAGCTCCAAGTTCAAGCTATTTCTTGCTATAGCTTAGTTGTGCATCTTTTTCCTTCTTTCTGAGAATATTTTTTGTTGAACTTTTGCTTACAAGGAAGGGGCTCTCTAGCATGTGTTATTGATTAATTTTTTGTGCACTACCTCCTTACTTTGAGATTTTTCACTCTTGCGTCGTGATGGTTTTATGTTAGCCTGCATTAGACAATGTCGTCTAATTGTCGTTGGAATCTTCTACTCATACTTTTTTGCGCGGTTTGTTTTATGATATGTAATATTTCAATCATCCTTTATAATTTCAGTTGAATATATTTAAATTGTTACCATGGGAACTCAAGTTGAGACTTAGGAAGTCGCAAGAGGAGATATTGAAGTTGTGAAACAATCACATACATAGCATGTATATTACCATGGGTTAGTCGCAGTTTTTCTGGAGGAGTTTTGTGGAATTTTTTTTTCCCCAAAATTACCCGTTTATGTAAATGTAATGTCACTTTACTAACAATCTCAATCATCTCTACTCAATTGTACTCAATTATCTCACTAGTTTATCTCTTTTGTTTGATATATACTGTTTATTTCTCACCAAATTTCTTTAAGGTCCCTTTGAAAAATCTCGAAAATAGAGTTTTGGGCACTTTAGTCTATTTTATAAAATCTTTTTTTTTTATTAATTAATTCATTTGGATGGTCCAACAAAATAAAAAAAATATAAAAAATTTAGATCAAGAATTTTTTATTTTATTTTATTTATTTATTTATTTCACGCACGTCTCCTCCCTTGCCCTCTTTCTCGGTTGGCCTCTTCCCGCTCCCCCCCCCCCCCCCCCCCCCCCCCCCCATCTTAATGTTTTCAGGTCTCCTCATCCTCCTTTTTTATACATGGGCTTTAATTTATCTTACAATTTTTTATATATATTTTAATTTTATATTCATCTTTTTTATAAAATTATATATAATTTTTTTTTTCAAAATTATAATTTTTTTAAATAGAACTATTAGAATTATTAGATTATATTAAATTTAAAATTTTTTACGATCGATCTCATGGCGGACACTTATTTATTTATTTTTTTAACAAAAGTAGGCATCCGTATAGAAAAAAAAGTAAATAGTTAGTTTGTAATATGATTCATCTGGTAAAATTATAGTATCTTAGCATTCATTCAAAGTGATTAACATCCAAAGTGAAATTTTTTAAATTTTTAATTTTTTTTTGCATATTATTGTATTATTTAATGTACGTCTTATTTTATATATTTATTTACTAAAATTTAATCTGTAAAAATATAATATTTTATATAAATACGAAAAAATAAAATAAAATATTGCACTGTATCAATTTATTGGAAATATAATTCAGATCATTCATTTCACCCGGTACACCCTACACTCCTTGTCAGCTATTTTACTGTTACACTTTACTCTCCTCTTGTGATATTAACCCTTTTTTTTTTTTCACCAAAATTTATTTGGATATTTGTAAATTTTAAGATGGGTTCATTATGTACAAGTAGAATTTTTTCATTTATTTTGATAAAAATGTTTGAAATCCTATCATTGTTAGGCCATGTATAAATTAGCCCCCTCTACTTCTTTTTTTTTCTTGAATTAGAAACAGTTTTTTGTTTTAATTTTTAAGAATCAAATAGTTTTAGGCAAATAAATTAGGAATTTAACCAAAATGACATAAAATTTAATAGTTTAAACTCGATTTACTTAGCTGCTATTAGCTAATTGAGCCATTAAACTAAAAGTTAGAAGTGTATCAATAAAAAAAAATGAATCAGTCAACAGCTCTAAAGCAAATTGTTAGGAAAAATAAAATAAATAATGGTACTAATATCATATTGTTTGTTTGTGATTAAATTATCTAATAATTTTATGATTAAATTAAATAATAAAATTTATTATTAAAAAAAGAAGCTGAAACAAAATTAATCTAGAAGCCTGCGAAGTACTACCCTCGGGAGTATTTTCATCATTTTTATCACTAAAACTCTTATTCTTACGAGTAGAACCACGAAAGAAGTTGACGGATACTCTTTCAACACCTAGCATAAAAAAAAATTAAGAAAAAATAAAAATAATTTTTAAAATAATTTTTTTTTTTTTTCAATTCTCTTTTTCTTTCACACTTTTCCCTCTTATGCATGTGTCTAACAAGTATCAACAGTAAACTATAAACCTAAACCCATATGTATATATATATAGAGAGAGAAAAGAGACGAGAATGTTGTGTGTATAGAGAGAAAAAAGAGACGAGAATGTTGGGTTTCTGACGTTCACTTTCTCTCAATTAATCCGGTACCATTAGTATTTTTAATTAGGACCAAAAGAAATGTACGTTTGATATAAGCATGGACATTCAACAAAAAAAAAAAAAAAACAGCTAATGCGGCCTCTCATTAAAAATAAATAATAAATAAAAATTAATTAATAAATTAAAAATTAAAATATAAATTAAAAAAATTTATTGAGGATTTTGAATTTTATTCCAACAATCTCCCACGAAATTTAAAATCTTGAAATAAAAAAGTAAACTCAATAATTAAAAAAAAAAAAAATCGGGTGTTTATACCTACAATGAGTAAGGTGTCTTTAAGAGATTTAACCTTACTTAGTGTAGACAGTTTTCATAAAAAAGAATTGGAGTGAACCAGATCTTGAACTACGTTTCTTTGACCCTAACTTCAACTACCACACACACAATACAAATTTATTCGTTGTGAGTCTGTGCGTGTAATACTTGAAAAATTCAAAATTGGATTTTTATAAGTTAGAATGTGTATTCAAAATTAAAATATAGTTTCCGAAAAATTATGGGTCAAAAAGTGCAAATTTGCACAGTTTTCGAAAAAATTGTTTCCCAACTTACAGATCCGGTTCTGAACTCAAAAAATTAAAATCGCCAGTAGATCCGTCGCGTAGAATTGATTACAAATGGTGCAAAACGATTTTCGATCTGACGATCGGATCGTCTCGAAAACAGTAAAAAACAAAGTGGGGCCCACGACTTAAGTCATGAATAGTAATTTCTGATTTAATTTTCTTGCCGGCCAACATCGGCCGATTGACTGTCTGGAGTCTGAATCGGACGGTCCGAATAGTCGATTCAAATGGCGTCGACGTTCTGAATGCAATGGCGCAGTCAAAATTTCTGTTTGACGAACCAGAGTCATCGAAAAGCGTGCCACACGGTATTAATCCACTTTGTAAGATGGATTTCAAAATTTTGGAAGGTTGAACTCAACGAACCAAAATCGCTACTTGATAGGTTTCGTCGAGTCGGACATCGTGGTGTCATCCGTTTTTCGATTTAACGACCCTAGGGCCTCGAAAAGCGTGAAATATAAAAAAAATACATAGTATTTTGCAATAAAGTCCAATATTTTATGCTCTGTTTTGTGTGCCATTTAATGGTGAGGGACTTAGATGTGAGACAAGATCCCAGTGAAGGACCTGGCTGCAAATTCCAGTGTTACAAGGATATATTGGGATTTTGTTCAATATGTATATAAACCAATTAGTGTGGATCCGAGATGCCCTAGTTCGGTTTCCATTGCACCACAGAGAGACCCTTCTCCTCCCTCTGCACCTTCCCCGACGGTTACATACCTAGCTGTCACCGGGGATCATCGGAAAAACAAGAAAAGCAAGGTTGCTTCTTGGTCTCGGGTTTGGAGGAAGAGGGTTACACCAAAGCCTTTGGGGCTAGCTTCCAGAGAGCCTTGCAGACTCCTCTTACATCCAGAGGACGAACCCGAGGATTCCCACCGCTGGGCTCAGCAGCGCGTCGCCGAGGAAGCCGCGACTTTCTTCTTCTTCTTTCTCAATCTAACCAAGGTGAGATTCCTCTCTCTGTTGGTTTTCTAGCTACCTAGACTAGTGGGATGTCTTCTTTGCCTCCTGTAGATCACCTCTACCGAACCCTAGCGCCCGAGATGCACCCAGTCGCCGGCGGGGGAGTTGCACCCGCCGGAGTCCATTTTTGCTCCGCCTCGGGCAAGAGATGCACCCGGGGTCTTTAGGTCGGATCCAAAATGATGGAATCCTTCTTCTTAACCTGTAGAAGCTCTCCAAGAAATTTGGTTGAGTTTGGTGCAGAGTTGAAGCCACGAGTTGATGCCTTAGCTTTGGGCCATTTTTGTAATGGCCGAAGTTGGCCGTACGCCGCCACCGTTGCTCCCGGACGCCGGGGATAGTCATGGATGACTTCACAAGGCCAAGAGTGTGACGCCCCACTTCCCAGGGGGTCACCCATCCTAGAACTACTCTAGCTCTAGCACGCTTAACTCTCATGTTCCTCTTGGATCTTGCTACCATCCAAAATGCTATAGCCGGGTTAGAGATTTTAGTCATATTATATCATTTATATATAGGACTAATACACATTCCGGGGGTGTCACATTCTTCCTCCCTTTAAGCCCTGACGTCCACGTCAGGCTCAAGCACATTCACAAGCACCAGGCGATGTGAGACTCGTCTCGCTAGCCTTAGCAGACCTTGTAGGGAGCTGCACTCCACCTACAACGGTCATTAGCCGGGGAGCCACACTCTACCCGCTATATAACCCTGGCTCAGCCGAGACTCATCTCACATTTCCGGCTGGTGAATGTCTCTGATACCAACTGTGACGCCCCACTTCCCAGGGGGTCACCCATCCTAGAACTACTCTAGCTCTAGCACGCTTAACTCTCATGTTCCTCTTGGATCTTGCTACCATCCAAAATGCTATAGCCGGGTTAGAGATTTTAGTCCTATTATATCATTTATATATAGGACTAATACACATTCCGGGGGTGTCACAAAGAGTGACCCATTTGTGCCTTTGCATGCGGCCCATGCGGCCCGGATAAAAGTTCACCATTAAAGGTCCAAGGTTGGCCCATTAATGGCGGCCGACCATCCGCCGCTCCTCGCCGCCGGCCACCGCACCTGCAAGCTCTCTTGCATCAAGTAGAAGCAACCAGGATCCTTGCATGGACCTGGAAGCCTTAGTATAGGAATTCACCATTACAGCTCCATTGATGGCTTCAAGAGCTATGGCTCAGCCATGCGCACCCACCTGTCGCTTGCACCTGGCCCAGAGGCACTCAGGGCATTTCCCTGGAGCCCAACAAACTGCTGCTTGCCTTGGTTCCCATCTGAACCCAAGTTTCTTCCATGGTTGCCCAAGCCCGAGCTCTAGAGCATTACTCCATGGCCAACCTTGCTCCAACCTTGCTTTTAGCCATCCAGAAAGTGTCCAACTATGAGCCCTCAACTCCCCTCAGTCCCAGAAGCTTCTTGCTCACTTTAAATTGGGAAATGACTGAGTGGATTGGTAGCTCCCACTTGTCGAGCTCTAATGTAGTCTAGGTTGATTTTTAAAGTAAACCAGCAACTTTGGGGCTGCACCAGTGAGAGCCCTAGCATCCAGATCATTCCCTGAGCTTGATGCTCACCTCTGTCCAAAGATAGACTGATGGGATTGAGTGATTTTGAATACCAAGCTCTACAATGGCCATTATGGACCCTTAAGCTGTTCCAGCAGGTTGGCCGCACCCTCAGGGTGAACCTCTGAGTTTCTTCGACCTACTGAGCATGATGCTCACCCTATATTTGGGTTTGGTCAAGTGTAAGAAAGAAAAGTAGCAACTTAAGCCTATTTGCATAGTAAATGTTGACCCGAAGTTTTCCTCGGGTTCCGCACTGCTCCCAAATGGTGAGCACGACGTTCAGTGCATCGAGGCATAGGCAATGTCAGGTCTAGTTTTATTGGTTAGGTAAATTAGAGAACTAATGATCTGGGCATATTTCTCCCGATTTACTGGATTATCAGTGTTCTTCACAAGTTGAACACTAGGATCAAAAGAAGTAGAAACATTAGAACAATCATAATACCCAAATTTATCAAGTACCATTTGGGTATAATGAGATTGGGTCAGAATAATAGAATCAGCAGATCTAAGAATCTTTATTACTAAAATCATGTATGTCTCACCAAGGTCCTTCATATCAAAATGGTTCGATAAGAAAGATTTAGGTTGGTTAATCAGATCAAGATCAAGAGTAAGGATTAGGATGTCATCAACATAGAGGCAAAAAAGGACACAATGATCATCAAATCTCTTGAAATATAGATAATTGTCAAAATCGTTGATCAGAAATCTATATGATGCTATAACACTCAAATTTCTCGTGCCACTGTTTAGGTGTTTGTTTTAGTCCGTATAAAGAGTGAACTAATTTACACACCTTATTTTCTTGACCATACACAGAAAAACTTTCAGGTTGAGTCATATAGATTTCTTTTTCAAGACCGCCATGAAGAAAAGCGATTTTGACATCCATCTGGTGAATCAAAAGTTAATGAATGGATGCTAATGCAAGAAGGACTCAAATAGTAGCTATGCGAGCAACAGGTGCACATGTGTCAAAATAGTCAATATCAACCTTTTGCCGAAAACTCGCTCCTTATACTTCTCTACTGATCCGCCAGTCCTAAGTTTCTTTTTAAAGATCCACTTACATCCTAAGGGTTTATTACCAGGTGGTAAATCAGTGAGAATCTAAGTGTTATTACTAATAATCAATTCGATCTCACTTTTTATAGCCTCCTTCCAAAAAGAAGTTTCAGGAGAACTCATAATTTCCTTATATGATGAAGGTGTACTTTCAATTAAAAAAGTAAAGAAACATTCACCAAAGTTTTTCTCAAAACGAGTTCTCTTGCTTCTCTTTAATTCAGCTGGTGGGTTAGATTCTACAGGATCTAAACTATAATGCAAATCAGATGTAGGTATAAGATTAAAAAAAGATGCATGATCAAAAGTAGACTGATAATCAGAGGCGGATCTGGCGATGTGGGTTTTGAAAAGAAAAATATTTTCAAGGGCTTTTTTGACAATTGGCACCCTAATAATATATTTTTTTTACAAATAGCTCTCTAAAATTTATATTTACAAAATTGGCTCTGTCTCTGTCACGTAAGCGCCACACAAGCGCCACGTAGCCAGAGGTGTTCACGTTGAACACGATTAACCATTCACCGTATTTTAAACACGGTGAATGGTTTACTATGTCCCTGATTTTCTTTCTCTCTTATCCTTCTTTTCCGTCCATCAAATCCTTAAAAATTACTTCAAATACATATTTTTCATTCCCACCTTTCCTCCTCCTTTTCTCCTTCTTTTCCGATACATCAAATTTTTAAAAATTATCCGCTTTGCCTCGTCCTCTTTTCTTTCTCTTCTTCCATCAAATCTCCAAAAATTACTTCAAATATGAATTTTTCATTCCCGCTGTGCCTCATTCTCTTTCATTCTCTTCCTGTTTATCAAATCCCAAAAATTACTTTAAACACGATAAATGGTTCTATCAAATTCTAAAAATTATTTTAAATATGGTAAATAGTTTAGATACGGTAAATGGTTCATCGTATTTAAACACGGAGAACTATTTACCGTGTTCAACTTAAACATCTCATTTTTTTTTAAGTGGTGCATAAGTGGGGTAATATATGGAACACGGTAAACTATTCACCGTGTTTGGACATAGGAATTCATTCACCGTGTTCAACTTGAACACCTCACTGGCCCCGCGGCTCGCGTGGCGCATGCGTAGCAGGTATACAGTCATTTTTGAAATTTCAAATTTTACGGGGCTATTTGTAAAAAAAAAAAAAAAAATCAGGGAGGTATATACAAAAAAAACCCTATTTTCAAAAAAAGTTATATCTCTAGATTCAATCAAAGTGTCAATAGAAATTTCATAAACCTCTGAGTTGATCACTAGAATTCTATAGGCATTGCTATCTAAAGAATATCCAATGAAAATGACATATACAATTTTAGGTTCAATCTTCTTTCTTTTGGATTCAGGAATAGATGCGTTAGCCAAGCACCCCCACACTCTGAATTAACTAAATCTAGGTGCTCTTCCTTTTCAATTAAAATTCATAAGGTGTCTAGGTTTTATCCTTAGAGGGAATCCTATTGAGTATATAACAAGCTGATAAAATAGCCTTCCCCCACAAGTTCTGAGGTACACCAGAACGTAAAAACCAGAACTTAAAATCATGGCATTAATCATGTCTAAAAGAGTTCAGTTCTTTCTTTCTGTTGCACCATTTGATTGAGGTGAGTATGGAGCAGTAATTTCATGAATTATTCTATGTTCCACGCAGAATATATTTAACTCATTTGAAGTATACTCATGTCCTCTATCAGACCTTAGAATTTTAATCCCCTTTTCTAATTGGTCTTCAGCCTCAGCTTTAAAGACTTTAAACTTATAGAGAACTTCATCTTTGGTTTTCAAGAGATAGGTGTGACAAAACTTAGAGTAGTTGTCAATAAAAGTTACAAAGTAATGACTTCCTCCACAGGTAGGACCTCTACTAGAATCATAGACATTACTATAAATCAGTTCAAGAATCTGGGTATTCCTATAGGTTGCGTTTGGTTCAGCTATAAGCTAAAACTGTTTATTTTAGTGATAGGTATAAGTTCAGGAACAAGCAGGAATAAGATCAATTTTATGTTTGGATGAAAATTGAATTGTTCCTAGAAATAAGAAAAAATAGCGTTTGGATAGTTAGATTGAAATAGTGTGAATAAAATAATTATAATTTTAAAATAATAATATTTTATCTAAATAATTAATATAAAATATTAATTAAATAATAATTTAATTTATTTAATTAACTATTGTCAGATAATACTGAATATTAATTGATAAAATAATTAATAATAATAAGTATTATTAATAAATAATTCAATTAATTATAAATAATTTAATAAATTAATCACTTAATTATCTAATAGTTAGATAATTAGTTAATAAAATAATTAGATTAGCAAAAATATTAGATTAATTAAAGAGTTAATACAATAATTAAAAATATATTTACTTCAATTAAGCTTATTCTCAATTAATTGATAAAATAATTAACAATAATGAGTATTATTAATAATTAATAATTTAATTAACTACAAATAATTTAATAATTTAATAATTTAATTAGTTAATTATCTAAATACTTAAATAATTAATTAATAAAATAATTAGATTAGTTAAAATATTAGATTAATTAAAGAGTTAATATAATAATTAAAATTATATTTACTTTAATTAAGCTTATTTTTAGTAAATTTATAAAATAATTAACAATAATGAGTATTAATAATAATAAATAATTTAATTAACTACAAATAATTTAATAATTTAATTAGTTAATTAACTAAATACTTGAATAATTAGTTAATAAAATAATTAGATTAGTTACAATATTAGATTAATTAAAGAGTTAATACAATAATTAAAATTATATTTACTTTAATTAAGCTTATTTTCAATTAAGTTATAAAATATTAACAATAATGAGTATTATTAATAATAAATAATTTAATTAAATACAAATAATTTAATAATGTAATAATTCAATAATTTAATTAGTTAATTATCTAAATACTTAAATAATTAGTTAATAAAATAATTAGATTAATTAAAGAGTTAATACAATAATTAAAATTATATTTATTTTAATTAAATTTATTTTCAGATGAGAACAACTCTTGTTCCAGTAAAAGACTGGAATAGTAGTTCCAGCATTATACCAGCTTATTTCAGAAAGACGAAACAGTTGTTCCCATTCATAACCAAACGCGTTTGGAAAACAAGGCTGGAACAAGACCTTATTCCATGCTTTGTTCCCGAAACAAACAAAGCCATAAGGAACATATTTAAAAGGTTTACTAAGCTGCTTAGCTTGGGTACAAATCTCACATTTGGATTTAGAATTAATCTCGAGTTTAGGTAAAAGGTTAAGATTGGTCAATTTCAGAAAAGATTTTAGGTTCATATGTTCTAATCTGCCATGCAATATATCACAAAATTCAGCATTTAAAACAATAGAAGAAGAAGTAGAACTAGAAGAAGAATTTTTATTATTAGTAAAAGGAAGTACATTAAGTTTGAGCAAACATTCAGTTACAAAACTTTTTCCAACAAACTTTTCTTAGAAATTACAACTTTATTAGATTCAAGTACAATCTTATAACCTAATTGCACTAATAAAAATCTACCAATCAGGTTCCGTCGGATCGGGAACATCCTACACATTGTGAAGAATCAAAATTTTCCAGAAGTTAATTTCAGTTTGATTGTTCTGATCCCCAGCATATTGACAGCTTTTTCGTCTCCAACAGTCACACATCTTCCACCTGAGTCCTAGTAAGAGGAGAATAGGGACCTATTAGTACAGATATGGACATTGTCTCCTGAATCTAACTACCAATTTAAATCATGATAGGTAAGATTAACATTAGGTATAAATGAAACTCACCTAAAAGTGGAGTTCGAAGGTTCACCCTCAATCATGTTGACCTGAGATTTAGGATAGTTCTTCTGATTGTTTTGGCATTTCTTGTAGACAATCTTCTCTTTCTTTCGGTAAAAATATTTTGAAGGAAAATAATTGTCTCGGCCACAGACATAACAGAATCCGTCATTCTTCTTATTCCCACTAGATTGGTTGGAATTGGATTTCTACGTATAGTTTCTGTTTTGGTTTAGGTTCTTACCCTTAAAGCATTTACCATTAGGTTTAAAATTTTTACCTTTGGGTTTAGACTCATGGCTTTGGTTCGAAATCTCGATCAGGTTTATGTACGATCGGTTGTTGGTCGGTTTAATCTCCCTAAGTCAGTATTGGTTTTCTATTCTAATAGCGTTCTTTTAAGCTCATGGGCAAATTTTGATAAGGAAGGGAATAATTTGTCTAATAGGCAGGTAGCCTAATAGGTATCATTTAAAGTTGAATCATTTATATTAATCTCTTCGATAAAATTTTGAAATTAGTGGATTTGATCATTTATAGAAATGTTTTCTACCATTCTAAAATTGTTAAAATTAGTAATGGTAAATCTAGCAGCGCCTTCATTATCTCTAATGTAGGCATCTTCTAGAGCACGTCATAATTTTTTGGCAATTAGGTATTTCCTATACGTATCGTATAGTTCATCATATAGACAACTAAGAATTATAAATTTACAGTGAAGTTCAATTTTCTTGGAGGATCTGTTAGATATATGTTCAGTAATTGAACTAATAGCAGATTTAAAAGAATCTTTAGATTTAAAAGAATTAGCGGGAGTAGTCACAGCTTGAGGAGCAGAAGAAATTTTAGAAATGGGATAATGAGGTGTTTTGCCAATTGCAGTTATAAGACTTAAGATAATTAACCAAGACTCTAACTGTTCTTGTCACCTAAGAAATCCTACGCCTCTAAATTTTTCGGGTTTAAGATTAGAATAATCATCAAAAGCCATTTTAGACAATCTAGTTGAGGGAGTAACGAAATTAAGAATTACAAAAATGAGCTGCAAAAAAGGTTTAATTTTTTTTTTTTAGAAAAACAAATATATTGTTTAAAATTTCTACCATAGCCATCCAAAATATTTTAAGTATTCAAGTTTTTAATATTAATCTCTTATCTTAGTTGGTTCAACAGCAAATAGATGACCCAAATAATTTAATGCTCAATTTAAATTAGATATTTTCGAATATAAATGCAATCAAATAGAATATATATGCTGCAAGAAAAGATATAAAATAAACTGAAATAGTAATTATATACAAAATTAGGTTTTGTACTTTCTGGTTAAAAGTCTTTATGTGAAGATTGGTTCAAATCCCACTTGAAATATCTATTTTTTTTGACATTGTGGCAAACACAAATTTTTTAAAAAGTATTTTAGAAAATGAAATTTTAGTGTAGCGAAAAATAATAATTTTTTTTTAATTTTTTACTGTAGCAAAAAATAATAAATTTTTTTAATTTTTTACTGTAGCAAACAATAATATTTTACTACAACGAAGATTAAAATAGTAAGTAAATATTTTTTTAAAAAAAAATATTGTAGCTAATAATTAAACTGCAGCAAAAAATAGTATTTTTTTTAATGAAATTACACTGTATTTTAAAACTAATTAAAATAAAATTTTAATTAATTTTAATTTTAATAGCGGAAAGCAAAGAAAATATATATAACAAAAATTTGCAAGAAACTATATGCAATCAAAAATTTTAAAATACTAATTTCAATATATTAAAATTTGAATGCCAATCATACAAACAAGTTAACAACAAAATTATATATAATATGTACTTTTTTTTTTTTTCGATTAACACTCGTTAGATTTTAATCACACCAAATTAGAAAAATGCCTTCAATTGTAAGAAAAAATAAAATAAATAATCACACTAAGATTGTGATTAAATTATCTAATAATTTTGTAATTAAATTAAATAACAAAACTTATCGTTAAATGTTATGAAAATTTTAGAAATAGTTGAAAAAAAAGCCGAAATAAAATTAATTCAAAAACGTGCAAAGTACTGTCTTAAAACGTTTTCATTCTTCGTGCGCATTAATCAGAAATACCGTCCAAAAATATGATAGAAACTTTTTTTTCTACAAACACAACCAAGAAAGAAGTTGAGCATTACTCTATTTATATACAGAGAGAGGAAAGAGGTGAGAATGTTGGGATTCCCAACATTCACTTTCTCTCAATTAACCCGCCCAATAACGTACCATTAGTATCTTTAATTAGGACCCAAAAAAAAGGTTCGCTTGATACAATTATAAATATTTATCCAAGGAACTTAGTAGCTAATGCGGCCTCTCATTAAAAATAAATAATGAATATAAATTAATTAATAAATTAAAAATTAAAATAAAAAGTGAAAAAAATGATTGAGAATTTTGAACTTCATTCCAGCACGAATAACATTAAATTGATCAACCAATGTTAGCTAATTGAGGCATTAAATTTGATAAAGTTTCTGTCACGCTCGGGATCCGTTTCGTAAATCCATTTTTAGGAATAGGGTCAGTTTGAAAATAGAATAAGCGGAAAATATTTTATTTTATTTTTTGAAAAATCTTACTATGGGATGGACAGTGTAATGATCCGGCCCACTATCAATAAAAATTTATTGGGTCAAATCCACAGCTCAAAATGTTTAAGCATAATTATTATTACTAGTGTTCATTCTCATCCGATGTGGAATTATTGAAGTGTCACAGACTCCCCTCGTTTAGACCTGACGTCATCGTCTGTCCAAATACACACACAACCCAAGATCACCAGGCGATGTGAGACTTGTCTCGCTAGCTCTATCATCTAGACCTAAACTCAGCCGAGATTCGTCACACACTTTCGACTGTTGATTGGCTTTTTATACCAAATATAACGATCCGACCCACTAGTAATAATAACTCATTGGGCCCAAACCACAACCCAATTATTATTACTAGTGTCCATTTTCATCCGATGTGGCCCAAACCACAACCCAATCCCTATGTATGCACGGACATAACCTCTCATATATTTGCACGGCGTCACATTCAATAACATCATCACAACCACCATCTCAACTCACACACGATCCGCAATCATAATGGATGCGTAATCAGCTAACCGATCCTTAGAATCATGATACTTAAATACTCTATAGTATCCTTACCACAGATGATGCAAATACACATGTTATCAAGTATTCCCATTCTTTTGAAAGTGTTCTCCATCCGAAAACTTTATTTGAAATCTAATAATGCAATGAAAACCAAAAACTTTTTAATAACCGTTTTTCACATGGAAACATAGTCCTTTGAAAAGCAGACTATCACGAGGGGTAGAAAATAGTTTTGTCATAAAACTCGCAAGATTATAAAGCCACTATTTATTAAACCAAGCCAGCATTCAATTCAACATAAACTGAACCACCATAGTATCTAAATTATTTGACAAATAAAACAAAGGTCAAGGTAGGGATAAATCGTAGAATACTGAAAAATAAACCTCGGGACCCCTAAGCTCTCTAGCTATGTCGTCACCTCACGTACCGTACCGACCATCACCTCCCACAGCACATGAAACTAGGGGGAAGTGAGAAACCAACTAGGGTCTCCCAGTGGGTACCACAAGCCGACGAAGACAAGCTGTACTTACTGGTAACCGAAAGATAAACAACAGTATGAAATGTAGTAATACTACAGTAGCAAGTGATATATAAAAGAGAAAGAATAATATATGTACAACTACCGCTATTGTAACCTGTATGTATGCCTCAACCGGACTGATAGTCCAAATATATATACCAAATCAACCACCGTGTTGGTTAAAAGACCTTAGGCAATGTCACGCTATGCTCAACCTGGCATATAACCATAGTAGGGATCACATAGGGCTTACGGGTCGGAAACACGATCGCTTTTTCGGAAAAGAACATCATTGCGATGGTCAAACGTGTACGCGAAATGCACAAAAATAAGCTATGACGATCGATACAATATGATCAATAGTCAACTATCGACAAATAACCGACAATAAGTCCATGATAGAATGTACCGACCAAACTTGTCACGCCTTGGGGGTAAACCAGTATCCGGGCTCGTCTATAGATCCGCCATGCACACGGAATTTTCCGCGTACACGAAGCGCTAAAAACCTGCTTAGATATAAAATGAACAATAAAAGAGCGCAAGTATAGAGCTGAAACTAAAAACTATACCATCTCAGACTGAAACTGAAACTGAAAGTGCGATAAAGCTGTAATAAATACAATAAAATCTCCCAGCTCACCAAAATAATACACTCAGCTGGCTAAAGCCAGACCCATAAGAAATAAGTATATCAGTCTGAGTAATGGGGTACAACAAAAGTCTAGCTAAAACACTCTCAGCCTCACAAGAGATCTATCTACTCAGCGATCCCCTTACCTCGATCGGCCGCCGAAGGGCCAGCAGCTCCCGTAGAAGACTCTGTAAAACAAAGGGAAAGAAGGGAGAGCAACAACGGGTGTGAGAACTACTAGTAAAACTAGTAGCCCTCAGTGGGTAAATCCTCAAACTCTGACATACCCACTAAATCTACCAGAGGCAAGAAAGGAAGTAAAGTGGTATGCTAAAATAAGTCTGCTGATAAGGAAAACTACCACTACTATGCCTCTAATGCAGTGCAGAAAATAATAACGCCTGTATGCATGCATCAGTAAATGAGATCTGCCAATATAAACCCAATCGAATAGACCAGTATAAAACCCGGTACTGCCTGCTCTGCTGTCGAACTCAAGAACCCAGTAACTGATCGGCACACGGCTCAATCCCAATATAACCAACTGACCGGCACACGGCTCAACCTACTCCAGAGTGGCACTCGAGGGGAGCTACCCACACGAGGAAAGTAATCAGCCAAATGTATCTCAATACAGCAGGACTTAGTCACGACTATGCTTAAAGTGGAAAACTCCGTCCACTAATGAAACCACAATCCCCAATCCAATGCTAAATCAACATCCGGTCAACTGCCCAATATCCGCGGTTGCCGCAACACCCCACTAGTCCATAATCGAGCGCAATCCCGCCCCGACTCGATAATCTCGACTACACTATCCCAAACCCCTGCTCGCAACCTGAGCAACATGAATCACATGTCTAAGTAAAAAGGAGAAGAGAAGGAAAAAGCATGGTTTCTCCTAAGTCAAGTCCCAATATGATAGTGTAGCGATAAAAGATGACCTATCTAAATGTCCATACAAACATGCATCTGTTCTCATGTAGAATAAAATGAAGAGCATCAAATAGTAACCTCACATAGGACAGATCATAATGTCACCACAAGTAACCAACTACACATGGAAGGCTAAGTGTTAACGAGGGGGCTCCAAGGGGCCTATTTATAGGTAAAACTCAAAAAAAAAAAACAAAATCCGGGTTTTGGAGAATGTTTTCGGGCGCCCGAAATTTTCGGGCCCTGAACAGCGGACACATGGCGCTGATCTGCGCAGCGCCCGGATCGATCTGGGTGCGCCGCATGTCCCAACTCATGCGGCAGCGGGGCTCGCCCAACCGGGCCACGCCGCGTTGCCCACCCGCACGCGCGGGTGGTTGGCACCGGCCAAATGCGGAGCGCCGCGTGCCTGCCACGCCGCCTGCCCGCCTGCCACGCCCACCAACCCCCGCATGCCACGCCACCTGCCCTGCCAGCTGCGCCGCGGCCCGCTGCGCCGAGTGCACGCGCCCTGGGCCGTGGATCGGCCCGTAGCCAAAATGGGCCCAGTGAGCCCAGTAAGCTTATTTTCGATCGTTTTCGCGCGCTGAGTCTATTTTTCACGTCCGTTTGACGCGTTACGCACTCGATACACCAATAATAGGTGTTTTCACGCCGCGAACCACGTGGGCAAGTAACACAGGGATTTGGGCCTCCACAAAATTGGTCACCAAATCTCACTAGTAAACTACACCGACCAATCAGGTCAACGGATTATGCGATGATGTACAAATAGATACCGCACTACTACTAAATCATGGTAAGCATATATAGAATGAAAGTAGAGCAAATAACTATGAAGTCAAGTGGTGATATGTGCTTAACATGCAAGATGTGTATAAACGAGTAAAAGAGAGAGAAAAGAACGTCACCGAGCTGGCACCACTGCACCGACTTCGGATCGAAGTACCCACCTGAATCGGGCGAGACGCCTAACTCCCAAGATGCTCACGATTGTCGATCGAACCTGCAAAAGATCCACCAAGTTAAGACTAAACTCTATGACTCAAAATCACCTATCTCAAAGTCCCAAACCGTCGGAAAACCAATTCCGTTAACCGAGTTCTCGAAACCCGCCGAAAATTCTTGGAATTTCACCGGAAAGCTCCCGGAACCCTCAAAGTGCCCCAGATGTGATGCCCCAACTTCCCAGGGGGTCACCTATCCAAGAACTACTCTAGCTCTAGCACGCTCAACCCTCTTAACCTCTTGGGCCTAGTTACCACCCAAAATATTATAGCCGGGTTAAGAGGTTTTAGTCTTATTTATACCTTATATATAGGAGTAATCCAAATCCTTGGGGTGTTATATTCCTCCCCCCTTTAAGCCTTGACATCCTCGTCAGGCTCAGGCACACTCGCAAGTACCATGCGAAATTTGAAATAGTCTTATATAATAATGATATAATAGGACTAAATTTCTGCCGCGCTCTACCCGCTATATAATTCTGGCTCAACCGAGACTAATCTCACATTTTTGGCTGGTGAATTCTCTGATACCAACTGTGACGTCTCAACTTCCCATGAGGTCACCTATCCTAGAACTACTCTAGCTCTAGCATGCTCAACTTTCTTAACCTCTTGGGTCTAGCTACCACCCAAAATGTTATAGCCGAATTAAGAGATTTTGTCCTATTTATACCTTATATATAGGACTAATCCAAATCCCTGGGGTGTTATACTGTAAGGTTCAAAACAACATTGTAAATCACCGGCTGTCCTGAAATGCACTGAATCGAGTGCCCGGGTAGCAAACACAAGTTCCGACGCTTATTGATACGATTAACTCCAAAACTCCCGAAACGGGGTCCTGGAATTACGGATTTCGGCTCCGAAAGTCTTTGTCGTCCATTTGCTATCTCCGAACACCTCAGACGGCGAGGGCAACTAGCGAATGAAGCTTAGCAACGAATACGAGCCTTCACACTGGTTGAAATGCGAACCTCGCGTCGAAAATGCGTAAAAATCGGTGATTTCACTAAAAACACTCCGGGAACCAATTTATCCCACACGAAGGCCAACGGACCATGGACGAATAGTCTGTAGGGCCAATTCATGCTGCCCAAGGCCGCATGGCTCGTGCGGCCAAATTGCAATTAAGTCCCTAAACTTTTATTTAGTTGCATTATATATAAGAAAAATAAGTAATTATGGTTTGTTACCGAAAACTGCAAACTTTGGAGGCGAACCAGCACTGTGGGCTGATAGATCTCGTCGCGCTGAATGTCATGCTCGCTGTCCAGAGCGAAGGCGATAGCCGTGGAGCGTGCCGGTGCAAGCCGAACCGTTGTTTTCAATGTCGTCGGGTGCGACGCAGCCAATCACGCAATCTGAGATGATTCAGACTGTAACAAAGGTGAGCACGGTGGTCCACGATACCTTTGGAGTATCATGCTCACCTTCTGCACAGTCGTCGGAGTCTTGGTTGGCCGAAAACATGAGTCGGCCGAAAACTACACCAAAAGAGCGAGCCGGAGGAACACCTTGCTCCGCGCGGAATCCAACGACCCAGGAGTGCATGCACCGGCCTAGGGAGATTGCTGCTGACCAGAGGAGGCCGGCAGGGACATTGGACAGTGGCTGTAGGTGACCGTGGCGGAGCTCCAACAAATCGGCGGTCAACTCTGGTGCAACTCGGGTTTAGGGAGGGGGTCCGGCGTAGGAGGTTGTAAGAACTTGAAATTTTGTGATTTAATAAAAAGGAAAAGAATAAAAGTCTAGTTGATTTTGAATCATGAATGGCAAGAGTAGCCTCAGGGCCCCTTTCTTGCAGTGTAAATTGCACAGTTGTAAGGCGAAAATGTCGCTTTTCAATCCGAGCCGAATCTCGAAAATCTGAGATTACCAGCACGACCGTCTCGTCGAATCGAGTGAAAACCATATTAAGCAAGTTCAGATCCGACGGTCGGATCTTCCAGAAATCGACGAAGAAGCAGGTGGGGCCCGCGACTTAAGTGCATAGTACTTGGTTACTGTTGATGAACAGTAAACCCTAAAACCCAAATGCCCTAAGTGCTAACGTCGGCCATTTCGCTGTTCGGACTCCGATTATAGCACTTCAGGTAGTCATTTCGAACGGTTTCAGCGTTGTGAACGCAATGGCGCTGACGAAATTTCTGTTTGACGACCCTAAAGCCTCGAAAAGCACGAAAACTGTAATCCGGAACAGTATTTTATGGACCGAGTTTTTATCCGGACAGTTTTTCGAAAAATAAAAATCGCTACCTGATAGGTCTCGTCGAGCCGGACGTCATGGCGCAGTCCATTTTTCGTTTCGATGAACTGATCGCCTCGAAAAGCTTGAAATAGGGCGAAAAAGGGGAAAATTACACTTAAAACCCTATAGAAGTTGCCTCGAAATGCGTGCCACTCCCTAGTGAGGGACCTAAGAGTGAGAGAAAGATGCTGTGAAGGACCTATCAGCAAATGGCAAGACTTGAAGGGCTTAAATGCAATTGTTACTAAACCCTTTATATATACATGTATACGGCTAGGGTTCCCTACAGCCTAAACTCTAAGCCTTGCCCCTAGCCGCACTTTGCAACAAACCTCCTCTCCTCAGCCGCGCTTCCCGGAGCTTCCCCGCACCGGCCGCCGCCTCCAGTCGCCGGAGAAGGGAGGAGCAAGGACCACCTTGTTCTCGGGTGGTTGAAGAGGGGTGTACTCGGGAGGGTCCTAGACAACCCAGACCGGATCTGAGGACTCCTCTGGGAGGCCGCATCCGAGCCAGAGAGGTGCCGACCCCAGCGCCGCCGAGCGCCGCCGCGGCCACCACCCTTCTTCTCCAAACATTCCGGCGAGGTAAGTTCTTGGGAAACTTTGTTTCTAAATCGCCCATGGACCATAGCATAGTGTTTATAACACCGAGGGGACTTTCCAGTTGCAGCCCGAGCCACGGCCGCCGCCCCGATCGCCGGCGGGAGCGCTGTCACCGGAAATTTACTGTTTTTGGCCGCCGCCTGACGCCGCCGTCATCCGGCCGTCAACCTTCAGATCAGCACCGTTGAATATTGTCTCCTTGCCGACTGCAACACCTCCACGAGGTTTAAGCACGATCGGATCAAGATCGGGCCCGGGCGAGTGTGCCCTAGAATCGGGTCTTCTTCAACCTTGGCCGACCACGGTCGTCCGGCGCCGCCGCTGCCTCCCACCGCCGGACAACTACACCCGTAGACTCCTGGCACCCACAGGCAACTTTTGGTCCAAGTTGCGCCGGCCCGGAGCACGGCGGCCGGTTTCCGCCATTAACGGCCATTGAAGCTTCAACCGAGCTCCGCCGCAGCGCCTGGCCGGCGATCCCCGGCACCGGGAAACTGACCAGGTGAGCTCTGTTGGTCCATAGGAACTCTTCCATCATCTTGCATGTGGACCTTGACGTCGGGTTTTGTAATTGCAGAGTTGCACCCGAGTTTGGTTTCAACTCGACCTCCGGCCATCCCCGCCGGTCTGGAACCCCGAAAACCACTCAGGTAAGACCCAGATACCTCTCTCATGATCCCCACGATTTTATCCTTGGGCCTGAGGGGCTTCTGTTACGTGACTCAAGCTGGGACCCGAGCCACCTCTTTCGGGCTTGGCTCCGGCCGCCGCCGCCTCCGGCCGCCGGAGCTCAACCCCACTTGACCAGAACAACTTGAGGGACCCCCATTTGACTGATGCTCTACTTTGTAATAGGTCTGAGCAAGGTTGCTCCAAGAACACCTCAAACCGAGCCTAGCTTAATTGAGGGCCTTGCTCCGGCGATCTTTCCGGCGGGTCCACGACACACCTGAGGTGAGCCCTCGACTCTACAAACCCTACTAAGCATGATGCTCCACTTATTTCTGGATTAGACTATGTATATGTTAAATTTTAGCATAGTTGCTATTTGTACTTAATAATTGTTGGGCCAACTTTGCCCTCGGGATCCGTGTCAGCCAACTCTCGTGAGCACGAGCTTTGTCTCGTCTTGCTGAATGCGCTGAAACTTACGGCGCAGCTTTTGGACCCCCGGATGTCGAGAACGAGCCGAAACGAGCAATAATGGTGGGTTTTTATGCAATTTAAGAAAGTGTTAGGGATCAAATTGTAAATAGGACATGTTACCTGTCTTTAGACAGTGTTTGCACACCTACTAGACATCTTGTTAGAGTCCCGTAGACTCTCGTTGACCGGGGATTGGATTCTGATCGATAAATCAACAATGTTGTCCCGTATAAGCAAACTGTTGCTGTCGTGTCATCGGAATGGGTTGTGCGAGTTTACTACTGATTATAGCTTCTTATTCAGGGCCCAGTTGTTCAGCACCAGCCTCCCAGTAGCTGTGCGGGAGTTCGGGGATCTGCCGTCATTCAGGTGGGTTATCTTCGGTCCGGGCTTGATCTATTCGGCCCTCTGGTTGCTTTAGTCCAGTCGGACACCTATTTTTGATTGCCCTGCTGATTATATATATGACCTATCTTGACATATCATGATTTCACCGATTGACACTGACTTGATTAGACTCATCATATATACCTGCTGATTTTATTTAGATTAGCCTTGATGATTGTATTGACATGCCCTATGATTAGTCCTGATAGATCTTGATCTACGTGAGACATATCTTACGTACCTGTTTATCAGTTGTTATATTTCTGATAGACCTTGATCTTCATGAGACATACCATATACATGTCTGTTCATCAGCTTTTTCAGTATATAGATCTACATGATTTGACGGCACTTGTTGATTCCTGTCAGCCGAATTATTGTTGATATTCCGATACGCATGATTGATTGATCCTGATTGTTGGATACTATTCGATATTCCGATATGCATGATTGATAGATACTACTTGATGTTCCGATATGCATGATAGATTCTGATCGATATGATAGATGATTTCCCTGTTGGGATCTCGGCATGTTGCCGATTATTCGGTCAGTGGACCGAGAGCTTGAGCATTTGCATTATGATCGCCCGCACCGTTGTACTTCACGTACACTAGCGGATTTGCTACCCGCAGTGGTGTTCTTTACCGGTAAAGTGGTTAGCAGTTGCAACCCGTGACCCTCAGTGGAGGGAATGTCAACCAGGTGGTGCCAGGTGGGCAGTTTTGCCTGAGGTCTTGTGGGACCAATATAGTGGCTTATGATTGGGTACTTGATATTCTTGTGATTGATGCATAGCTTTTATACTTCCATGTTCTAGCATGCTTTACTTCAGTTAGACTTGATTACCACCCTGATTGATTCTGATATTCTCTATACTCGTTATATACAGTATTATGATTATGCCTCCTGCCAGTTTGTTTTACGTATCTACTATTTGATTTTAGTAGACCTGTTATTGATCACTCAGTTGTCTGCTCGATTTTATACAGTTACCGATTTCCAGCATTTATTATCTGCAGTCCCCTTATGCCTGATTATGACAGTTATATTCTGATTTCCAGCATTTACTACTTGCGGCTTCATTACCCTTGATTACCTGCCTATTCAGTTATCTGTGGATTTTTGTTGATTATCAGTAGATCTTAGTTGTTTTCAGTTTTACCCTATGATTTTTACTATCCGCAGATTATAGTACCCAGTATGTACGATTAGCTATTTCTCGGCTTGTCGTGCCCACTGGGATACACTCCGGTGTGTCTCACACCCTCGGGTGACTGTTGCAGGTCTTTCGGGTGGTGAGATGTCGGGACGATCCAGTGAGGCTGTTACGATAGAGCTGTCCCCCTGATGATTGTGGTTTATGTTATTTCAGCTTTCGACTATTTGGATATGTCAGATTGATGTGAGCATGGTTATTTGGATCTTTCCTGTTGCTTAGTCATTGTTTAGTTTAGATGTTGATTGATCTCTGATTGATGATTGGATTTGCCTAGCCGTGCATGTATAGGAGAGACCCTATCCCTGTGGATAGGGGATTTTCTATATATGTGGCGGTCTGTTACGCCCGTTTTGCAAACTCTGATTTATTTCAAAAAAAAAAAAAAAAAAAAAAAAATTTCAGACCTGATTTTTAAACTCGGGGCGTGACAGATTAGATGGTATCAGAGAAATAGGTATACGGTACCTAGGAAAGATGGATTAGGAATTGGTTAGGATGAACCCTAGGATGACTTGTCACGTGAGAGCGCTGGGTATGTCGAATATAGGGGCTAGAAACTCAGGCTATAAAGTCTGTTCTTACCTGATTATATCGTTGCAGCGATGGCACGTCCTCCTGGTCGTGGGCGAGGACGGGGTGCGGGCACAGGCCGAGGAGTCGGCCGACCACCCAGGGCGCCGAGTGAGGCCGCTGATCAGGGCCGCGTGGAGCGACTAGAGGCTCAGGTGACGACCCTGGCTGGGATGTTCCAGCAATTTATGCAGCAGCAAGCGGCTGCTCCTGCCCCACCTGCTCCCCCACCCGTCGTTCCAGCTGCTACACCGCCGGTCGCACCCCCTGTTGCATCGGCCGCTGCCGAGCCTACGGGTTTGGCGGAACCCGCTGCTGACCCCGTACCACTACATGCGGGGCCCTTCCCAGATGTTGTTGCGGCATCTTGCGCAGCACCGGGGATTGCTGCTGCCACTGCTTCGACAGCGTCTGCTTCCTTTCGTTCTATTTTCCCCGCTGCTGATTCTGCAGCCAATTCTGAGGCTGATCAAGCGGAAAGGACGCGAGCGAAGGCGGCTCTGCTGGAATTAAGAAATTCAAGCCGCAGATATTTGACGGCAAGGACGATGACCATTGGGCGGTCGAAGAATGGATCGACCACATGGAGAAATTGTTCCAAGACGTCTACACTGAGGACCGAGACAAGGTTCACATCGCCGTTCACTGCTTGGAGGGCCGGGCATCCAAGTGGTGGAGGCGACATCGGGACCGCTACTTCCCGAGTCCAGCTGATCCTACCTGGGAGGACTTTAAAGCTGCCCTGTACCACCACCATCTCAAGGAGACCACCAAAGAGGGTCTCGAGCGCGAATTGGAAAATATCAAGCAGGGCGACAAGAGCGTCCGGGAGTATGAGCAGGAGTTCCTGCGCATTGCTGACTTGGTGCCCCAAGCAGTGCACGAGGAACGCCGAAAGGTACGCTTGTTCTCGCAGGGATTACGACAGGAGATCCACCGACATCTCGCACCCCACCTGTCCACCGACTTCGACAACTGTGTGGAGCGGTGCCTAGCCATCGAGGCGGATGTCCACCTCTCCCGCGCTGAACGGAATGCTGCTGACAAGGATAAGGGCAAGAAAAGAGCCCCTTCTGAGAGCGGTGGGGGATCATCCCTTCAAAACCAGAAGGCGAAGCCATCTCGACCGTGTGTATTTGCAGGGGTACTCACCGAGCGCACTCCTGCAACCAACGTCATGGCCGATGCTACTATTGCGGCCAGCCTGGACATTTTTCAGCCAACTGCCCTCAGAAATCTACACCGACCCAACCGGCGTTATCTGTACCGCCAATTGCTGCTAGGCCGTCAAATTCTACGCAAAGTATGGCAGCATCTAGTCATCCTCCACCTCCACGACAATTGAAAGGTCGCGCCAAGTCTCGGGTGGACGGGTCTTTGCCTTAACCCAACAGGAGGATCCGTTGGGAGAAGGCCCGTCGAATGCTTAGGTTATTGCTGAGGACCGTAACAATCAGTGTCTTTGGATGATTTGGAAAAAAAAAACTAAAGTAATATTTTGTTAAGTTTCAGGGACGAAACTTTCTTTTAGGTGGTAGAGATGTAAGAACTTGAAATTTTGTGATTTAATAAAAAGGAAAAGAATAAAAGTCTAGTTGATTTTGAATCATGAATGGCAAGAGTAGCCTCAGGGCCCCTTTCTTGCAGTGTAAATTGCACAGTTGTAAGGCGAAAATGTCGCTTTTCAATCCGAGCCGAATCTCGAAAATCTGAGATTACCAGCACGACCGTCTCGTCGAATCGAGTGAAAACCATATTAAGCAAGTTCAGATCCGACGGTCGGATCTTCCAGAAATCGACGAAGAAGCGGGTGGGACCCGCGACTTAAGTGCATAATACTTGGTTACTGTTGATGAACAGTAAACCCTAAAACCCAAATGCCCTAAGTGCTAACGTCGGCCATTTCGCTGTTCGGACTCCGATTATAGCACTTCAGGTAGTCATTTCGAACGGTTTCAGCGTTCTGAACGCAATGGCGCTGACGAAATTTCTGTTTGACGACCCTAAAGCCTCGAAAAGCGCGAAAACTGTAATCCGGAACAGTATTTTATGGACCGAGTTTTTATCCGGCAGTTTTTCGAAAAATAAAAAATCGCTACCTAATAGGTCTCGTCGAGCCGGACGTCATGGCGCAGTCCATTTTTCGTTTCGATGAACTGATCGCCTCGAAAGCTTGAAATAGGGCGGAAAAAGGGGAAAATTACACTTAAAACCCTATAGAAGTTGCCTCGAAATGCGTGCCACTCCTAGTGAGGGACCTAAGAGTGAGAGAAAGATGCTGTGAAGGACCTATCAGCAAATGGCAAGACTTGAAGGGCTTAAATTGCAATTGTTACTAAAACCCTTTATATATACATGTATACGGCTAGGGTTCCCTACAGCCTAAACTCTAAGCCTTGCCCCTAGCCGCACTTTGCAACAAACCTCCTCTCCTCAGCCGCGCTTCCCGGAGCTTCCCCGCACCGGCCGCCGCCTCCAGTCGCTGGAGAAGGGAGGAGCAAGGACCACCTTGTTCTCGGGTGGTTGAAGAGGGGTGTACTCGGAGGGTCCTAGACAACCCAGACCGGATCTGAGGACTCCTCTGGAGGCCGCATCCGAGCCAGAGAGGTGCCGACCCCAGCGCCGCCGAGCGCCGCCGCGGCCACCACCCTTCTTCTCCAAACCATTCCGGCGAGGTAAGTTCTTGGGAAACTTGGTTCTAAATCGCCATGGGACCATAGCATAGTGTTTATAACACCGAGGGGACTTTCCAGTTGCAGCCCGAGCCAACGGCCGCCGCCCCCGATCGCCGGCGGGAGCGCTGTCACCGGAAATTTACTGTTTTTGGCCGCCGCCTGACGCCGCCGTCATCCGGCCGTCAACCTTCAGATCAGCACCGTTGAATATTGTCTCCTTGCCGACTGCAACACCTCCACGAGGTTTAAGCACGATCGGATCAAGATCGGGCCCGGCGAGTGTGCCCTAGAATCGGGTCTTCTTCAACCTTGGCCGACCACGGTCGTCCGGCGCCGCCGCTGCCTCCCACCGCCGGACAACTACACCCGTAGACTCCTGGCACCCACAGGCAACTTTTGGTCCAAGTTGCGCCGGCCCGGAGCACGGCGGCCGGTTTCCGCCATTAACGGCCATTGAAGCTTCAACCGAGCTCCGCCGCAGCGCCTGGCCGGCGATCCCCGGCACCGGAAACTGACCAGGTGAGCTCTGTTGGTCCATAGGAACTCTTCCATCATCTTGCATGTGGACCTTGACGTCGGGTTTTGTAATTGCAGAGTTGCACCCGAGTTTGGTTTCAACTCGACCTCCGGCCATCCCCGCCGGTCTGGAACCCCGGAAACCACTCAGGTAAGACCCAGATACCTCTCTCATGATCCCCACGATTTTATCCTTGGGCCTGAGGGGCTTCTGTTACGTGACTCAAGCTGGGACCCGAGCCACCTCTTTCGGGCTTGGCTCCGGCCGCCGCCGCCTCCGGCCGCCGGAGCTCAACCCACTTGACCAGAACAACTTGAGGGACCCCCATTTGACTGATGCTCTACTTTGTAATAGGTCTGAGCAAGGTTGCTCCAAGAACACCTCAAACCGAGCCTAGCTTAATTGAGGGCCTTGCTCCGGCGATCTTTCCGGCGGGTCCACGACACACCTGAGGTGAGCCCTCGACTCTACAAACCCTACTAAGCATGATGCTCCACTTATTTCTGGATTAGACTATGTATATGTTAAATTTTAGCATAGTTGCTATTTGTACTTAATAATTGGGGCCAACTTTGCCCTCGGGATCCGTGTCAGCCAACTCTCGTGAGCACGAGCTTTGTCTCGTCTTGCTGAATGCGCTGAAACTTACGGCGCAGCTTTTGGACCCCCGGATGTCGAGAACGAGCCGAAACGAGCAATAATGGTGGGTTTTTATGCAATTTAGAAAGTGTTAGGGATCAAATTGTAAATAGGACATGTTACCTGTCTTTAGACAGTGTTTGCACACCTACTAGACATCTTGTTAGAGTCCCGTAGACTCTCGTTGACCGGGATTGGATTCTGATCGATAAATCAACAATGTTGTCCCGTATAAGCAAACTGTTGCTGTCGTGTCATCGGAATGGGTTGTGCGAGTTTACTACTGATTATAGCTTCTTATTCAGGGCCCAGTTGTTCAGCACCAGCCTCCCAGTAGCTGTGCGGGAGTTCGGGGATCTGCCGTCATTCAGGTGGGTTATCTTCGGTCCGGGCTTGATCTATTCGGCCCTCTGGTTGCTTTAGTCCAGTCGGACACCTATTTTTGATTGCCCTGCTGATTATATATATGACCTATCTTGACATATCATGATTTCACCGATTGACACTGACTTGATTAGACTCATCATATATACCTGCTGATTTTATTTAGATTAGCCTTGATGATTGTATTGACATGCCCTATGATTAGTCCTGATAGATCTTGATCTACGTGAGACATATCTTACGTACCTGTTTATCAGTTGTTATATTTCTGATAGACCTTGATCTTCATGAGACATACCATATACATGTCTGTTCATCAGCTTTTTCAGTATATAGATCTACATGATTTGACGGCACTTGTTGATTCCTGTCAGCCGAATTATTGTTGATATTCCGATACGCATGATTGATTGATCCTGATTGTTGGATACTATTCGATATTCCGATATGCATGATTGATAGATACTACTTGATGTTCCGATATGCATGATAGATTCTGATCGATATGATAGATGATTTCCCTGTTGGGATCTCGGCATGTTGCCGATTATTCGGTCAGTGGACCGAGAGCTTGAGCATTTGCATTATGATCGCCCGCACCGTTGTACTTCACGTACACTAGCGGATTTGCTACCCGCAGTGGTGTTCTTTACCGGTAAAGTGGTTAGCAGTTGCAACCCGTGACCCTCAGTGGAGGGAATGTCAACCAGGTGGTGCCAGGTGGGCAGTTTTGCCTGAGGTCTTGTGGGACCAATATGGTGGCTTATGATTGGGTACTTGATATTCTTGTGATTGATGCATAGCTTTTATACTTCCATGTTCTAGCATGCTTTACTTCAGTTAGACTTGATTACCACCCTGATTGATTCTGATATTCTCTATACTCGTTATATACAGTATTATGATTATGCCTCCTGCCAGTTTGTTTTACGTATCTACTATTTGATTTTTAGTAGACCTGTTATTGATCACTCAGTTGTCTGCTCGATTTTATACAGTTACCGATTTCCAGCATTTATTATCTGCAGTCCCCTTATGCCTGATTATGACAGTTATATTCTGATTTCCAGCATTTACTACTTGCGGCTTCATTACCCTTGATTACCTGCCTATTCAGTTATCTGTGGATTTTTGTTGATTATCAGTAGATCTTAGTTGTTTTCAGTTTTACCCTATGATTTTTACTATCCGCAGATTATAGTACCCAGTAGGTACGATTAGCTATTTCTCGGCTTGTCGTGCCCACTGGGATACACTCCGGTGTGTCTCACACCCTCGGGTGACTGTTGCAGGTCTTTCGGGTGGTGAGATGTCGGGACGATCCAGTGAGGCTGTTACGATAGAGCTGTCCCCCTGATGATTGTGTTTATGTTATTTCAGCTTTCGACTATTTGGATATGTCAGATTGATGTGAGCATGGTTATTTGGATCTTTCCTGTTGCTTAGTCATTGTTTAGTTTAGATGTTGATTGATCTCTGATTGATGATTGGATTTGCCTAGCCGTGCATGTATAGGAGAGACCCTATCCCTGTGGATAGGGGATTTTCTATATATGTGGCGGTCTGTTACGCCCGTTTTGCAAACTCTGATTTATTTCAAAAAAAAAAAAAAAAAAAAATTTCAGACCTGATTTTTAAACTCGGGGCGTGACAGATTAGATGGTATCAGAGAAATAGGTATACGGTACCTAGGAAAGATGGATTAGGAATTGGTTAGGATGAACCCTAGGATGACTTGTCACGTGAGAGCGCTGGGTATGTCGAATATAGGGGCTAGAAACTCAGGCTATAAAGTCTGTTCTACCTGATTATATCGTTGCAGCGATGGCACGTCCTCCTGGTCGTGGGCGAGGACGGGTGCGGCACAGGCCGAGCGAGTCGGCCGACCACCCAGGGCGCCGAGTGAGGCCGCTGATCAGGGCCGCGTGGAGCGACTAGAGGCTCAGGTGACGACCCTGGCTGGGATGTTCCAGCAATTTATGCAGCAGCAAGCGGCTGCTCCTGCCCCACCTGCTCCCCCACCCGTCGTTCCAGCTGCTACACCGCCGGTCGCACCCCCTGTTGCATCGGCCGCTGCCGAGCCTACGGGTTTGGCGGAACCCGCTGCTGACCCCGTACCACTACATGCGGGGCCCTTCCCAGATGTTGTTGCGGCATCTTGCGCAGCACCGGGGATTGCTGCTGCCACTGCTTCGACAGCGTCTGCTTCCTTTCGTTCTATTTTCCCCGCTGCTGATTCTGCAGCCAATTCTGAGGCTGATCAAGCGGAAAGGACGCGAGCGAAGGCGGCTCTGCTGGAATTTAAGAAATTCAAGCCGCAGATATTTGACGGCAAGGACGATGACCATTGGGCGGTCGAAGAATGGATCGACCACATGGAGAAATTGTTCCAAGACGTCTACACTGAGGACCGAGACAAGGTTCACATCGCCGTTCACTGCTTGGAGGGCCGGGCATCCAAGTGGTGGAGGCGACATCGGGACCGCTACTTCCCGAGTCCAGCTGATCCTACCTGGGAGGACTTTAAAGCTGCCCTGTACCACCACCATCTCAAGGAGACCACCAAAGAGGGTCTCGAGCGCGAATTGGAAATATCAAGCAGGGCGACAAGAGCGTCCGGAGTATGAGCAGGAGTTCCTGCGCATTGCTGACTTGGTGCCCCAAGCAGTGCGCGAGGAACGCCGAAAGGTACGCTTGTTCTCGCAGGGATTACGACAGGAGATCCACCGACATCTCGCACCCCACCTGTCCACCGACTTCGACAACTGTGTGGAGCGGTGCCTAGCCATCGAGGCGGATGTCCACCTCTCCCGCGCTGAACGGAATGCTGCTGACAAGGATAAGGGCAAGAAAAGAGCCCCTTCTGAGAGCGGTGGGGGATCATCCCTTCAAAACAAGAAGGCGAAGCCATCTCGACCGTGTGTATTTTGCAGGGGTACTCACCGAGCGCACTCCTGCAACCAACGTCATGGCCGATGCTACTATTGCGGCCAGCCTGGACATTTTTCAGCCAACTGCCCTCAGAAATCTACACCGACCCAACCGGCGTTATCTGTACCGCCAATTGCTGCTAGGCCGTCAAATTCTACGCAAAGTATGGCAGCATCTAGTCATCCTCCACCTCCACGACAAATTGAAAGGTCGCGCCAAGTCTCGGGTGGACGGGTCTTTGCCTTAACCCAACAGGAGGATCCGTTGGGAGAAGGCCCGTCGAATGCTTAGGTTATTGCTGAGGACCGTAACAATCAGTGTCTTTGGATGATTTGGAAAAAAAACTAAAGTAATATTTTGTTAAGTTTCAGGGACGAAACTTTCTTTTAGGTGGTAGAGATGTAAGAACTTGAAATTTTGTGATTTAATAAAAAGGAAAAGAATAAAAGTCTAGTTGATTTTGAATCATGAATGGCAAGAGTAGCCTCAGGGCCCCTTTCTTGCAGTGTAAATTGCACAGTTGTAAGGCGAAATGTCGCTTTTCAATCCGAGCCGAATCTCGAAAATCTGAGATTACCAGCACGACCGTCTCGTCGAATCGAGTGAAAACCATATTAAGCAAGTTCAGATCCGACGGTCGGATCTTCCAGAAATCGACGAAGAAGCGGGTGGGACCCGCGACTTAAGTGCATAGTACTTGGTTACTGTTGATGAACAGTAAACCCTAAAACCCAAATGCCCTAAGTGCTAACGTCGGCCATTTCGCTGTTCGGACTCCGATTATAGCACTTCAGGTAGTCATTTCGAACGGTTTCAGCGTTCTGAACGCAATGGCACTAACGAAATTTCTGTTTGACGACCCTAAAGCCTCGAAAAGCGCGAAAACTGTAATCCGGAATAGTATTTTATGGACCGAGTTTTTATCCGGACAGTTTTTCGAAAAATAAAAATCGCTACCTAATAGGTCTCGTCGAGCCGGACGTCATGGCGCAGTCCATTTTTCGTTTCGATGAACTGATCGCCTCGAAAAGCTTGAAATAGGGCGAAAAAGGGGAAAATTACACTTAAAACCCTATAGAAGTTGCCTCGAAATGCGTGCCACTCCCTAGTGAGGGACCTAAGAGTGAGAGAAAGATGCTGTGAAGGACCTATCAGCAAATGGCAAGACTTGAAGGGCTTAAATGCAATTGTTACTAAACCCTTTATATATACATGTATACGGCTAGGGTTCCCTACAGCCTAAACTCTAAGCCTTGCCCCTAGCCGCACTTTGCAACAAACCTCCTCTCCTCAGCCGCGCTTCCCGGAGCTTCCCCGCACCGGCCGCCCGCTCCAGTCGCCGGAGAAGGGAGGAGCAAGGACCACCTTGTTCTCGGGTGGTTGAAGAGGGGTGTACTCGGGAGGGTCCTAGACAACCCAGACCGGATCTGAGGACTCCTCTGGGAGGCCGCATCCGAGCCAGAGAGGTGCCGACCCCAGCGCCGCCGAGCGCCGCCGCGGCCACCACCCTTCTTCTCCAAACATTCCGCGAGGTAAGTTCTTGGGAAACTTTGTTTCTAAATCGCCCATGGACCATAGCATAGTGTTTATAACACCGAGGGGACCTTCCAGTTGCAGCCCGAGCCACGGCCGCCGCCCCGATCGCCGGCGGGAGCGCTGTCACCGGAAATTTACTGTTTTTGGCCGCCGCCTGACGCCGCCGTCATCCGGCCGTCAACCTTCAGATCAGCACCGTTGAATATTGTCTCCTTGCCGACTGCAACACCTCCACGAGGTTTAAGCACGATCGGATCAAGATCGGGCCCGGGCGAGTGTGCCCTAGAATCGGGTCTTCTTCAACCTTGGCCGACCACGGTCGTCCGGCGCCGCCGCTGCCTCCCACCGCCGGACAACTACACCCGTAGACTCCTGGCACCCACAGGCAACTTTTGGTCCAAGTTGCGCCGGCCCGGAGCACGGCGGCCGGTTTCCGCCATTAACGGCCATTGAAGCTTCAACCGAGCTCCGCCGCAGCGCCTGGCCGGCGATCCCCGGCACCGGGAAACTGACCAGGTGAGCTCTGTTGGTCCATAGGAACTCTTCCATCATCTTGCATGTGGACCTTGACGTCGGGTTTGTAATTGCAGAGTTGCACCCGAGTTTGGTTTCAACTCGACCTCCGGCCATCCCCGCCGGTCTGGAACCCCGAAACCACTCAGGTAAGACCCAGATACCTCTCTCATGATCCCCACGATTTATCCTTGGCCTGAGGGGCTTCTGTTACGTGACTCAAGCTGGGACCCGAGCCACCTCTTTCGGGCTTGGCTCGCCGCCGCCGCCTCCGCCGCCGGAGCTCAACCCCACTTGACCAGAACAACTTGAGGGACCCCATTTGACTGATGCTCTACTTTGTAATAGGTCTGAGCAAGGTTGCTCCAAGAACACCTCAAACCGAGCCTAGCTTAATTGAGGGCCTTGCTCCGGCGATCTTTCCGGCGGGTCCACGACACACCTGAGGTGAGCCCTCGACTCTACAAACCCTACTAAGCATGATGCTCCACTTATTTCTGGATTAGACTATGTATATGTTAATTTTAGCATAGTTGCTATTGTACTTAATAATTGTTGGGCCAACTTTGCCCTCGGGATCCGTGTCAGCCAACTCTCGTGAGCACGAGCTTTGTCTCGTCTTGCTGAATGCGCTGAAACTTACGGCGCAGCTTTTGGACCCCCGGATGTCGAGAACGAGCCGAAACGAGCAATAATGGTGGGTTTTATGCAATTTAAGAAAGTGTTAGGGATCAAATTGTAAATAGACATGTTACGTCTTTAGACAGTGTTCACACCTACTAGACATCTTGTTAGAGTCCCGTAGACTCTCGTTGACCGGGGATTGGATTCTGATCGATAAATCAACAATGTTGTCCCGTATAAGCAAACTGTTGCTGTCGTGTCATCGGAATGGGTTGTGCGAGTTTACTACTGATTATAGCTTCTTATTCAGGGCCCAGTTGTTCAGCACCAGCCTCCCAGTAGCTGTGCGGGAGTTCGGGGATCTGCCGTCATTCAGGTGGGTTATCTTCGGTCCGGGCTTGATCTATTCGGCCCTCTGGTTGCTTAGTCCAGTCGGACACCTATTTTTGATTGCCCTGCTGATTATATATATGACCTATCTTGACATATCATGATTTCACCGATTGACACTGACTTGATTAGACTCATCATATATACCTGCTGATTTTATTTAGATTAGCCTTGATGATTGTATTGACATGCCCTATGATTAGTCCTGATAGATCTTGATCTACGTGAGACATATCTTACGTACCTGTTTATCAGTTGTTATATTTCTGATAGACCTTGATCTTCATGAGACATACCATATACATGTCTGTTCATCAGCTTTTTCAGTAATAGATCTACATAATTTGACGGCACTTGTTGATTCTGTCAGCCGATTATTGTTGATATTCCGATACGCGCATGATTGATTGATCCTGATTGTTGGATACTATTCGATATTCCGATATGCATGATTGATAGATACTACTTTTATTTCCTATGCATGATAGATTCTGATCGATATGATAGATGTTTCTGATCACTGCTGCTGGATCTCGGAGTGTTCCGATTATTCGGTCAGTGGACCGAGAGCTTGAGCATTTGCATTATGATCGCCCGCCCGCACCGTTCTACTTCACGTACACTAGCGGATTTGCTACCCGCAGTGGTGTTCTTTACCGTAAAGTGGTTAGCAGTTGCAACCCGTGACCCTCAGTGGAGGGAATGTCAACCAGGTGGTGCCAGGTGGGCAGTTTTGCCTGAGGTCTTGTGGGACCAATATGGTGGCTTATGATTGGGTACTTGATATTCTTGTGATTGATGCATAGCTTTTATACTTCCATGTTCTAGCATGCTTTACTTCAGTTAGACTTGATTACCACCCTGATTGATTCTGATATTCTCTATACTCGTAATACAGTATTATGATTATGCCTCCTGCCAGTTTTTTTACGTATCTACTATTTGATTTTTAGTAGACTGTTATTGATCACTCAGTTGTCTGCTCGATTTTATACAGTTACCGATTTCCAGCATTTATTATCTGCAGTCCCCTTATGCCTGATTATGACAGTTATATTCTGATTTCCAGCATTTACTACTTGCGGCTTCATTACCCTGTGATTACCTGCCTATTCAGTTATCTGTGGATTTTTGTTGATTATCAGTAGATCTTAGTTGTTTTCAGTTTACCCTATGATTTTTACTATCCGCAGATTATAGTACCCAGTAGGTACTTAGCTATTTCTCGGCTCGTCGTGCCCACTGGGATACACTCCGGTGTGTCTCACACCCTCGGACTGTTGCAGGTCTTTCGGGTGGTGAGATGTCGGGACGATCCAGTGAGGCTGTTACGATAGAGCTGTGCCCCTGATGATTGTGGTTTATGTTATTTCAGCTTTCGACTATTTGGATATGTCATATTGATGTGAGCATGGTTATTTGGATCTTTCCTGTTGCTTAGTCATTGTTTAGTTTAGATGTTGATTGATCTCTGATTGATGATTGGATTTGCCTAGCCGTGCATGTATAGGAGAGACCCTATCCCTGTGGATAGGGGATTTTCTATATATGTGGCGGTCTGTTACGCCCGTTTGCAAACTCTGATTATTTCAAAAAAAAAAAAAAAAAAAAAAAAAAAAAATTCAGACCTGATTTTAAAACTCGGGGCGTGACAGAGGTAGTCGGGGGATCGATGGGGGCAACACCGGAGGGGTCCCCGGTGTCCACTTGTGCCCGACGGAGGAGAGTGAAGCCGCAGTGGCGGTGGCTACAAGGTGCAGCCGAAACTGCCGACCTACTTCGGGTACACTGGGGTCCGCAGTTCGGGGAGGCGCAGGCAGCAGCGGGGGTTGTCGGGGAAGGGTCGCCGGCGCACGGTGATGCCGGTGGCGAGGTCCTATGCGGTGTAGACATATGTTGGGGCTTCGTTCGTCTCAACCAGAGGGGAGGGAGAGAGAGATATGTGGAGAGAGATGGAGGGAGAGGATGATCTAGGGGATCTCCAGCGGTCGGGGAGTTCACTGGCAGTTGTTGTTCGTCGAGGGCGATATAGGGTGACGTCCTTTGCGGTTGGGTTGAGAGGAAAGAGTAGAGGGAGGGAACGAACAAGGAAACCTAGGTTTCCAATATATTTCATTGAGCAAAATTGCACACAGACCCTCGAAGAAACAGAGATTTTAATCCACGTGTGTTTCATAAAAAAACCGCGTATAATAATATCGCACTTTTTCTGAAATTATCGATTTTTGATTTTTGATGACTTCTCGGATTTCGTGCTTTTCCCTGGTTTTGACATGCCGAATTAAAAACGTAGTGTACGAGACCCGCCGCCTTCACTCTCCGACAACATTTTGACTTTTTACCGATAAAACATCATTTTTGTTTCGTCCTGTTCGATCCATGTTTACGAATAACCCCCTCCTTGTGAAGACTTGTGGGACTCGTAGAGCAGTTTGTTACTGGGTCAATGCTTTGCGACACCATTTCAGTGTGTTTGGAGTCCTCGGCGCGCAAAACGACGCAAAAAAAAAAAAAATGGATCTAGCGCGAAAAACTGTGCGAAATACACATTTTTTGTGTATTTTGGTGAAAAATTGGGAAACGGAGCAAAAAGCTATTTTACTACTGTTGCGTGGGACTGGCTCCACAGCTCTAGAGGTCGGCCGGTTGCACGGGCATGCACCGATGCGCAGCACGCAGCGCCGCCGAGCCTAGCGAGCCGGCCTGCGGCCTGTTGCACCCGAAACCCAATAAGGGCGGTTTTTTTTGGATAAGTATGGTTGTTGATCTTTGGGGGGGAGATCTTGGGAGCATTTGTACAGGTTAAGGGCTATTTAAGGCACCCTAATGATAAGAGTTAAGTTCCTTTGTTGTCTTCTTCTCATCTCATCTGCTGAGAGTGGTTTTGAAGGCTTCATCTTCTTCCCGTTCTCCACCCTAATCCCACCATTGTTCAAGCTTGGAGCTCTCCATTTGAGTTGGTCACCTCATCACATTTCTTCCAGAGGACCTCAAGGGTTGTAGAAGTAGAGTTTTAAAGTAATTTTTGAGGGAAAATTTCCAGACTTCGAGCTCTACATCTTTGCTATTAAAGAGAAATCTAGTTTGGGCTTTAAATAAGGTAAATTTAGTGATCTTTGAGACTCTTTTTCCTCAGTCTGAGCTTTTGGCGCAGTGTTCAGTGTTTTGCTTCCCTAGGCTGTACAGAAGGATTTATGAACTGATTTTTTATGGAAAATTTTGGTAGATTCGAAGTCCTTCAACTTGATATTTTAAGAACATCCAATTTGGACCCCAAGTCAGGTAATGACGCAATCTTTGGGAAACATTGATGCACAGTTTGATGTTTTGAGTAGTACTCAGTTTTTATCTTCCCTGGACTGTAGAATAGAATTTTCGAGATGATTTTTGTGGGAGAGAATCTTCAGAAACTTCAAGCTCCCCAACTTTGATATTTTAGAGAGACTAATTCCTGCTAATAACCAGGTGAATTAACCATCTTGAGCCCTGTTTACAGAATTTAATTTGGACAGCTTGTAGTAACTTTGGGATTTCTCTTTCTCCCTTTATGAAATGGTGAATTGCAAAGTTTTGTGTTTCTCTAGACTTCAAGATGAACATTTTGACACATTAAACTTGAAAATTGGATTAGAATTGATACCCATCTTTAGTCTTCTTTTCAAACTTTGTTTGCTGAAAAATCTTGCATGATGTTGGAATACCTTTTGTTGTGATTGAGAGCTAGATCCTATTTTATGGTTAAAATAGCATTATGGTTTAATTCAATGGTTGAATGCACTTTAGAAATACGAT
>CM055079.1:7783594-7893221 GCA_029204045.2 Tillandsia leiboldiana
CACCGGAAATTTACTGTTTTTGGCCGCCGCCTGACGCGCCGTCATCCGGCCGTCAACCTTCAGATCAGCACCGTTGAATATTGTCTCCTTGCGACTGCAACACCTCCACGAGGTTAAAGCACGATCGGGATCAAGATCGGCCCGGGCGAGGTGCCCTAGAATTCGGGTCTTCTTCAACCTTGCCGACCACGGTCGTCCGCGCCGCCGCTGCCATCCCACCGCCGGACAATACACCCGTAGACTCCTGGCACCCACAGGCAACTTTGGTCCTTGCGCCGGCCCGGACCGGCGGCCGGTTTCCGCCATTAACGGCCATTGAAGCTTCACCGGCTCCGCCGCAGCGCCTGGCCGGCGATCCCCGGCACCGGGAAACTGACCAGGTGAGCTCTGTTGGTCCATAGGAACTCTTCCATCATCTTGCATGTGGACCTTGACGTCGGGTTTTGTAATTGCAGAGTTGCACCCGAGTTTGGTTTCAACTCGACCTCCGGCCATCCCCGCCGGTCTGGAACCCCGGAAACCACTCAGTAAGACCCAGATACCTCTCTCATGATCCCCACGATTTTATCCTTGGGCCTGAGGGGCTTCTGTTACGTGACTCAAGCTGGGGACCCGAGCCACCTCTTTCGGGCTTGGCTCCGCCGCCGCCGCCTCGGCCGCCGGAGCTCAACCCCACTTGACCAGAACAACTTGAGGGACCCCAATTGACTGATGCTCTACTTGTAATAGGTCTGAGCAAGGTTGCTCCAAGAACACCTCAACCGAGCCTAGCTTAATTGAGGGCCTTGCTCCGGCGATCTTTCCGCGGGTCCACGACACACCTGAGGTGAGCCCTCGACTCTACAAACCCTACTAAGCATGATGCTCCACTTATTTCTGGATTAGACTATGTTATATGTTAAATTTAGCATAGTTGCTATTTGTACTTAATAATTGTTGGGCCACTTTGCCCTCGGATCCGTGTCAGCCAACTCTCGTGAGCACGAGCTTTGTCTCGTCTTGCTGAATGCGCTGAAACTTACGGCGCAGCTTTTGGACCCCCGGATGTCGAGAACGAGCCGAAACGCAATAATGGTGGGTTTTTATGCAATTTAAGAAAGTGTTAGGGATCAAATTGTAAATAGGACATGTTACCTGTCTTTAGACAGTGTTTGCACACCTACTAGACATCTTGTTAGAGTCCCGTAGCTCTCGTTGACGGGGATTGGATTCTGATCGATAATCAACAATGTTGTCCCGTATAAGCAAACTGTTGCTGTCGTGTCATCGAATGTTGGGTTGTGCGAGTTTACTACTGATTATAGCTTCTTATTCAGGGCCCGTTGTTCAGCACCAGCCTCCCAGTAGCTTGCGGGGTTCGGGGATCTGCCGTCATTCAGGTGGGTTATCTCGGTCCGGCTTGATCTATTCGGCCCTCTGGTTGCTTTAGTCCGTCGGACACCTATTTTTGATTGCCCTGCTGATTATATATATGACCTATCTTGACATATCATGATTTCACCGATTGACACTGACTTGATTAGACTCATCATATATACCTGCTGATTTTATTTAGATTAGCCTTGATGATTGTATTGACATGCCCTATGATTAGTCCTGATAGATCTTGATCTACGTGAGACATATCTTACGTACCTGTTTATCAGTTGTTATATTTCTGATAGACCTTGATCTTCATGAGACATACCATATACATGTCTGTTCATCAGCTTTTTCAGTATATAGATCTACATGATTTGACGGCACTTGTTGATTCCTGTCAGCCGAATTATTGTTGATATTCCGATACGCATGATTGATTGATCCTGATTGTTGGATACTATTCGATATTCCGATATGCATGATTGATAGATACTACTTGATGTTCCGATATGCATGATAGATTCTGATCGATATGATAGATGATTTCCCTGTTGGGATCTCGGCATGTTGCCGATATTCGGTCAGTGGACCGAGAGCTTGAGCATTTGCATTATGATCGCCCGCACCGTTGTACTTCACGTACACTAGCGGATTTGCTACCCGCAGTGGTGTTCTTTACCGGTAAAGTGGTTAGCAGTTGCAACCCGTGACCCTCAGTGGAGGGAATGTCAACCAGGTGGTGCCAGGTGGGCAGTTTTGCCTGAGGTCTTGTGGGACCAATATGGGCTTATGATTGGGTACTTGATATTCTTGTGATTGATGCATAGCTTTTATACTTCCATGTTCTAGCATGCTTTACTTCAGTTAGACTTGATTACCACCCTGATTGATTCTGATATTCTCTATACTCGTTATATACAGTATTATGATTATGCCTCCTGCCAGTTTGTTTTACGTATCTACTATTTGATTTTTAGTAGACCTGTTATTGATCACTCAGTTGTCTGCTCGATTTAGACAGTTGACCGATTTCCAGCATTTATTATCTGCAGTTCCCCTTATGGCCTGATTATGACAGTTATATTCTGATTTCCAGCATTACGACTTGCGGCTTCATTACCCTTGATTACCTGCCTATTCAGTTATCTGTGGATTTTTGTTGATTATCAGTAGATCTTAGTTGTTTTCAGTTTTACCCTATGAGTTTTACTATCCGCAGATTATAGTACCCAGTATGTACGATTAGCTATTTCTCGGCTTGTCGTGCCCACTGGGATACACTCCGGTGTGTACTCACACCCTCGGGTGACTGTTGCAGGTCTTTCGGGTGGTGAGATGTCGGGACGATCCAGTGAGGCTGTTACGATAGAGCTGTCCCCCTGATGATTGTGGTTTATGTTATTTCAGCTTTCGACTATTTGGATATGTCAGATTGATGTGAGCAGGGTTATTTGGATCTTTCCTGTTGCTTAGTCATTGTTTAGTTTAGATGTTGATTGATCTCTGATTGATGATTGGATTGCCTAGCCGTGCATGTATAGGAGAGACCCTATCCCTGTGGATAGGGGATTTTCTATATATGTGGCGGTCTGTTACGCCCGTTTTGCAAACTCTGATTTATTTCAAAAAAAAAAAAAAAAAAAAAAAATTTCAGACCTGATTTTAACTCGGGGCGTGACAGATTAGCTGGTATCAGAGAAATAGGTATACGGTACCTAGGAAAGATGGACTTAGGAATTGGTTAGGATGAACACCTAGGATGACTTGTCACGTGAGAGCGCTGGGTATGTCGAATATAGGTGCTAGAAACTCAGGCTATAAAGTCTGTTCTTACCTGATTATATCGTTGCAGCGATGGCACGTCCTCCTGGTCGTGGCGAGGACGGGGTGCGGGCACAGGCCGAGGAGTCGGCCGACCACCCAGGGCGCCGAGTGAGGCCGCTGATCAGGGCCGCGTGGAGCGACTAGAGGCTCAGGTGACGACCCTGGCTGGGATGTTCCAGCAATTTATGCAGCAGCAAGCGGCTGCTCCTGCACCACCTGCTCCCCCACCCGTCGTTCCAGCTGCTACCACCGCCGGTCGCACCCCCTGTTGCATCGGCCGCTGCCGAGCCTACGGGTTTGGCGGAACCCGCTGCTGACCCCGTACCACTACATGCGGGGCCCTTCCCAGATGTTGTTGCGGCATCTTGCGCAGCACCGGGGATTGCTGCTGCCACTGCTTCGACAGCGTCTGCTTCCTTTCGTTCTATTTTCCCCGCTGCTGATTCTGCAGCCAATTCTGAGGCTGATCAAGCGGAAAGGACGCGAGCGAAGGCGGCTCTGCTGGAATTTAAGAAATTCAAGCCGCAGATATTTGACGGCAAGGACGATGACCATTGGGCGGTCGAAGAATGGATCGACCACATGGAGAAATTGTTCCAAGACGTCTACACTGAGGACCGAGACAAGGTTCACATCGCCGTTCACTGCTTGGAGGGCCGGGCATCCAAGTGGTGGAGGCGACATCGGGACCGCTACTTCCCGAGTCCAGCTGATCCTACCTGGGAGGACTTTAAAGCTGCCCTGTACCACCACCATCTCAAGGAGACCACCAAAGAGGGTCTCGAGCGCGAATTGGAAAATATCAAGCAGGGCGACAGAGCGTCCGGGAGTATGAGCAGGAGTTCCTGCGCATTGCTGACTTGGTGCCCCAAGCAGTGCGCGAGGAACGCCGAAAGGTACGCTTGTTCTCGCAGGGATTACGACAGGAGATCCACCGACATCTCGCACCCCACCTGTCCACCGACTTCGACAACTGTGTGGAGCGGTGCCTAGCCATCGAGGCGGATGTCCACCTCTCCCGCGCTGAACGGAATGCTGCTGACAAGGATAAGGGCAAGAAAAGAGCCCCTTCTGAGAGCGGTGGGGGATCATCCCTTCAAAACAAGAAGGCGAAGCCATCTCGACCGTGTGTATTTTGCAGGGGTACTCACCGAGCGCACTCCTGCAACCAACGTCATGGCCGATGCTACTATTGCGGCCAGCCTGGACATTTTTCAGCCAACTGCCCTCAGAAATCTACACCGACCCAACCGGCGTTATCTGTACCGCCAATTGCTGCTAGGCCGTCAAATTCTACGCAAAGTATGGCAGCATCTAGTCATCCTCCACCTCCACGACAAATTGAAAGGTCGCGCCAAGTCTCGGGTGGACGGGTCTTTGCCTTAACCCAACAGGAGGATCCGTTGGGAGAAGGCCCGTCGAATGCTTAGGTTATTGCTGAGGACCGTAACAATCAGTGTCTTTGGATGATTTGGAAAAAAAAAACTAAAGTAATATTTTGTTAAGTTTCAGGGACGAAACTTTCTTTAGGTGGTAGAGATGTAAGAACTTGAAATTTTGTGATTTAATAAAAAGGAAAAGAATAAAAGTCTAGTTGATTTTGAATCATGAATGGCAAGAGTAGCCTCAGGGCCCCTTTCTTGCAGTGTAAATTGCACAGTTGTAAGGCGAAAATGTCGCTTTTCAATCCGAGCCGAATCTCGAAAATCTGAGATTACCAGCACGACCGTCTCGTCGAATCGAGTGAAAACCATATTAAGCAAGTTCAGATCCGACGGTCGGATCTTCCAGAAATCGACGAAGAAGCGGGTGGGACCCGCGACTTAAGTGCATAATACTTGGTTACTGTTGATGAACAGTAAACCCTAAAACCCAAATGCCCTAAGTGCTAACGTCGGCCATTTCGCTGTTCGGACTCCGATTATAGCACTTCAGGTAGTCATTTCGAACGGTTTCAGCGTTCTGAACGCAATGGCGCTGACGAAATTTCTGTTTGACGACCCTAAAGCCTCGAAAAGCGCGAAAACTGTAATCCGAAATAGTATTTTATGGACCGAGTTTTTATCCGGACAGTTTTTCGAAAATAAAAATCGCTACCTAATAGGTCTCGTCGAGCCGGACGTCATGGCGCAGTCCATTTTTCGTTTCGATGAACTGATCGCCTCGAAAAGCTTGAAATAGGGCGAAAAAGGGGAAAATTACACTTAAAACCCTATAGAAGTTGCCTCGAAATGCGTGCCACTCCCTAGTGAGGGACCTAAGAGTGAGAGAAAGATGCTGTGAAGGACCTATCAGCAAATGGCAAGACTTGAAGGGCTTAAATGCAATTGTTACTAAACCCTTTATATATACATGTATACGGCTAGGGTTCCCTACAGCCTAAACTCTAAGCCTTGCCCCTAGCCGCACTTTGCAACAAACCTCCTCTCCTCAGCCGCGCTTCCCGGAGCTTCCCCGCACCGGCCGCCGCCTCCAGTCGCCGGAGAAGGGAGGAGCAAGGACCACCTTGTTCTCGGGTGGTTGAAGAGGGGTGTACTCGGGAGGGTCCTAGACAACCCAGACCGGATCTGAGGACTCCTCTGGGAGGCCGCATCCGAGCCAGAGAGGTGCCGACCCCAGCGCCGCCGAGCGCCGCCGCGGCCACCACCCTTCTTCTCCAAACATTCCGGCGAGGTAAGTTCTTGGGAAACTTTGTTTCTAAATCGCCCATGGACCATAGCATAGTGTTTATAACACCGAGGGGACTTTCCAGTTGCAGCCCGAGCCAACGGCCGCCGCCCCGATCGCCGGCGGGAGCGCTGTCACCGGAAATTTACTGTTTTTGGCCGCCGCCTGACGCCGCCGTCATCCGGCCGTCAACCTTCAGATCAGCACCGTTGAATATTGTCTCCTTGCCGACTGCAACACCTCCACGAGGTTTAAGCACGATCGGATCAAGATCGGGCCCAGGCGAGTGTGCCCTAGAATCGGGTCTTCTTCAACCTTGGCCGACCACGGTCGTCCGGCGCCGCCGCTGCCTCCCACCGCCGGACAACTACACCCGTAGACTCCTGGCACCCACAGGCAACTTTTGGTCCAAGTTGCGCCGGCCCGGAGCACGGCGGCCGGTTTCCGCCATTAACGGCCATTGAAGCTTCAACCGAGCTCCGCCGCAGCGCCTGGCCGGCGATCCCCGGCACCGGGAAACTGACCAGGTGAGCTCTGTTGGTCCATAGGAACTCTTCCATCATCTTGCATGTGGACCTTGACGTCGGGTTTTGTAATTGCAGAGTTGCACCCGAGTTTGGTTTCAACTCGACCTCCGGCCATCCCCGCCGGTCTGGAACCCCGGAAACCACTCAGGTAAGACCCAGATACCTCTCTCATGATCCCCACGATTTTATCCTTGGGCCTGAGGGGCTTCTGTTACGTGACTCAAGCTGGGACCCGAGCCACCTCTTTCGGGCTTGGCTCCGGCCGCCGCCGCCTCCGGCCGCCGGAGCTCAACCCCACTTGACCAGAACAACTTGAGGGACCCCCATTTGACTGATGCTCTACTTTGTAATAGGTCTGAGCAAGGTTGCTCCAAGAACACCTCAAACCGAGCCTAGCTTAATTGAGGGCCTTGCTCCGGCGATCTTTCCGGCGGGTCCACGACACACCTGAGGTGAGCCCTCGACTCTACAAACCCTACTAAGCATGATGCTCCACTTATTTCTGGATTAGACTATGTATATGTTAAATTTTAGCATAGTTGCTATTTGTACTTAATAATTGTTGGGCCAACTTTGCCCTCGGGATCCGTGTCAGCCAACTCTCGTGAGCACGAGCTTTGTCTCGTCTTGCTGAATGCGCTGAAACTTACGGCGCAGCTTTTGGACCCCCGGATGTCGAGAACGAGCCGAAACGAGCAATAATGGTGGGTTTTTATGCAATTTAAGAAAGTGTTAGGGATCAAATTGTAAATAGGACATGTTACCTGTCTTTAGACAGTGTTTGCACACCTACTAGACATCTTGTTAGAGTCCCGTAGACTCTCGTTGACCGGGGATTGGATTCTGATCGATAAATCAACAATGTTGTCCCGTATAAGCAAACTGTTGCTGTCGTGTCATCGGAATGGGTTGTGCGAGTTTACTACTGATTATAGCTTCTTATTCAGGGCCCAGTTGTTCAGCACCAGCCTCCCAGTAGCTGTGCGGGAGTTCGGGGATCTGCCGTCATTCAGGTGGGTTATCTTCGGTCCGGGCTTGATCTATTCGGCCCTCTGGTTGCTTTAGTCCAGTCGGACACCTATTTTTGATTGCCCTGCTGATTATATATATGACCTATCTTGACATATCATGATTTCACCGATTGACACTGACTTGATTAGACTCATCATATATACCTGCTGATTTTATTTAGATTAGCCTTGATGATTGTATTGACATGCCCTATGATTAGTCCTGATAGATCTTGATCTACGTGAGACATATCTTACGTACCTGTTTATCAGTTGTTATATTTCTGATAGACCTTGATCTTCATGAGACATACCATATACATGTCTGTTCATCAGCTTTTTCAGTATATAGATCTACATAATTTGACGGCACTTGTTGATTCCTGTCAGCCGAATTATTGTTGATATTCCGATACGCATGATTGATTGATCCTGATTGTTGGATACTATTCGATATTCCGATATGCATGATTGATAGATACTACTTGATGTTCCGATATGCATGATAGATTCTGATCGATATGATAGATGATTTCCCTGTTGGGATCTCGGCATGTTGCCGATTATTCGGTCAGTGGACCGAGAGCTTGAGCATTTGCATTATGATCGCCCGCACCGTTCTACTTCACGTACACTAGCGGATTTGCTACCCGCAGTGGTGTTCTTTACCGGTAAAGTGGTTAGCAGTTGCAACCCGTGACCCTCAGTGGAGGGAATGTCAACCAGGTGGTGCCAGGTGGGCAGTTTTGCCTGAGGTCTTGTGGGACCAATATGGTGGCTTATGATTGGGTACTTGATATTCTTGTGATTGATGCATAGCTTTTATACTTCCATGTTCTAGCATGCTTTACTTCAGTTAGACTTGATTACCACCCTGATTGATTCTGATATTCTCTATACTCGTTATATACAGTATTATGATTATGCCTCCTGCCAGTTTGTTTTACGTATCTACTATTTGATTTTTAGTAGACCTGTTATTGATCACTCAGTTGTCTGCTCGATTTTATACAGTTACCGATTTCCAGCATTTATTATCTGCAGTCCCCTTATGCCTGATTATGACAGTTATATTCTGATTTCCAGCATTTACTACTTGCGGCTTCATTACCCTTGATTACCTGCCTATTCAGTTATCTGTGGATTTTTGTTGATTATCAGTAGATCTTAGTTGTTTTCAGTTTTACCCTATGATTTTTACTATCCGCAGATTATAGTACCCAGTAGGTACGATTAGCTATTTCTCGGCTCGTCGTGCCCACTGGGATACACTCCGGTGTGTCTCACACCCTCGGGTGACTGTTGCAGGTCTTTCGGGTGGTGAGATGTCGGGACGATCCAGTGAGGCTGTTACGATAGAGCTGTCCCCCTGATGATTGTGGTTTATGTTATTTCAGCTTTCGACTATTTGGATATGTCAGATTGATGTGAGCATGGTTATTTGGATCTTTCCTGTTGCTTAGTCATTGTTTAGTTTAGATGTTGATTGATCTCTGATTGATGATTGGATTTGCCTAGCCGTGCATGTATAGGAGAGACCCTATCCCTGTGGATAGGGGATTTTCTATATATGTGGCGGTCTGTTACGCCCGTTTTGCAAACTCTGATTTATTTCAAAAAAAAAAAAAAAAAAAAAAAAAATTCAGACCTGATTTTTAAACTCGGGGCGTGACAGAGGTAGTCGGGGGATCGATGGGGGCAACACCGGAGGGTCCCCGGTGTCCACTTGTGCCGACGGAGGAGATGTGAAGCCGCAGTGGCGGTGGCTACAAAGGTGCAGCCGAAACTGCACCACTTCGGGTACACTGGGGGTCCGCAGTTCGGGGAGGCGCAGGCAGCAGCGGGGGTTGTCGGGGAAGGGTCGCCGGCGCACGGTGATGCCGGTGGCGAGGTCCTAATGCGGTGTAGACATATGTTGGGGCTTCGGTCTCCAACCAGAGGGGAGGGAGAGAGAGATATGTGGAGAGAGATGGAGGGAGAGGATGATCTAGGGGATCTCCAGCGGTCGGGGAGTTCACTGGCAGTTGTTGTTCGTCGAGGGCGATATAGGGTGACGTCCTTTGCGGTTGGGTTGAGAGGAAAGAGTAGAGGGAGGGAACGAACAAGGAAACCCTAGGTTTCCAATATATTTCATTGAGCAAAATTGCACACAGACCCTCGAAGAAACAGAGATTTTAATCCACGTGTGATTTCATAAAAAACCGCGTATAAAATATCGCACTTTTTCTGAAATTATCGATTTTGATTTTTGATGACTTCTCGGATTTCGTGCTTTTCCCTGGTTTTGACATGCCGAATTAAAAAACGTAGTGTACGATGACCTCCGACATTGTTTGACCGATAAAACATCATTTTTGTTTCGTCCTGTTCGATCCATGTTTAGCGAATAGACCCCCTCCTTGTGAAGACTTGTGGACTCGTAGAGCAGTTTATTACTGGGTCAATGCTTTGACGACACCATTTCAGTGTGTTGGAGTCCTCGGCGCGCAAAACGGACGCAAAAAAATGGATCTAGCGCGAAAAACTGTGCGAAATACACTATTTTTGTGTATTTTTGGTGAAAAATGGGAAAAAGCTATTTTTACTGTTGCGTGGACTGGCTCCACAGGCTCCTAGAGGTCGGCCGGTGCACGGGCATGCACCGGTGCGCACGCACCAGTGCGCCTAGCGAGCCGGGCCTGCGGCCTGGTGCACCCGAAACCCAATAAGGGCGGGTTTTTTTGGATAAGTATGAGATATGTTGATCTTGGGGAGCATTTTGGTACAGGTTAAGGGCTATTTAAGGCACCCTAATGATAAGAGTTAAGTTCCTTTGTTGTCTTCTTCATCTCCATCTGCTGAGAGTGGGTTTTGAAGGCTTCATCTTCTTCCTTCTCCACCCTAATCCACCATTGTTCAAGCTTGGAGCTCTCCATTTGAGTTGGTCACCTCATCACATTTTCTTCCAGAGGACCTCAAGGGTTGTAGAAGTAGAGTTTTAAAGTAATTTTTGAGGGAAAATTTCCAGGACTTCGAGCTCTACATCTTTGCTATTTAAAGAGAAATCTAGTTTGGGCTTTAAATAAGGTAAATTTAGTGATCTTTGAGACTCTTTTTCTCAGTCTGAGCTTTTGCGCAGTGTTCAGTGTTTTGCTTACCCTAGGCTGTACAGAAGGATTTATGAACTGATTTTTTATGGAAAATTTTTAGGATTCGAAGTCCTTCAACTTTGATATTTTAAAGAACATCCAATTTGGACCCCAAGTCAGGTAAATGACGCAATCTTTGGAACATTGATGCACAGTTTGATGTTTTGAGTAGTACTCAGTGTTTTATCTTCCCTGGACTGTAGGAATAGAATTTCGAGATGATTTTTGTGGGAGAATCTTCAGAACTTCAAGCTCCCCAACTTTGATATTTTAGAGAGAAGCTAATTCCTGCTAATAACCAGGTGAATTAACCCATCTTTGAGCCCCTGTTTACAGAATTTAATTTGGACAGCTTGTAGTAACTTTGGGATTTCTCTTTCTTCCCTTTATGAAATGGTGAATTGCAAAGTTGTGTGATCTTCTAGACTTCAAGATGAACATTTTGACACATTAAACTTGAAAATTGGATTAGAATTGATATACCATCTTTAGTCTTCTTTTCAAACTTTGTTTGCTGAAAAATCTGCATGTATGTTGGAATACCTTTTGTTGTTGATTGAGAGCTAGATCCTATTTTATGGTTAAAAATAGCATTATGGTTAATTCAATGGTTGAATGCACTTTTAGAAATACGATGAATAGTTCCTCTTCTGATTTCAACTTGTAATTATACTCAAAACAAGGATGTTTAGCAAGGTAGATTTTAGCTTGGAATTCTATTGATAAAATGTTGGACATCATTGATACCCTCTGTTGAGAGTTGAATAAATGGATGAAATTTTAGCTTTTTGGGAACCTCTTGATGCTTTTAAGTTAAATAGGAACTTAAGAACAATTTTTGGGCTGAGGTATTAAAGCCTATTGAGATATGAATAGCTTATTGTGAGTTCTTTCGCCACTTGTTTGAATTTCAAAAATTTCGCACACCCGGTGATATTTTGCTATAACTTTGGATTCGGCAGGGACTTTGAGGCGATTTCAGGTTTGTGGGAAAGAGCGCGACCATAGGATTGCGGTTGCCAAGTTTCAGACCGATTGAATTACGGAGTATTGAACTAGCAGGTGAGTTATTGAGCACATCGAAACTTCAACTTAAATATTGATTCAACTAAGAAGTTAGCAATTGTGGTTGTCATGCTTATTCTATATATATTTGATCAAAGCAGGTTACAAGTGAGATTCATGTTGAGAACTTTATCTTTTATTGCAAGAACCATTCCATGTTTATTGGACATTTAGCTAAGTCACATTTCTTTTATATGCTATTCTATCATGTTGGACAAGAACTTAGGAGAAAACCTTTTATGCTTTTCTCGCTTATTTATGTTGCTCGGGTTAGAGAGCACGGATGGGGACAGTATAGTTGCATTATCGAGTCGGGTGGGATAGCACCAGATTGATGACTCGGGAGTCGTCGGCAACCACGATTTTTGGGTGATTGGCCGAATAGTGTAATGTATCAGTTGGGACAAGGTTTACTTAGGTGATTTGAGTTTTTCACCTTAGTCAAAGAGATGAATTTTGCCTGCCAAACATTCTATCGAGATTCTTTTACTCGAGTTGGGTCGCGCCCCTCGAGGGCCACTCCGGAGTAGGCGAGGCCAGGTTAGAGTACCGGTTGGTTATTTGGACCGGGTTGGTGTACCGGTAGAGAGTTATTATGACATTGAGAGCAGATAGAGCCGGGTTGTTGGACCGGACGGTTAGTTGAGTTATGTATTTAGTAGTATTTCGGTGACGCATACGCATATTTATATATATTGGACATCATACTTAGAGCATTGGGTATAGTAGTATAGCTTTTATTTCAGCTCTTATTTTTATACTTTATCATCTCCTACTTTGCCCTTGTTGGTAGACTCAGTAGGTAGGTCGGAGGTTCGATGATTTACTCACTGAGAACTATGGTTAATAGTTCTCACACCCGTTGATACTCCCCAGAGACTCCTTCAGCAGCCGTAGCGCGGGCGGATCGTGGCAAGGGCGTTGCTGATAGCTAGAGCTTCTCCCAGACTACTATTAGAGGTGGACCAGTTATACTTTTATTTTCTAGTTGCTTTAGACTTCAGACTACTGTGTATATTTGGTCTGGCTGGAGCCAGCTTTATGTATTTATTCAGTTTGAGAGTTGTATATTAGAGTTGTATGTGGTGGTAGTGGATTGTATTATATTGTGGAGTTGTATTTTGATTGTAGTAGCAGACTTGTTGTAGTTGGACTTGTATTTTAGTGAGATATTGATGTTGGAGTTGTGTTGGAGGAGTACTTGTGATTTATTTTGGAGTTGGTTTTATTTTAGAGCTGTTATTGTGTTACCTTGGAGTTTTGTTGGAGTTTTGTTAGAGTTTTCTTATTGAATGGTTTTTGGTTGTAAGTTGTTATGTCTCTATATAGTTGTTTGTGATTCATTTCTTGCTCTATACCACTTGTTGTGGCTATACTCGTTCTTGTATACATAAACTTGTTGCTTGAATTATTGTATCGCTTCGTATACATGGGAAATCTGTGTATACGGCGGATCTGTTGCCGAACTCGGGTTTTAGTTTACACCCAGGGCGTGACACCCCCTCTTGCCTCACTATTTAATAGAATTATTGAATTTGAATTTTGATTAAAATTTTAAATTTCAAACTTTTAAATTACAGTTATTACATCATTCCCTCTTTACAAAAAGTTTCGTTCCCAAAACTTAATTACATTGCCCCCACAAATAGCTGTGGATAATGCTCCCGCATAGCTGATTCAAGCTCCCAAGTAATCTCGCGCTCCTCGTGGTTTTTCCACAGAACCTTAACATATGGAATGTTTCGGTTTCACAATTTCTTCACCTCGCGCGCCAAGATCCGCTTCGGAGCCTCATCGTAATTCAGATCCTCCAGCAGCTGAATAGTCGTAGGGCTGATCACGTGGGACGGATCCGCGATATACTTTTGAAGCATGGACACGTGAAACACATTATGCACCCGGACGGGACTCGAGAAGGAAGAGCCAACCTGTACGCCACTGGACCAACACACTCCAGGATCTCAAACGGTTCAACAAACTGCGGACTAAGCTTGTTCTGCAAACCGAACCACTTGATCCCCCAGGAGGACAACACCCTGAGCAACACATGCTCACCGACCAAAAACTCTAGGTCACGCCGACGCTGATCCATGTAGCTCTTTTGTCTGCTATGTGCGGTCAATAATCGCTGTCTTGCGATGAGAACCTTGGCTTCCGCTTCCTCCACCAAGTCGGGCCCAATCACCCGGCGTTCATCGACATCGTCCCAACAAATCGGGGACCGACATCGATGCCCATATAAAGCCTCATTCGGTGATATCTCGATACTCACTTGATAACTATTGTTGTAGGTGAATTCCACCAAGGGCAGATACTTGAACCATCCTTCGATCACCGTAATCCATGACACAAGCGCGGAGCATGTCCTTAAGAGTCTGAATGACACGCTCAGATTGGTCGTTGCTCTGCGGATGAAAAGTTGCGCTGAAGTTCAGCTTGGTACCCATTGCCTGTTGTAAGCACCTTAAAAACTGGGATACGAAACGTGTGTCTCGATCAAACACAATTGATACCGGTATCCCATGAAGCCGGACGATCTCGTCGATATAGAGCTGGGCCAATCGATCTTTAGCCCAAGTCGTGTTTACCGGTAGGAAGTGGGCCGACTTTGTCAATCGATCCACAATAACCCAAATTGCATCGTGGCCTCGCTGAGACCGAGGTAGACCTGTGGCGAAGTCCATGGCAATCTGCTTCGATTTCCACACCGACATAGGGTGGGATTGACTTATACCATGCCTTTCATTTCAGTACATCTAGCTACTTATACATTGACTTATAACATGCCTAATTGGTCATTATTTAGCTATGCTTCAGTTCAGAATATTTCAGTATCTCCATATACTTGTATTGCATGTTATAATAGGAGATCAGTTATTGTTATACAATATGAGATGATTTTCACAGTTGATTGACATCCGTTTGGGAGTTTCTGGCTTAGTACCGATTACTCAGTCTTTAGACCGCGAGCTTGAGTATCAGCATTATGATTGCCACAGCACCAACTGTTCTTTCACGTATACCAGCGGATTGACCCCCATGGTGGTGTTCTTTATTGGTATAGTAGTATTGTTGACCCATGAGCCCCAGATAGCACCGAGTGGTGCACGGTTATGTCTGCCAGATCGGTGCCAGACAGTGGTATTGGCCTGAGGTCCTCGTGACCAATAGTGGCATTGATTAGGTACTTGGTTTCCAGCATTGATGCATAGTTCTTATTATTACTGATCGTCATTTATTTATGCCATTGCTTCATTATGCTTTAGCACATGATCTTCAGTATCCTTTTGATATAGTACTGTGATTATTATACCTGTCTTTACCTACTTTCATATATGCCTACTGATTTACTTATTCGTATATGACTTGCTGTTATCCGGCTCGTTGTACCCATTGGGATATATTTGTATCCCACATTCTCTGGTGACTCCCTTTTCAGGTCCATTGGGTGGTAGGATGTCGGGACGATATTGTGAGGCATTTCGATAGAGTTGTCCCTATGTTGCTAGCTAGATAGCTGGCCTGCACTTTATTTATTGCTTTCATTATGATATTGAATCTTTAGTTGTTTCTATTATCAGTTGATATTAGTTAACGTAACATAACTACTTGATTTATGGTAGTAGGATATTAGTTGCGGATTTTATTGTGATATTCTAGAACTTTTATGTTGAGATATCTGTTATTGTTTAATATCATCCTGATTGTTAAAAAACACATTTTGTACTTGTCTAGACGTGCGTATATAGAAAATAGTTTGTCCGAGTGAATAGAAAATTTTCTATGCGCGTGACAGATCTGCCCACGTCTTAAGGATTTGTTTTCAATTTTGATTTTTTTTTTTAAAAAAAATTAGACTGCTTTTAAAATTTCGGAGCGTGACAAATCAAGCGGTCATAAAATTGACTATTTTAACGGTAAGACATTTTTTTATTTAATGATGCAAAAGAATTTAAATTGGTTGAATTTTTTATATTTTTTTAAATGTCACGCCCCTGGGTCGAAACTGCGACCCGGACCCGCCAACAGATCCGCCGCCCATACGGAAAGCCCCGTATAGACGAAGCATCTAACGTGCAAAAGATAATACGACAGCTATATAGATATCAGAGCTGAAAAGTAAACTACTGAAACATAAATGTATAATTCCAAATAGTACAGATCTGAACCTCATAATACATAAGTCTCTCAAAAATAAAACTCTCAAAAGTAACTATCTACTATAATTCAGCAGACTGTACTACAAAGCTCCAAAAAGGGTACCACTATACTCCAAGGATGGGTATGGAACTAGCTCTCGACTCCCTCACCTCGAACTGCTGTCTCCGCTCGAACAGAAGCCAGGACAGCTACCACGGAAAAACCTGTCACCACAGCGGGTGTGAGAACTACACCGTCACGTAGTTCTTAGTGGGTACCGCCACCAAGCCCGACGGCTTGCCCACTAAGTCTACTAGAGGCATAAGATAATATAAAAACTGAAATAATGTAAAGATAAGCTGGAAAGAAATCTACAGCTATCATGTCTCTATCTACAATGCTCAAAGGGTTATACGGATGAAAATGATGCATCGACTCTAACCCAATATACTCAATCAACCCAATCACAGTGACTGCCACATGGGGTCCAATCAAACCTGCGCCCAACTATTGCCATTACATCCACGGAGGACTGGACTTATGTAGGGCATCCCACACGGACTGCGTCGGCAAGTCGCGATAGTAAAGTAACAGGCCCAGCTCCGGGAGCGGCACTCGAGGGGCGCGACTCCACCGAGAAAAGTATCCACGCATCTCTGTCGAGCTCAATATGGCTCATACAGGCTATAGTCCAAATTCACGATCCATCAGATCGACAATGTCCAACTCACAACGCTAACCCACTGGCTGGAGGTACTCAACAGCCGGGACCGCCGTCAACCCAACCGGCTCCCAAAATAGAAATCCAACTCCACATACTAAAACTCACTGGCTGGAGATACTCTACAGCCACAACAACGAAGGGTCCGAAAACCCCGGAAGACTAATACCTACAACCCCAATCAAACAAGAACAGGCTATAGGCATAGCCTCCCGTTGTTCTCGACCCGAGAATGAAAACAGCCCTTAGAATCCAGATCACTCGAACTCTCTCGGGTGAAAAAGTTTACAGGAAAATGTGATATTTATTACTAAAAATCATTTTCACTCGAACCCCCTCGGGGTGAGGACTAAAAGTAGTTTCTTTTTATAAAACCATATTGATTTGAGAAAATCCATTTGAATGATTTTTAGTTCTTTTAGGAAAATCAGTTAGAAAACAAATTTTATTTCCAAACCCCGAAGGGCTAATGCCTTCGCCCAATCAGACAAGAACAGACTCCGGCGACCCTTCGACATTTCGAAGGAAAAATATTGGTTTACTGAAATCATGTGTGTCCAAAAAGATTCTGTATTCAAGGTCCTGCTATCACTGGTACACTACTGCCACGAACATAGTGGCGACAAATAAATCGGAGAACTCGACAACCCGGGACCACCGTTTACCCAAACGGCTCCCGCCACTGGTACAAGACTAGCCACATCTACCAGACTCCACTCGGCCCCCAAGCACGAGTGTAACATGCATCCTACACTAAGAAAAATTCTGACCACTCGGCCCACTACCCGGGCGAGGAAAACACTATGTCTAGGGATAGAATGTAAAGTGTGAATGTCTAAAGTATAAATGAACCTAACCCAAGTAAGGGTTCTCTACTAGTCTGGTTTACACATGCAAACATATGGCGGGGTGCTAGGTCCAAGTTCCAATAATAGCATTTAATTTAATTGAATGTAAATGGGAAATATGATCCAACATGATCTCAAATCATCAAGTAGGAAATATCATCTATCACTAACATGCTCCCTAACACATCTCACAAACATGCATGCTCACTATCACATAGAATTAGAGAACCGTCCACCGGTTCTGGAGACGAAAGCAATCAACCTGAAAGCGCGCGTCGATCCAAGGTCCAAACTGAACGTGGATAATCCTCAAGTTCCCACAATTCCAACGAGCCCAAAAACACCTAAAAATTCCTCCCAGGCACAAAGATACACTCCAAATACCGCAGTAAGCAAAAATTCCCAAGGTTACAATTCTGCGGCAAAATCAGTCCGAAAGAAGCTGAAATATTACCTGCGAGATGAGCTTCAAAAATTCCAATAAAAATATGGCTGCGATCCTCGCGACGCGTAGATGTCGATCGAGTCCTCACGGGCTGAAATACGATAACCGAGCACCAAGATATAAATCAAACAAGCTCCGCTGTCCAGAAAAACCATCAGCAAGGAAAGGGTTTCAAAGATGCTCCGAAAACCCCAATAAAAAACCCAAAACCTAGAGGAGCAGTAAACACGGAAAACGAAGATCTACCTCTCGTGGAACCGATGCCGCAGAAATCGGCCAAAAACTCTCTCCCGTCAGCCCAGGTGAGCTTGCGGAAGAAACGTCGACGGAGAAGATCGATAACGAAGACACGTCGAAGCTCGCGATGTCGAGGAGGAAGCTGATGATACGCCTTCCAAAAATTCCCGGGATGCCGAAAATCGAAGAAAACCCGAATGTGGAACTCCCTGTCGAAGATGGGCTCAGAAAACCCAGAAGAAAAGCCCAAAAATGAAGCCCAAATGGGCTATTTATAGCCCAAACCACACAATTGGGGGGATCCGGATTCGGGCGCAGAATTCGGGCGCCCGAATTCGGCCCGGCCCACAACTATGCGCGCCCGAAATCCCCACGGGGCGCCACGTGGCCCGCTCCGCGCCCCGCGCACGCGCGCCCGCCAATCACACCGCGCCGCGTGGCAGCGCTGTCCATGGCGGGGAGCATGCTCCGCGGTTTGCGCCGGGCCAGACGGGTCGCTGCGCACGCAAGTGGGCGGGCGACACGTGGCCTGCGCGGTCCACCGTGCGCCACGCCCGACGCGAATCGCGCGCTGCCTCGCATGCGTTGACCGACCACTCCCCGCGCGCCACATGTCCCCTTGCCGCGTCTGCTGGTCCCGGTGCTCGTGGAACTCCCGTGGACCAGCCGGCCTGCGCCTGCCCGCGCCGCTGCCCGCGGCTGCGCCGCCGTGCTCCGCCGCCAGCCCGTCGCCGCCGGCGCTGCCCCGACTGCCGGAACAGTACCACAAGTCTCGAAATCAATTTTTTGGGCCGCCGGACTCCGAAAAATACAAGTAAATAGTCTATTTTCATCGTTTTCGCGCGTCGAGTCCAAATCCGATGTCCGTTTTGCCAAATTTTACTTCTAAAATTTCTCGAAGGCATCCGAACAGGTATTTTTAATCCGAATTTCGCGCTGGGTCAAATACTGAGATACGATTTGCGTGCAACCATCTCCAACACACATCATAGGCCTCCAGAAGCCACAATTCACTCCGCAAAACCTTCGCGGAGATCCGGGTCATCACATTTAACTTTTTAGATCACAATCTATAATCTTGGTTTTAAATTTAATAATTCTATAGTTTATTTTTATAAGATTCTTCAATGTTGATCATGTATTTTACGATGATTCCATGAAGTTAGAAAACGATTCTAAAAAATTATAAAGTTTGAATTCTACAAAGTTTAAATATATTAAATTATGTTTAATGATGTTGTCATCGATTTAGATGCCCAAAATGATTTCGCCAAATTTAAATATGTTAAAAAATATATTTTGTCAAATTAATTATTAATTTTATCAAATTTAATAATTTTAATTATTTATTACTAAATAAAACTTGATTAATTAATAATTAATAACTAATAAAAATTTAAAAAAAAAAAAAAAACAATCCTAGCATACACTCTACTATAGAGTGTAAATTTTACTGCCATTAGTAAATCCTTAAAAAAAAACTATATTTGATAGAAATTTTTGGAATCAAATCATCACTAGCTAAAAGTATTTCCATCATCTAAAAATAAATAAAATATTTTTAAAATTTGAAAAATATATTAGATATTATTATTTTTTTTTTTAAAAAAAACAGGATGTGGGGTCTCAATCCCCGGGGAAAAAAAGGTCTCATGGAACTATTTCAGAACGTCCTATAGAGGGGTCTGCAGAAACCGATTCGGTTCAGCAAATCTGTGTAAACCGGCCCAACCGAACCGGTCGCACGGAGCGAGCCATTCCTGTGTTCGTCTCTGTCGCGGATAAAACCCTAATTTAAACCCTCGTACTGTCCTGTTCCTCCCTCTCATCCACTTCGAATTTTTTCCCCAATTTTCTTTGTAATTTTCGATCGATTTCTCGCTCAATGACGAAGAAGAAGAAGGGGATCCTCCCGCCCGATCTCCCTCCCGAAATCGCCGACGATGCGATCGAGGTATCCGACGAGGACTTCGATTTCGTGAGGAATAATCTCAAATACGCCGGATTCCTCACCAAGCTCGACAAAAAATCGATCGACAGGTTCTTAATCTAGTGATTTCTTAGGGTTTCCTTCTAACAGAATAGTTTTCTCGCAGTTGTTGGTATTAAAATCCATTTTTTAGTGTATTTTTGTGGTTTTTATGCTGTTTTTTTTTTTTTTTTTTTTGGATTGTGGATTTGAAGGCATGTAACGCGAGTTGCGGATCACGAAGATGATGAATTGGAAGCGCTGTACGAGAAGCGGAATAAAAAAGCTGCTCTCTTGAAGGCCCAGGAAGAAGAGATCCAAGTGGACCCTGCTGATGCTCTTCCGATTAAGACTTTAGATGGGAAGTTGCAATATAGAATTGGTAATTATTACATTTTCCTGAGTTACTTAGTATAGTCGCCCCCTAAATTTTGGTGTTTTTTTTAATATTTGGGCTCTTATGATGCACTAAGAGAGAAGAACTTTAAGAATCGGGGCTCGCACAAGCTCAAATCTTTTCGAGTTGGGAAAATATAATATTGAACCCCGTCTCTGTAGTAATAAAGAGTTTGTTTGGGCGTGTGGTTTTTCCAGAATTGAGTAGAGCTGTTCAAAGAAGTAGCTTTTTCATCAAAATCCTCTCCACAGCTTCCAGCTACAGCAAAAGCCGTAGTATCAAATCAGAACTTCTATTTTTGCGTCCTAGAAGCGCACTTTAGCTTCCCACTAGAGCAAAAGCTTTAAACCTGTTGCTTACCAAATGGCTAAATGCTGCTTCTGGATGTTGGAAAGTTCTTTTAGAGTCCAGGGCCCCAGGCCAAAAAAAAATAGGGCTTCAAATGAAAGCCAGGCCTATGTAATGCAAAATGTTGTTAAAGTTATTCTTTCTAGGCGGAGAAACTTGGGACTGATAGGTGGTCTCACCAATGGAGGCTGTGATAAAATAAGTTTTTTGAGATGGCCTGAGTGTATACAACATTGACCACTTAATTTTTGTGTAGTACTCTATTTAATAATATTTCTAATACTACTCCATATGATTATCTGGAGGCCTTTCTAATGATGCTTATGTTTTTGACTTTTGTTGAAATTTATCACCTGAACAGTAGCCAAGAAAACAAGATCAGAAGAGAAAAATGATGATATCGAATGTGCATCAGCAGAAAAAGATGATGATATTATAAGGCTTACAAAAGCAGAACGGCGGGAAAATTTGAAAAAGAGCAAGAAAGAGTCTAAGAAGCTTGCAAAACAGGAAAATGAATCAGATATTCGTCAAGGAAAACTGCACCCAGAAGTGCTGGTAATCATTGCTGCTATTTAATATTTGATAATTTATTGGTTTATATCCTTGTCGTTGCATTATACTGATAGTTGATGCTTTTATATGTTTTGTCCATCAGTGCTGGTAATTGCCGCTGTTTTCCATTGCTTGACAGCATGTTAATTGTATCCAGGGGTTTGCAGTATAATATGTTGATTGTCCCTTACTTTTGACTTCTCTCTGTCATACTCCAAACATTTTAACCTCCCTCTTTGAGGTAAAAGAATAGTTGTCTTTTAGTTTGGCCAAAATGTGTTACTGTACTCAAAATTGGATAATGACTTGCTACATATTACTTTTTGTTGTTTCTTCGTTGTCACAATCGTATTCTAAATATCTGAGGCAACATTTTTAATGTAAAATGCCAAGAAGCAAATTTTATTTCTAAATGAACCTCCATTTTAATGAACCTACCTGTTTGCATGCATCTCTAATAACATGTTCTGGCACTTTTAAACTTGGAAAGGAAACATCAGGAAAGATTCAAAGTAAAGACATAAATCTTTGTTCGTGGAGGTCATAGAAGAATAAGTCTACGGACCAAGCTTTGAATTGCCTTTAGTTATAATGTGGGCAACTTTGAAGGGAAATTTAATTGTGGAAAGTAAGGTCCTTCATTAGAATGAAGTTTTTTGAGGTTCTGAGGACTTGAGATTGGTAACTATTAGGAATTAAAGGTTAGAAAAATAGACCAAAAGTTAGAACATAGAAAAATGGGAAATTTTAAGAATTTACTAGAGAAAATGTTAAGAAATACCAGATGATCTTTAGTTACATATACCTAAATTCATGTGATTACATTTTCAGGAAAAGGTGCAGGAAGAACTTTCTGCTGAAGAAATATTTGCTGGGAAGAAGATGAAACTGGCTGAAATTGGGATGGCATTGCTTGAAGATCCTGAATCAAATATTCGGTCTTTAAAAGAGTTGTTGAATATTTGCAATGATAACGACCGTAACATTGTGAAGCTTGCTTTGATGTCCTTGTTGGCTGTTTTTAAAGACATAATTCCTGGGTATTTAATTTCTGCACCTTTAAATTTTCTTTCTACTTCATGTTTCTTTGCCTTCTTTTTTTTTTTAAACGGGAGATTTGTATCGTAATGCAACTTCTTTTCTTTTTTTGGTCTGTTTTCTTCAGCTATCGTATCAGGTCACCAACCGAAAAGGAGCTCGCGATGACTGTTTCAAAAGAAGTTAAGAAGATGAGGTTTTATGAGCATACTCTTCTGGGCTCATACAAGGTGCCCACTCTTCCTGCAATGGAATTTTTTCTCCTTTTTTGCATAATTTCAACCGTGTTGCTCAAAAGTTTGAAAATATGATAAATACAATTAAAAAGTTTGAAATTTGAAATATTGTAGGTGTCCTTGTGGAGGTACATATTCTTTTCATTGATGCCCTCTTGAGCATTTACGTATGTATCTATGTATGTATGTATATAAATTTTGTCATCTTTTGGGAAGGCATTATGAAATTATAGGTTGCAGAAGGTTATGTTTGTAGTTTTTTTTTCCTTTTTTTGTGCCAACTAGGCAACTGGTCAGTAGTCCAGGCCTGCATTAATAAGCTAGGATTAAAAATTAAGATATAAGTGAGGATTGTTTTGTACCTTTATTTTCATATGTTTGGTTCTATGATTCTCTTTTATGCAGCCTCCATACTTTATCTTATCTTACAGTGTGTTATGTATGCACATTTCTTTCATTATTTCTAAATTTTCTGCTTATGTCTAGAGACAATGCAAACCTTTTCTCTCATATTTTTGCATTTTCTTTTCCAGGCATACCTTCTGAAGTTGTTAAAGTTGGAAAAGCAGTCCTCTTTTCATCAAGTTGCTGTTCGCTGCGTGTGTACTTTACTGGATGCTGCCCCACACTTTAACTTCCGTGAGAGCTTACTTGCTAGTATTGTTAAGAATATAAGCTCCACTGATGATGTCATAAGGTTTGTACATGTTTGAGTTCTTTATTGTAATTTTCTTCATGTTCTTCTTTTTAGGAAACAAGGACAGTGATTTTGTAGGTCTTCTCCTCCATCTCAATCTCGATTCATGTACAAATTTTGAGTTATGATACTAACTAGATACGGAAAAATCAGAAAACCAATTTCAGAATTGATATCGCCTTATCTTATGTTGATTGCAGCGTTTGGACTGGAAAAAAATTATCTGCTGCATACTATGAGTCTTATTTATAAGATGAAAGTGAAAAGATTGGAGCTACACATCTGTATAATTGTTATAAATTGGTCCTCATTGATTTAACTTTGATTTTGATAGGAAACTTTGTTGTGATACCATAAAGTCTCTATTCACCAATGAAGGGAAGCATGGTGGACAAGCAACTTTGGAGGCTGTTCGACTGATCGCTGATCACGTGAAACTCAATGATTGCCAGCTTCATCCCGATAGCATAAATGTAAGTTTCCATCTTTAGTCCCAAATTATAAACCAATGATTAATTGTTGTAAATCTATTGGTCTTTCAATTGTGAGGTTCTTACTGTTATTATTGTGCCTTTTCAGGTTTTTTTGTCTTTAAAATTTGATGAAGATCTTGGGAAGTCGAAAAGCATGGAAGAAGATGACAAAGTCAAGAAGAAGAAGCGTTTGCAAAATCAGGAGGGCTCAAAACAGTTGAAAGGCAATGATAAAAAGAAAAGTAGACAGGAATTGATGGCAAAGACAAGAGAAGAAGTATGTTTAGACCTCTCACTTTTTTTTTGATAGTATTGTTTTGCACTGCAATCAATACTTTGATTGATTGATCAGGAACGTTTCTTTTTCTTTTAAACCGAAATCAGGAGTTTGATTGTTCTCTGTAGGTTGATGCAGATTTTAAGGCCGTTTCATTTTCTCTGGACCCTTTTGAGCAAAGAAAGATGCAGTCAGAAACACTGTCTGCAGTTTTTGAAACATTTTTTCGTATTTTGAAGCACAGCATGGACCCTTCTGCTTCAAGGTATGTTTTTTCATCTGTAACGGCAACCTACCTTTTTCAAATTTAGGCCCCTATAATTTGATTGTGGTTTTACTTCTCGAAGTCCAGTTGTAACACTTAAGTCCTAATTTTCAATTCTGATTTCAATTTTGTCCAGTTTCAGTTTTAGTAATTTAGTGACTGAACTTTGACCCTTGATGCCGATCTGACGCCTTTTTCCAGATGATGCTCCGACTGAACGGACTTCATTGATATGCAAGACCTAATTTCGGGGACAAAATAGTTACTATTCAAAGCTATGAGAGCTAGATTGAAATTGACTTCAAACTTCAGTGCCTAAACTTGTAATTGACCGTTTCTTCAGTTTTACTGATTGTACTCTCAGCAGTAGCATTTTTCTGTCTTCTCCCTATACGAAAATATTCTAGTACCCTACATGTTGGATTCTCTTCTCTTTGAGATTTTTTGGCAAAAATGAATGAAACTTACCTGAACTATGACACATTTTGATCCAACTACCTAACCTAAAAATTTTGTTTTTCTGCTGCCTAACCTTTTAATTCATTTGATTCGAGAGATTTAATAACTCTGACATTTAAAAATTTAAATTCGTTGTTTATTTTATGGCCTTGATTAGCATATTTCAGGTAATTCATGCGAGTACACTTTCATTAAAGTAATGGGCCTAAATTTTGTACTGGAAGAACCATCGAATGGTTTAAACCCAATAAATTGTAAGGTTGGGTGCCAAAATCAAAATTTTAGAAGGTTGGGTAGTTAAATCAAAATAGACCAAAGTTCAGGTGAGTCCTATACATTTTTACAAATTTTTTTCTTGAATGGGTATACTTGTGGCCAAATTAATAACTTCAGTACAATAGACTTTATTTCTACGTCTATGGCATCAAAGCGTACTGAATTTTGTTTGACACCTGGTTCAAGATTTCCATTACATGGCCTTGGAGAAATTGTGTAGTATTAAATTTGTGGAATTCATGGATGCACCTCCCAATCATTTGAGTTTGCTTTTATGAAGCTGCAAATTAGTAGGCTGTCACACCTTGAAAAAAGTAGTGTCTTTTATGACAAATTAAATTTAATAGATCAACTTGCAGTTGGTAAAAAGCTAGTAGGTGTTCATGTTCAACAATTATATGATCTAGAGTTTGAGTCTCAATGTTTTGACAAAATTTCATGTTATCCCTAAGCTGATATACTATTCTAACTATTTCAGGCCTAAAGTCAATGCTGCTTCTTTGCCCGGCGGAGTTGGACCGCATCCATTGCTTGCTCCTTGCTTGGATGGGCTTGGAAAGTTCTCACATTTGATCGATTTGGATTTCATGGGTGATCTAATGGGCTGCTTGAAAAAGCTAGCTGGGTTCAGTGAACAGCACCAAGATAGTGGTGCTCCGGATCAGAGTTCTCTCTCTGTAACAGAGCGACTGCAATGTTGCATAGTGGCTTTTCGAGTAATGAGGAGCAATCTTGATGCCCTAAATGTAGATTTGCAGGACTACTTTGTTCTGCTTTATAACCTTATACTCGATTATCGGCCTGACAGGTTCAGACACAAACTCTTCCTAATATTTGTATGGTGCAGACAGATTTAACCCTTTGCAGTGATACTTTTCTTTCACTTGTTTTGGGTGCTGGAATCACTTTTCCGGGGTATCTCTTGCTTGCTCAATGATTGTTTGTTTTCTAGTTATTAGAGGCATCAAAAGAGGCCCAGAATTGAGTAAAATGAAATAGGTTATCCCAATATGTGAGAACATGATTTGGTGAAATCTATGTATCACGGACACTTTTATAAGCCTCGCGTGGTCGGACTCATGTCCGATGCGGACACGCCATGAGCTCGCGTTCAATGCGGGTCCATAGCACATCCTGTTAAAAAAAATATCTATGTTTGTTTTACGTTTTTTTTATACATATATAATGTAAGATAATAAATATTTTGGCTTTTTAATGAATACATACAACTTTTTTTAGATAATAACAATAAATTATGTATGTCAGAAAATTTCTTTTCTTAAAATATATGAACTATCAATGAAAATTTTATTAACTTTCATTCATATGAGAAATATAATAATATTTTAATAAAATTAACTATTTATATATAATAAATAGATATTATTATATTGATAATATTATGCTTTATTGGTAGTGTCTATCCCCTATTCGTGTCTCTGTCCTATTTTTTGAAAGCTGTCGAGTCGCCGTGTCCGAGTCATATCGTGTCCTGTGTCAGTGTCCGTGATGCCTAGGGTGAAATTCATTATGCCTAGGGTGAAATTCATTATGTTGAAAATTACAATTATAAGGAACTCACGAGAACTCTTGCTTTATTGATCCATGTGGTAATTTCTTAGTTTCGTACCAAGGACAATACTAAGAAATTGAAGATTCAAATTTGAACATAAACTAGTCTTTTTTCATTCATCTGAATGTTGTCTAAATTATATTAAACCACTTAATCTGTTAAATCTATGAATGAAGTGGTAGTAAGTGGCTTACTGTATATGCATGCAGAGACCGGGGCCAGGTGCTGGCTGAAGCTTTAAAGACGATGCTATGGGAAGGCAGGCAACACGATATGCACAGAGCAGCAGCTTTCATAAAACGTATCGCTTCGTTCTCGTTGTCCTTTGGCTCAGCGGAAGCCATGGCAGGTATAATATTTTCTTCCCTTTTCATGGTTACTGTTTATCCGGGTTTCTGGAATAACTTCTTCACTCCGAGAAGCAAGTGTTTGGCAAACAAAAAGATGGAAACTCACTCTGCATCCTATTTGGTCCTGTCGAATAGGTTATAGTGCTGTTTGATGAACTATTATATCGGTAATGCTACTAATATAAGCACTAAAAGCTTTTCCATTAATATAAGAAAGAGAAGCTTCTCTCCGTAGCGCAAGCTGCTCCAAATTGGCACTTTATTTTTGAGTCTCATAAAATCATTTTTGCCTCCCACAATAACAGAAGCTCGAGATGTATTTTTTTGCAAAGTGCTCTTTTCAAGGTGACTGCAATGGAAAGCAGAAGCAGAAGAAGCAGCTTGGGCGAACGAGCACTTGATTTTGAGCTTCTGCTTCTACTGTAGCAAAAAGCCGTGGAGGAGTTTTTAATGAAAACAATCTGTTAGTTCTTCTTCAGATAGTTATGCTGACTTCCAAATGATCCAAAAAGACTAAACTTAGCAGAGCAAGCCTTGCCTTTTCCACACATTCTTTTGTGTGCTGCGAATTATTCTTGCTAGTGGCTATGGCCAATTATTAGCTGCACAATTCTTTTTGAAGAAATTTCTCTAGTTTAAATTTCTAATTGGAAATCCTATGTGTCAATTTTCCTTATCTTTACTATGTGTTCAGCTTTGGTCACACTAAAGCATCTGCTGCAAAAGAATAGCAAGTGCCGTAACCTACTGGAAAATGACGCTGGTGGAGGTTCACTCTCCGGTTTAGTTGTGGTAAGGCCTTTGTCAATTTCCTATTTAAACTCCCTTCTATATTTGCCGCTTTTATGCATATTCATCCATGTGATTCATTTATTTACATATATATATCTCTGCAAAATTTGAGTTAAAAGTGTACCCTTGAAACATGTGGCTTTACACAAAATTGTCGGTATCTTCAGTTGGGAAGTGACCCAATTCAGGTGGGGGAGAGTTGGTCTTGTATTGGAAAATTCTTTGACGGGTATATGGGAAAATTCAAATATTGCAGTGATTAACATACAAAAGAGATGAATTTTCAGGGTTTTAGATGTAAAAGTCTCCTTATAATTTGCTAATTATAGTTTGATTTGTCTATACAGAAATACCAACCGGAGGCTACAGACCCAAACCTGAGTGGTGCGCTTGCTTCAGTTCTTTGGGAGCTTAGCCTTCTAATGAAGCACTACAATCCTTTGATTTCCTCTATGGCTGTGAGTGTTTTGAGCATGGCGAACTTGAACCCTAACCAGAATCCAGTTTCTCTTTATGCCGCCTCTCCTCTACAAGCCTTTGTTGACTTCTCAATCGAACAAGAGCTCTTAAAGCCGATGGTTGGCAAATCTCTCTCTTTGAACCGAAAAAGGAAAAGGGAAAGCGGAGAGGGCTTTTCTGCATTAAGTCCTGATCAAATTCAACTGGTGGGAAGCTTCATTAATGACGATCGAGTGAAAAAGAAATTGGAAGACCATTTCAAAGTGCTTAGAGAAATCAGAGAGAACGAGAGATTGCGGAGTGAGTTGAACCTTATGAAGTGGTCCATTGATTTGTACGAAGAATACAAGAGGCAAAGAAAGCAAAAGGATAACTCGAAGACTCGTAGAAAAAAGAAAGGTGGCAAAGTTTTGTGATGCCTACATGTTTTCAAATCCTAGGTGAATTTTTGCATTTTCCAATAGTTAATTAATTTGAATGAGATTATGAGTATTGCGAAGAAATTGCTGCTTTTTGGCTAAATTAATTTGTTCTACTTTCTTTCTGACATTTGTGTCGGACTAGTTTAAATTTCTGTTTATTTTTCCTCTTCTTTGCAATGATCATAGAAGAGTCGTTGATACTGTAATATGTAAGGATTGCTATGCTAATCGGTACATGCCGCCCGTATCGTTGAGGCTGTATTGATATCTCTATATATATATCTCTAAATATAATGAATCTGGGGTTTTTCGGTGCTGACGTGTTGTGCTCTCGCCGCTCCGTGGTTGCCCTCTTCCTCGCACATGGCGTCTCATGCTGAGCCCTCTCTCTCCCCTTGCCTCCTTTCTTTCCTATCTTCGTACATTGTACATGTGCCTCCTCCCCTTTCGCTCGCGGGTCCCTATGGTCGCAGCAGGAGAGGACAGCACCAGGCCCGCGATCATACGGCGTGCCCTTGGCTTGGTGTGCACACCACGTGGCGCACGCGATGTTGTTCTGGCTTCGTTCTTCCACTTTCCTTCCCTCTCATCCATGGTTGCGTCGGAAGTGTATGCTACCATAACAACGATTGTGGCCTAATCCTTCTTTCTGGGTTTGCTGCTTGCTGATGGTGAGTTCCTCTCATGATCATCCGGAGGTGAGGTACGATCTATATTTCAGTCCCTCTTCTCCTTAGCAGCCCCCGAATCCTCTTTTCCCCCATAAATTTGTTTGTTATATATGGGAGAAGATCTATAGGCATGGATGTCACGGTTGGTGCTCCATCCATCTAAAAAAAACTGTGGGTTTGTGAGCAAAATCTGTAAGCATATCTGTGAGCAAAATTTGTGCTCCATACATCTCAAAAAAACTGTGCAGGATTTTTCTTTCAAAATCTGTGAGCAGATCTGTGAGCAAAATTTGTGCTCCATTCATCGAAAAAAAACTGTTCGGGATTTCTCTTTCCTTCGATCGATCCGTGCCATGGTGTGCTGTACTGTCGTCTGCTTGGGCGGGTTGGTTATCTGCCTCCATTTTGTCTGCCACGGTGTGCTGGTGAGTTGATGCCTAATCACTATGTTTAATCCCCCTGAAACTTTTATAAGTAATGCACATAAGGCATTAGAGTTTGCTCTGTTTTAACTTTCACTTGTATGTGATTTTACTCGCTTTTTATATTATCTCGTTAAATGTCTATGTCCTGCCACGTGTTTCTAAAAATAAAACTTCTTGCAAACGTTAGTTAGCAGGCATTTTGCTTGATGTATCCAAAACAATCATACATATGTAAATATTTTGAGGAGGTTTTCTTTTGCTCCATTTTTTTCCCTTTTGTATAGTTGTATCAAATTTATTTGTTGCATATTTTATTGAGTTGTGTAGCAAAGAAGGATAATACTAAATAAAATTGTAGATTCTGGTTCCTTCAAAAAACTGAGAATTGTTTTTTGTTTTGCAGGTTAGACCCTTAAAAAAGAGGAAAAATTAAGGAAAATCCCTAAATTGTGACATTGCAGATTTAGGAGAACCCCTAAATTAATTTTTTTTAATTTAATTCAGTGTTCATCTAAAAAAGAGGACAAATGTGGCATTAATGCAGATTTTGAGGACAAATTTTAATGCAGATTTCGCTTTGAGGTTCATGTGAGAAGCTAATGTAGATTTTGAGAAGCCACACAATTCTTTCGCTCTAAGGTTCATGTGTATTACATTTTTTTTAATTTGAGGAACTACGCAATTCTTTCACCCTGAGGTTCATGTGATAACCTAATGCAGATTTTATCCTAATCCAGTATTCATCTAAAGAAGAGGACAAATGTGATAATGTAGATTTTGAGGACAAAAATTCCAATGTAGATTTTGCTCTGGGGTTCATGCGAGAACCTAATGTAGATTTCGAGGAATCACACAATGCTTTCACTCTGAGATTTATGTGTATTACATTGTTTTTTAGTTTGAACCTTCATGTATGCTTCTTTGTTTTTTTTCCCACCTATATGAATCAACATTTTTCCGCCTATATGAATCGGTATGTTTATTCTTTGCAATGTCCAGGTGGTAATTTGGAGGAAGTGAAGGCAAGGTTGAAGTATTGGGCTCAATCGGTGGCATGCACAATTAAACTATGCAAATGATTGCGCCTAATGAAGTAAATGCATTAATTTCTATACCAGAATGAGGTGAAACATAAAGAACTAAGATGATCACACAGAGTAAAAAGTAGTATGCTCTTCGGTTCATTTTTTTATAATGCAGAAGAAAACCAACTTTGGATGACCTACTCCTTGGGCAACCAGTTGGAGATGATTGCTGAGCCCGCTGAAGCTTATTTATCAAATACCTAGAGGGGGGGGGTGAATAGGTATAATAACCAAAAACTAAATCTCAGTGCAATTTAAAATAAATGCGAAAAATAAAAACAGCACGCCGAAATTTACGTGGGAAAACTCCAACCAGGAGTAAAAAACTCACGAGACCAACATGCAATAACAATCCACTAAGAATAGAAAGATTACAAGGTGATTACCGACTCCACGGACTCCAACCCTTCCTTCAACTTCTCTAGATCTTGCGTTCTCCGACTGCAGGTCCAATGCACACGTCCGAATCCACGAACGCCACTCGAATCCATGAGCAACACGTTTCGAATCCACGAAACGCCTTCAACACATCGAATCCACGATGCCACGTCAAATCCTTGACGCAATCTCAACCGTAACAGAAGTATAGGCTTTGATGGTGATTCTTTGCTTAGAATAACATTAAGAACCATGGATGAAATCTCTAAGCAAAGATTAGATCAATTTGACAAAAAGCATATCATGAAAAACCGTCAAATTAACCTAAGAGAGGCTAAAAAGAAGAACGATAAAAACCTAGCCTCTAGGGTTGCTCTCAGGTGTTTCTGAGTTGGTCGGTACCTCTTGAGAAACCCTAAGTATCTATTTATAACCTTTGGAATATAATCAAAGTCGGTTTGGCATTCAAATCCAAAACAAACATTGTGTACCGGTACTAAAAGGCAGGTTCCGGTACTCAATGACGTAACAGACAAAATTTTCTATTGCATACCGGTACTCAAAGTTAGGTACCGGTACTCTAGGCAATTTTTAGAAAATCTTGTGACGGGTTTTGAGGAACTCAAAGTGAGATTTCGGTACTCAATGTAAAATAATAAAATTTTCAAAGATAAGTTTAACAAAACAAACCAGTACCGGAATTCAAACTTAAAATAAGTTAGGAGTTAAAAACCTTGTTCCCAAAACCTCTTCTAAACCCGATTTTGATTTGTTCATGATTCCAAAGATTGTAAATAAATTTAAATCACCATGAATACTTTAATCATACATGAGTGTCAACTTGAGCTCTTTGTTGAATCTTTATAGAGTCTTCGATTGCTGATTTGATAATTTAATCACTTCAAGTGTCACGCCCCGGGGTCGAAACTGCGACCCGGGCTCGCCAACAGATCCGCCACCTATACGAAAACCCCGCATAGGCGAAGCGTCCAACCTGCAAGAAAAAGGACTACAGCTAAACAGATATCAGAGCTATAAAGAAAACTATTGTAAAACTAAAATCCAACCACTGTACAACTGGAAATAAAGGTACAATATCCATCTCCCAAGAATGAATTATACAATATCCTCTGATACAAAAATCCAAGAACTCAACAGGGAGGAAAACTGAAATACAATACACTAGTGTATAGGCTCTCACTACAATAATCTCTCAAAAGCAGAAATAAAACTAATCTACTAACTGTACTACAAATCTCCGAGGTGGGGGTACAGCTACTCTCCAAAGATAGGTAGGGATCTAGCTCGCGACTCCCTCGCCTAGAACAGCAACAGCTGAATCAGCATCTCCCAAAGATGTCTCTGCAAAACAAAGGAGAGGAAAGAAAAATGAGGGGGAGAACTCCCAACAGGTGTGAGAACTATATCAACACGTAGTTCTCAGTGGGTACCGCCACCAAGCCCGACGGTCTGCCCACTAAGTCTACTAGAGGCATAAGATAACAATACAGTAAAAACTGAACAAGAAAAGCTGGAGATACTCTACAGCTATCATGCCTCTATCTAAATGCTCAATGGGTGATACATATGAAAAGATATGCAACTACTCGCACCCAAAGTGCTCAATCGACCTAATCGAACTGACTGCCTCATAGGGTCCAGTCAAGCCTGCGCTTACCTACTACCACATATCCACAAGAGGATGGGACTTATGTAGGGCGTCCGTGATTGCCAAAACTGGCCCAGCCAGAGGGACTGCGTCGACAAGTCGCGATACGAAAGTAACAGGCCCACTCCGGAAGGGGCACTCGAGGGGCGCGACCCCACCGAGGAAAAAAGGTATCCGCGCATCTCTGTCGAGCTCAAAGTGGCTCATGCAGGCTATAGTCAAAATCCATGCTCACTCTCAGAACGGAAGGACTCAAGATCCTCAAATACCTCGCACGACGGTCGGAACACTCTCAACGACCTAGCTAACCAGCTCTCACAAATCTCGAGGCACTAACGAACTCAACCAACTCGTGGCACTAAACCCACTGGTTGGAGATACTCCACAGCCGGGACCACCGTCAACTCAAACGGCTCCCAAAACGAAACACCCAACTCGCCACGCTAAACACACTGGCTAGAGATACTCCACAGCCGGGATCGACCCACAACTCAGGGCTAACAAAACTGGTCGGACGACACTCAACGACCCGGGACCACCGTCAACCCCAACGGTTCCCAACAACACTGACCGGAAGATACTCGACGGCCGGGGACCACCGTCTACCCAAACGGCTCCCAATAACACTAGCACAGGTCTAAACTCAGCTACTAGACTCCACTCAGCCCCCAGGCACGAGTGCAACAATGTCCCACAGTAACCTGACCACTCGGCCCACTACCCGGGCGAGGAAAATCTATGTCCAGGAAAAGATGCAAAGTGTGGAATGTCTAAAGCATAAAAGAACCTAGCCCAAGTGAAGGTTCTCTACTAGTCTGGTTAAACATGCATCATATGACGGGGTGCTAGGTCAAGTTCCAATAATCAATATATAATCCTCTAACCATGTTAAGCATAAAACTGAACCAACAACATGGACAATTCATAACATGCTTGCTTCCAATCAAAAGTAGTATACTCTAGTCATACATGCTCACAAGCTTAAACAATATAGAGTAGACATGCATCAATCATATTTTCCAACAAGTAAGTGAACATCATCATCTAGCATGCTTTTCCACTAGTATAGGATAACCATCTTTATCTTGTAACTCTCCTTCATGTATAAGGGTAAATAAATCATGCAATGCTCAAATCCACATATCATGTACAATTTATCAATTAAGCCTCAATCCCATCATTCAAACTATTTCTCATGCTTAGATCACAATCATTAAAATTGTACCTTAAACCATGCATGCATACTAACAAATAGAGTTAGAGAACCGTCCATCGGTTCTGGAGACGAAGTAACCCACCTGAATCGCTTTCCGCGGGCAAAGCCGAAGTCGGTGAAGTGCGTAGCCACACGCTAACAAAATCCGCCGAAACCGCACCCTCGGTACTCGGTCGCACAAACCTCTGCTCAAACAACATCGCAGCCAACAACCAATCAACACCACAAACACACCCCAAACAGCATTTGCTGTTTTGCCAAAACAGCACAGAGAAGGGGATCTTTCACCTACGTACAGTCCTCAGAAAAATCCAGAAAAATCACGGCTGCGATCCTCGCGACGAGTAGATGCAAATCGAATATTTATACTCCTCGTTCCGACACCTGTAGGCCAAGATATAAATATAACACCACAGAAAGTCAATCAATCCACAACTCGCAAATCTGCGGAAATCAGTCACGAAGAAGCTAAAATCTCACCTTCAAAATGTCTTCCAAAAATCCCAGAAAAATCATCGCTGTGATCCTCACGATGAGTAGATACAAATCGAGTACTTATACACCTTATTCCGACACATGTAGGCCAAGAAACAATTAGAACATCGCCATAAGCCAAAACCTTCACGAACACAAGCCTGCAGAAAATCAGTCCCAAAGAAACTTAATTATCACCTTCGAAGGGTCCTCCAAAAATTCTGATAAAAATACGGGTACATTCCTCTCGAAGCGTAGATGTCGATCGAGTCCTCATACGTCTCGTTCCGATGCCCGTAGACCGAGAAATCACAACAATACTCCACCGCTGTCCAAAACCTCACAACGGTACAAGGGGTCAAAAGATACCTCAAGAACCATGCCAAAAACCCAAAATGAGGCAAAGTGATCAACACGTAAATCGAAGGCGTACCTCTCGTGAATGCGTTGTCGTGAAAATTATCTCAAAAGTCCATCGGGGTAGCTCAGGGGGTCTCGCGCACTGAAATGCGACGGTAGAAGCCACAAACGAAGGAGCGTCGAAGTGTGCCACGTCGCAGAAAACGCCGATGTCATGGCCTCCAAAAAATCCGAAAATCCATCAAATGGTGGAGGAGAGGGAGAGGAAGAACTTCTTTGTAGGAAGCCCACAGAGAAGAAGTCCAGAAAAGGAGAAAAAAACAACTAAGAAGGCCTATTTATAGCCCAAGCCACACACATGCGGATCCGGATTCGGGCGCAGGATTCGGGCGCTCGAATCCGGCCCGGCCCAACATTGTGTGCGCCCGAATCTCCCTTAGCGTGCTACATCACCAGCTCCGTGCCCCGCGCGCCCGGTGCACGCGCCCCCGCCAATCGCGGCGCGCCGCGTGGCGACGCGGTCCATAGCGGGGTGCACGCGCTGCGGTTCGCGCCAGGCCACCCAGGTCGCTGCGCTCGCCAATGGGCGAGCGACACGTGGCCTAGCGGGTCCACCGTGCGCCGCGCCCGGCGTGCTGTCCCGCGTGCGTTGACCAACTAATCAACGCGTGCCACGCGTCCCGCCGAACGCCCGCTGGTCCCGGTGCACGCTAGGTCCCGTGGACCGGCCGCCCGCGCTGCTGCTCACGCCCGCGCCGCTGTGTTCCGCCGCTGCCCGTCGCCGCCGACGCTGCCCCGGCAGCCGGAACAATAACGTCTGTTACGGAATTTGAGTTGGCGTAGTTTCGTGAAAGTTTCAAGTCTTGAAGATTGAAGGTGAAGAAAGTTGGATCATTTAACTCAATCTCAAGAAAGAAGAATTCAAAAGGATCAGGTATGTTTAACTAAAGATTTTGTGTGATCCGAATACTTCTTGTAGTGTAGAAACACTTGGAAGAATCTTTTATTGCATAAAAATCAAAAACTGGACTTGGGACATGCTCAGGATCCGGATCAGATTGTTCGATCCGGATCCCGAAGGTGGTTCGTTCATACACCAGTTCAATCCGGATCGTAGCCTCTCTTGATCTGGATCCCGAACATTGAGTTTACCATTTTCCTTGAGCGATCCGGATCAGGCTTCGCAATCCGGATCCCGAACGTTGATGTTTGGTGAACTGTATGAACGATCCGGATCAAGAACTTCGATCCGGATCCCGAACCTTCGTTTTTCTGGAACTTCCTGACTCGTTACGACGATCCGGATCACAGCTAATCCGATCCGGATCGCCGTCCGTAAAATTTCCAGAAATGTTAGGTTTTTGATTCTTATCTCCTTCCTAGGGTTTCTAACCTATAAATAGACCCTATGACTCTTTTTCTAGGGTTAATCCAAATAATCCACATAGCCGTCATATTCATATCTTATTTCATACGGCTCTAGATCCACATATAGAGAAGAAAGGAAATCATTAGAGAATACTCTATGTTTCTTCATCTATATTGATTAGTTTGATTCTAGGTTTTCATACTCACATCTTGAGTTGAATCAAACTAATGAATACTTAGATAGTATTTCCGATCTATCTTTGATCTAAGTATTCGGCGGATCATCACCACCAAAAACAACAATTTATCCCAAAAATCGGCGCGTGGATTCGCGTGTCCTTGTGGATTCAAGGTTCAACCGCTCTCGTGGATTCGGAGCGAGGCACGTTCGTGGATTCGAAGGGTGCTATTGGGTGAAGACCGTGGACTCGGTCGGACGTCGTGGATTCGACGTTGGACGCCGTGGATTCGGCGTTGGGCGCAGATCGTGGATTCGAGAAGCGTCGCGGAGCGAGCGGAAAAGATCCTCTAGGAGCGTATGGAAAAGGTTGAGTCGTAAGTGTGTACGGTAAATCACCTTGTACGTGTTTTAATTCTAGTGGATTTCTGCCGTGTTATCGGTCCCGTGGTTTTTTACTCCGGTGATGGAGTTTTCCACGTAAAAATCTTGCGAGTTATTTTTATTTCCGCATTGGGTTTTTATCGCAACGATTTTTGAGTGTTTATACGTTTACACCTATTCACCCCCCCTCTAGGTGTTTTTTCCCCTATTTAGATCCTTATTACATATAACCCAACAAGTGGTATCAGAGAGGGAATAGGGTTGTAAACAATGGTTGAAGGTGGAAACATCAACCGACCCCCGTTCTTCGATGGAACAAATTATGCGTACTGGAAAGTGCGGATGAAAGCCTTTTTAATTTCCATCGACGAACGGGTGTGGCAATCAATTGAATTAGGATGGTCTAATCCAACTGAATTTATTGGTGATGTTCGCACCTTAAAACCTAGGTCAAAATGGACCAAGGAAGAGTTAGATTCATCTTCTTACAATGGCAAGGGAATTAATGCTATTTTTAATGCCTTATCTCAAACTGAGTTCTCTCGCGTCTCAGCATGTGAGACTGCGAAAGAAATCTGGGATGTTCTTCAGGTTACACATGAGGGAACTAACCCGTGAAGATTCAGAAACTGCAAATGCTTACGAGCAAGTTTGACTCTATCTTGATGGCAGAAAATGAATCTTTCACGGACTACTATACACGATTGCAAGACATCGTAAACTCATGTGCTAACCTGGGAGAGAAGATTCCAGAATTTAAGATTGTAAGAAAGATCTTAAGAACTCTTCCTGAACGATTTCGCCCAAAGGTTACAGCCATTGAAACTATTAAACACCCGGACGAAATACGTGTAGAAGAATTAGTTGGTTCATTACAAACATATGAAATGACGTTTACTACTAACAATTCTTCTGGAAAGGCATCCACTTCTAAGTCTTCAGGTTATGCGTTGAAAACAACTAAGGAAGAAGACGCGGATACATCCTCCTCAGACGATGACGAGAACCTTTCTATGGAGGAATTTGAGAAGCAGCTCGCTCTCTTGACAAGGAAGTTTCGCCGCAACTTTCGAAGGGGTAATTCAAGTAAATCTCCATCCTTCGGAAAGTCGAACAAAGGCAAGGGTACTTCAAGTTACAAGTCAAGAAAGCAAGAGAACTTCTCAAAGGATAAGAAAAGTTCAGAGGGACAACTACAATGCTTCAAATGTCGAGGCTACGGCCACATTGCAACGGAGTGTCCCAACAAGTATCCGGCAAAGAAGAAGGCGATGCAAGTCGTCACTTGGGATGACAACTCAACGACAAATGAGTCGTCTTCAAGTGATGAAGAAAAGAGCTCCACGGCATTCCACGCGTCCATATCTTCACCCTTCATGTGCTTTATGGCAAGTACGTCCGAGTCATTGTCCAACTCCACTGTTGAAAAGAATGCAACGGACAATGAATCGGATGATTCGGAAGGTGAAGATTTTGCCTTAGCCTATCACAGACCTTTACGGGATTCAAAGAAACCGGCTAAGCAAAACAAGGGGTTGAGAGGGAGATTGCAGGATCTCGAAGAAGAAGTAAAAAGGGTAAGTTCTCTCTCGACCGATCTTGAAGTGGAAAGAGATAATCTGATAAAAGCAAATGTTTCCCTTCAAGAGTCCAATGAGCAACTCGAGAAGAATTATATAGATATGGTGAACAAAGCGAACTACTTCTTGAAGCTCTACGGCGAGGCCCGACGGGAAAAATTGGAAATGACAGAGACCATTTGCCAACTCAAGGATGACTTACAGCAATTTTCTTCTGGAAGGAGTAAGTTGGATAAACTTCTTGGTCTTGGTCAAACAAACAAGTTCGGCCTCGGATACAATCGAACTGAAGACAATTTTAGTTCGGTTGGGACAGTCTTTGTGCCTCAGTCGGTATCTCCTCCTCCGACACCGGAATTCACGACAACCAACGACAACAAGCCTACTTCATCCTCTTCGGAATCGTCAAGCACAAAGGTATGTTTTCGTTGTAATTTTGCAGGGCACATTGAAAGAAATTGCAAGATTGGAGCTCAAAGATCAAATCAACCACATCTTGCAACTGCTACCAATAAGTTCACTCCCCGGAATTCAAAGAAGGATTTTTCAAAAGAAAAGAACGTTGGTAGTACTCCAAACAAGACGATGACAAAAGAAAAAGATCAATCAGACAAAACGTCTTCATCAAGGAAAATTTCTCAACCATTGCCGACATACTCCAAAACTCAAAAGGTTTGGGTATGCAAAGGTGAAATCCTTCCTTGTCTTTAATCGTTCTACGATTAAATGTTGTGTAGTTTATGTAGACTATTTTTTTTTTTTTCTCTTTCTTTTGGCCGACCCGTCAACCATCTTTGGGAGGTAAATGGTATATTTTCTTGATGATTGATGATTTCTCTCGGTATTCTTGGGTAGCATTTTTAAAAGAGAAAGCTGATACTTTTGATTCTTTTCACGAGATTTGCCTTCGTATTATGATTGAAAAGAATGAAAAGATCATTCGTGTTAGAAGTGATAGAGGTGGAGAATTCATTAATTCTAAATTCATTGACTTTTGTACTTCAAACGGTATTAAGCATGAATTCTCTGCACCCTATACACCTCAACAGAATGGTGTTGTCGAGCGCAAGAACAGGGTTGTTCAAGAGATGGCGCGTGTGATACTTCATAGCCGGAATTTACCGCTACATTTTTGGGCTGAAGCTGTGAACACCGCTGTCTATGTCATTAATCGAGTGTTTTTGCGCCCGGGAACGTTAAATACACCATATGAACTATGGTGTGGTAGAAAACCCAACATCAAATATTTTCGCATCTTCAGGAGTCGGTGTTACATTTTACGTGACCGTGAAAATCTTGGAAAGTTTGACTCACGAAGTGACGAAGGGATTTTCCTGGGGTATTCTACTAATAGTAGAGCATATCGAGTATTTAACTTAGAATCTAAGACGATCGTAGAATCTATAAATGTTAAAGTAGATGAAGCTTTTCACTTTGCATCTGAAAAATCTACCCTCGATATCTCTCTAGATGATGATTCTCCTGCCGTTGCATCTTCTCATAATAACACTTCCAATATTAATGATGCATCTAATGGTTCTTCAAGTTTATCTAATGTGCAGGAATCATCTCATATATCTCCGAGTACTCCGTTTCAACAAACGCTACGAATCTCCAAGGATCATCCGGAATCGAATATTATTGGAGATCCACAAGAAGGAGTTAGAACTCGGAGGCAGTTGGTTTGTGGATTCGGTTGCTACGTATCTTTAATCGAACCAAAGAACATAGATGAAGCTCTTCAGGATGACTACTGGATTAAAGCAATGCAGGAAGAGCTCCATCAATTTGAGCGAAACAAAGTCTGGGAATTAACGAAGCCTCCAAAGCAACATAATGTGATAGGTACCAAATGGATCTTTAAGAACAAGAAAAATAAGGATGGTACTATCATCAGGAACAAGGCACGATTAGTTGCTCAAGGCTACTCTCAAGTAGAAGGTATAGACTTTGATGAAACATTCGCCCCTGTAGCTAGACTCGAGTCCATTCGTATACTGTTTGCTATTGCTTGTCATTTTAAAATCAAATTATTTCAAATGGACGTTAAGAGCGCATTTCTAAATGGGTTTTTAAATGAGGAAGTTTATGTGGCTCAACCGAAAGGTTTTGTAGACCATAAACAACCTAACCATGTTTTCCGTTTGAAAAAGGCTCTTTACGGTCTGAAACAAGCACCGCGAGCATGGTACGAAAGGTTGACAAAGCACCTTTTGGAGAAGGGCTACACTCGAGGGGGAGCTGATAGGACTCTCGTTGTGAAGCATTATCAAAGCAATTTCATTGTAGCACAAATCTATGTCGATGACATTGTATTTGGCACAACAAGAGATAATGATGCTTCTAAATTCGCGGAGACCATGGAAAGCGAATTTGAGATGTCCATGATGGGCGAATTGACTTATTTCCTTGGATTGCAAATTAAACAAAATGATGAAGGTATTCACTTGAGTCAATCCAAGTATGCAATGGAGTTGGTTAAAAAGTTTGATCTTGAAAATTCGAAGGATTTTCCGACTCCAATGGGAACTAGCCACAAGGGACTTGGAAGTGAATCACAAAGTGAGAATGTAGACGAGAAACTGTATCGAAGTATGATTGGAAGTCTACTTTACCTCACGGCTAGTCGCCCGGATATATCTTTTGGTGTTGGGATCTGCGCGAGATATCAATCTGCACCAAAGGAGGTTCACCTGAAAGCGGTGAAAAGGATCATCCGGTATATCAAAGGATCAATTAATTTCGGAATTTGGTATCCTATGGGAACAAGTTTGGATATTGTTGGATACTCAGATGCCGATTGGGCAGGATCAGTGGATGATCGGAAAAGCACGAGTGGTGCATGCTTCTATCTTGGCCATTGCCTTGTTGCATGGCACAGTAAAAAGCAGAATTGCATAGCACTCTCGACTGCCGAAGCGGAATACATTTCAGCGGGTAGTTGTTCAACCCAACTCATTTGGATGAAAAGTGTGTTGAGCGACTTCCGGATTTCAGCATCTTCGGTAACAATTCTTTGTGACAACACAAGTGCAATTAACATTTCTAAAAACCATGTGTTGCACTCTAGAACAAAACATATTGAACTTAGATATCATTTTCTTAGAGAGCTAGTTGAATCAAATACTCTTCAACTTTCATATATTTCAACTGAGGATCAATTAGCTGACATTCTAACAAAACCTTTGGATCAAAAATGTTTTATTCATTTGCGAAAAGCAATTGGAATGCTTTCCTTGAAATAAACTTCTTTTTGAAACCTTTGCTTAGGATAGGTTTTGTTTTTGTTTTGTTTTGTTCATTATCTATGTTTGTACATAGGACATTAATTGAGCATAGATCATAATTGACTTTAATTGCATCTTTTCGCACATTTAGAAATTTATTATGCTTTTGCCATCATAATATTTCACTGTTGCAATGATCATTTATGTTAATTAAATCATCTTCTGAGTGATCAAAGTCAATTTCTCTCTCAATGATCTCTTGGTATAGTCATTATCTTATTTGACTGCTTAGTCGAGTATGAAATCGAGATCAATTTTTGGTTGAATACTTTATATCTTAAATAATTGATAGCCAATTGAGGGGGAGTCAAAGAAAAGTAAAATGCTCAAAAGATGTGGAAAGAGTTACATCCCAATGAGGAGTGTGAAAACTACCACCACATGGAGGAAAGAGCTACCACCTCGGTCGTCCGAGTATTGTGTGCAGCTACCACATGTATACCAAGCATGGTTGTTCAAATTTTGATTAAGTAAAATGCATGTTTGAAATACTTGACTCCGTCAAATTTCAAGGTTGGTATAAGGTGGGTTTTTAAAGAAAGATGCTCAAAGGCCACTCTCTTCAACAGATTGTCTAGATACATTATCTACCATATTTGGGATTTCAAACATCTATTGATCTTTGTATTTCATTTTCTTTACTGAATTGATGATTTGATAAAGGCATTACTCATAAGATCAAGTTAGATGTAATTGAAGGTGTTCAACTTTAAGGGATTTAATTTTTGTAAATTCTCGTTTCATTTTTGGATATTATTGATAGATTTGGCATAATCTAATTCTTGTTGTATGAAACGATGATTTTTGTTTAAAGTTGATACACATCTGTGCTTACAATCTTTTTCTGGTTTTTCTTGAATTTCTCTGAAATTTTCTAAAGAAAAAGTTGGAGCCGATCCGGATCGGGCAAGATGATCCGGATCCCGAACGCAGGTATTCTTCTGCGGGCTGACGATCCGAATTGGACCTGCCGATCCGGATCCCGAACGCAGTTTCTCACTGCGGGTAGCCGATCCGGATCGCAAGCATGGTCTGATCCGGATCGCGGCTAGGGTTTTATAAAGAACAAAAGGGTTTTGATTTCTTTTACTCCAATCTTTTGTTCCAAAGTTTCCAGAGCTTCTCTCTCTAGATTTCACCCTTCTTGGAAGCTTTCAAACTCAAGTTCTTCAACTCCAAGTAAGTTTTATTGATCAAAATCTCGGTTTTTCACCGTTTTTCTCTATTCCTCCTCAAACGTGATGAATTTCTTGGATCAATTTTGTTTGTGGATGGTTTTTGATCAAATTTCTTTTGAAATAAGAACTCTGGGTAGATTAGTTTTGATTATATGCTAGGTATTCTCCTGATTAACGGATTTTTAGGCTTCGATTTCTAAAATTTCGGTTTTAGGGCATATACTAAGGATTTTCGAAAATCATGCAATTGATCTATTTTTAAAATTCCTTTTGCAAAACTAATTTGATTCTTAGTCTCTCTACACGATAATGATTGTTTGGGTACAATTTTTCAAATCTTTGAAAATTAACAATTTTTTCGTATTCTTGAGTTGTTGCACACAGGATTTCTTTTCTCAAGAGACCAATAGCAATGGTGATCACTTCGATTATTTTCCTACTTGCTGCTATGGTACATACGAGAGACACTGCCAAGAGGGCTAAAAAGGATGAAGTCAATTGGGATAAGTTATCAGATGATGAAACACATCCTGGAGAATCGCCACAGAAAACCTCTGTTGCATCGAAAGGGAAAGCCCATGCAGAGACATCAAAGGAAAAGGCTCCGCTCACTGCTGCGGAAAAAGGAAAAGCACCAATGACCTCTTCATCCATTTTCTTAAAAAGAAAAAGACTTGCTCGACGACCTGGACGAGCTCGAGGTATTGAAATAAATGAACCATGTCAAGAGAACCCAAGGAATATCTCTCAAATTGACACTGAATCAGAAGACGAAGAAGATTGGGACACATTTCTTGACGAAGTACAACAAGGTATTGATGAAGAAAATAAGGTTTACCTAAAGAAAAAGAAGCTACTGAAGTCTTCCTCAATACTTAAGCAACAAGCAAAGAAAAAGACTGTGCCAAGCAATGAACCTCTTGACAATTCACCTTCTTTACCAAGACGATCTCCTCGGAATGAAGGTCAGACTGCTCCGTCAATCGTCACACAACGTTCTTCAACTTCCAGAAGAACTGACCAAAAGGAAAACTTAGAGTCTTCCATAAAACAAGAACAAGATAAAATGGCTCTAGAACTCAGAAAGATGTCCAAGGACATACATCAGATGAAGCAAGAGTGTTCTACGATTTCGGGAATGCTTAAAGGAATTTTGAAAAAGCTGGGTTGCACGAGCTCTGAAGACTCCGCCTCGGTTAACTCAGATTCAGATGCCTAACAATTCTCTTATGCAGGAACTTCAGATTTTTAACCTTTTCTTGTGCAGGTTCTTCAGTTTTTTTTAGGACTTAATCTTAGTTCTAGTTCTTAAATTTCGGAACATTTTCTTTGGAATTTTTAACTCTCCTTAAATTTTTATAATTTTGGCTTTGTTTGTGACAAAAAGGGGGAGAGAGTTTAGAGAGAACTTGAACAATGATTGAACAATGATGATGTGTGAATGTGTGAACATCGAGGTAAGTATAACCTCAACTTGAAAGGTAAGTAGAACTTCAACTTTTGGTTTTCATTTGTTTGAATGCATGTCTCGACTAACTATTCGACTAACTATTTGGGCATGTAATATGACTAACAAGTTGATGTTGGACTAACACTTTGTGACATTTGGTTTTTGACTGCATAGAAGATATGTTGGTTTTTGACTATGATTCTCTTACATATCTGAATTTTCAAATGTCATGATGATCAGATAAACTCTATCTCTGTACTAGGTTTTGAATGCTAAATATTCTTGAGGTATCTAACGATCTCTTTTTGTCAAGAATGATTTCTTTGTGCAGAGAGTACAGATGTCTAAGTCTAGAGTCTGTTTTAGGAGTTTATCTCATGTTTTTAAATTTTTGGATCTCCATTGTAAATTTTTGTTGTATGGTGATAGCAACAAAAATATCTTTTTGAATTTTCTTTAGTGGATCTGTGTTTTGTCACGAAACCGCCAAAGGGGGAGATTGTTACGGAATTTGAGTTGGCGTAGTTTCGTGAAAGTTTCAAGTCTTGAAGATTGAAGGTGAAGAAAGTTGGATCATTTAACTCAATCTCAAGAAAGAAGAATTCAAAAGGATCAGGTATGTTTAACTAAAGATTTTGTGTGATCCGAATACTTCTTGTAGTGTAGAAACACTTGGAAGAATCTTTCATTGCATAAAAATCAAAAACTGGACTTGGGACATGCTCAGGATCCGGATTAGGTTGTTCGATCCGGATCCCGAAGGTGGTTCGTTCATACACCAGTTCAATCCGGATCGTAGCCTCTCTTGATCCGGATCCCGAACATTGAGTTTACCATTTTCCTTGAGCGATCCGGATCAGGCTTCGCAATCCGGATCCCGAACGTTGATGTTTGGTGAACTGTATGAACGATCCGGATCAAGAACTTCGATCCGGATCCCGAACCTTCGTTTTTCTGGAACTTCCTGACTCGTTACGACGATCCGGATCACAGCTAATCCGATCCGGATCGCCGTCCGTAAAATTTCCAGAAATGTTAGGTTTTTGATTCTTATCTCCTTCCTAGGGTTTCTAACCTATAAATAGACACTATGACTCTTTTTCTAGGGTTAATCCAAATAATCCACATAGCCGTCATATTCATATCTTATTTCATACGGCTCTAGATCCACATATAGAGAAGAAAGGAAATCATTAGAGAATACTCTATGTTTCTTCATCTATATTGATTAGTTTGATTCTAGGTTTTCATACTCACATCTTGAGTTGAATCAAACTAATGAATACTTAGATGGTATTTCCGATCTATCTTTGATCTAAGTATTCAGCGGATCATCACCACCAAAAACAACGATTTATCCCAAAAATCGGCGCGTGGATTCGCGTGTCCTTGTGGATTCAAGGTTCAACCGCTCTCGTGGATTCGGAGCGAGGCACGTTCGTGGATTCGAAGGGTGCTATTGGGTGAAGACTGTGGACTCGGTCGGACGTCGTGGATTCGACGTTGGACGCCGTGGATTCGGCGTTGGGCGCAGATCGTGGATTCGAGAAGCGTCGCGGAGCGAGCGGAAAAGATCCTCTAGGAGCGTATGGAAAAGGTTGAGTCGTAAGTGTGTACGGTAAATCACCTTGTACGTGTTTTAATTCTAGTGGATTTCTGCCGTGTTATCGGTCTCGTGGTTTTTTACTCCGGTGATGGAGTTTTCCACGTAAAAATCTTGCGAGTTATTTTTATTTCCGCATTGGATTTTTATCGCAACGATTTTTGAGTGTTTATACGTTTACACCTATTCACCCCCCCTCTAGGTGTTTTTTCCCCTATTTAGATCCTTATTACATATAACCCAACAACGTCTTGCCTCGAAATCCGTGTTTTGGCATCTGGGCTCCGAAAAATACAAGTAAATAGTCCATTTCCATCGTTTTCGAGCGCTGAATCCAAATCCGATGTCCGTTTTGCCAAATTCCGCTTCTAAAATTTGTCGAAGGCATCCGGAAAGGTATTTTTAATCCAAATTTCACGCTGGGTCCAATCCTGAGGTCCGATTTGCGCACAAGCACCTCCATCACACCGAATAAGCCTCCAGAAGTTGCTGATCACCCAGCAAAAGCTCTGCGGAGATCCGGGTCATCACATCAAAACTTCGACTCAAATCACGAAATATGCCAACATAAAATCCGTAACAATCTCCCCCTTTGGCAATTTCGTGACAAAACCCAAAAATACATAAAACGCTCAAGAAACTCATCTTAAACCAAAAAATTGAAACTCAATGTCATCACCAAAATATTGATTTTCTTTTGCGTGAATGATCCAATAAATGAAAATACATTCGAACCAATCCTAAAACAAACTCTATGACTTAGGACTTGGAGTCTTAAAGTGATGTATATCCTGCAAAACAAAATTCCAAACAAAATCAAAAGTCAGTTGTCAGAATTTAAATGTAAGTCCTATATTTGATTCGTACTTTTGGTTCTTTTTGATTTTCGGCTCATTTTTCATCATCTCCCCCTATCACGATCATCATCTCCGTCATTTATCTTCTTCCCCTTTTTGTCATAAATTGTCAAACACAAAAGAAAATCACTAAGAGCATTAGTTCATAGATACATGACCATAAAAGTTCTTGTTCATCAACAAACGCAAAAGAAAATAAAAAGCAAGAACAAGAAAAGCAAAGAGTCACTCATCGTCATGTCCTGAATCATCATCGTCATCATGTGAAGTAGGTCCATGTGAAGAATTTGGTCCTGTCGCTCCAGGAACTACATCATCATGTTTGCAGCCGAGGATATCAAAAATCTTCTTTAATCCGTCCTCAAGCTTTTTGAACCCTTATTCCATCATTTTCTTTAGTGAGCGTACATCCCGATGTAATGATTGTAAAGTCACTACCTCATCTGAACTAGAAGAGTCTTGATGTTCCACTTGACGAGGCGGTGCACTTGGTGTAGCTTCACTTGCATATCCTTTCACTTGCCCAAAGGTCTTGAGAGTGTTAATTGGCTTGGCCAAAGTAATTCCATCAATAGCATCCAAGCCATAGTCATATTTGACACAGAAAATATCAACTCCGTGATCTTCCAAAATGCTAGTGATCAAGATCGGGTATGGAAGAAGTTCACGACGATTTGACCCTTGAATTACATGCACCATCTGTTGCCAAATAAGAAATGAAATATTGATGTTTACTCCATATGCACTCTCTAGGTGACCAAGGAAATAAAAGAGAAAAACTCGATCCCACTGAATCCTTTTAGTTCCCAACGTAGGCAAGAGGTTGTAGCATACAATTAAAGACAGAATGTGATACTCTGGCTTTAAGTCCTTTGACTCAACATACAACCTGTTTGTATGCGTTCCTGACTTGCAAATAGCATTCACAACGATGTCCCAATGAGTTTCGTGCTGAAATTCACCATGAGTAAAGTGCATACCAGTTGTGTCAACAATCAATCCCAGATTTGCACCAATTACTGCAGGAGTTATATCAAACTTGACACCTCGAACTGTTGTTTCAAATATAAATGTCCCGGTGTCAGGATCCTCATGAAATATAACTGCTCTCATGTAAAATTTTCTAAGAAGCTCCACACAGAAACCCATCCTTGTAGGAACTCTACCAAGTGGCTCAATAGGAATCCTTTCCAATAGCCTTGCAAAATTCGGTACTTCTCAATATAATTCAGAAAAGTTGACGTGTCGCTCCCCAATACATGATCTATTCTCAAAGATTGCACGGCGTTTTGAGCTAATATGTTGTTCGCCTTCCCCAAGCTTTGATCGCCGTTTCGATTGTGAGCGTTCACGAATTATCGGTCCACCGGTACTTCTTCGTGGAGGAGAATCTGCACCTTTCTTTTTCCTCAATGTCATCAGTGCCTTTCCCTTTCCTTTAACTGATTATTCCTCTGAATCAGATGAATGTTATGATTCTGAACTTGTTGATCCTTCATCACGTGATCGTTTAGAAGCTTTCTTCTTTCCACGTCCACGACCACGTCCATTTCCGGTGGCCATCAACACCACAATCACTAGTAGCAATGAGAATGCCATGATCCTGTAAAGAACATTATGCCACTATGATTTGATCGAATATAAATATTGTCACGCCCCGAGGTTGAAACTGCGACCCGGGCTCGCCAACAGATCCGCAACCTATACGGAAAACCCCCGCATAGGCGAAGCATCCAACCTGCAAGGATAAAATTACAACTAAACAGATATCAGAGCAGAAAAGTAAACTGCTGTAAAACTAAAATCCTATCGCTGTACAACTAAAAATAATGATACACTATCCATCCCCCACTAAAATAATCATCATACATCATCCTCTGATACAACATCTAATAACCAAAACGGGGAGGTAACTAAAATAATAATACATCAGTGTACAGGCTCATAGTACAAGTCAGATCCTCACAAAACATCAGTCTCTCAAAAGTAAAAATAAACAATCTAACCTGCATTCATCCCGATAGGACTAATGTCACGCCCCGGTGTCGAAACTGCGACCCGGGCTCGCCAACAGATCCCTCGCCCATACGGGAAGCCCCGTATAGACGAAGCGACTAACCTGCAAAAGATCAACTACACTATAAAGATATCAGAGCTGAAAAGTAAACTGTTGAAATAAAAATATACAAATCCTCAAATAGTACATGCCAGGTCCTCACAATACATAAGTCACTCCAAAACTAAAGCTCTCAAAAGTAAAATATACATGATACATCCCAAAATCACTGACAGTACTAGTACATCACCAAAAGGGTACATCTACTCTCACAGGAAGAAGACTGTTAGGGATCTAGCTCGCGACTCCCTTACCTCGATCAATAGGATCAGCAACTGGAGCAGCAGAAACTGGAGTAGAGGTCCCTGAGGAAAAATCACCACGGCCGGTGTGAGAACTACATCCCACAGTAGTTCTCAGTGGGTACTGCCAACAAGCCCGACGGTCTGCCCACTAAGTCTACTAGAGGCATAAAGTAACAAATGCAGTACTGAAAGTAAAGGCTGGAAAATAACTCTACAGCTACTATGCCTCTATCTAAATGCTCAAGAAGTGGAACAGATGGAAACATGATGCATCTACTATCTCTCAAACATAATCACCCAATCTACACTGACTGCCACATAGGGTCCAGTCAAACCTGCGCCTACCTACTGCCGTTACATCCAAAAAGGACCGGACTTACGTAGGGCGTCCGTGACTGCCAAAACTGGCCCAGCCAGAGGGACTGCGTCGACAAGTCGCGATAGCAAGTAACAAGCCCAGCTCCGGAGTGGCACTCGAGGGGCGCGACCCCACTGAGAAAAGTATCCGCGCATCTCTGTCGAGCTCAAATGTGGCTCATGCAAGCTATAGTCCAAATCCATGATCAACAAGATCGATAGTAACCAACAACACCAACTCTCTCACTGGCTGAAAAACCACACAGCCGGTACCCATCGTCGACTCAGACGGCTCCCAAAAATAAAACACTGATCTAACACTGTTACCAAACTCCACTCGGCCCCCAGGCGCGAGTGTAACATGCATCCCACAACAACCCGACCACTCGGCCCACTATCCGGGCGAGAAAACTCTAAGTCCAGGTAAAATAATAGATAACAGTGTGGGGATTTCTAAAGCATAAATAACCTAGCCCAAGTTAGAGTTTTCTACTAGTCTGGTTAAACATGTAGCATATGACGGGGTGCTAGGTCAAGTTCCAAAGATAGCATTTAATTTACAGATTTAGGAAGCAATAAATCAATATGATCATCATAGCAACACAAGTAACATCAATTCTCTCTTTCTAGCATGCTTCCTAATACACTCACAATCATGCATGTTTCCTACAATATAGAATTACTGATCAGTCCGCCAGTTTTGAAGACGAAGAAACCCACCTGGAAGTGCAAATTGATCCAAAGTCCAAAAAGGTTGAAACTGTACGGGGACAATTCTCGGATTCCCACAAATCCAACGGACCCAAAAACACCTAGAAACACCTCCTGGTTACAAAGACATGGTCCAACATTACATTCAACACAAAATTTCCAAGTGTACAGTTTGCTGAAATTTCAGTCCCAAAGAAGCTTAATTATCACCTGCGAGATAAACTCTAAAAATTCCAATAAAAATACGACGGCGATCCCCGCGAAGCGTAGATGTCAATCAAGCCCTTAAACATCCAATTCTGATACTCGAGTGCAGAGATAAAAATAAAAAAAAAGCGCTGCTGTCCAGGAAAAACCACCAGCAAAATAGGGCTAAAAATTGTACCAGAAGCCCTAAAAAAACTCAAATCTGGGAGGAGTGGAAAATACGAAAATCGTAGATTTACCTCTCGTGAATCCGACGCCGCAAAAATCGTCCAAAAATTCCATCGAAGTAGCTCTGTGGACCTCATGGACCAAAACGCGACGGAAATGGGCCACCAACGAAAGAACGTCGCACTGCGCTAACTCGCCGAAGACGTCGATGCCGCGGCCTCCAAAAAATCCGAGCCTCCTTCACAAGATGCAGCACATGATGATCAACAAGGTTGCTTGAGGGCTCAAGTGGGTTTGGGCTCGAAAAAAAGGTCCAAGAGCCCAAAGAAGAGGGCTATTTATAGGCCTCCACCAAAGAAACCCAAAAAAATCCCCTTTATTGGGCTTTTGGGCCCAATTTCCGGGCGCCCGGGGTTTTCGGGCTGCTACAGTAGCCCGAAAAAGCCCCCGGCCCGACCGGCCAATCGCGCCCGAAACCACCACGGGCCGCCACGTGTCCCCTCCGCGTCCCGCGCTCTCGGCGCACGCGCGCACGCCAATCGCGGCGCGCCGCCTGGCCGCGCGGTCCACGGCGGGGACCGTGGGCCGCGGTTCACGGCGGGCCGCCCGGGTCACTGCGCTCGCCAATGAGCGGGCGACACGTGGCCCGGTGGGGTCCACCGTGCGCCGCGCCCGGCGCGGTCCACGCGCTGTCGCGCGTGTGTTGACCCGCCAATCGGCGCGCGCCACGTGGCATCGCACTCCGTTGGCTGCTCCTGGTGCACGGCAACTGGGCCGTGGACCGGCCCACCCGAAAAATCGGCCCGTTTGGCCCGTTTAGCCCGAAAATAGCCGATTTTTAACGTTTTCGCGCGCTGAGTCTGTTTTTGGCATCCGTTTGACACACAACGGGCTCGATACACCAATAATAGGTGTTTTCTCACCGTCGACCACCCAAACAGGTCGTACGGAAAAACCGGGACACGACAACTAAGATGTATAAGGACCTTAAGGCACACTTTTGGTGGAACGGAATGAAGCGGGATATCGAGAGATTTGTGGCTCACTGTTTAACTTGTCAGAGGGTGAAGGCTAAGCACCGGGTCCCTGCTGGCAAGTTACAGAGTCTCCCAATCCCTGAGTGGAAATAGGATCACATCACGATGGATTTTGTCACTGGACTGCCGACGGCGCAGAGTGGAGCTGACGCGGTATGGGTAGTCGTGGATAGACTCACCAAGTATCCTCACTTTCTACCTGTGCAGGTGACTTGGCCTGTGGAGCGGCTTGCTTAGGTGTACCTGGATGAGGTGGTGAGGTGACATGGTGTACCCGCCTCGATCGTATTGGATAGAGACCCGAGGTTTGTCTCGCATTTCTGGGGGAGTTTACAGATAGCCTTGGGGACACAGCTCCGGTCTAGCACAGCATTCCACCCACAGACCGATGGACAGTCTGAGCGCACCATACAGACCCTCGAGGATATGTTGAGAGCGTGCGTCCTGAATTTTGGAGGAGGATAGTACCAGCACTTAGGATTGGTTGAGTTTGCGTACAACAACAGCTATCAAGCGAGCATTTAGATGGCTCCGTTTGAGGCGTTGTATGGACGTAGGTGTCGGTTACCCTTATATTGGAGTGATGTGGGCGAGGGGAGGACTTTGGGACCTGATGTACTGCAGGAGGCAGAGGAAAAGGTCAGATTAGTACGGCGACATCTTGAGATCGCCCAGAGTCGACAGAGGAGCTATGCTGATACCCGACAGCGAGACTTAGAGTTTCAGGTTGGTGATCATGTCTTTTTGAAAGTCTCGCCTTCGAGGATGGGGGGGGGGGGGGGGTCCGGAGATTTGGAGTTCGTGGGAAGCTCAGTCCCCGCTTTATTGGACCCTTTGAGGTACTTGGGAGAGTAGGCCCTATTGCGTACCGTGTTGCACTTCCCCCGCGCCTTCCAGGAGTTCATGATGTTTTCCACGTCTCGGCTTTGAGGAGTTATGTCTTTGATCCTTCGCACGTGATTGACTTCACTCCACTTGAGATTGGCGAGGACCTTGGGTACGAGGAGCGCCCGGTGAGAATTCTGGCCTGTGAGGTGAGAGAATTGCGCAACCGGGCTATACCGTACGCGATGTTTTTGTGGAGCAATCACGAGAAGCTTGAGGCCTTTTGGGAGTTAGAGATGGTGATGATGGAGACTTATCATTTCCTGTTCGAGGCTTCCGGCTGAGGTATGGTTGTATCTGTTTGTTTTCGTTTCAGGGACAAAACTTTCTTTTAGTGGGGGACGATGTGGTGTCCCGGTTTTCCCGTGCGACTTGACTGGGTGGTCGGCGGTGAGAAAACACCTATTATTGGTGTACCGAGCCCGTTGTGCGTCAAACGGACGTCAAAAACGGACTCAGCGTGCGAAAACGATCAAAATTGGCTATTTGGGCCAAATGGGCTCAATTCGTAGCGGGCCGGTCCACGAGCCCGTGGGCGTGCACCGGGTGCCGCAGGCCGCCACGTGGTGGCTTATGATTCGCCGCAATCAGCGACAATGATTGGCGGGCGCATGCGGGTGACGACCGCGTCAACGACGCGGGCGCCACGTACGCAGGGGCGGGCCACGCGGCGCCCCGCGAGCGGGCCTCTTCCGCTGTAGCGTGGAACAGGACACGCGGCATCCCGCGATTGGCGGGCGCCGCTGTTTCCTGTTCGGCCGGATCGTGTGCGGCGCCTGAATTGGGTTAACCCAATTGACTCAAGTGGAGTCTTGGCCTTTTATCCCATTTACTCTCCCATTTTTGTTTAGATTAGGATTTCTTTGGAGCTTTTTTTTTGGTAGAGTTTTACTTCTCTTGGTCCTCCACCTTCTCTAGAATTTTGGGAAATTTTGGAGTTCGCGACATCGACATTTTTCTCATTTCGGCACGCTTCGGCGTTTCCTTTTTCGGTGGTTCTCTCCGTCGCAGTTTCGTCTGTTGGCTCCCCTGGACGGACCCGAGGGAATTTTTAGACAATTTTTATGGCAGTATTTCCGCGAGAGGTAGATCTTCGATTTCCGTATTTACCGTTTCTCTCAGTTTTGGGTTTTTAGTGGGTTTTTCGGATCATCTTTGAACCCCTTCCATGCTGTGGAATTTTTCTGGACAGCTAAGATTGTTCGATTTTTATTTCGGCTCTCGGTTATCGGATTTTGGTATGTGAGGACTCGATCGACATCTACACTTCGCGAGAATCGTAGCTGTATTTTTTCTAAAATTTTTGAAAGACATATCACTGGTGAAATTTCACTGTTTCGTGGACTGATGCGCGACGACGATGTCGTTTTGCTGATTTTGGACTTTCCGTAGTGTTTGTCTCATATCTCGGTGACCGAGAGGACTTTTTGAGTGATTTTTGGTGCGTTGGAATCGTGGGAACATAAGGAGTATCCCCGTTTAGTTTCGGCTTATTCGGACTTCGGATCGACATGTGTCTTCAGGTGGGTTGCTTTTATCTCGAAAACCGGTGGACGGTTCTCTAATTCTATATGTTAGTAAGCATGAATGTTTGTGAGATGAGATAGAAAGCATGTTGGTAAGAGATGAATTTTTTTTTTCTTTTGTTGATATTGAGATCATGTTGGTTAATATTCCCTAATTACGATCAGTTAAATTAAATGCTATTATTGAAACTTTGACCTAGCACCCTATCATATGTTGCATGTTTAACCAGACTAGCAGAAAACCCCAACTTAGGCTAGTTTATTTATGCTTTAGACCCTCCCACACTTTTATTCATTTTTTTCTGGACTTAGAATGTTCCTCGCCCGGGTAGTGGGCCGAGTGGTCGGGTTGTTATGGGGTGCATGTTACACTAGTGTCTAGAGGCCGAGTGGAGTCTGGTAGCTGTGGTTAGATCAATGCTAGTCTTGGGAGCTGTCTAAGTCGACGGTGGGTTCCAGCTGTCGAGTATTTCTAGCTAGTGAGTAAGAGATGTGATTTGGGTACTGTTGATCTTGTTGATCATGGATTTGGATTATAGCCTGCATGAGCCATATTGAGCTCGACAGAGATGCGCGGATATTTTCCTCGGTGGGTCGCGCCCCTCGAGTGCCGCTCTGGAGCTAGGCCTGTTACTTTGCTATCGCGACTTGTCGAGGCAGTCCTTCTGGCTGGGCCTTTTTTAGGCAGTCACGGACGCCCTACGTAAGTCCAGTCCTCCGTGGATGTAATGGCAGTTGGTGGGCGTAGGTTTGGCTGGACCCTATGTGGCAGTCAGTGTAGATTGGGTGATTGTTTTATCGAGAGATGGTAGATGCATCATGTTTCATCTGTATCACCTCTTGAGCATTCAGATAGAGGCATAGTAGCTGTAGAGTTATTTCCAGCCTTTCCTTTTTAGTACTGCATCTGTTACTTTATGCCTCTAGTAGACTTAATGGGCAGACCGTCGGGCTTGGTGGAGGTACCCACTGAGAACTACGTAACGGTGTAGTTCTCACACCCTCTGTCAGTGACAGTTTTATAGAGGCATTTTCGCCTGTTCCTACCTCTACTGTTGCAGCTTCTTCTGATTGAGGCGAGGGAGTCGCGAGCTAGATTCCTACCTGTCTTTAGAGAGTAGCTGTACCCCCTTGTTGGAGATTTGTAGTACAGTTTGTTAGATTAGTATATTTTACTCTGTTGAGAGTTTCCTTTTTTTTTTAGAGACTGATGTATGGTGAGGATCTGACTTGTACTGTGAGCCTGTACACTGATGTATTATTATTTTAGTTTACCTCCCCGTTTGGGTTCTTAGATATTGTATCAGAGGATGATGTATGATGATTATTTTTGGGAGATGGATATTGTATTTTTATTTTCAGTTGTGCAGTGGTTGGATTTTAGTTTTACATCAGTTTACTTTCCAGCTCTGATATCTGTATAGTAGTTGTTTTATCTTTTGCAGGTTAGTCGCTTCGTTTATACGGGGCTTCCCGTATGGGCGGTGGATCCGTTGGCGAGCCCGGGTCGAAGTTTCGACCCCGGGGCGTGACATGGACAGACCGCCACATACATAGAAAATCCTCTGTCCTCACGGACAGAATCTCCCATATACATGCTCGGCTAGGCAAGTACAACAGTGATACAATCAAAGAGCAATCATTGCTTAACCAGTATAAACATAACTTCTACAACAAAATACATCCACGACTACTCTCATCATAATACAAATTACACAAAACCATAACAACTCTATAAATCCACATCTCAATTGAAGATCAAAATCATCACAAAGCTGTAATATAAAGCACTGGGCTGCTGTGGCCAATAGTAGGGGACAACTCTATCGCGACAGCTCACTGGATCGTCCCGTCATCTCAGCACCTGACTGACCTGAAATGGTGGTCACCCAAAGGGTGTGAGATACAACATAAATGTATCCCAGTGGGCACGACGGGCCGAGAAATAGTAAGTCGTACCTACCGGATACTGTAATAAGCGGATAACAAAACAGGCTATAATCTGGAAGCCGATAGATAATAATCATGCGAAAATAAAAGCAGGTACTCATGAAGGAAGCTGAACATGCTATAACTAATCATCAGATAAATCAGGACAATGTCAAGGTATCATACTGTACATCAGGCAGGTATGAAAATCATAACTGTCAAGGCTGTAATCTAGAGTACCATCAATCATGTGCTAATCAATTGAGCAGAGTAATCACATATGAAGCTGAACAAGTTATAACTGGCAATCAGGTAAACCTGATCAATCTCAATGCATAACTGTCAAAGCTGTAACGTAGAATATCTACAATAATATGCTAATCATGCTAGAGTGTCAATATCAGTAAATCATGCATCAATTCTATAACTGAAATACCCAATCAAAGCCGTCATAGGTCACGAGGACTTAGACCAATGCCCCACAGATGCTCCAATATGCTAACAAAACCCAGCGCACTCAAAGTGAACCATGGGCTCACGGGTCGATATGACGACCTCTCAACCGGTAAAGAACACCTTGACGGTGGCCTAACCGTCGGTGTACGTGACTGAAAGCTGGCTCTAGGGCGATCATAATGCTGATGCTCAAGCTCGCGGTCTAAAGACCGAACAATCGGCAAAAAGCGAGAAAATCTCTGTCGGGTTGCTGAAAACTGTAATCTCAACTAATGTTGTATACTGAAACTGTATAACTGAACAGTAAAACTGAACTGTATAACTGAAGCTACATAACTGAACTGTATAACTGAAGCTGTATAACTGAACTGTATACTGAAACTGTATCACTGAACTATATAATTAAAGCTATATAACTGAGACAGAACAACAGAAGCTGAATAACTGAACTGTATAACTGAAGCTGAACTCCTATTCTAACATGCAGTAGAAGAATAGGAAATACTGATACAACTATGTTAGTGACCAAGCAAGCATGGCATATGTCCAGGTGTATATCACTATATATGCTAAGTACTGAGAATGAAAGCATAAAGAAAAGCTCAACTATAAGATCGAGGCTATATAGCTATAAAGACTGAATGCTGGAATATAAGCAAGTAGGAAGGCTCAACCATAGGATCAAGGCTACACCAAAAATAGGGGTCCGACCTACCACGGTACCCCATAGGGCCGAAATGATAAAGCTCGGACCGAAGATAAACCAACCTCAACGCAGACGGTCCTGAAATCCGCTGGGAGGCTCACGAGCCGGCGGCTGACTGCTGGGAACTGAATCATATACATAGGTCAGAAAATAGACTCTCACACACCCCAACCACTGACTCACTGTACGCAGAAAGCTTAAACAAGGAACTTCACTAAAGTCCCGGGATTTACCGGAATTTTTGAAAATCCACCGATCGATAAACTATGATCCGATCTGTGCCTACAGGTCTCCGAATTTGACGGAACTTGACGTGCTGCTCCAGAATGCTTCACTGAAGACGTTCGAGCACTCACATGCTGTTGGGTGCATCATTAAACCCAATTATTGCCAAAATTACTAAAATGCCCCCGGGAAGCCATTTGTGGTTTCCGGAAGTTGCTAGCCATAAGCCGAGGCTGCTGGATTGTCCAGAACTATACTGGGAGCATCATAAGCACAACTTAATCGCCACAATTTCTCGAATTGCGCGATTAAGACCGAGTCGTCGATAAACCGACGATTTTGTCGATTTACGGTCCGATAACCGATTCCCGCTCAACGAAAGCCATCGGATCTCCACTGAAGGGTTTAGAGATCATAGGCACACAACGCAAGACAGCTCACGATGTCACAATTGCAATTAGACCCCTAGGGTTTACTAAAATTGCATTATTTCATGATTTTAAGGCCTTTTAAGCTTGCACTTTCTTTTCGACTACTTTTGAACTGAACCGAGGCCACCAATAGGTGGGCCTCGACATACTAAACGCCGTGCTCACCATTTGGGAGTAGCACAGAATCCGAGAACAACTTCGGGTCAACTTTTACTTAGGCAATTAGGCCAAACATGCAAATTTAACCAATTCACTTACTCCACAGTCCAAATAAGGTGAGCATAATGCTCAGGAGGTCCAATAAACTCAGAGGCTCACCCAAACCAGGCTGTGGAGTCATCGGAAAAATGGTTGGAGCAAGGTGGTCCCAACTCAACTTAGTTAGAGCTCGGTTTGGCCGAGCTTGATCCAAACCAAGATCAAGCTCCAAAATAAGGCAAGAACTTCTTGCAAGGAGTTCCCAGAGGTGGCAGGAGCACCACTCCACCAAGCTCCGGCAGCTCGGGGTGGTGGTTGGCCGGAGATGACAACAAGGAGCTTACATTGAGGTCATTAATGATGAACTTCCAACCAGGGGCTTTCAGGTGCAACCAAGAGCACCACTAGCTTCCATGCATCAATTAGAGAAAGTCTGGGCATCTCCCGGCTGGTGGGAGGCGGCGGATGGCCGGCCGCCATGAACGCGGCCAACCATGGACCTTTAATGGCGGATTCTCAACTGGCCCGCATGGGTCGCATGCAAGGGCAAAGGTGGCTTTCCCTCGATGCGGGGAATCTTGCTGGAGGGGTGGCTGGCAGTGAGGAGCAGCGGCGGCGGCGTACGACCAACTCCGGCCATGGCAAAAATGGCCCAAAGCTAGGGCATCAAACTGCGGCTTCGCCTCTGTACCAAACTCAACCAAACTTCTTGGAGAGTTTCACAGAGACCAGAGGAAGGTCCCCATGGATTTAGATCCGATCCCAAGATCCCTGGTGGATTACTTGCTCGAGGCGGAGCAAAAATGGACTCCGACGGGTGCAACTTCCCCGCCGGCGATCGGGTGCATCCAAGGGGTCGAGGCTCTACAGAGAGCATCCCCAGTATGTAAAGAAGCTAGTGCAGTGGTCTAGGTTGCAAGAAAACTTGAGAAGAAAGAAGACTCACCCTGCCGGATCTGAGGAAGAAGAAAATGCCTTTTCCGGCGTCGCGCGGCCACTACCAGCGGTGGGATCCTTTGGGTTCGCCTTCTGGGGACAAAAGAAGGTTGCAGGGTCCTCTGGCAGCAAGCCCAAGGCTTTGGTGAAACCACCCCTCCCACACTTCCGAGATCAAGAACTAAGATCCTTTTCTTGATTTTTCCGGCGATGGGAGGCGGCGGCCAGCGGTGCTGGGCTCGGGGAAGACAGAGGAGGAAGAGGAGGAGTCGAGGCTAGGCTGCGGTTACAAGTTCATGCGGCTAGGATTTCAAAGAAGCAACCTTATGTTGCTGTACATATATCCATATGTAACAAAATGCTGAATAGTCCACTAAACCCCATTAATTTCACTTAGGTCCTTCACTGGGATCTCGTCTCACATCTAAGTCCCTCACCATTAAGTGGCACACAAAACGAGCATAAAATATTGGGCTTCTTCGCAAAATACTATATATTTTTTAATATTTTACGCTTTTCAAGACAACCAGGTCGTCAAACTGAAAAACTGACACCACCACGACGTCCGGTTCGACGAAATCTATTGAGTAGTGATTCCGAAATCCATCCTTTACAGTAAATTATATAGTTCGGCACGCTTTACAATATTTTAGGCTCGTCAAACATAAATTTTGACTGTGCCATTGCGTTCAGAACGTCGACGCCATTTAAATTGATAATTCGGACCGTCAGATTCGGACTCTAGATAGTCGATCGGCAGATATTGCCCGATAGGAGATTTAAATCAGGGTTACTATTCATAGTTACTATTCACTACTTAAGTCGTGGGTCCTACTTCGCTTTCTGCTGTTTTCGAGACGATCCGACCGTCTGATCGAAAATCACTTTGCACCTTCTTTAATCAATTCGACGAGATGTACTGGCGATTTTAATTTTTCGAGTTTGGATCCGGATCTATAAGTTGGAAGATAGTTTATCCGAAAACTGTGCAAATTTGTATTTTTTGACCCATAATTTTTCAGAAACTATATTTTAATTTTAAATGCACATTCTAACTTATCAAAATTCAATTTTGATTTTTTCTTGAGTATTACAATTTACTTTACTCTTTTGTTGTTTTCAAATTCGTTTAGTGTTCTTTTGTATCAAGCTTAGAATTTCTTTAGTTTTTAGCCCCTCAATTCGATTAAAAGAGGAGTAGAAAAAAAATATACATTTAGTGTTCACGCTTCTTTTACTAGCATGCTCCTTGATGTCCTGTTATTTACAATTTCCACTTGGTGTCTTTATCTTGAATTCCGTATTTTTGATAAAACCATGCTTATCAGTTTGTAGCCTTTTGATTCTATGTAAATTTTTTTCCACCAACCAGTTAGGGGCAATCTACAAAAAGAAATCAATTTTGCATTGCTTTCTCTCTATATTTCTTCCTCTAAATCTTGCTAATATACTCTCTATCTGACATCATGAAAATCAAATTCCAACTAGCATTAGTTTTTTTGCTGAGCGACTGTTTAACTTGGTGAATGAACTGAAGCTTTTGCTTTAGTATATACTAAAAGAGGGACTTTTTTTCAAATTAACCCTCTGAAAATTGGAAATTTGCAAAATAACCTTGCCAAAAATAAATTTGCAAAACTAACCCTACTTTTGCCACCTCGGCGCCACGTTGGGCAGACAGGGTGAAGGCGCTGAAGTGGTCAGCGCCTTCACAATAATCCAATGAAGGCGCTGAACCCATCAGCGCCTTCATACTGTACGCTGAAGGCGCTGTTTCATTCAGCGCCTTCAGCATACACATAAGGCGCAATGGCTTCTCTGTAAAAGCGCTGAGTGGGTAAGCGTCTTTAGTATAAAACACTAAAGGCGCTGAGTTGCTCAGCGCCTTTAGTGTTCTGCACTGAAGGCGCTGAACCCATCAGCGCCTTCATGGTGTACGCTGAAGGTGCTGTTTCATTCAGCGCCTTCAGCATACACATAAGCCGTCAAGGACTTAGGCATTTTCCGGCGCGAAATATGCCTAAGTCCTCAGTGTAAGCGAAAAATGGCTTCTCTGTATAGGCGCTGAGTGGGTAAGCGTCTTTAGTATAAAACACTAAAGGCGCTGAGTTGCTCAGCGCCTTTAGCGCACTGAAGGCGCTGAGTGGCTCAGCGCCTTTAGTGTTAAACACTAAAGGCGCTGAGCGGATCAGCGCCTTCAGTGGAGAACACTAAAGGCGCTGAATGGCTCAGCGCCTTCAGTGCAGAACACTAAAGGCGCTGAGCCATTCAGCGCCTTTACCTGCACCTACAGCCAGTACTTAAGATCACCTTAAAAAAAATCCCAAATTTGTACAACAAGTTCAAGCATTGACAAATAACATTGAAAAAGTAAAAACTACATTCACAAACACCAATTGATCAACCAACAATCATTGCATTCATAAATGAGGCTTGAGTAACATCAAAAAATAAAATTTACAAAAATTGAACTCAAAAGCTCAATTTTGAGCACGTCCTCGACCTCGACGTCCTCGCCCACGCCCACGTCCACGCCCTCGCCCTCGCCCTCGCCCTCGCCCTTGCCCACGGGGAACAGCAAGGTCGATGATAGGTATATCATCGAGATGCTCGACTGCTGCCGACTGATCGAGCTCCTCGATGATACCACCCTCATCCTACTCCGCAATATGCTCGATCTCGTGTGGCGATGATGACCTTGGACGACGGCGTGAACATGTCGATGAAAAAGATGTCCGTGAGACTGGCGGCGGGAGCGATGCTGACGTCGAAGGAAATGCCATCGGTGCCTGAATGGTAGGAGATGGAGATCGTGGCACCTGGAAGAGTGTAAATAGTTTGTTAATATGAATTTGAAAACTTAATTTGAATTCTATGCTAAATGGTACCTGATGACTCGAGGTCGCTCCCTCATATGAAGGTCGGGCTGCCTCTCTGGCCGTAGGTTCAGATGGTACATCGTGTAGTACCATCTGAATATCGCCGCTCATTTCTCTCAAAGTCTAAATAATAGTATCAGTCGGCGGTGGGTCCTGCACTATCTGGTCGACAATGGCTTGAACATGTCGTAGTGTGTCGGCCTGCATTATAAATTAAAAATTAAAATTAAATTTATATGAGGAAAGTTGAATATAGTAAATTTATATATATAAATTTTAATACCAGTGTTCTCTCAACATGCCCACGAGGGTGGAAAGTCAGCGGAGGACGCTGTACTGGATGAGATATCCATCGTCGTGTAATGCTCCAGTACCACTGCATGTATATGGATGCCGCTTGCAGTGGGTCCTCACCAGCAGCCGGGGCTTGATCAAAAATGTGATCAAGCCTCTCGGACCACCTCTCAATGTGGGCAGCATGAAATGCTATCCAGTCCTCATCCGCACGCCCACGTCCTGTGATGCGTGGGATGGACTCCACATTGACAGGTATATGCTGCAGAAGACCGAACTGCCGCATGACTCGGTCTGGCACGTGCATCTCCACGATATGAAAGCATATCAGGACTGTCCGTGCACGCCAGACCGCTGAGCCATGCACACAGAAATCAGGTAATGTCTCTATAACCTGATCTGTGTAGGGCATCCATATAACCTGTTAATCGACAAAATGATTAGTTAATATAGAAGTGTTGAATAAAACATCTACATACTTAAAGTATTTAATAAAAGATCTACATACCTGCGCCTCTCGCTGCTGATCCAGCTCGTCTCTGTAGAACTCAATGTCACACGTCTTGACATTGGTTCCGAAACGCAGCCCTCCAGTGTTGCCCCATCTAGATTATAAAAAACATATATTAGTTGCATTTATAATTGAAATACAAAAATCTACTTTATGAAAAAAAATATCTTACCGGCAACCCAGGGGTCGATCGACTATCTCGGGCTGATCTAGGATGCGCGTAGGTCGGCCGATGTGAAGATGGTCCCAAGCCCAGATCTGTAAATTCACGCCAACAGGTTAAATTAATTAAACTAATATATATTACCAATATAAAGATAAATCTGAAATCCAGAAATCAGATTTTATACCTGCAATAGGGTACCAAAACAACAGCATTCGGCCTTCCCGTTCACCGCGGCATCTGCTAGTGCCCGATATATATATATATATGCCAGTGTCGCAGCGCCCCACGCATAAGCGCCGCAGATATCAAAGTCAGCTAAAAGTGGTAGCCACTTTAGATGAACTTTGTATCCGCTGGGGTTTGGCATCAGACTACCGCCGATCTGATATAGCATATAAGCACGGGCGGTAGCTGCGACTAATCCGGCGGGGGCATCCAGAGGTATATCATGAAAATTTTGATATAACCAATCAAGTGAAACCTGATACTTCTGGATGTTATCAGGTAGCGCCCCCAATAAGTCCATACACAGAGCAGGATAGTCGTGGAGGGTGGAACCAGAGACCGGTGCACCATGCACACGGAGACCCGAGATGACCGCCACATCCTGGAGTGTGACGGTCATCTCACCGTGGCGGAAATGGAAGGTCTGGGTCTCCGGTCTCCACCTCTCGGCAAGAGCGCCCAGTAGAGCTTGATCCAGTACCAACCGTCGCAGTCGGGATAACCCGTAGAATCCCGACTGGTGAAGCAGGTCGAGTACCGCTGGATGATCAAGCTCCCACTGGTTCATCTTGCGGCCGTGCTCTGCGAACAGGACGGGACGATAATCCTGTAATGCAAAAAAAAATAAAGTTAGCTCTTACATATAAAATATAGTCAGCTTATTTATAATATTTGAAAAAATAAAAAATTATATCTCTTACCTCAGTCCGGATAAAGGCCGACCTATGGCCATGCTGGTCTACCAGTACAGACCCATCAACTGGCCCCGCGTCCTCGTGATCTGCCATCTGCAATTAGCAATCTACATATTAGTAACATGATAGATAGAAATAATTAAATATTAAGACAAGATAAATATAATTGTGTAAATCATACGCCGGCGTCCTCGTTGCGCTATTTCTGTATTTTGTGGACAGGTGCTCCTATAATGGCCTGCCTACTTACAAATGGAGCATTTCCCTCGTCGGCCATCCCCCTCGTCCATTACATTACGAATACGTGTAGTTCGTGGACGACCTTTCTTCCTTCGTAAAGGAGGCGGTACAATCGGGGGACCTTGGGGTCGTGGCCAGTGCCGTCTATCAGGAACAGGATGAAATTGTGGTGCGTACGCCGCACGATAGCAGTCTGTACTATACCAGGGTGAAGTAAAATTCTGGTAGGCTAATCTCATATGTGATCTACTACAGACTGCTAAGACATACGAGCAAGGTATTCCTGTTAGATATAATTCACAGCATGAACATTCGACATTTGTTCCATTGACGATCACTTTGTAGTCGAAATCTTCAGTTTGTACTTCAAATTCTGTGAGTCCAAATCTGACAACATTATGTGCCCGCGCCGTATCTAAATTTTCAGTAATCTGATTTTTGACTTTAGAGACAAAAGCGTCCGTCGAATCTTCACCGGCCGCACGGCGCTGGAAGAAATACTTATTAAGCTTATAAAAAGTAGCCGCAACAAAAGCCGTGATAGGCAAACCACGAGTGTCCTTAAGAACCCCATTTAACGATTCAGAAAGATTCGTAGTCATCAATCCAAACCGGCGAAGGCGACGGCGACGGCGAGAGTAGATCGGCAATGTGCGCGAGAGGAGATCGGCACTGCGACGGCGAAGGCGGCGGCGATCTCACTGTGCTCGGGCCACTGAGACGGCAATCACTGTGCTCGGGGCACTGCGACGAAGAACGCGACGGCGATCTCGGAGCTCTCACTGTGCGGGAGAGGCTCGTGCGTGCGGGATTGAAGAGGGAGCTCGTGCGTGCGGGATGAAGAAATGAAGAGACTCTGCCCATAAGGTAGTAAAGAAGGCGTTGTATCGGTCAGCGTCTTTAACATTATAAGTTAAAGGCGCTGAGCGGACCAGCGCCTTTAGCGTAAAACACTAAAGGCGCTGAGCAACTCAGTGCCTTTAGTGTTTTATACTGAAGGCGCTGAGTAGCTCAGCGCCTTTAGTGTTTTATACTAAAGGCGCTGAGCAAGTCAGCGCCTTTACAGAGAAGCTATTTTTCACTTACACTGAGGACTTAGCCATTTTTCGGCGAAAAATGGCTAAGTCCTCGACGCCCTAATAGTTTATGCTGAAGGCGCTAAATGAAAAAGCGCCTTCAGCATATATCATGAAGGCGCTGAAGCGATCAGCGCCTTCACAGCTTTTCTTGTGAAGGCGCTGAACGGTTCAGCGCCTTCAATACAAGTTGTATGAAGGCGCTGAAGCGTTCAGCGCCTTCAGAGGTTTTTTGTGAAGGCGCCGAGCGCTTCAGCGCCTTCACATTGTCTACCCGACGTGGCGCCGAGGTGGCAAAAGGAGGGTTAGTTTTACAAAATTTTTTTACATAGGGTTATTTTGCAAATTACAAAGTTTGGGAGGGTTATTTTAAAAAAAAGTCCCTAAAAGGGAGGAAAAGGGTTGGAAAGGAAAAATGTAACTATGGAAGTAGCTTTCGTGACATATCCCCACAGAAACTGGGCAAATGTATTCTTTAAGGCAGTGTTTGGTTGGGGGATAAAGGGGGAATAACTCCCTTTATCCTTCTATTCTTGCCAAACACCATACCAAAAAGACAGGGAATAAATTTTTTTTTTATCCTCCTCTTAACGGGTTATCCTAGGATAACCCGTTAAGATTTATCCCAAGGGGGGTGGGGAATAGGAGAATAAGGCTATGTGACTTACAGATATGTGATTATTATTGAACTTGAGGCTATGTGACTTACAGTGATATTTTTTATGTTTGCACCTTTATTTCTAATTCCTGTTATGTGAATTCTGATTTTTAAAATTTTTACTTTAATTTTCAATCTATAGCTATCTAAAATTTGGATTTTGTATTTACTAAAATATACAATAAAATAAAAAATATTATTTTTTTAGGTAAGATATAATTTTTTACTTATAATTAAATTGCTTTAATTTTAATATAATAATTAAATTAATTTTTCTATAAAAAAAAAGATTTTATAAAAAAGTTCTATCTTCTTTTTCCACTATCCTTTACTATTCCATAATTTTAACCAAACACAATTTTAATTATTTCAGAGAATACCAATTTTTCAACCAAACGCAATTTAACTTTTATACTTCATTATCCCGGAATAGCAAGCTATCCCAGGTATAAAAAAATTTACACCTCAAAAATTTATTCCCGAACCAAACGGGGCCTAAAGGCAACAGGCAACACATGGATACATAAAGTACTACTTTAACAGCTTGCGAACAAAACATGTTCCTTTATTGGGTAGTGACAGTAATGCAGCTTGCTTGATTTTTTTAGGCTAAAAAATAAATATGTACATCAACTTCTTTTTCAGCATAGGTATTGCCAGCCAATGTAAGGAGAGGTTATTTACCAATTAATTTACGGTATATGTTGGTTTAATATTTTTTAATTCATGTCTTGAAGCTAGTTATCCAAGTTCTTAATGCATATAATTCAAAGAGAGCATCAAAGTAAGGTGTCTCTTTCAATGTAGTGGATTGCTCTATCATCTGAGGTATAGTTTAGGTCATATTTTGGTTGAATATTTTTCAGAATTGTGCGCGGATATCTTTTGATGTTCTCTAAATTATTAATTTATTTTTTTATTTATTTAACTACGGGTTGTTGAGACGGTTCTTCTAATTCTTGTCTTCAACCTATCCAATTTTTTAATGCATGTAATTCAACGAGGGCATCGATCAAAGTAAGGTCCGTCTTTAAATGTGCACATATAGTTCTTGAACGAAGCCATAACAAAAGAAAAGGAGATAGGTCCAAAAGAGTTGACATTTAATTGATGGTTGCACTGACATATTGTGAGCCTGTACACTGATGTATTATTATTTTAGTCTCCTTATTTGGGTTCTTAGATATTGTATCAGAGGATGATGTATGTGATGATTATTTTTGGGAGATGGATATTGTATTTTTATTTTCAGTTGTACAGTGGTTGAATTTTAGTTTTACAGCAGTTTACTTTCCAGCTCTAATATCTGTTTAGCTGTAGTTTTATCCTTGCAGGTTGGACGCTTTGCCTATGCAGGGTTTTCCGTATAGGTGGCAGATCTGTTGGCGAATCCGGGTCGCAGTTTCGACTCCGGGACGTGACACATATTGTGGTCAGAGAGCTCCAAACCCAGACGGCAGGGTGGATAGCTGAGAGCAGATGAGCTGTGGGACATCATGGATTGACTGAGCCAGTTTTGGCTGTTGGACCCGCCCCTATTCGTAGGATTGGGTTTAGAGCCTCTAGAGGCAGAGTCATGGGCGGCGGTGATGGAGAGACCATTTGAGATCCTCTTTGTGCCAAGAGTTTACACAGTTACTGAACTGTTCGCTCCACGTTAAGAGGGACGAGGCGCATAGGACATGTGTGTTTGAGAGAGGGTTGCGCCAGGATACCTTCCAGCTTGTCGGTCCCTCCGACTACGGATTTTGGATGCCTCGCTGGAGTAGGCGCTGCATTTGGAGCATGGCACTACAGGTCCTGGGGGCAGGGACCTGCCGCCTGGGGCGAGTTCTGGAGAGAAGCACCCGGCGCCAGATGATGGAGGATAGATCAGCAGGCAGAGGCCTTGCCGATTCCTGTCCCAGGGCCGAGGATTTCTTAGGCGCCAGAGGTCGGGTAGACATCCAATGACAGCATCAGCATTAGTATCAGTAGCGGTGGTAGCATGGATGTGTTATCTACGGAGGGCCATTTTCGTCGCCCCAGACTGAGCAGAGGCAGGGGTCGTGCTCCCTATTTGGATAGTCTAGATATTTTTAGGCAGACTGGACTTTGACATCGAGGCGGACGGAGCGACGACCACCTGCATCGAGCGGATGAGTCTGTGCCGCCCGGTTGGAGGGCACCACGGCGGTGGACTGTGTTGTCGCAAGTATGATTTTCCTTACAGCAGTCTGAGTTAGAGCGTTTTGCATTCCTGTTTGGACTAGAGGTAGAATCGTCACCACGTGCACTGGAGGTACAAGTTCCTGTTGGTGTTGTGCATGTGGAGGAGGCTTGTGGATCATGTCTAGTGCAGTTGAGGCCACGAGTTATGCCGGTAGACTTATTGATATTTGTGTCAGTTCTGTGTTTTGACCCAGTGCTTGAGATTGGTTGGCACGATACCACGTGAGGTTTGACGGCGGAGAGAGAGGACTATGACTTTTTGTGAGGCTGATAAGAGGAGGTTGTTTGTAGAGACTGTTAGAGCACACAGGTTACAGCGACAGTGTGAGAAGTGCCTACGGCGGCACCGGGACTCAAGGGTATCCCTATCACCCGTGAGTTTCCAGGTGTGATTCCACCTGAGCTGACTAGGATGCCGCCGGACAGAGAGATTGAGTTTGTGATTGACGTGGTTCCGAAAACCGCGCCAACCTCGACGGCACCTCATTGGATGGCACCAGTAAAGCTGAGAGAGCTGATAGCGCAGTTACAGGATCTGGCAGATCGAGAGATTTGTTTGACCCAGTGCCTCGCCTAAGGTGTGCTCAGTGATGCATACTTGGTAATTCCTGTTTTTCCCCTCCCTAGGATTCTAAGGTTGTATATGTATTCTTTATGGATCTCCTCTAAATTTTTTTTCCCTTTACATATGTTCTTTTGGGTTGTTTGCCAATTGTCTTTTAGATCTGCGGTGGAATCAGCATATTGAAGCTACAATTTGCAAGGTATAATTTTAGATTTACCGTTAATAGACACAAAATTTTTATATATATTCCTTCTTTTAATGATACGTGTCCTCTTTTGCTGTTCTACTAGGTTTGTTGGCAAAATTCTTCTAGGTTTGTGCTCGATTCACTTAACTTATTAATCTTGCTATCTCTACTACAATGGTTTGTTGCCTACTTTGGTGAGTTAGATTATACTCACCTTGCAATTGCTAATTACATTAGTGTTCTTGCGACTTCTTCGTTACAGAAATTTTAGTTTACTTTCTAAATTTTAATGATATAGATTTATAGTCGAGAGTCGATCTCACAGCTTCAGCTTGCCACACCATTTTGCTAACAGTGTTGAGAAAGGGGATGAAGAAATAAATGGTGAAGCCGAGAAGGAAACTAATCGAGAAAGTAAGCATACTGGAACCGAGGACTCTTCCTATGACTTCAAAGTTGATCAGCTGCAAAGATTGGAGGAAGGTCATGGAGATTCAACCGGCTTAACTATCGCTGTTGGTGAATTACAAATTGACCAACAATTGACTGAGGCAACTCCATTAAAATTTCTGCCACAGGCGGGTGCTTCAACAGACCCAGAAGTTCAGTCATCACCCAAAGGAACTCCAATAAGCCATACTACAGTTGCCGACTCACAAGGAACACCTTCAAGTGACATCTCTGTAAATTCCAAAACAGACAAGAAAGATAAAACTACACATACTCAAAGGCAAAGATTTCATACATTAATCACATTTCATATAGATCATTTCCTTTTGTGCACTTCTCTAAAATTTATTATTTTCTCACTGTTAGTCTCCTTTTGTGCACCTCCAATTGGGCGTTTGGATGGGAATAAAGAAGTTCTGAAAGTGAATGTAAAGTTCAGTGTAATAAAGTCTTTCTATTTTGGGACGCACTTCACAAACAGGGAGAATAGTTGTACTTAATTTACTACTAAGGAAGTATATGCTTGTATTTCTTTTTATTTGTTATGCTTTCTCTATCTAGGTCATGCTCAAAAATCTGGAGCAAGTGGTGATGATCATCCTGAATGGCTTCCAGCATTCCCATTCCCGCGTACGTTGTCTACAAATTTGGGTCCTGATTTGCAAATCCAGCATCACCAGAAGGTTCTTCCTGCATCGGTGTCGGCAATGGATGATTTCCAGAATCCCCGTGTACAGGCAAGTAAACTGTCATTTGAAGGATGTGGATTGGGATGTATTGTATATTTTAAAAAAACACATGTGGTGGGTTTTTTGTGTGGACTCTTTTGCTCAAATTCCTTCTCTTTTCTTTTTTGCTTGCTAGAGTGGCTTAGAATGACTGAAGAGTGGCTCGAGAGTGGGTCAGACATAAACTGTCATTTGAAGGATGCAAATCGTTTCCTCTCATTCGCGACCAAAATGTGTACTTCTCTTTTCGGTGCTTCTAACAGACAAGAAAGATAAGACTACACGTACCCAAAGGCAAAGATTTCATACATTAACCATATCTCATATAGATCATTTCCTTTTGTGCATGTCTCTAAAATTATTATTTTCTCACTGTACTTGGGCTTTCTGTTTTTAGCCTGTGGGAGCTATTGATGCGAAGATGATGTATTGTAGAAAAACCAACCAAATTGGCATTAACATTTGCTGTATTCACATATTGGTTCTTTTCTGCTTGCTCGAATTCCATCTCTTTTCTTTTTTGCTTGCTAGAGTGGCTTAGAATGACTGAAGAGTGGCTTGAGAGTAGCTCAAACATAAACTGTCATTTGAAGGATGCAAATCGTTGCCTCTCCTTCGCGACTAAGATGCGTGCTTCTCTTTTCAGTGCTTCTGCAGTATGAAATACCATGCGAGCGTCAATAAAATCTGATCACGTTATTTGATATTCGCATTGCATTCGCATTTACTTTTGGAGAAATTATCTTATTGAGGCCAATTTTATACACAGCTCACCTTTAGTACCCTGGTGATGATGACATTATTTACCTCTCTATTGGAAGTTGGAGCATACATGTAGCGAATTATATGACGTCCCTCTATGGAAACGATGCACTTCGAGAACTCTCTTCTCCGGGTAAGAGTGGGAGCTTCTTTTACCTATATATCTATTATCATTTTGTTTCTTAGGCTTAAGAAGATCTGAAGCTCTTTTGCTAAACAGTTATCACTTCCCATTGTTTAGGTACTCTTGAGGATGCTTCCAGCCTATGATTAAGCTGGGGAGTCCGCCAATTCTTGGGGTGGGTCAAGTTGGTTTTGTATTAGGAAAGTCTTTTCCTAAAGAGTGACTTCCTCCTGTTAAGTCAGAGGGTATATATGCTGGAAATTAAGTTTATGAAGTGCATATACGAAAGCTCAAACTTTGGAGGGACGTGTGTCATAGATAATTTTGCATGGGAACATTTGTAAGCTATCTATTCTGAATTTGACTTGAAGTGGTTAATTTTCAGAGTCACCATCAAAACCAATCTCCCCTGCATCTTCTCCTAACCTCATTTCTGATAACTCTCCGACAAAGAACATTACTGGAGTACTTCTTGCCAAGCGACATTTCCATGCTTACCGGCTCACACTGATTCCAGGAGTAGGAATTGGGATTATATTAGTCGCTGTTGTCCTATTACTAATCTTAGTACCTCTTATTGACAAAAAGAGCATGGGAATTGAACATTAATTTATATGAGGACCTAATGTAGAATTTCAGAAACCTAATACAGATTTCATTCTGAGGTTGACGTGTATTGCATTGTTTTTTTAGTTTGGAATTGAACATTAATTTATGTTTGGAATTTGTAGTACTATTTTATTTACATACCCATTCTCCTTTAGATGATTCCAATTGATTGTGTAAATGTTAATATTATTCTGCATAAAATGCATATTTTTTCTCGCACGTTTCTCTATTTGAGATTCTTTTGAATCTCTATAAAAGAGCATTATAAAAATCTTTCTCTTACAGTTTAATTTGCCTAATATTTTATATCCGCAGCGAAACGCGGGTTTGTCACTGGTTGAACATGAATATACAACAAACAAACCATGATCAAAGAACCAAAGCTTGAATCATTTCATGCTAAAAAATAGCATGACCCTCGTATAGTAATTTTTTTTTGATTAAACAGGGTAAAACCCTATTCGAGTACAATAGTAAGACATAGGAGCAGCCCAACATACTGAGCCCCAGACCTTAACACAACAGAGATGCTTCCCCATCAAAACTACAAAACCAGAGCAAAACGAAAGGTACACAACAACCATCTCGTCGACCGCACACACTACAGAGATTTGACCTCGACCAACAATAAGAAAAACCAGCAACGAATTACAACGCTACGACGCTAAACAAGTCGTAGGTCACATACAAGAAAAAAAAACCCAAGTTAGAATTACTGATGACGGGGCAGGCCTCCTCCAATTCGCTGAGGGTCAAACGCCCATTGTTGAGGTGTGTATCAGGACAAGATCGAGAGGTCCCATATAGCAAAGCGAAGTGGATCCCCCATAAGCGTGTCCCCCAAAGATGAAGAGTACAGAAGAAGATAAGGACATGCCAAATACTTGCAAATATACAGATCTCCGAAGACAACAAACAACCAATCGCAAGATAAACCCCCTTCTCAGCATCCAAATGGAGAAATAGAGTCGGGCATCACCCCAGAAATCCAAGAAGCACCGGAGGGGAACGCCAATGAGCATAAAGCCGCAGGAAACAAAACTAGAACGCCCCATACCATCCTTCAGTGAGCGCTTCCGAGGGCTAATTACTTGAACAAAAAACAATAACACCACCATAGGCAACTGTCTCGAAGCCCGCCATAACCACTTCAACCGATTGTATGAGAGGCAATTGGGTACCGCCAGTTGCAGCCCAAACCAGATGCTACATTGAATATGAAGTTATGGTAACCCTTGTTGCCCAGATTAAAACCCAACAACAAAAGGAAGTTCAAAATTTAGCACCATGAGGATTGCAGAGAATGCAGGGCGGGGTAATATTACCTCCCCCACTCGGCTAAAAACTGAACATAGTAGGGACCCAACCCTTGTGAATTATCCATAGAAGATCCAAGTATACCAAACATAAACCCAAACAAATACTAAAGCTCAGAAAGCTTCTTCACCCAGGCAACTATTTAACCCCCTTCGCATCAAAGTCAGAACTGAACGAACCTCATCCAAAAGGAGAATAAGATAGATACCTATGGTCACCCTAGCGCATAGCCCCAAAGGTTGCAAGTGTATAGAATTCGAAGGGCACAAGTGGTACTCGGATACTCGCTGTTGTTGAAAATACGTCTGTTGCGTTCGTTCCAAATTTCCCAACAAGTAGCTGCAAATAAGAGATCAAAATGCGCTCTACTTCGACCCTTCAAGGTCGTCCGAACATCCCTCCATCTACCCGCTAAATCCCCCGAATAGGTTATTAACCTGTGACAAGAGATGGGCCATTGTTGTAGAATCGACTCCCAAATCGACCTCGCGAATTTGCAAAGAAAGAATAAGTGATCCAGATTTTCTCCTCCTTGATAGCAGCACATGCAGATTGAAGGTCCAATCCATCCTTTTTTAGAAAGCAGCTCAGCAGTTTGAAGCCTATATCTAGCCGCAATCCACAAGAAGATTTTGATCTTAAGCGGAATCCTGATGCCCCACAGATGCAGGATTCTGCTGTCGTTTACCCCTTCGAAGGAAAAGGAAATATAGGCATTCTTGGCCGAGAAGGTACCGCTCCTACACCATCTCCAAGAAATCAGGTCGTTAGAGTCTGAGAGGTGTAAATTATTAATCACATCCTGCAATAATAATAGCTCTCGCATTGCCTCCGGACCCAGATTGTTAAGATAGCCCAAATTGGTTTGGGAACCAAATCGATGAACCCAGTTGTAAACCGAGAGATACTTAAGGGATGAAGCAGCAAATAGAGAAGGAAAGCGATAACGTAGTACCGAATTGCCGCTCCAGCGCGCAAACCAAAAGGACGTCGACTTACCATTTCCGATGGAAAAGGAGGTTGAAGAGATGAAGAATGGGGCAGTAGAAAGCATACCCTTCCAAATGGGGCAGCACCCATTAGGTAGCGTCTTTGTGGAAAAGAATGGCCGGCGGGAGTAATGTTTCAAGGTCAACAGGCGCACCCACGGGAGCCCCTTAGAAAAGTGAAAGGACCATAAGCCTTTCAAAAGAAGGGCGAAATTGGAGCTGCGGAGGTTGCGGATACCCAGACCCCCGACTTTAATTGGGCGACAGAGATGTTCCCATTTGACCAAACAATGAAACCCACTGGTTAATCCTTTCCCCTTCCAGAAGAAGTCTCGGCGAATCTTGTCGATCTCTTTAACTACCCAATTGGGAAGCGCGAAGGTAGAGCAAAAGAAAGACGGAATGGATGAGAGAACCGAATTTACCAGCACCAAGCGTCCCCCCCTGGAGAGCAAAAGGCCCTTCCACCCCGCTAGCCGTTTGTCCAATTTCTCAATGATGGGAAGGAAGTCAGATTTGCGTAGCGCCATTGGAGACAAAGGTAGCCCCAAATATTTTAGTGGGAACTCTTGAGGAGTGCATCCGAACAAGGAAGCAAGTGTATCGGTGTGTGAGCTCGCCAGATTAATCGAGGATATGGAGCTTTTGCCAAAGTTGATTTTAAGCCCCGAAGCATCCGTGAAAGCGTCTAATATGAGTTTGATAACCGTCGCCGATCTAACAGATCCATCGAAAAAAAATAAGGAGGTCGTCGGCGAATTGGAGAGTGTGAACTCTTTCATTCCCGATGCCCACCGAAGCGAGGTCCTGAGTAATAGAAGCCGCCTGCAGCATCCTGAAAAGTACATCTATACAAAGGAGGAATAGGAGGGGAGACAGAGGATCGCCCTGGCGGAGCCCGCGTTTGCAAGGGAATGGGATCCCTGGGATGCCGTTGAGCAATACAGCCGTACTGGACGAATTTAAGAGGTCCATAATCCAGCCAATCCACTTGTCGCCAAAGCCCCTGGCCAGTAGCAGATCATGCAAGAAGTCCCAATCCACGTGGTCGAAAGCTCTCTCGAAGTCGATCTTAAGAATCGCCGCATGTTGGTTGGTGAAGTGAAGATGATGGAGTAGAATATGGGCACAGTAAAAGTTGTCAAGTAGCGATCTACCTTTAATGAAAGCCGTCTGGAATGGATTGATGAGCTTATCCAATAGTCGCTGTAATCTAATAGCCAGGGTTTTGGAAATAATTTTGATCATGCTGTTCTCGAGGCAGACAGGCCGAAAGTCTCTAGCATAAAGGGCCTCGATTTTTTTCGGAATGAGGCAAAGCCAACTAGTATTTAACTCAGTGAGATCGAGGCTACCATTGTAAAAGTTGGTAAAGAGCTCCAAAATGTCCCCTTTAAGAATTGACCAAAAGCGGTGGAAGAAAAGCAACGGAAATCCGTCGGGCCCAGGAGCTTTGTCAGGAGCACAGGAGAAGATAGAATTTCTAACCTCCTCCTCCTCAAACGGAACCTGAAGGCTGAGAAAATCGACCTCCAAATTGAAGGAAGAGAACAACGAAGCGAAGTTAAGTGTAGACCTCCTATCCGGTCTCACTCCGAGTTGCTTCACAAAGAAATCAAACAAGAGGATAGCAATCTGGTCCTGAGAGAACCGAATGGAATCTCCCTCTGCAAGATGGGTAATAAAGTTTTTATTCCTACGGCAACTAGCTTTAAAGTGGAAGAATTTGGTGTTAGCATCTCCAGCCCTAAGCCATTGCACCCTTGATCTCTGCCTCCATTTGATTTCCTCCTGCAGACACAATTCATCATATCTCATTTTGAGTAGAGGTCGGAGCGTCCATTCCAATTCAGTAATAGGTCTAGCCTCCTCAGCTAAATCAAGCCACTCGAGCCACTTGAGACAAAGGTCCATCTGAACCGCGATAGAAGATTTAAGCCCCACGCTCCAATTTTGAAGAGACGACTGAACGCTCTTCAGCTAGACGCAAATCTGCTACCAGTACCGGCCCCACTAAGAGGGGCATTCCACGCCTTAGAAACCACCTCAGGGATCTTCGGGTAACGAAGCCAGAAGGACTCGAATCTAAATAAATAGGACGAAGGCACAAAAGAGAACGCCGTCATCAATAAGGGAGTGTGATCCGACCTAGGCCGAGGTAAGGCACGAAGAGTAGTACGTGGGAAAGCGACTTGCCAATCATTAGACACGAGTACCCGATCCAGCCGTTCGAGAGTAGGGAGGCGCCTGCCGTTAGACCACGTGAAGGACTTGTTCACAATCGGAAGATCGAAGAGTCCGAGATCGGTCACCACTTTTCTGAAGTTGAGTATGTCATTCAAATTCGAGGGTGGACCGTTCTTATCCCGAAGAGACAGAAGGACGTTAAAGTCGCCTAAGATCGCCCAAAGCCCCGCCGATCGAGAACCAATGGACCGTAATTCTTGAAAGAAGCCCGGTTTCAAAACAGGGGAGGTGGGACCATAGAGGTTGGAGATTGTGAATAGCAGACCATCCACCATTCTTCTCAAGACGAGATTAACCGAAAAGGCTCCAACCCAATTGTTCACGCAATCGAAGAGGGCGGGGTTCCAGGCGGTCAGAAGGCCCCCCCTCGTCCCAACAGCGTCTAGGGTGCGGAAATCTCGGAGATGAAAACCACAGAAAGTAAGAAACTTGGCCAAGGAAGTGGAGGAAAGCTTGGTCTCTTGCAGACAGACCACACAGCAGTTAGCCTTCTTAATAAAGGACTTGACCGTAGCACATTTGGCAGAATCGTTGAGTCCACGAACATTCCAAGACAAAAATCTAAAAAGTCTTTTTCTAGCCATTGAGATGGAAGCCACCCCGACTGGAAAGACACCAGAAACCGGCCTCAACTCATAGGACCCTTCCCCTTCGAAACTCCTCCCACCGAAACAGGACCCGATGGAAGGGAGAAAGCGGAGTCTGAAGAGAAAATACCACAGGCTTTCTTGATCTGTTGAACTTCCGTCAACGATAAAGGATTGAGGAGATCTGTCCTGGAAGAGGGCGCTATCCCGACATTTAAGGACCCGGGCTTATCGGCCGGTCTAGGAACTGGTGTCAAACCCCCACCCATTAGAGCCGGAGGGGCGCGGTTAGTAGCCGATGAAGAGGCGGGACCAACCGAAGTTGAGGCAGAGGGGACTGCTCCCCTAGAGGGGAAGCGTTCGATCTTCAAAGAAAAACGAACCATTTTACTTTCTTGCACTTGAGATCTAGAGCCCTAAGAAGAGAGGATTTTTTTGGCCCCAAATGATTGTCCGCCACCCGGGGGCTTCGCCTATGTGGCATTAACCTACCAGAAGTTGGAGGATCCAAGCAAGGGGGAGAGGGCAATCCCATCCTCCGCTCACCAGCTTTCCTTAGGATGCAGTTCACCGAACCCCCCTCCGCTCCGCTGCCTGGAGACACCCGGTCAAGGCAATCCGACTATCGAGTACCGTTGGTCGGTGAGCAATCAACCTCCCCAGAGAGGGGACCAATCAGCGAGCACATGGCCGGGCGGGGAACATCCGAAGACGAATCAGCCAATAACTTTAGGGGGGGGAATCCGCCTCCGAACAAATCTCCCTGTGACACCCATTCCCCGACCCACCTAACCCAACGGGAAGGGAGTCAGATGAGGTCCGAGCTGAGCCCCCCGCGGGGACCGAAGAGAACCCCGTAGTCCTGATAAAATCTTCTTGAGCCTCCGAAGTGTCGAGACCAAGGTGAAGATCCAGAGATTCCCCTAGGAGAATAGGATTAGCTTCCTCCCACGAATCGATGGCGATGGGAATTCGGAAGCGTCTGTCCTCCACAGTCAAATTGAGAACCTCAGGTATAGAGCCTACATCAGAACAACGGATGCAGAGCCTATACGAAGAGACGTCCTGCAGGTCGGAGCTGCGATTGTCACACTCCCATAACTCTCCGAAGCCACTTATAGCGGCTCTCACATCCTCCGCATTCCAACAGAGAATTGGCCAGTTAATCAACCGTATCCAAGCCTTATGAAAGAGGCGGCCCCTGGCTTCCTCGCCCACTTCCCCCCAATCAGAGAGAAAGAAAGAAATACCTTCGAAGCGGAGAGGGCTACGCCCGATTGCGGATTCTCGAATCGCCCAACTCGGAAAGAATATAGCTAATGACGACGTCCGGAAGTAGGCCACCCAGAAATCGGAAGGGGATCCCCCGAAAAGACCCGCCAACCCTCTGGAGAGTACGTCCGAATCCGAATGGGAGAGAGAGCCATTCACCGCAACCCTCGCCACCCGGCCCGACAAAGCTGACTGCCCTGCAGGGGGAGTCGAACAGGGGAGGAAGGCGGCCATCCCTCTAGGTCGACTGGCAGGGGCGGGCCGCTCCATTTGATCCGCGTCGGAAGGCGCCTTGCACCGGGAGGCTGGATGACCCGCTCGCATACAGAGGAGGCAGCGGCGAGGCTTCCTGCAGCGTGCCGCGCGATGACCCCATTCGAAGCACCGGAAGCAACGACCTCGAAGCACGGGGCTGAGGAGAAAACAAGGAGGGTAGGCGGGCAGATCTGGGTGACGGACGGACTTCGAACCCCGCGGTGGGAAATGAGGAATCGGTGGACTCGAAGGAGGAGACAATACCGCATCCTTGAAGGTGAAGAGAGGCCGGACCCGAGCCCCCCGCAGCTGGGAAGAAGGTGGGTCAGAGGTCCCGCTGATGAAGGACGACGCCGCACCCGGAGCGGAAACAGCCAAGGCGGGGGTGGGAAGGGGGTCTCGGTTCCCGCCGGTGAGGGGCACGCCTAAGTCGGGGACCACAAAGGAGGGCGGAGGGGGAGGGATCCTAGGTCGGAAGCGCGGGCGAATAGGTTTTAGGGGAGGAAGGGTAGGGATCGGGCAAGGTGGGCGAGTAAGGCGAGAGGGGCCTCTCATCGCGTAAATATTTGACAAACTAAGAAAAATAAATCTCGTATAGTAATTTTGATACCAAAAAGCAAATAAGTCAGGTAGTTTTTCCTCAATTCTTGGCAATTTAGTAAATAACTATTATATATTAAATAATGTATTTCAAACTCTTCATATACCCTATCAATAAATTAATTTTTAATATTAATTAAGAGAACATAAATATAATTATAAATAGGTAAATTTTAGTAGTTAATACAATAAGTAAATCTAAACTTAAATCTTTGTGATCTTTCATGTATTTAACTAATAAATACAAACCAAAATTTTCAAATTAAATAATTTTTTTTTAAAAAAAAATTCACACAATTTTCACATCAAATAGGATGCTAAATTCAGTTTATAAATTTCTTCTCTCAAAACCAAACAAAACCAAATTAAAAAGAATAATCAAATAACAAATATATTACAATTTTTTTAAGAAAATCAAATATTTATTAAAAATTAATTTTGATTCAATTAGAACAAAATAGTTGAGAAAATAAAAAGTTATCAAAAATTTTAAATTATGTGATCCATATTTATTTTATTCTTACAAGTTTATATTTTTTAAGTTATATGATCCATGTAAATTTAAATTTTCGTCACCTTATATACCTTATTATTAAATATAATTGAATAAACTTAAATTTAAATCTTTCTGATATTTTATATAGATTCTTTCATATTAAATAAAATTTTTATTATAATTTTTCACACACCTTTAAATTTATGTCTTGATTAATTCTATAATAAAAATTGGCTAAATTACAGAAAACCTCCCTGTCATATCCCGCTTTTCCACTTTACCCCCTGTCATTTAAAAGTCGACAATCTGCCCCCTCGTAATTACCGAATTGTGCAATAACCTCCCCGCCGTCAGTTGACCGTCAGTTTTTTTTAAAATATATTTTTATATACCCAAAATACCCTTGGAAAATATTCCCTAAAAAAAAAAAAAAAAAAAAAAAAAAGACTTCGAAAAAAAAAAGAAAAAAAAGACTTCGAAAAAAAAAAAGACTTCGGAAAAAAAAAAGAAGAGGAAAGGCATTTTCGTCAATTTACCATTTCGGTCAACGTCGTTGCCCCCTAAAAACAATTCGGTAATTACGAGGAGGCAGTTTGTCGACTTTTAAATGATAGGGGGGTAAAGTAGAAAAGCGGGATATGACAGGGGGGTTTTCTGTAATTTAGCCATAAAAATTTTAATATGTTAATTAATATTTTAAAAATATTTATTATAAACTAATTTTGATTTAATTGAAATAAAATGGCTGAGATAATAAAAGTTATCAATTTTTTAAAAAAATATGGGGATACGCATCATTGTTAGAAGAAAGATAATTTAGTAAATTACATGGAAGTATTATAAAATTTAAGCCAATTTGCATAAAATTTTGATTGGTTCGATGATTTTGCAAATAAGAGAAACTATTTTAGATTTTACAGATTTAAAAAACTAATAAAAATATATTTATTCTTTCTTTTCTCTTTATTTTTTTTCTCTCATTCTTTTTTTTCAGCTCCGGGCCTCCTTCCTCCTTGACGTTTCTTTCTCTCCTTCCCTTTCCCACTTCATCTCTCTTTTTCTTTGTTTTTCTATCACGTATTCACACTATGTTTTACTTTCTTATTTTGGCCACATCTTTATCGACGCCAGTTCAAATCTGATATAAATTGCAAAAGTATATTTATGGCAGAGTCCATGACCGTGGACGGCGACGGCGACGGTGACGGCGATGAGAATACAGTAGAATTAAATGACAATGAGGGCCCGTTTGAAAAACCTTTAAAATAGAGTTTTGGGCCAATTTACTCTGTATTGTAAAAAGTTTTGGTTTTTTATTAGTTAACCTGTTTGGATGACCCAACAGCATAAAAATATTACAACGTAAAATAGGTGTTTCGAAGTATTTTCGGAGGAAAAAAAAAAAAAGGTTAAACCGGATAAAAAAATGTCTCTATTTCGCATACGACTCGCACTCTTTCGCATTGCGCCCCTCTTTAAAAATTTAAAATTTAAAATTTAAAAATAAAATTTGAAATTTAAAATTTAAAATTTAAAATTGAAAAATTGAAAAAAAAAATAAAATCTAAATTTAAATTTTAAATTATGAAATTTAAAATTATAAATTATAAAATTTAAATTTAATATTTTAAAATTAAAATTTATTATTTTAAAATAATAAAATTTTATGTTTAAAACTTAAAATTAATATTATAAAATTTTAAAATTTTATATTTGAAATTTATATTTTAAATTTTAAATTTTAAATTTTAAAATTTATATTTTAAATTTTACATTAGGGCCAATTTACTCTGTATTGTAAAAAGTTTTGGTTTTTTATTAGTTAACCTGTTTGGATGACCCAACAGCATAAAAATATTACAACGTAAAATAGGTGTTTCGAAGTATTTTCGGAGGAAAAAAACAAAAAGGTTAAACCGGATAAAAAAATGTCTCTATTTCGCATACGACTCGCACTCTTTCGCATTGCGCCCCTCTTTAAAAATTTAAAATTTAAAATTTAAAAATAAAATTTGAAATTTGAAATTTAAAATTTAAAATTGAAAAATTGAAAAAAAAAATAAAATCTAAATTTAAATTTTAAATTATGAAATTTAAAATTATAAATTATAAAATTTAAATTTAATATTTTAAAATTAAAATTTATTATTTTAAAATAATAAAATTTTATGTTTAAAACTTAAAATTAATATTATAAAATTTTAAAATTTTATATTTGAAATTTATATTTTAAATTTTAAATTTTAAATTTTAAAATTTATATTTTAAATTTTACATTAGGGCCAATTTACTCTGTATTGTAAAAAGTTTTGGTTTTTTATTAGTTAACATGTTTGGATGACCCAACAGCATAAAAATATTACAACGTAAAATAGGTGTTTCGAAGTATTTTCGGAGGAAAAAAAAAAAAAAGGTTAAACCGGATAAAAAAATGTCTCTATTTCGCATACGACTCGCACTCTTTCGCATTGCGCCCCTCTTTAAAAATTTAAAATTTAAAATTTAAAAATAAAATTTGAAACTTGAAATTTAAAATTTAAAATTGAAAAATTGAAAAAAAAAATAAAATCTAAATTTAAATTTTAAATTATGAAATTTAAAATTATAAATTATAAAATTTAAATTTAATATTTTAAAATTAAAATTTATTATTTTAAAATAATAAAATTTTATGTTTAAAACTTAAAATTAATATTATAAAATTTTAAAATTTTATATTTGAAATTTATATTTTAAATTTTAAATTTTAAATTTTAAAATTTATATTTTAAATTTTACATTAAATTTTATTTTTAAAATTTTAATTTTTTATTTTATATTTTATATTTTATATTTTATATTTTATATTTTATATTTTAATTTATTATTTGAATTTTAAATTTTATATTTGAATTTTTAAATTTAAATTTTAAAATTTGAAAATTAAAATTTAAAATTTAAAATTAAAATTTTGCATTCAAATTTTAAAATTTTAAAATTCAAATTTAATTTTTAAATTTTTAAATTTGAAATTTAAATCCTAATTTTAAAATTTTAAAATTAAAAATTAAAAATTTATATTTTTAAATTTAAATTTTTATTTTTAAAATTTAAATTTAAAACATAGTATTTTTTTAAAGTTCACAATCCAAACAGAAAAAAACCAAATAATATTTTTATAGAGTATTAAAATTTTCAATATATCTAATACGTTGTAAAATAAAACTTAGTTTTATTTTTAATAATGGCCAAAAGTACGATTTTTTTTTTTTTTTTTTTTTTTTTTTTTTTTTTTTGGTGAAAGCGGTGACCCGATATGGAATGAATCTAACTTCAAGTCTTTTCATATTCTCTATTAATAAATATGTTTGTGAAAATCTAAACAAAAATCTTTTCACATTCTCTATTAATATATTAGACTTAAATATCTGTGACCTTTCATATACTCTAGCTATTTTTTTTTTGAGACAAAATATACTCTAGCTATTAAATGTAAAGTTTTTCACATTATATATGAAAACCTCTTTCAAAACGTTTTACGCATAATACTCCACTCATGACCCTTCTTCCCCTGCTCGGCCTTTGACCACCTCCGCCATCCTTCCCTTGCAATTCTCCAGGTGAGATCTATTCGTTCCACTGTCACAAAGTTAAAGAGTGACTGATCGAGTTTTACTACAACATTGGGTTCCTCGATCAGTCACCTCATTGGTTAGGCCTACACCTTTATTTTCGGGGTTTTTGGATTGGTGAAGTTGTGATTCATCTGTGAGTCAAGTTTATTAACAAGAAAAATAATAGTGTTGTCATCTACCGTAGACGTCTAGCTAGTACTCTATACTTAGATTCTCAAAAGAAAAAAAAAAAGAAAAAGGTCCTTTGAAATGGTTCCAACTCGTCTTTCCAAAATCTAACCGAGCGACGACTGAATGGTGAATATTCCCGGCGATGTACTAATTGATGGCAAAATCAATCCAAATGCCCCATCAGATGAAGATCAACCTCTGCAGTCTGTACTATATATTCCTCAATATTCCTCAATTGTTATGCATGTCTTCAAATTAAAATTTCCTTGTGGCTAGCTCTCTGCTTTCCTCTAGTCTTCTTTTTTTTTTTTTTTTTGCTTTAGTTGGTTCTGTTATTATTAATTAGAATCATGTAATCTGAAGAGTTTCAGCAAGTTTCTTTTTGATGCTTTATGTTGTGATTTGAGTCTACAGCTAAGTTTGGAAGCAATAAAACAATGACGACGACATTTTTCTTAATTTTGGAGACCATTTATTCTTAATCTTGGGGATTGATCTTTTCATCAGTTTATAGTATTCTAGCATTGTTATACACTTTATATGACAAATACTATGCCCCCACATAGTACGAATATGTAGAATTGATCAAAAAAAGTTTCATCGGTTAAAACGATATAGACGCTATAATTTTACATGTATGAAAATATACGCGAGCACAGCAAGATTTAATTATTTTGTATTTGCAATGATAAGTTTGCCACTGATTATTAACTATGGCACTTGCGTTGGAGAATGCTAATGTTTGTTCATCATGCATCTCTCTCTACTCTAACTCTGAATTATTAAACTTTCCAATAAAGTTGAGAATCTCTCTCCTTAATATTCACTTTTTTGGAATTGCTGTAGGAAACATAGTGCTAATTAAGCTTTTCTCATTATCTCTCTGAATATGCATTATTTTTTGTTTGGATCGAGTCTTAACTCGAAACACAAAATGATTTAATTTCTATCTCAACTACATTAATTAAACAGATTAGCACAATTTAATCAAATGACTAAGTAGAACTTAACCATGCATGTCAATAAAGAAAGAAATTGCTGATATGCTTTTATCTCAACAGATCATAAATGTGCCGACCATTACATTTTGTTTAACTAGTCGTTTACACCATCATTTCATTTTACAGGTAAACCTTTTGAAAACTAGCCAACATGACCAGCACCACAAAGCACAGTATTAAGCTCCTAATCGACACCCAAGCCAACAAAGTGCTTTTTGCTGAAGCCGAAAAGGCCGTGGTTGACTTCTTATTCAGCCTCCTCGCCCTTCCAGTGGGGACCATTATTAAGCTCATAACAAAAGAGTCCATGGTCGGAAGCGTCGGGAACATACATCAGAGCTTAGAGAGCCTCGACTATACCTACTTCCTCTCTGACCAAGCCAAGGCCGACCTCCTCAACCCGAAGGTATCAGTCCCTTCTCTCTCGGAAAATGGCGTATTCCTCTTGCCTACTTCTGCATCGTCGTCGTCAACAGGAACAAATAAAAAGTACTATAAGTGTTCCTATTATAATAATATTAACTCCGCTTGCTCCAACTATGTTACGGTTGTTAGCGGGGCTCGATGCCCTTCATGCACTAATAAAATGATAAAAGAAATGCAATATTTTGAGCCCAACTCGAGCGAAACAGAAAAGGCCGAGAATAATAGTGGAGAAAATGGTTTAGGAGTTGTGAAGGGGTTGCTTACGTACACCATAATGGATGATCTCACCATCAAACCCATGTCAACTATATCAAGTATCACCCTGCTTAATACCTGTAATGTCAAGGATTTGAGCGTGCTCCAGGAGAAGACTGTGAAGTTCGGCATTAATGAGGTTCCATTCTTCTAACCCTTTCTTATTATCTCTGCCTTTTTTGTGCTCTTCTATGCCAGATATAGGTAAGTTATAAATTGCAGTACTAGAACCTGGACTTTTAGTGGAGTTTCATTTTGTTCTCGAGCTTTGAAGTTTGATGTTGGCTAGCTACCTCGAACTTTGAAAATTGTTTCATTTCAGTAAATCCTCTTTTAGATGAAAAATCGCTACGTACCTAAGTACACGTACGTGGAATTCATCCGTATGTTTTGTGCACCACGTCAAATCCATTGTTAAGAATGGTCGTCTGTCTATATATATTGGATAGAAATACAAACTTGAACTAAATGTAATGTGCTAGGGTACGTACGTACTTTCCACTTAGTAGCTCAAGGTTTTAGGTTAGTTCGAGCCCTTTAAAAAGATATCAGAGTTTAGCTCACAATTTTTGGTTAGCCTAGCATGTGGGTTGGGTTTGCCCACATACTTAATTATAACAGTTTGGTATATGGATTTTGTATGATTCTATCACGTTATGATATGATAGCGCACGCACACGTGTCAACTAAAAATGTTAAGAATAATGTCCCATTTGGAAAATTATGTACTCCATTATATATAAGCTTTAAATGTTGTAATAAAAAGAGGAAAAAAAAAAAAAAAACAACTTAAGCTAATAGCTTCCAATTATTACTTTATGCCTATAACATATGAAACTACAAAACTGTGTAGGTATTTGGATGAAATAGAATAAAGAATTAGATTAATTCTTGGTATTGTAACTCAGCTTTTAGCAAGACCTGTTTAATAGTTCGATCACAGAGAACCAAGATAGGACCTGGTAGTCCCATATTAAATAGAACAAGAATTTTGGACTCTATTTAATGGGTAAGGGTAGCTCCATCTGTTAACTTAAAAAAGCTTTTGAATTGGTTCAAGTCAGTTAACATCTATTAATTAGCTCTTCATCTTATACTTTTAATCTAATAACTATTCAATTTCTAAATATAAAACCTGCAAGTTAATATACTTTTTACAATCAGTTTGCTAATTACCTTTTTATTTGTAACTTTTAACCAAAATTGTCACGTTAATATCAAACAACATATGCCACGTCAATACTGTTTGTTAATTTTATTTTATTATTTTTCTGTAATAGTAAATAAAGATGCGGACCAAAATGTAATGCTGTCAAAATGAAGAACTTAAAAGTTTTAAGGACCAAAGTGTAACTTGGCTAGAAAAGTAATGGTGCAATAAATTTACCCAACAATTAATCCATCTCAACTGAGGCAAATGTAGATGATTCGTGGAAAGTAACCCGATTTAAGTCAACTGTGAATAGTGATCTGATCTAGTAGATTAAACGAAATCTAGTGAGTCCAACTTGTGTGCTTTTAAAAGCACGAAGATTTTCGTACTATCAGGTCGTTTTCAATACTAGAAATACCGAATCGACGATTGGCTTTGTTAGACTTAACTTAGAGTATTTGAAGTACTTAAAAAATAAATTTTTTAATTTTTTAATATTATTTACCTATTTAGCCCCTTCAATCACTAATTAAATAATATTAAAAAATTATGAAATTTTTTTTTTGAGGAAAGGTAGCATGCTACCGCTTCATTCATGAGGGGGATGAATTAGGCAACAGCAGCTAGGCCTAAAAAAAAAAATAAAAAAAAAAAAAAAAAAAAAAAAAAATAAAAATAAAAAAAAAAAAAAGAGAATCACACAAGATTAGCCCACCAGCGCACGAACTCGCGAGCATCCCTAAAAAGGCACCCTGCCGATTTTTTTTGGTTGTCAAAAATTCACCTGTTTCGCTCGAGCCAGATACTCCACCACACAGATGCAATCCCCAATAGCTCTTTGTCGCGCAAAGCGCCGCTTCTCGAGCAAGCAGTTTTCCAGAGAGAGGCTGCCGAAGGGGTGAGGTTGAGTCGAGCGACATCCAGAAGTGCAGCGTGCAGTATATCTTTTGTGACTTGACAGCCCAGGAATAGGTGGTCGACCGTCTCCGCGCTATCCAGGCAGAGAACGCAAGTGCCGTCTCCCGACCATCCCCTATGAAGTAGCTTGTCTTTGGTGTTGACCTTGCTCCTCAGGACTAGCCATAGAAAGATTTTAATCTTGAGAGGGATCTTGATCTTCCAAATTTCCTTAAAACGCAGTTCCGAGACGCCACCGTTCTGGAGGAAGAGATAAAGTGATTTGACCGAGAAGTTCCCGGAATTAGACCAACGCCAGCACACCACGTCCTTAGAGGGGAGGATGGGGTTCGAAATGATAGCTTCCATGAGAAGAGTGACCTGATCTGATTCATGTGGGATACCGGGGTTGTGCCGCTGTAGGATGAAACCCCACTTCCATCTGTTCGCCCTCCAGCAGTCCCTCACACGACAATTCTTCCCCCTAACGGCGTCGAAAATTGCTGGGAAGAGGGTTCGAAGGGGTGCTTGAGCAGCCCAGATGTCCAACCAAAGGCTGATATCTCGCCCATTCCCCAGCGAGAATGACATGCCGCATCTAAAGATGTCCCTAGTAGAGAGTACATTGCGCCACCATTGTGAGAGCGGTCTGAAGGAGTCTCCCTCTCTGAGCGGTTTTCTTCGTCCATAGTATAGCCCTTTGATGAGAGGCCCCCACAGGGTGCTCTTGTCCGTAAAAAATCTCCACCACCACTTGGCAAGCAGAGCCGTGTTCATATTCTCCAAGTTGAGAACCCCTAAACCTCCCTCCCTGGTGCTCCTGCAGACCGTTTTCCAGTTCACTAGGCAGTGTCCCCCGGCGACTTTTGCCGACCCTTTCCAAAAAAAAGATCTGCGCAGCGCTTCCAGCCGTCCAATGACCCATTTGGGTGCACGAAACATGGAGAGGTAGTAGAGCGGGAGGTTCGACAGTACTGAGTTCACCAATACTAGCCTGCCCCCCTGAGAGAGAAGTTTGGCTTGCCACCCCTCGATCCTCTTCTCGAACTTTCCGATAACCTTCCGCCAGTCGTCTTTTCGCAAATTCTTGTCTGATAATGGGAGGCCAAGGTAAGATATCGGAAGCTCACCCACCCTACACCCGAGTAGGTCTGCCAGCTCTTTCCCCTTACCAGTCTGCCTGCCCAGGTAGAAGAGTTCGGTCTTTTTTCGATTAACCATGAGACCAGACGCCCATTCGAAGAGCTTCCAAATGAAATGTAGGTTGTCGATCTGACACCTCTCAGCACCGCAGAAGAAGAGGGTGTCGTCAGCATATTGAATGATAGAAATTTTGGAGGCCGAAGTGGGACCTACTCCCCTCAATAGTCCGTTATGTACCGCCCTCTCCATCAATCTAGTTAAGCCTTCGGTCGCCAGGATGAAGAGGTAGGGGGACAAGGGATCCCCTTGCCTGAGCCCCCTGGACGTCTTTAGCCATTTAGTGGGTACTCCGTTCACCAGAGTTGCCACCTTGGCGTTGCACACGCATTGCTTAATCCAGTCACACCACCTGGCATTCGCTCCAATTCCAGACAGGGCCATAAAAATAAAATCCCACCGGACCGTGTCGAACGCTTTTTCAAAGTCCGCTTTGATCCCCACTGTTTCTGACCCGGATTTTGCGCTCCAGTTGACCAGCTCGGAAGCGGTTGCGAAGGAGTCGAGGATGGACCTACCTTTTAGAAAGGCGGATTGAGCAGGGGAGATGACCTCCTCCAAAACACCTTTCAGCCTGTTGGCTAGGACCTTGGAAATGATTTTTTGTACTGCGTTGATGAGGCTGATAGGCCTGAAGTCATTTGCCGAATTGGCCCCCTCCTTCTTAGGGACCAAACAGATGAAGGAGTAATCCAAAGGGGAGGTATTCAGCGAACCATTGTAAAGGTCCAGAAAGATGTTTAGCAGGTCGAACTTTACTACCTCCCAGAATTTTTGGAAAAAACTCAGGTTGAAGCCATCTGGGCCAGGCGCTTTTTCTGAACCCAGTTGGAAGGTCGCTATCCTGATCTCTTCTAAGGAGAAGGGAACAGTGAGGTCATCAGGTCGGCTTAACTTTTTGAGGCCAAAGAGCTGTGCCCAGTCCCCAACGGAGCCCCTGGTGTGGTCGCTCGGAGCGAATCTCTTCTTGAAATAGTCGTAGAAGTACCCCCTTTTATCTTCTTCTCTCCGGATGGTGTGTCCATTCTCCGACACATCTCCGATAAAGTTTTGGCGTGTCCTGCTGTTGGCGATGGCGTGAAAAAATTTGGTGTTGCCGTCGCCTTCCCTCAGCCATCGAAGATTCGCGCGGGATTTCTAGAGGATCTCCTCGTCGATCGCCACCCCTCTGAGAATGGATTTGAGATGGGCCCGTTGCTCCTGCTGGTGCAAGGAGAGGTCTACCCGTTCTTCCAGAACGTCGAGTTGTTGAATCTCGCTGGCTAGCTTATTCTTGGTTTGGGAGATACAGTAAAATTCCTTGGAGCACCATTCCTTGATACGTTTCCGGCAGTGTCTGAGTTTGGCCACCAGCGTAAGAACGCCGGAGCCCTTCGGGGGTATCTCCATCCACCAGCAAGGCACGTTGACACGAAAGCTCTCTCGTGTGAGCCAGACCATCTCAAATTTGAAGCGCGGGGGGTAAAGTTTCTGGCAAGTGGAAAGGATGATCGGCGAGTGGTCAGAGGTGATCCTCGGGTCCACTGCCACCTTCGAGAGGGGGAAATGCTGATCCCATTCCGTGGAGATGAGGAAGCGGTCGAGTTTGGCCAGAGAGGGGGAGCTTTGCAGATTGGACCAGGTAAATTGCTGGTTACTTAGCGGCAGGTCAATCATTTCCAGCTCATTGAGGAGATCCGAGAACAGGGACATGAGACGTCCACTCCAGCTTCTTCCTCTCCTTTCTTGAACATTCTTGGTAAGATTAAAGTCCCCACACATAGTCCACATTCCCCTGCAGTCCCTTTTGATGTCGGCCAGCTCCTGGCAAAACTCGGGCCTACCCTCCCACGTAGGAGGGTCGTATACGTTGGTGACGAAGAAGGTAGTCCCGCTGGGTAGATGAGTCAGCTGCACCGTTAGCGAATGATTTCTCAGAAGGGCCCCGCAACAGGAGAACACTTTGGAGCTCCAACAGGTTAATAGACCGCCGGACGCTCCAGCCGATTTGATGAACATACACTTATCAAAGTGGGGGCCCGCAAAAGACCTGAGGAAGGAGCGGGAGATTGAATCAACCTTGGATTCTTGGAGGCAGAGGACAGCAGACTTGAACTTAGGTTGAGACACCACCGACTTGACCAAATAGCGCTTATTCTGATCGTTCAGACCCCGGACATTCCAGCAGAAGATTTGCACCATTATAGGATTCGCGAGCAACCGCACCCCGCCCAAGGGCCCACGCTTCTGTCGCGACTGATCCGGCCCCATCCCCGCCTCTTGGAACGGGTCCAGAAGCGGAGGGGGTCGCTACAGTGCGAGCCCCATCCCCCGGAATAGTCGAAAGGGTCAACCGGGTCACATCCAAGCCCAACAATTCCCCCCCCCCCCCCCGATGGGGGGCCCAACACGAACAACCCGTACAACATCAGGCCGCAGGTAGGAGTCGAAAGAGAAACCATAGACAAGCGACTAAGAACGATCACAACCGAGCTAGAATAAACAGAGTAGAACCAACACAAAGTGATCTCTCCGAAGGCACTTTCACATCGGGCAAAAAGACACTTGACAAGAGTGTCGGCGAAAGACCAGCGAGGAGAACAAGGTGCGAGGTCCGTCAACGAGGGTTGGGTACAAACAACATGCGAGAAAGGGAAACTAAACGCCGGGTCGAAGTGACACCGGTAGAAACGACTACGAAGAACACACATAAGAAACCGAAATCCAGCGTCCACGGGGTCCCGACAGTCCCGCCGTCCTACGGGTTGGCTTCAAGGAAGCTCCCAAAACGCACCGCCTCATCTTCAGAGAGATAGATACCGCACTTCCCCCCCATCCGTTTTAAAGCCTTCATCTTCTTCCGGTGCGCTGAGTTGCCTACGATTGAAGAGGCCACCGTGATGGACAGTTCGGGACCGAAAGTGCCAGAGTCCAAAGTAGTCGGGGCCTCCCTGAGATGAGACTTCCGCATAATGGCCTTCTCCATGGAGTCGCACCTTGGCAGGCGGGCAAGCCGAGCGCTCTTCCTGGCTGTCGCTGCCGGGCCGCTCAAGCTCGTATCCCCCCGGACGGGGCCGGAGTCGTCGAAGTTCTGGTCATCCTGCGTGACCCCACATGGTTCAACGCAACCCAGCCGATGTCGAGGCCCTTCCGGCAGCACCGAATCCAGCGGCAAAGGCGGGAGCAGAGAGATGCTGCCCTCGTCGAGCGCTCCGAGCCCCGACTTCCCCGCGGCCGCGAGAGACCCAGTCCCAGTCCGACACGAGGTTAAGGGGCGCTCAGCCCACCCGGTTGAAGTAGTCCAGCAGTCAAGGCTAGGCCCCCAAGAAGGAAAAGGCCCAGCAGTAACCCAGAGAGGGGTCCACGGCCCAGTTGTTGCCAAAAGGCAATTAAGCTCTAGCCTCCAGCTGCCCCGGCCCGCGGTCCATGCAACTTGGAAAGCCCAAGGCCCAGCTCCCGGGCCCCAAGAAGTCGGGCGTCCAGCGGCCCCGAAAGATGCCAAGGTCCACGCTCTCATTGGAACGGGCGAGAGCCCTTCAGACCCCGAGCCATCGATTGAGGTACAGATCGACAGTAGGTCGCAGCCCCTGCCCCCCCAAATTCGCTCCGCCCGAGGAGGGGCGATAGTCGTCGCCTTCTCCGACGCCGCGGGCACGCCGCTCGCGAGGTGATGAGAGAGCACCAACACAGGCCTGACCCCCTCGACCCGCAACCCGGGGCAACTACCCAACCCCGTCAACGCCCCCACGTCACCCGACAGACTCCGCCTCGGACTCGGGGAGCGCGAAGTCGAAATCCGAGGAGAGCCCGGAAAGGTGTCCTGTTCCCCCCCGATGCGCGAACCTGCCAACTCCATAACCCCCCCGGGCGTAACCTTGGGAGGCCCGTCAACCAGCGATGTTAGGGCCCGCGTCACGAGGCAGTTTCGGCGGTTCGCGCTGCCAGGCCCCACCAGCGGGCCCGGACCTAGCTGCGCACCCGGAGCCCCCGCCGGAGTCGCCATCGCGGTTGTCCCCTGCATCTCCGGCCTTCTGCGATCTCGGATCTCCGAAGAGTTCCAAGAATCGCTTTGATCGGACGCCCCTCCCGCACCCAGCACACTCTCGTCTGCCGCTCCCTCAGCCATATCCACCCAACGAGCAAGCTGCCGGCCCAGGGGGTCTGTCTGGTCTCCCCCCTCGTTTGGGTCCCCCCCGGCGAAGGGGATACCCCGGTCATCTCCCCCGAACGGGGCGGTGCTGACCAAGATGACCCTCACGCAAACAATGATGTCCCCCAGAGTGACGAAGAGGTTCTCTGGGATATCCGCCGGGTCGTCGACGGCAACTTGGCATTTGAAGTAGTTGAAATCCATCAGCAGCCGGCTATTATCGTCGGCGCGCAGGTACCTACCGAATCCGTTGATAAGCGCCGAGACCCTGTTCTCGGCCCAACATTCATAAGGTAAATTAGCGAGTTTTATCCACACCTTGTAGGTAAGTCGTGCACGGACGGCATCCCTGTAGGGGTTCCAGGCAAAACAACGAAGCCTGCAGTGCTCGAGACGGAGTCCTTCTCGTCGAATCAACAGCTCAGGTTGAACCCATTGAGGTAGAAATATCACGAAGTCCCTCTCTCGGAATTTTGAGACCAAGAAGTCGTTGGAGTAGCCGTCGAAACGACCCACCAACTCATTCGCGATGAACCCCTGCGGGTAGTGCCCGAGGTTCGCCTGCCCCATGGGAGTTGCGAGGACAGCTCGGCGACATTGCTGTTGGCGGGTGTGATAGCCTTCCGTGAGTGGAACGAAGGCCTTCATCGAGTGGGGACGAAATCTGCCATGCCCTTGCATCCTTGAACGAGCTGAAGATCGACAGTCGCGGGCACGGTGACCGGAACGAAGGCACCTGATACACTTGACCGGGTCCCTACAGTCTCTGGCCCAATGATCGGGGGCGAAGCACCTGAAGCAGCGACCGCGTCTGGATCCCTTCGAAGTTGGCCGCCCCAATGAAATTTATTTTTTAGATACTTTTAATATTCTAGATCAAATCTAACAGAGCATATCGTCGATTCGGAAATCCTAATATTAAAAACGACTTGATAGCATGAATCTAAAAGCAAACAAGTCTTGATCGAAATCTATATGTATCAATAGCAAACCAGTTCTGCTAATGACATCATCCATTGAAAATTGTTTGCTACTAATAATTTATGCAGGTTTTCTTGCATTTATCAATCTCTATAAATATAAATATGTGAACTTGCACAAATACACCTCTAAGTTGGTATTTCTATACAAATTCTTGAAAGGCCTTGCTTATTTGCTTGTGCTTTCTATAGTAGAGACATCTACGAAAAAGAATTAGTAAGATTTTCAAAAATACACATAAAATTATCAATTTTGCAGATATATTTGTAGAATTTTATGTAATTTTAAGATTATGCCTGCAAAAGAAATATCCATATATTTATATGTTTAGGCACATGGGCAGGGTTTGCAGCTGCTGAAGGCATCTCTGAAGTCTAAGACAGTTCTCACTGACGTTTTCCTCACGAAGAGGGTGGCTAGAGCGAGAGGGTCGATCTGATAGTCGGTTGAATGTTAGGTTCTTTTTGGTGGTTATTAATGCAGTGTTTTGCTCCTGCTGCTTTTGCGACTTCGATGGACATATATGCTCCCTATACATATGTGTTTTATGACTACTTTAACTCCACCTGGGAGATTATTAATATTAAGTAATAAGAGATGTATGCAGTGGGAATACCGTTGGTATGTTTGCATTTTACTTGTTTAGATTGTTGCAACTACAATTAGTGTTTAATTTTGCTTGCAGTTGGTAAGGTGTATTTAAAGATCATTTTAACTTGCGTGAACTTGAATTAGCTCTCATGTGTTTCAACCTATCTTATAATTAATTAGTTTTTCATGCAGTTTAGAAAATTTAATTTTACTATTTTGTGGCTTTGTTTGTGTTTCATAATTAGAACCGAGCAATAAATAGGGTTAATGGTTCGCTTTAGAAATCACAAGGTGGCTAACACGTCCCGTTGTATGTAACATGTATTACTTTATTATCCTATGGTTTATGGATATCTTAATAACCAACCCTTGCAGTGATATAAAGAAAAAATTATGGATAGTATGTAAAATTTTTTAAATCATAAAGTGATAATGTAAATAGTTGCAAAACCAAATGGCTAATTAAAGTTTTTCTTATTATTTTTGTGGGGATGATTGTCCTATAAACTACTCAACCCATATTTTAGAAGTTAATGGTGTCACGTCCCGAATTTTGAAAAGCGATCTAATTTTTTTTTTATAAATCAAGTTTAAATTTGAAAATCAGGTATGAACAGATCGCCACATGCATAGAAATTCTTCTGTCCACTCGGACAGTGTCTTCCCTATTAGATGCACGGCTAGACAAGTACGAATACACAATCAGAGTACTAAACGATAGTAAGTTGAAATATTTTTAATTTAAGTAGTCATCACAATACTCCATGAATACCAAATCCACAATACTATAATCACAACTACCAAAATAATCACGAGTCCAACATAATTAAATCATAACCATAACCAGTCTATTTGTAAAATAAAAGTTTGGCCACTCAAAGCTGGCAATAGGGGACGGCATCCAACCATCCGACCAACCTGAAAAAATGGTCATCAAAAGGAATAGCAAGTCGTACCTACCAGTATACAATAAACAGCGGACAGTAAGAAATCAGGTATACTAAATCAAGAGGCAAATAGGATAACCATGATAAATCTTAGTGCTGCATATAAGGTACTGATGACAGGAGCTAATCATGCTATAAACTGGCAAGTATGATAATCATGGTCAATCACAATGTTGTATAAAAAGAGGTATTGATAAGCCAAAAGTAGAGCATGTTGAATAATAATTGCAATAATAACAACTGAGTAGCTATGCCTTAATGCTAGAAAAAAAATATCTAATCAATGCCACTATTGATCATGAGGACCTCAGGCTAATTCCATAACAGAACACCTAGCAAAAACGGACAATAATCCCTGTACCCAACGATACAGCTAAAGGGGCTCCCCGTACCCAACGGTACAGTTAAATGGGCTCCCCGTAGACCAACGGTACAGCTAAAGGGGCTCCCCGTACCCAACGGTACAGCTAAAGGGGGTTCACGGGTCAAGTAGACCACTCTACCGGTAAAGAACACCATGAAGGTGGCCAAACCGTCGGTGTACGCGAGTGTACAACAGGTGCATGGCAATCATAATGCTGATGCTCAAAGCTCGCGGTCGAAAGACCAGGTAATCGATAACAAGCCGAAAACTCCCACAAGGGATGCTGATAACTGTATAATCACATCATGCTGAACAATAATAACTGATCCTTATAATATCATGCAACGTAAGAATAGGGAAATACTGTAATCACTGAACAGGAGTATGCTGAAGTAATTGGACTGCAATCATCACTAGCTAATGACCAATCGGGCAAGATAAAAGTTCAGGTATAAGTTAAGCATGCAGAATAGAAGAGTAATAAACTACTATACTGAAAGAAAGACAAGAGAGCTCAAGGAATAGGACTAGGGCTTGAAATAATCACAGGAGTCCGACCAAACACGGTACCCCATAGGTGACGATATGATAAAGCCCGAACCGAAGCACCCACCTTAGTGTAGGTGGTCACGAAATCCGCTAGACAGCTCACGCGCTGGCTCCTTGCTGCTGGGACCAGGATCACAAATGCTGATAAAAAACATACTCACTCATACCCAACCCACTGACTCACTGTGTGAAGAATGGCTAAACTGGGAACTTTGCTAAAGTTCCGAGATTCGCCGGAAATTCCGGTAATCCGCAGATCGACCAACTATGGTCCGAATAGTGCCTATAGGTTTCCGAATTTAACAAAACTTCATGTGCTGCCCCGGAACGCTTAGCTTAAGACATTCGTGCAGTTAAAATCCATTGGCGCAACTCAAGACTCAACTAGTGTCACAAATACAGAAAATCACTACCGAAAATCCAACTTTGGCTCTGAAAGTCGTCGACATGAAATGGAAGTCACTGGAACAGCCATAATAGCGTCAGGAATAACCAGGGACAGCTAGCAATGATAATTGATCATTCCAATATCTCGAAATACGTGATTTGCGCTGAAACGCCGATAAACTGACAACTTCGCCAATTTACAGTTCGGGAATCGATTTTCACTCAACGAAAGCCACTGGACCTCAGACGAAAAGTCTAGAGGACACGTACACATTGCCTGAAGAAGCCCATGTGGTCACAATTGCAAAAAAAAATCCCTAGGTTTACGAGAAATTACATAAGACCTCCAAATTTACGATGTTTTGACTTGTTAACAAAATCTTAGGACTTTCGGGCTGATCCGAGGGCACCAGTAGATGGGTCTCGATGCACTGAACACCATGCTCACTAATTGGAGGTGACACAAAGCCCGCAAACAGCAATGGTGCAACTAAAAGTATTCAACTAAGGCTCAAGTTGCTACTGTGACTTAATGACCCAACCGATTGCATATTGTAGCGTACCAGATCTTGGTGTATTAGCAAGTATGAGTAAAAATGGTAGGAAATACCATTTCTGTTGAGCTTAGAGAGGTAAATTAAGTTAAACTGTGGCTGCCCGTCAAATTTGAGCGAAAACGGGCGAGAAACGGACGAGAACGGACGAAAACGGGCGAAACTGGGCTTGGGCCCAAGTTTCGGACGCCCGAAAGTGGGTTCCGGGCGCCCGGAAAGTACTGTAGCAAACCGGTTATTCGGACTACAGCGAACCGGGTCTTTGCACTGTAGCGAACCGCTTACTGTAGCAGCCCGGTTCAGAAGAGGAGCGCCCCGAAAGTTACTGTAGCAGCGCCCGAATCCCGAGTTGGCACGGATCCCGAGGCAGTTGGCACGGATCCCGAGAGAGTTGGCACGGATCCCGAGGCACTGGCGTGAATCCCGAGGCAAGGCTTGCGCGCGCGGCGCACTGGGGCGCGCGGGGGTAGCTGGGGAACGCCACGTGGCGTCTCCCCATTGGACGCAGCAGCCGAGGCGGCAGGGCCGCGCAGGGAAGGCGCGCGGGCCTTGGCGCGGTACCAGCGTGGAGGCCACGTGTCGGCCTCCCATTGGGCGGTCAGCGCGACGCGACGCACTGACGTGACGCGATGCACCTACCGCGGGCGTGGGTGCGTTCCACGTGGCGACCCCTGATTGGCCGCCGCTGTTCAGTGGTCGCGGTGCACGGGTCCAGGGACACGTGTCGTCCCCTGGTTGGCCGAGCAAGGGTGACGTGGCGCCCAGCTGGCGCTGCGTGGACGCGTGGACCCCGGCGGGCCGGTTACTGTAGCCGCCCGGAAGTTTTCGGGCGCCCGAAAGTCGGGTTTTGGCCTATAAGGGCCCGAATGGCCCCATTTTTCCTCCTTTCTCCCTTTTTGGCTTCACCCGAGCGCGCGGGGAGGGGAGGAGGGCGATTCCGTGGCGGGGTTTTCGAGGATGCACGAGCGCGCCGTGGACCCCGTGAAGCGCGCAAGGTGTTTCAAAGAGCCTAGTGGACGTGTTGGACGACGCGACGATGTTGAGGTAGGTCCCGTATGTCATTTTGCGGTATTTTTGTCGCAGTTTTTAGATTTCCTCTTTGGACGTTGGATTTGACCCCATGCCGTTGTGCGTGATAGGGACTGAGTTCTACTATGCCGTTTTACTACGTGAAGTGTCGCCAGGCATTTCGTCGCGCACCGTTTTGCGTGCAAGCTCGCGAAGGACATGCACCGTTTTGCGTGCGGACTCGACGAACGTGCAATGTTTAGAGCGCAAACTCGAAAAGCGTGCACCGTTTTGCGTGCAACATTGAAAAAGAAACGTGCACCGTTTTGCGTGCAAATTGAGGTACGTGCTCCGTTTTGCGTGCAAGTTGGATTGTCGTGCACCGTTTTGCGTGCAGACTCTAATGTTGCACACCGTTTTGCGTGCAGGGCTAGAAGAATGTGCACCGTTTTGCGTGCAACCCTACAGTGAAGCGTGCACCGTTTTGCGTGCAGATGTGAGGTACGTGCACCGTTGTGCGTGCAGGTCGTGTTGTCGCGCACCGTTTTGCGTGCCGTCACTAATGTGATGCACCATTTTGCGTGCAGGTTCAGTGGACGTGCACCGTTTTGCGTGCAAGCTCGAGAAAACAAGAGAAAATGCGCGGAGACCAATTGCAAGTGTCTACAAGCAATTGGGGGCAATCCAAGGTGGGGGATTCTGCCGAAACTGGGTGACCTCTCCCCTTGCTCCTTTGCTTTCGATTTAGAAGCATGATAGTAGACTCTTAGAGGCGTTAGGTAATTATGATTAAGATCGCATGTGTGGATGACACAGATGAAAAGTGCAACTGTTGGTTGCCAGTGATAGAGGATTAAATGTGCATGTGTAAAAGGACACAAATGAAAAGTGCAACTATTGGTTGCCAAAGATATATGATAAAGATGCATGCTTAGAGGTAGATACTATTTTATGAATGAGATGAAAATAATTGCATGCATGAAAGTGATTAGCCATTGATGATTGTGATCATGTTAGGGTACAACCCTAGGAATCATGTGACATAAGGGAAAAGGACATGTTGGTAGTAAGACTAGGAGAAAACCTAGTTTCAGGGTTCACTGAGTGACATCAAAACTTAGGAGCTTATCCTAGGATTGGACGTGTGGCATTGTCTTAAGTGATAACCTAAGGACACTGGATAGAGTGATCAACATAGAGTCAAGGACTCTAGGATGAGTATGACATTGAACTTAGGTAAAGAGAACCTAAGGTGATATAGAGGAGTTAAACTCACAGACAGAAATTATAGTCAGTGTAACTCTAAGATAAAAGTGGATCAGGAAATTAGAGTCAGTGTAACTCTAAGATAAAAGTGGATCAGGAAATTAGAGTCAGTGTAACTCTAAGATAAAAGTGGATCAGGAAATTAGAGTCAGTGTAACTCTAAGTTAAAAGGGAAATGGGAAAATAGAGTTAAGTTAACTCTAGGATTCAGTGAGGAATCAGGAAAGTGGGACAGGATCCCAAGGTTAAAGAATCAGAAAAATATAACCCTAGAAAGTCACGGGGTGTCCGGGCAAATGGACAATAACTTTAACTTCAATTTGAGTTAAATGAATAAAAGAGAAATGTTTAAAGAGTCCAGAAGACTCTCTAGTTACCCGTAAGGCAAGACCTAGGGTAAGGGATGAAAAACTTGGTTAATAAGCAAGACAAGCAAATTGCTAAAAGAAAGAGAACAGAAAGAAAATGCAGATGGTGCATTGTGATGAGACTCGTCAGTTTGGGAGCAGGACTCCTTGGGCAGTGACCCGTTGGACGAGATACCTTTGGAAAACCAAAGGAAATAGTGATAGTAATTGCCAGTGGCAATGTGAGCTGAAGGCTCGAGTGAGAAAGAAAAGAAAAGCAAGTGCTTAAGAGTAAAGATAAAGACAAATGCATAAAGTGCAGAAAAGGGCTGAGTGCCCAGAGGAAAGGAAATGAAAGATAAGAAAAGATAATAAAACGGGCGTGCCTTCGAAGGTTGAAATGTGGGTCTGCGGGACGTAAAGGGCTTGCCCTCTCCCCGGGCGCACCAGGATCGGACGTAAAGGGCAGTGCCCTCTCCAGATCGGTGGCCCGAAGAACACATTTACTTCGTAGGACGGGGTAACACTTGCGGGTGTTATCGGCAACCTCAGAAATCCTTGTCTTATAGTAGCATGACTACTGGGCTGGGGCCCGTGGGACAAGAATTTCCGAGGGTTAACTTTAACTAAACCACCAGAATGTAAAAAGAATAAAGTGGCAATAGAGTGGCCAAGGTGGCCGGGTTAGTGTGACCCTGTATACAGCGGCATAGTGACCGAGTTGGTGGATAATTGCCTCGTATGGCTAGACAGAGTAGTGTTGGGTCGTTGAGTATACACAGATAGTGTAGTGACCTATTTTATGCATATCAGTATTTTATATTGAGGTTATAGTTTTCCTAGCAGTCTATTATTATTGCTTCCATTGGACCAAGTGGTGTGGGACATTCTTTCTCGGTAGTTGAACCCACTGGGAACTTTTAAGTAGTTCTCACACCCGCGGGTGACCATTTTTTCAGGTACGGATACAGCGGTCGAGACGGACGACAGGGGCAAGAGCCCAGCAGCATAGTGACCTAGAGGGTCTAGCAGAGGTACCATTCTTTTATGTTTCGAGTGAACCATGTATTGTGAGGAAAAGAATTGTAATATTATTTAATTGAATGTTGAGAGATGTAAAATGTAATAAAGTTTATTATGGTTCATTCTTGTCATGCTTTCATATCTGCTTAAACTATTTGTTTATTGAATGAAAGTTTTAAATTAGTAGTGATCTTACTCTGATATTATAGCTCATCATACACATTGTTTTGATTCGAGATGGATGTTACCGTTCCTTTCGGGTAGCGAGAGGTCGTGCCCGATTGGCGGGTCTGTTGGCGTGCCCGAACCGACCAAATTGGCGGGCTCGGGGCGTGACACATATATTAGGTGAGCATCATGTTCACAGGACTGAGGAGGTTCGGAGGCTCACCTTCGGGGTGCTGCAAGGCTATCAAAACAGTGAATAAAGCAAGGTGGCTCTAGGTCAAGCCTCCTAAGGCTTAGGTTGTTAGAAGTAATTAACCACCCAACCAAACTCTGCTCTAAGGTGAGCATCAAGCTCAGGAGGTTGAGTGGAGTCGAGGGCTCAGCATCAGGGAGTTGCAGGGTCGCCGGAGCAACCTCGGCCAAACCATAAACCATCAAGGACTCGAGATGGAGCAAGTGGCAGTAACTCGGATTCTTGAGGGTTACAAGGGCAAGCAGCAGCTAGAGGGGGTTCCCAGAGGTGGTACAGGTCTAGCAGCACCTAGCTCCAGCCACCACAAGTGGTAGATGGCCGGACCAAAAGCATGCGGCCATCCTTTGAGGCAACAATGGTAGAAATCCAAACAGAGGCCTGTAAATCCATGCAAGGTCATTGGCAACTTTCCCTCGATGCATGGGAGCTAGCTGGGTGGTTGGCCGACGGCAGGGAGCAGCGGCAGTGGCATACGACCAAGCTCTGCCAAGGCAAAACTAGCCAAAGCTAGGGTTTCAAGCTGCAGCTTAAAGACTCAACCAAAAGCTATGAAACTTTATGGAGGTGATCCATGGATCCAACAGAGGGTTTTCAACGTCTTGGATCACTATCTTGACGGTCGGATGTGGTGCACACAAAGATCCAACCAATCTAGGTTTCCCTCGAGCACCTTGCTCCGGCCAGCAAACCGTGAGGACTCCGACAACTAGGTTGACTCAGGGACATCCCCAGGGAGTAAGGAAGGTAATGGTGTGCCATAGGTGCAAGGAAAATACCAATAAAGGAATCCTACCTCAACTCGGGTCCGAGGAAGAAGAATGAGAGGAGAAGAAGCCTTCCCGGCGGCGTGCGGCGGCTGCAGGCTACTAGGGTCCACAAGCTCGATTTCTGGAAGGTGTCTAGAGGTCACCTGAGAGTCCTCGGCAGTTGTAAGGATTCATGTGGCTTCTTCCACTTCCTAACCCCAAGATCAAGATGGTTTCTTGGGTTGGTTGCTTTTCCGGCGATGCCCGACGACGGCCGGTGATGCTGGCGCTCGGGGAAGGTGGCAGAGAAGAGGAGTCGTGTTGAGGGTTTGGTGCAAGAGGGGTTGCAGCTAGGGTTTGCTCTTGGGCTCTCCACTTGTCTATATATAGAGATGCACTAATTTGCAATTTAGTCCTTCTACAATGGATATTACAACTTGAGTCCTTCACTATAGAAGACTTATGCATAAAGGTCCCTCTCCACAAAGTCTCATCCACTTTGATACATAAAATATTGATGTTCTCGCAAAATTACCTTGAATTTTATTATTTTTCACATTTTTGAGGCCTTATATAGGGTTGCCAAACAGAAAAAACGGACTTCGCTATGACGTCCGACTCGATGAGACCTATCAAGTAGTTATTTTGGTTTGTTGAGTTTAAGTCCCGATAAATTCTGAATTCATCTTATATAGTGCATTCCACTGTTTGACACACTTTTCGATGAGGTAGGCTCGTCAAACATAAATTCGGACTGCGCTATTGTGCTGAAATCAATGAGACCGTTCGAATCGAGTATTTGAATCATCGAATTCGAATTTAGATCGGTCAAATTAGTTGACTTCACTCAAAAATCCAAAATTTTAAAAGGTTACTATTCACAGCTTAAGTTATAACTTATATTCCGTTCTGTACCTTTTTCGAGGTGATAGACTCGTCAAACTGGAAATCAGATCGCGCCATGTCGTTCAGTTCGACGAAATAGATGAAGTAGTGATTTCACTTTGGTGAGTTTGAGTCTGGATAAGTTAATCGAGAGACAGTTTCGGAAAGGCTCCAAAAATTCAAAATTTTGAATTATAAAAATTTAGAAAAATAAATTTAAATTCAAATTTTAGATTTAAAAATTCTCGATTACTACATATGTAGATATACTATAAAATTTTTCCTACAAACTATAAAAACCCTACAAACTTTTTCTCCTCTCTCTTTGTCATTGCCATTCTCCCAAAATCCCTCGAGCTACACCACATCATACTATTGTTGCCACCGTAAGTTGTCATGGCTACCATTGCCTTCTCCGGTTGTGCCATTATCGCGTCTTCTTCACTTCTTTCTTCTATTGACATGTACTGTACCGTGATTATTGTTTCGCTACTGTAGAGTTATTATGGATCCACAAGGATCTAAATAGGTACTATCAAACAACTAGAGGGGGGGGCGAATAGGTGTAATACTTAAAAACTCAATCTCAGTGCAAAATAAAAACCAATGCGGAAAATAAAAATAGCACACCGAGATATACGTGGAAACTCCAATCCAGGAGAAAAACCACGGGACCAACACGCAATAACAATTCACTAAAAATAGAAGAATAACAAGGTGATTACCGACTCCACGGACTCAACCCCTCCTTCAACTTCTTCGGACCTCGCGCTGACCGGTTGGATATCCACGCAATAACAATCCCTAAGAAAAGAAGAATAACAAGGTGATTACCGTCTCCACGGATTTAACCCCTCCTTCAATTTCTTGGACCTCGCGCTCCACCGTTTTGCCCGTCCACTGCTCACGTTCGAATCCACGAACGCACGCTTCGAATCCACGAAACGCCTTTAGCACACCGAATCCACGATGCCACGTCGAATCCACGACGCAAACTCAGTCGATAAGAATATTGACTTCGATGGTGATCCTTTGCTTAGATTATCAATGAAGAACCGTAGAAGAAATCTCTAAGCAAAGATTAGATCAATTCGACCAAAGATATGTTCTTGAAGGAACCATCGAATTGACCTAAAAGAGGCTATAAAGAAGAACAATGAAAACCTAGCCTCTAGGGTTGCTCTCAAGTGTTTTATAAATTAATCGGCCGTAGCTCCCACGTTTTTGAGAAACCCTAAATGCCTATTTATAGTTTAGAAACCTTTGGAAAGAGATAAGAATCAAAAACATACCTTATCTGGAAATTTTCAGGACGGCGATCCGGATCGGATTTACTGCGATCCGGATCGTCGTAACGAGATTGACGATTCCAGAAAACCAAGGGTTCGGGATCCGGATCGCATTGCCCGATCCGGATCGTTCATACAAATTAGAAAACTTAACATTCGGGATCCAGATCGGAAATTGCATGGATCCGGATCGAAGTCTTGTATGAAGCAACAACCTTCGGGATCCGGATCGTTGGCCCTGATCCGGATCCTGAACATGTCCGAACACCAGTTTTTGATTATTATGAAATTAAAAATTCTTCCAAGTGTTTTCTATACTATAAGAAAGTATTCGGATCACCAAAATTATTTAGTTAACCATACCTGATCCTTTTGAATACTTTCTTCTTGAGATTGATGTAACTGATCCACAATTCTTCAACTTCAATCTTCAAGATTCAAGACACTGAGTGTCAACTTGAGCTCTTGTTGAATCTTCTCTAAGTCTTTGATTGCTGATTGACAATTTGATCCCTTTAAGACTCCGACTCAACTCACTGACTTGACTCACGAAATATGCCAATACCAAAATGCCGTAACAATCTCCCCCTTTGGCAATTTCGTGACAAAACCCAAAAATACATAAAAGCGCTCAAGTCACTTATCTTAAACCAAAAATCGAAATTCAATGTTATCACCAAAACATTGATTTTCTTTGCGTGAAAGATCCAATAAATACAAAATTACATTTGAACCAAACAGTCCTAGAACATACTCTATGACTTAGGACTTGGAGTCTTAAAGTGATGTAATTCCTGCAAAACAAAACTCCAAACAAATCAAACGTCAGTCGTTAGAAATTAAAATCCTACATTTGATTCATCCCTTTTGGTTCTTTTGTTTTTCCCAGCTCTTTCAACCTTTCTTTGTCTCCCCCTATCTTGAGCATCTCTAACATGTTCTCCATGTTCTTGAGCATCTATGTTCTCCCCCTTTGTGGTACGATCATCATTTTCCGTTCTCCCCCATTTTTCCATTTTCGTTTCGTTTGTCCTCTCTTGATGATCTCATCTCCGTCATTTCTCTTCTCCCCCTTTTTGTCACAAATTGTCAAACAGTGAAATTAAAAGACAAAAGGAAATCTAACAACATTAGTTCATAGAGAAAGAGAGATAAAAGCTCAGTTCCGGTATATAACAAAAATGCAGATTGCGTACCTGTACCAGAAAGCAAAAATCAAATAATTTCTTGAAACATATCCAGATTTTAGAATCTTTGAATTACCGATTGTATCCATCAAGAAAACAATTTAAGTGCTTGAGAATAATATGAGATCACATAGATGTCATTCAATCCAATTAATTTTACAAAAATTAAAAAGATTTACTCCAAAATCATGGAAAAATAAAGGTAAAACATTATAAACCGTTTTTCATGTTATATTCATCAAACACAAGTCATCAAAAATAATCTTGAGATCCAAACTCTATCAAGATGTAACGGATTACAAAGATGACTTACGGAGATTTCCCAAATGACATCAATTCTGAATTTTTACCCTTTCAAATTTGAGATAAGCACTAAAATACCTAAGGGTGGCTCTTTGAGCATCTTTCAACTATTCCACATTATACCAACCAGGAGATTGTTCAAAATATAAGAGTTTTGCATATAAATCTCCAAATGCTTCAACTAAAGATTTTCTCATAAATACTATCAAGCATCCATAACATGTGGTAGCTTCACACACAAACCGGACGACCGGGGTGGCAGCTCTTTCCAACATGTGGTGGTAGTTTTCACACTCCTTTCGGATGTAACTCTTTCCACATCTTTGCAAATCATTTCATTACCCTTGTAAGAATGCAATCTCTTACGTGAAAGAATTAATCCCAAATTTAGCCTATCGGTTGTCTCACGTTTATCACAATGAATTCACACAACCGAGATAGATTAAGCATCTAAAGATCACACATGATTTCTAAAATTTGATGCTTATAAAATCAAAACTCCTATAATGAAGTATCTTCAAGATTATGATTATGGAGTAAAGTTGATAATCCAAATAAAATTAATTTGGAGTGAATAAACGTGAAGCCCTTTTTATTCAATGCACTTGTTCAGTAAAAACCCTTTTGTTCAAAAACAAAGTATAAAAACGAAGAGCATTGAAAAACATGTAATGCAAAGATTAAGAAAAATATAAGGAGAAAACCAATCAAAGCATTACATACAGTCATAAGCTATTTAGAACTAAGACAAGGAAAGATATCACCTTTCCGAATCCAAAATCGCTGGATTTTGGGTTGTCTTGATTCGTTGTGGCCGGGGGTTGTCCGCTTTGACTGTTGTCCACCTTAGGTCTTTGCCTCGCAATGATCCACTGTATGATTGATGTTGTGGCTCGGACCTTTGGTGGGTTGAGTGAACTCCATTTGACTTGATGTGTCTTTTGATTCCGTTGAGTTCGCTCGTAGATGAAGTTGCCGAAGAATTCTTCTTTCTCTTTTTCGGGCAATTCTTCACCAATGTCTTCAAGTCCACATAAGTGACAAGTTCTTCCTTTCAATTTCATTGTGGAACTTGAAGCATGCACAGTTTGGTCCGTTTTGTATCCAAAACCAACTGCCTTGTTGACCTAATCCGGTCATACAATCATGTTTCTTCGAACCGGTGTTGCAATCCTTTGTAATGTCGGATTTAAGTTGATGGACTTCGCTTGGTCAACGCTTGGTTGGTACCATGAATCTCCTCAAACTGCTTTTCAAGAAAATCAATCTTGTTTCATGTGGAATTCACGGTCGTTTCCGGAATTGATTATCCTTTTCTTGAGGAATCTTTACTTATTATCCAATAAAAGCTCTTCGTTCCTCCTCGAGATCATGAAGTTTTATCTGTTTAAGCATGATTCTCGTCTTGATCTCAAGTCGTTGCTTCCTCAACTTCTTGATTGATTGTTGCCATCTTCTTAGATTCCGCAAGAAGTTGTTGATATGCCTCAACGAGTTCTTCCTCGTCCGACTCCCCTCACTTGATGACTCTCCGCCGGTTTGATGTTTCATACAAAATCAAAGGAGTAGAGTCAGTGACTAAAGATGATAAACAATTATTAGAAGAGGGAAAATGAGAGGCATGAGAAGCAACGATCTTTTTCCTCTTTACTTGAGGTCGATTCATTAGAAGTAGAATCGTCCCAAGTTTTCGCTTGCAAAGCCTTCTTTTTATATGATTTCTTAGAAGGACAATCCATTGAAAAATGGCCGTAGCCTTTGCATCGATAGCATTGGATTTCCCCTTCGAAATCATCTTTTTCTTTTTCTTTAGAAGGTTTTGCAAAGCTTTTGAGTTAGAGGATTTAGAACCCGATGATCCTTTAGAAGATTTCGTGGATGAAGATCCATCGGTTCGATTCTTCCAAAACTTCCGACGAAATTTCTTTACGATCCGCGCCAATTGTTCTTCAAAATCGGCAAAAGAGATTTCATCGTCGGAACTTGATTCGCTATCTTCTTCCTTTGTTGATTTGAATGCAATACCTGTAAGCTTAGAAGAAGACTTGGAAGAAACTTGATTAGTAGGAAAAGTCATTTCATAAGTTTGCAAAGCACCTACTAATTCCTCTACACTCATCTCATCCGGATGACTAACGGTTTCAATGGCGGTAACCTTTGCCCTAAACCGTTCCGGAAGAGTCCGAAGTATCTTTCTTACAATTTTCGACTCCGGGATCTTTTCTCCTAAATTAGCACATGTATTTATTACATCTTGAAGTCTAGTGTAATAATCTGTAAACAATTCATGCTCTTCCATATGAATAGAGTCAAATTGACTTGTAAGCATCTGGAGCTTTTGAATTTTTACAAGATTAGTACCCTCATGTGTAATTTTGAGAATATCCCAAATTTCCTTCGCGGTTTCACACGCGGAAATTCTTGTGAACTCAGTCGAGGAAAGAGAATTAAAAAAGCGTTCATACCTTTCCCATTGTAAGAAGATCTTTCAAATTCCTCTTTGGACCATCTAGAGCGAGGTTTTGGGGTAGTAGAATTTCCTACTTCCTCAACAGGATGCACCCAACCGCATTCCACGGATTGCCATACCGCTCATCAATTGCGATGAGAAAAGCTCTCATCCGCACTTTCCAATAAGCATAATTAGTCCCATCAAAAGAGGAGGTCTATAAATATTACCACTTTCACCCATCATGATAGATAAACCTAAAACCGCTCTGATACCAATTGTAGAGTTATTATGGATCCACAAGGATCTAAATAGGTACTATCAAACAACTAGAGGGGGGGGTGAATAGGTGTAATACTTAAAACTCAATCTCAGTGCAAAATAAAAACCAATGCGGAAAATAAAAACAGCACACCGAGATATACGTGGAAACTCCAATCCAGAGAAAAACCACGGGACCAACACGCAATAACAATCCACTAAGAATAGAAGAATAACAAGGTGATTACCGACTCCACGGACTCAACCCCTCCTTCAGCTTCTTCGGACCTTGCGCTGACCGGTTGGATATCCACGCAATAACAATCCCTAAGAAAAGAAGAATAACAAGGTGATTACCGTCTCCACGGATTTAACCCCTCCTTCAATTTCTTGGACCTCGCGCTCCACCGTTTTGCCCGTCCACTGCTCACGTTCGAATCCACGAACGCACGCTTCGAATCCACGAAACGCCTTTAGCACACCGAATCCACGATGCCACGTCGAATCCACGACGCAAACTCAGTCGATAAGAATATTGACTTCGATGGTGATCCTTTGCTTAGATTATCAATGAAGAACCGTAGAAGAAATCTCTAAGCAAAGATTAGATCAATTCGACAAAAGATATGTTCTTGAAAGAACCATCGAATTGACCTAAAAGAGGCTATAAAAGAAGAACGATGAAAACCTAGCCTCTAGGGTTGCTCTCAAGTGTTTTATAAATTGATCGGCCGTAGCTCCCACGTTTTTGAGAAACCCTAAATGTCTATTTATAGTTTAGAAACTTTGGAAAGAGATAAGAATCAAAAACATACCTTATCTGGAAATTTTCAGGACGGCGATCCGGATCGGATTTACTGCGATCCGGATCGTCGTAACGAGATTGACGATTCCAGAAACCAAGGGTTCGGGATCCGGATTGCAATTGCCCGATCCGGATCGTTCATACAATCAGAAAACTTAACATTCGGGATCCGGATCGGAAATTGCATGGATCCGGATCGAAGTCTTGTATGAAGCAACAACCTTCGGGATCCGGATCGTTGGCCCTGATCCGGATCCTGAACATGTCCGAACACCAGTTTTTGATTATTATGAAATTAAAAATTCTTCCAAGTGTTTCTATACTATAAGAAAGTATTCGGATCACCAAAATTATTTAGTTAAACATACCTGATCCTTTTGAATACTTTCTTCTTGAGATTGATGTAACTGATCCACAATTCTTCAACTTCAATCTTCAAGACTCAAGACACTGAGTGTCAACTTGAGCTCTTGTTGAATCTTCTCTAAGTTTGATTGCTGATTGACAATTTGATCCCTTTAAGACTCCGACTCAACTCACTGACTTGACTCACGAAATATGCCAATACCAAAATGCCGTAAACAGTACAATATCTATCATATTGTACAAACCAATGGGACTTCAACTATCATGAATATGCCTACCACAATGTCTTGAAACACAATCTTCGTAAACCACATAAGGGAAAATCTAAAATATAACGAATGCTCAATTTTCGTAAACCCTATTTCACACTTTTTTATCTAACAAAAAAAATTAATGAATATAATAAAATCAATATTAATATTTATTATATTAATATTAAATTAATTAATTATAATTAGAAAATCGAAACGACGGTTTAATAAGGTTACGAATTTAGAAAAATGAAGTGACGTGAAAATGTTATTTTTCTTTAATGCGACTTTCTTCTTCACCTCTCCTCTTCCTCGATTATCTTACTTTTTTTTTCTTCTTCTCAATCATTTATTATTATGTTAATGTTAAATTCTAATCCTAGTGAAGGCGGAGGAGACGGAGCCCTTTTCGGTGCTCATTCTCGACGTCTCTAACTTCGCCGACACTGTCTCCAATCATCGTTCGTCGCGTGGAGTTCTACGCCCGTGATGATTTCCTTCGATCCCTTGATCTCTTTTATATTTTGATTTCTATATTTTTATGTATAGATCCTTCATTCAATCGAGTTTTTGACATGATCACTGTGTTCGCTGAGAAGTTATAATTTTATTGTGTATTTTGATGATTTGAAATGAATTTTTTACTCTGTGATGTCTCCCTTATAACGCAGCATGAAAAACGTTGGCCGCAAGGTCCTGATACGTTAGGGTCAGAACCTACATATTAAGTAGTTGCTTGTAAATACCAAATTAGATTACTTCTCACCCTTTGCGGCAGGTGAATTACTATATAGGTTTTTTT
>CM055079.1:7893321-7908321 GCA_029204045.2 Tillandsia leiboldiana
GAAAGACCAGGTAATCGATAACAAGCCGAAAACTCCCACAAGGGATGCTGATAACTGTATAATCACATCATGCTGAACAATAATAACTGATCCTTATAATATCATGCAACGTAAGAATAGGGAAATACTGTAATCACTGAACAGGAGTATGCTGAAGTAATTGGACTGCAATCATCACTAGCTAATGACCAATCGGGCAAGATAAAAGTTCAGGTATAAGTTAAGCATGCAGAATAGAAGAGTAATAAACTACTATACTGAAAAGAAAGACAAGAGAGCTCAAGGAATAGGACTAGGGCTTGAAATAATCACAGGAGTCCGACCAAACACGGTACCCCATAGGTGACGATATGATAAAGCCCGAACCGAAGCACCCACCTTAGTGTAGGTGGTCACGAAATCCGCTAGACAGCTCACGCGCTGGCTCCTTGCTGCTGGGACCAGGATCACAAATGCTGATAAAAAACATACTCACTCATACCCAACCCACTGACTCACTGTGTGAAGAATGGCTAAACTGGGAACTTTGCTAAAGTTCCGAGATTCGCCGGAAATTCCGGTAATCCGCAGATCGACCAACTATGGTCCGAATAGTGCCTATAGGTTTCCGAATTTAACAAAACTTCATGTGCTGCCCCGGAACGCTTAGCTTAAGACATTCGTGCAGTTAAAATCCATTGGCGCAACTCAAGACTCAACTAGTGTCACAAATACAGAAAATCACTACCGAAAATCCAACTTTGGCTCTGAAAGTCGTCGACATGAAATGGAAGTCACTGGAACAGCCATAATAGCGTCAGGAATACCAGGGACAGCTAGCAATGATAATTGATCATTCCAATATCTCGAAATACGTGATTTGCGCTGAAACGCCGATAAACTGACAACTTCGCCATTTACAGTTCGGGAATCGATTTTCACTCAACGAAAGCCACTGGACCTCAGACGAAAAGTCTAGAGGACACGTACACATTGCCTGAAGAAGCCCATGTGGTCACAATTGCAAAAAAAAATCCCTAGGTTTACGAGAAATTACATAAGACCTCCAAATTTACGATGTTTTGACTTGTTAACAAAATCTTAGGACTTTCGGGCTGATCCGAGGGCACCAGTAGATGGGTCTCGATGCACTGAACACCATGCTCACTAATTGGAGGTGACACAAAGCCCGCAAACAGCAATGGTGCAACTAAAAGTATTCAACTAAGGCTCAAGTTGCTACTGTGACTTAATGACCAACCGATTGCATATTGTAGCGTACCAGATCTTGGTGTATTAGCAAGTATGAGTAAAAATGGTAGGAAATCCATTTCTGTTGAGCTTAGAGAGGTAAATTAAGTTAAACTGTGGCTGCCCGTCAAATTTGAGCGAAAACGGGCGAGAAACGGACGAGAACGGACGAAAACGGGCGAAACTGGGCTTGGGCCCAAGTTTCGGACGCCCGAAAGTGGGTCCGGGCGCCCGGAAAGTACTGTAGCAAACCGGTTATTCGGACTACAGCGAACCGGGTCTTTGCACTGTAGCGAACCGCTTACTGTAGCAGCCCGGTTCAGAAGAGGAGCGCCCCGAAAGTTACTGTAGCAGCGCCCGAATCCCGAGTTGGCACGGATCCCGAGGCAGTTGGCACGGATCCCGAGAGAGTTGGCACGGATCCGAGGCACTGGCGTGAATCCCGAGGCAAGGCTTGCGCGCGCGGCGCACTGGGGCGCGCGGGGGTAGCTGGGGAACGCCACGTGGCGTCTCCCCATTGGACGCAGCAGCCGAGGCGGCAGGGCCGCGCAGGGAAGCGCGCGGGCCTTGGCGCGGTACCAGCGTGGAGGCCACGTGTCGGCCTCCCATTGGGCGGTCAGCGCGACGCGACGCACTGACGTGACGCGATGCACCTACCGCGGGCGTGGGTGCGTTCCACGTGGCGACCCCTGATTGGCCGCCGCTGTTCAGTGGTCGCGGTGCACGGGTCCAGGACACGTGTCGTCCCCTGGTTGGCCGAGCAAGGGTGACGTGGCGCCCAGCTGGCGCTGCGTGGACGCGTGGACCCCGGCGGGCCGGTTACTGTAGCCGCCCGGAAGTTTTCGGGCGCCCGAAAGTCGGGTTTTGGCCTATAAGGGCCCGAATGGCCCCATTTTTCCTCCTTTCTCCCTTTTTGGCTTCACCCGAGCGCGCGGGAGGGGAGGAGGGCGATTCCGTGGCGGGGTTTTCGAGGATGCACGAGCGCGCCGTGGACCCCGTGAAGCGCGCAAGGTGTTTCAAAGAGCCTAGTGGACGTGTTGGACGACGCGACGATGTTGAGGTAGGTCCCGTATGTCATTTTGCGGTATTTTTGTCGCAGTTTTTAGATTTCCTCTTTGGACGTTGGATTTGACCCCATGCCGTTGTGCGTGATAGGGACTGAGTTCTACTATGCCGTTTTACTACGTGAAGTGTCGCCAGGCATTTCGTCGCGCACCGTTTTGCGTGCAAGCTCGCGAAGGACATGCACCGTTTTGCGTGCGGACTCGACGAACGTGCAATGTTTAGAGCGCAAACTCGAAAAGCGTGCACCGTTTTGCGTGCAACATTGAAAAAGAAACGTGCACCGTTTTGCGTGCAAATTGAGGTACGTGCTCCGTTTTGCGTGCAAGTTGGATTGTCGTGCACCGTTTTGCGTGCAGACTCTAATGTTGCACACCGTTTTGCGTGCAGGGCTAGAAGAATGTGCACCGTTTGCGTGCAACCCTACAGTGAAGCGTGCACCGTTTTGCGTGCAGATGTGAGGTACGTGCACCGTTGTGCGTGCAGGTCGTGTTGTCGCGCCACGTTTTGCGTGCCGTCACTAATGTGATGCACCATTTGCGTGCAGGTTCAGTGGACGTGCACCGTTTTGCGTGCAAGCTCGAGAAAACAAGAGAAAATGCGCGGAGACCAATTGCAAGTGTCTACAAGCAATTGGGGGCAATCCAAGGTGGGGGATTCTGCCGAAACTGGGTGACCTCTCCCCTTGCTCCTTTGCTTTCGATTTAGAAGCATGATAGTAGACTCTTAGAGGCGTTAGGTAATTATGATTAAGATCGCATGTGTGGATGACACAGATGAAAAGTGCAACTGTTGGTTGCAGTGATAGAGGATTAAATGTGCATGTGTAAAAGGACACAAATGAAAAGTGCAACTATTGGTTGCCAAAGATATATGATAAAGATGCATGCTTAGAGGTAGATACTATTTTATGAATGAGATGAAATAATTGCATGCATGAAAGTGATTAGCCATTGATGATTGTGATCATGTTAGGGTACAACCCTAGGAATCATGTGACATAAGGGAAAAGGACATGTTGGTAGTAAGACTAGGAGAAAACCTAGTTTCAGGGTTCACTGAGTGACATCAAACTTAGGAGCTTATCCTAGGATTGGACGTGTGGCATTGTCTTAAGTGATAACCTAAGGACACTGGATAGAGTGATCAACATAGAGTCAAGGACTCTAGGATGAGTATGACATTGAACTTAGGTAAAGAGAAACCTAAGGTGATATAGAGGAGTTAAACTCACAGACAGAAATTATAGTCAGTGTAACTCTAAGATAAAAGTGGATCAGGAAATTAGAGTCAGTGTAACTCTAAGATAAAAGTGGATCAGGAAATTAGAGTCAGTGTAACTCTAAGATAAAAGTGGATCAGGAAATTAGAGTCAGTGTAACTCTAAGTTAAAAGGGAAATGGGAAAATAGAGTTAAGTTAACTCTAGGATTCAGTGAGGAATCAGGAAAGTGGGACAGGATCCCAAGGTTAAAGAATCAGAAAAATATAACCCTAGAAAGTCACGGGGTGTCCGGGCAAATGGACAATAACTTTAACTTCAATTTGAGTTAAATGAATAAAAGAGAAATGTTTAAAGAGTCCAGAAGACTCTCTAGTTACCCGTAAGGCAAGACCTAGGGTAAGGGATGAAAAACTTGGTTAATAAGCAAGACAAGCAAATTGCTAAAAGAAAGAGAACAGAAAGAAAATGCAGATGGTGCATTGTGATGAGACTCGTCAGTTTGGGAGCAGACTCCTTGGGCAGTGACCCGTTGGACGAGATACCTTTGGAAAAACCAAAGGAAATAGTGATAGTAATTGCCAGTGGCAATGTGAGCTGAAGGCTCGAGTGAGAAAGAAAAGAAAAGCAAGTGCTTAAGAGTAAAGATAAAGACAAATGCATAAGTGCAGAAAAGGGCTGAGTGCCCAGAGGAAAGGAAATGAAAGATAAGAAAAGATAATAAAACGGGCGTGCCTTCGAAGGTTGAAATGTGGGTCTGCGGGACGTAAAGGGCTTGCCCTCTCCCCGGGCGCACCAGGATCGGACGTAAAGGGCAGTGCCCTCTCCAGATCGGTGGCCCGAAGAACACATTTACTTCGTAGGACGGGGTAACACTTGCGGGTGTTATCGGCAACCTCAGAAATCCTTGTCTTATAGTAGCATGACTACTGGGCTGGGGCCCGTGGGACAAGAATTTCCGAGGGTTAACTTTAACTAAACCACCAGAATGTAAAAAGAATAAAGTGGCAATAGAGTGGCCAAGGTGGCCGGGTTAGTGTGACCCTGTATACAGCGGCATAGTGACCGAGTTGGTGGATAATTGCCTCGTATGGCTAGACAGAGTAGTGTTGGGTCGTTGAGTATACACAGATAGTGTAGTGACCTATTTTATGCATATCAGTATTTTATATTGAGGTTATAGTTTTCCTAGCAGTCTATTATTATTGCTTCCATTGGACCAAGTGGTGTGGGACATTCTTTCTCGGTAGTTGAACCCACTGGGAACTTTTAAGTAGTTCTCACACCCGCGGGTGACCATTTTTTCAGGTACGGATACAGCGGTCGAGACGGACGACAGGGGCAAGAGCCCAGCAGCATAGTGACCTAGAGGGTCTAGCAGAGGTACCATTCTTTTATGTTTCGAGTGAACCATGTATTGTGAGGAAAAGAATTGTAATATTATTTAATTGAATGTTGAGAGATGTAAAATGTAATAAAGTTTATTATGGTTCATTCTTGTCATGCTTTCATATCTGCTTAAACTATTTGTTTATTGAATGAAAGTTTTAAATTAGTAGTGATCTTACTCTGATATTATAGCTCATCATACACATTGTTTTGATTCGAGATGGATGTTACCGTTCCTTTCGGGTAGCGAGAGGTCGTGCCCGATTGGCGGGTCTGTTGGCGTGCCCGAACCGACCAAATTGGCGGGCTCGGGGCGTGACACATATATTAGGTGAGCATCATGTTCACAGGACTGAGGAGGTTCGGAGGCTCACCTTCGGGGTGCTGCAAGGCTATCAAAACAGTGAATAAAGCAAGGTGGCTCTAGGTCAAGCCTCCTAAGGCTTAGGTTGTTAGAAGTAATTAACCACCCAACCAAACTCTGCTCTAAGGTGAGCATCAAGCTCAGGAGGTTGAGTGGAGTCGAGGGCTCAGCATCAGGGAGTTGCAGGGTCGCCGGAGCAACCTCGGCCAAACCATAAACCATCAAGGACTCGAGATGGAGCAAGTGGCAGTAACTCGGATTCTTGAGGGTTACAAGGGCAAGCAGCAGCTAGAGGGGGTTCCCAGAGGTGGTACAGGTCTAGCAGCACCTAGCTCCAGCCACCACAAGTGGTAGATGGCCGGACCAAAAGCATGCGGCCATCCTTTGAGGCAACAATGGTAGAAATCCAAACAGAGGCCTGTAAATCCATGCAAGGTCATTGGCAACTTTCCCTCGATGCATGGGAGCTAGCTGGGTGGTTGGCCGACGGCAGGGAGCAGCGGCAGTGGCATACGACCAAGCTCTGCCAAGGCAAAACTAGCCAAAGCTAGGGTTTCAAGCTGCAGCTTAAAGACTCAACCAAAAGCTATGAAACTTTATGGAGGTGATCCATGGATCCAACAGAGGGTTTTCAACGTCCTTGGATCACTATCTTGACGGTCGGATGTGGTGCACACAAAGATCCAACCAATCTAGGTTTCCCTCGAGCACCTTGCTCCGGCCAGCAAACCGTGAGGACTCCGACAACTAGGTTGACTCAGGGACATCCCCAGGGAGTAAGGAAGGTAATGGTGTGCCATAGGTGCAAGGAAAATACCAATAAAGGAATCCTACCTCAACTCGGGTCCGAGGAAGAAGAATGAGAGGAGAAGAAGCCTTCCCGGCGGCGTGCGGCGGCTGCAGGCTACTAGGGTCCACAAGCTCGATTTCTGGAAGGTGTCTAGAGGTCACCTGAGAGTCCTCGGCAGTTGTAAGGATTCATGTGGCTTCTTCCACTTCCTAACCCCAAGATCAAGATGGTTTCTTGGGTTGGTTGCTTTTCCGGCGATGCCCGACGACGGCCGGTGATGCTGGCGCTCGGGGAAGGTGGCAGAGAAGAGGAGTCGTGTTGAGGGTTTGGTGCAAGAGGGGTTGCAGCTAGGGTTTGCTCTTGGGCTCTCCACTTGTCTATATATAGAGATGCACTAATTTGCAATTTAGTCCTTCTACAATGGATATTACAACTTGAGTCCTTCACTATAGAAGACTTATGCATAAAGGTCCCTCTCCACAAAGTCTCATCCACTTTGATACATAAAATATTGATGTTCTCGCAAAATTACCTTGAATTTTATTATTTTTCACATTTTTGAGGCCTTATATAGGGTTGCCAAACAGAAAAACGGACTTCGCTATGACGTCCGACTCGATGAGACCTATCAAGTAGTTATTTTGGTTTGTTGAGTTTAAGTCCCGATAAATTCTGAATTCATCTTATATAGTGCATTCCACTGTTTGACACACTTTTCGATGAGGTAGGCTCGTCAAACATAAATTCGGACTGCGCTATTGTGCTGAAATCAATGAGACCGTTCGAATCGAGTATTTGAATCATCGAATTCGAATTTAGATCGGTCAAATTAGTTGACTTCACTCAAAAATCCAAAATTTTAAAAGGTTACTATTCACAGCTTAAGTTATAACTTATATTCCGTTCTGTACCTTTTTCGAGGTGATAGACTCGTCAAACTGGAAATCAGATCGCGCCATGTCGTTCAGTTCGACGAAATAGATGAAGTAGTGATTTCACTTTGGTGAGTTTGAGTCTGGATAAGTTAATCGAGAGACAGTTTCGGAAAGGCTCCAAAAATTCAAAATTTTGAATTATAAAAATTTAGAAAAATAAATTTAAATTCAAATTTTAGATTTAAAAATTCTCGATTACTACATATGTAGATATACTATAAAATTTTTCCTACAAACTATAAAAACCCTACAAACTTTTTCTCCTCTCTCTTTGTCATTGCCATTCTCCCAAAATCCCTCGAGCTACACCACATCATAACTATTGTTGCCACCGTAAGTTGTCATGGCTACCATTGCCTTCTCCGGTTGTGCCATTATCGCGTCTTCTTCACTTCTTTCTTCTATTGACATGTACTGTACCGTGATTATTGTTTCGCTACTGTAGAGTTATTATGGATCCACAAGGATCTAAATAGGTACTATCAAACAACTAGAGGGGGGGGGCGAATAGGTGTAATACTTAAAAACTCAATCTCAGTGCAAAATAAAAACCAATGCGGAAAATAAAAATAGCACACCGAGATATACGTGGAAACTCCAATCCAGGAGAAAAACCACGGGACCAACACGCAATAACAATTCACTAAAAATAGAAGAATAACAAGGTGATTACCGACTCCACGGACTCAACCCCTCCTTCAACTTCTTCGGACCTCGCGCTGACCGGTTGGATATCCACGCAATAACAATCCCTAAGAAAAGAAGAATAACAAGGTGATTACCGTCTCCACGGATTTAACCCCTCCTTCAATTTCTTGGACCTCGCGCTCCACCGTTTTGCCCGTCCACTGCTCACGTTCGAATCCACGAACGCACGCTTCGAATCCACGAAACGCCTTTAGCACACCGAATCCACGATGCCACGTCGAATCCACGACGCAAACTCAGTCGATAAGAATATTGACTTCGATGGTGATCCTTTGCTTAGATTATCAATGAAGAACCGTAGAAGAAATCTCTAAGCAAAGATTAGATCAATTCGACCAAAGATATGTTCTTGAAGGAACCATCGAATTGACCTAAAAGAGGCTATAAAGAAGAACAATGAAAACCTAGCCTCTAGGGTTGCTCTCAAGTGTTTTATAAATTAATCGGCCGTAGCTCCCACGTTTTTGAGAAACCCTAAATGCCTATTTATAGTTTAGAAACCTTTGGAAAGAGATAAGAATCAAAAACATACCTTATCTGGAAATTTTCAGGACGGCGATCCGGATCGGATTTACTGCGATCCGGATCGTCGTAACGAGATTGACGATTCCAGAAAACCAAGGGTTCGGGATCCGGATCGCATTGCCCGATCCGGATCGTTCATACAAATTAGAAAACTTAACATTCGGGATCCAGATCGGAAATTGCATGGATCCGGATCGAAGTCTTGTATGAAGCAACAACCTTCGGGATCCGGATCGTTGGCCCTGATCCGGATCCTGAACATGTCCGAACACCAGTTTTTGATTATTATGAAATTAAAAATTCTTCCAAGTGTTTCTATACTATAAGAAAGTATTCGGATCACCAAAATTATTTAGTTAACCATACCTGATCCTTTTGAATACTTTCTTCTTGAGATTGATGTAACTGATCCACAATTCTTCAACTTCAATCTTCAAGATTCAAGACACTGAGTGTCAACTTGAGCTCTTGTTGAATCTTCTCTAAGTCTTTGATTGCTGATTGACAATTTGATCCCTTTAAGACTCCGACTCAACTCACTGACTTGACTCACGAAATATGCCAATACCAAATGCCGTAACAATCTCCCCCTTTGGCAATTTCGTGACAAAACCCAAAAATACATAAAAGCGCTCAAGTCACTTATCTTAAACCAAAAATCGAAATTCAATGTTATCACCAAAACATTGATTTTCTTTGCGTGAAAGATCCAATAAATACAAAATTACATTTGAACCAAACAGTCCTAGAACATACTCTATGACTTAGGACTTGGAGTCTTAAAGTGATGTAATTCCTGCAAAACAAAACTCCAAACAAAATCAAACGTCAGTCGTTAGAAATTAAAATCCTACATTTGATTCATCCTTTTGGTTCTTTTGTTTTTCCCAGCTCTTTCAACCTTTCTTTGTCTCCCCCTATCTTGAGCATCTCTAACATGTTCTCCATGTTCTTGAGCATCTATGTTCTCCCCCTTTGTGGTACGATCATCATTTTCCGTTCTCCCCCATTTTTCCATTTTCGTTTCGTTTGTCCTCTCTTGATGATCTCATCTCCGTCATTTCTCTTCTCCCCCTTTTTGTCACAAATTGTCAAACAGTGAAATTAAAAGACAAAAGGAAATCTAACAACATTAGTTCATAGAGAAAGAGAGATAAAAGCTCAGTTCCGGTATATAACAAAAATGCAGATTGCGTACCTGTACCAGAAAGCAAAAATCAAATAATTTCTTGAAACATATCCAGATTTTAGAATCTTTGAATTACCGATTTGTATTCCATCAAGAAAACAATTTAAGTGCTTGAGAATAATATGAGATCACATAGATGTCATTCAATCCAATTAATTTTACAAAAATTAAAAAGATTTACTCCAAAATCATGAAAAATAAAGGTAAAACATTATAAACCGTTTTTCATGTTATATTCATCAAACACAAGTCATCAAAAATAATCTTGAGATCCAAACTCTATCAAGATGTAACGGATTTACAAAGATGACTTACGGAGATTTCCAAATGACATCAATTCTGAATTTTTACCCTTTCAAATTTGAGATAAGCACTAAAATACCTAAGGGTGGCTCTTTGAGCATCTTTCAACTATTCCACCTTATACCAACCAGGAGATTGTTCAAAATATAAGAGTTTTGCATATAAATCTCCAAATGCTTCAACTAAAGATTTTCTCATAAAATACTATCAAGCATCCATAACATGTGGTAGCTTCACACACAAACCGGACGACCGGGGTGGCAGCTCTTTCCAACATGTGGTGGTAGTTTTCACACTCCTTTCGGATGTAACTCTTTCCACATCTTTTGCAAATCATTTCATTACCCTTGTAAGAATGCAATCTCTTACGTGAAAGAATTAAATCCCAAATTTTAGCCTATCGGTTGTCTCACGTTTATCACAATGAATTCACACAACCGAGATAGATTAAGCATCTAAAGATCACACATGATTTCTAAAATTTGATGCTTATAAAATCAAAAACTCCTATAATGAAGTATCTTCAAGATTATGATTATGGAGTAAAGTTGATAATCCAAATAAAATTAATTTGGAGTGAATAAACGTGAAGCCCTTTTTATTCAATGCACTTGTTCAGTAAAAACCCTTTTGTTCAAAAACAAAGTATAAAAACGAAGAGCATTGAAAAACATGTAATGCAAAGATTAAGAAAAATATAAGGAGAAAACCAATCAAAGCATTACATACAGTCATAAGCTATTTAGAACTTAAGACAAGGAAAGATATCACCTTTCCGAATCCAAAATCGCTGGATTTTGGGTTGTCTTGATTCGTTGTGGCCGGGGGTTGTCCGCTTTGACTGTTGGTCCACCTTAGGTCTTTGCCTCGCAATGATCCACTTGTATGATTGATGTTGTGGCTCGGACCTTTGGTGGGTTGAGTGAACTCCTTTGACTTGATGTGTCTTTTGATTCCGTTGAGTTCGCTCCGTAGATGAAGTTGCCGAAGAATTCTTCTTTCTCTTTTTCGGGCAATTCTTCACCAAATGTCCTTCAAGTCCACATAAGTGACAAGTTCTTCCTTTCAATTTCATTGTGGAACTTGAAGCATGCACAGTTTGGTCCTTTTTGAATCCCAAACCAACCTTGCTTGTTTGACCTAATCCGGACATACAATCATGTTTCTTCGAACCGGTTGAAATCCTTTGTATGTCGGATTTAAGTTGATGGACTTGCTTGGTCAAAGCTTGGTTGGTAACATGAATCTCCTCAAACTGCTTTTCAAGAAAATCAATCTTGTTAATGTGGGAATTAACGGTCGTTTCCGATTGATTTATCTTTTCTTGGAGGATTTTATTATTATCCAATAAAAGCTCTCGTTCCTCCTCGAGATCATGAAGTTTTATCTTTAAAGCATGATTCTCGTCTTGATCTTCAAGTCGTTGCTTCCTCAACTTCTTGATATGCTTGACCATCTTCTTAGATTCCGCAAGAAGTTGTTGATATGCCTCAACGAGTTCTTCCTCGTCCGACTCCCCCTCACTTGATGACTCTCCGCCGGTTGTTGATGTTTCATACAAAATCAAAGGAGTAGAGTCAGTGACTAAAGATGATAAACAATTATTAGAAGAGGGAAAATGAGAGGCATGAGAAGCAACGATTTTTTCTTTTTCCTCTTTACTTGAGGTTGATTCATTAGAAGTAGAATCGTCCCAAGTTTTCGCTTGCAAAGCCTTCTTTTTATATGATTTCTTAGAAGGACAATCCATTGAAAAATGGCCGTAGCCTTTGCATCGATAGCATTGGATTTCCCCTTCGAAATCATCTTTTTCTTTTTCTTTAGAAGGTTTTGCAAAGCTTTTGAGTTTAGAGGATTTAGAACCCGATGATCCTTTAGAAGATATCGTGGATGGAGATCCATCGGTTCGATTCTTCCAAAACTTCCGACGAAATTTCTTTACGATCCGCGCCAATTGTTCTTCAAAATCGGCAAAAGAGATTTCATCGTCGGAGCTTGATTCGCTATCTTCTTCCTTTGTGGATTTGAATGCAATACCTGTAAGCTTAGAAGAAGACTTGGAAGAAACTTGATTAGTAGGAAAAGTCATCTCATAAGTTTGTAAAGTACCTACTAATTCCTCTACACTCATCTCATCCGGATGACTAACGGTTTCAATGGCGGTAACCTTTGGCCTAAACCGTTCCGGAAGAGTCCGAAGTATCTTTCTTACAATTTTCGACTCCGGGATCTTTTCTCCTAAATTAGCACATGTATTAATTACATCTTGAAGTCTAGTGTAATAATCTGTAAACAATTCATGCTCTTCCATATGAATAGAGTCAAATTGACTTGTAAGCATCTGGAGCTTTTGAATTTTTACAAGATTAGTACCCTCATGTGTAATTTTGAGAATATCCCAAATTTCCTTCGCGGTTTCACATGCAGAAATTCTTGTAAATTCAGTCGAGGAAAGAGAATTAAAAAGAGCGTTCATACCTTTCCCATTGTAAGAAGATCTTTCAAATTCCTCTTTGGACCATCTAGAGCGAGGTTTTGGGGTAGTAGAATTTCCTACTTCCTCAACAGGATGCACCCAACCGCATTCCACGGATTGCCATACCCGCTCATCAATTGCGATGAGAAAAGCTCTCATCCGCACTTTCCAATAAGCATAATTAGTCCCATCAAAAAGAGGAGGTCTATAAATATTACCACTTTCACCCATCATGATAGATAAACCTAAAACCCGCTCTGATACCAATTGTAGAGTTATTATGGATCCACAAGGATCTAAATAGGTACTATCAAACAACTAGAGGGGGGGGGCGAATAGGTGTAATACTTAAAAACTCAATCTCAGTGCAAAATAAAAACCAATGCGGAAAATAAAAATAGCACACCGAGATATACGTGGAAACTCCAATCCAGGAGAAAAACCACGGGACCAACACGCAATAACAATCCACTAAGAATAGAAGAATAACAAGGTGATTACCGACTCCACGGACTCAACCCCTCCTTCAGCTTCTTCGGACCTCGCGCTGACCGGTTGGATATCCACGCAATAACAATCCCTAAGAAAAGAAGAATAACAAGGTGATTACCGTCTCCACGGATTTAACCCCTCCTTCAATTTCTTGGACCTCGCGCTCCACCGTTTTGCCCGTCCACTGCTCACGTTCGAATCCACGAACGCACGCTTCGAATCCACGAAACGCCTTTAGCACACCGAATCCACGATGCCACGTCGAATCCACGACGCAAACTCAGTCGATAAGAATATTGACTTCGATGGTGATCCTTTGCTTAGATTATCAATGAAGAACCGTAGAAGAAATCTCTAAGCAAAGATTAGATCAATTCGACCAAAGATATGTTCTTGAAGGAACCATCGAATTGACCTAAAAGAGGCTATAAAGAAGAACAATGAAAACCTAGCCTCTAGGGTTGCTCTCAAGTGTTTTATAAATTAATCGGCCGTAGCTCCCACGTTTTTGAGAAACCCTAAATGCCTATTTATAGTTTAGAAACCTTTGGAAAGAGATAAGAATCAAAAACATACCTTATCTGGAAATTTTCAGGACGGCGATCCGGATCGGATTTACTGCGATCCGGATCGTCGTAACGAGATTGACGATTCCAGAAAACCAAGGGTTCGGGATCCGGATCGCATTGCCCGATCCGGATCGTTCATACAAATTAGAAAACTTAACATTCGGGATCCAGATCGGAAATTGCATGGATCCGGATCGAAGTCTTGTATGAAGCAACAACCTTCGGGATCCGGATCGTTGGCCCTGATCCGGATCCTGAACATGTCCGAACACCAGTTTTTGATTATTATGAAATTAAAAATTCTTCCAAGTGTTTCTATACTATAAGAAAGTATTCGGATCACCAAAATTATTTAGTTAACCATACCTGATCCTTTTGAATACTTTCTTCTTGAGATTGATGTAACTGATCCACAATTCTTCAACTTCAATCTTCAAGATTCAAGACACTGAGTGTCAACTTGAGCTCTTGTTGAATCTTCTCTAAGTCTTTGATTGCTGATTGACAATTTGATCCCTTTAAGACTCCGACTCAACTCACTGACTTGACTCACGAAATATGCCAATACCAAAATGCCGTAACAGCTACCAATATCGATATTGTACCAAACCAATGGTACTTTCACTATCATGAATATGCTACCACAATTGTCTTGATAACACAATCTTCGTAAACCACACTAAGGGCAAAATCTATAAATATATACGAATGCTCAATTTTCGTAAACCACATATTCACACCTTTTTTTATCTAACAAAAAATTAATTGAATATAATAAAATCATATATTAATATTTTATATATATTAATATTAATATTAATTAATTATAATTAGAAAATCGAAACGACGGTTTAATAAGGTTACGAATTTAGAAAAATGAAGTGACGTGAAAATGTTATTTTTTATTTAATGCGACTTTCTTCTTCACCTCTTCCTCTTCCTCTATTATCTTCTTTTTCTTTCCTCTCTCAATCATTTTATTATTATGTTAAATGTTAAATCTAATCCTAGTGAAGGCGGAGGAGACGGAGCCCTTTTCGGTGCTCATTCTCGACGTCTCTAACTTCGCCGACACTGTCTCCAATCATCCGTTCGTCGTCGTGGAGTTCTACGCCCGTGATGATTTTTCCTTCGATCCCTTTGATCTTATTTTATATTTTTGATTTCTATATTTTTATGTATAGATCCTTCATTCAATCGAGTTTTTGACATGATCACTGTGTTCGCTGAGAAGTTATAATTTTTATTGTGTATTTTGATGATTTGAAATGAATTTTTTACTCTGTGATGTCTCCCTTATAACGCAGCATGAAAAACGTTGGCCGCAAGGTCCTGATACGTTAGGGTCAGCACATACATATTAAGTAGTTGCTTGTAAATACCAAATTAGATTACTTCTCACACTTTGCGGCAGGTGAATTACTAATATAGGTTTTTTTAGTTTTATATATATATATATATATATATATATATATATATATATATATATATATATATATATATATATATATATATATATATATGATACTGCTAAGTGTACACCTCTCGTGGGGTGTACATCACACACCCCATCCATCCAATGGATGGAGTGTGATGAGGAGTCACTTCACAATTTGTGAAGTGACCCCCCATGTACACCCCGGGTGTACATGTAGCATTACTCGAGAGAGAGAGAGACAGTATGTCTCTCGTTCTCATAAGTTTTCAATCCTTGGATTAAGGAACCTCTCGTGGGGTGTACATCACA
>CM055079.1:7909854-7987095 GCA_029204045.2 Tillandsia leiboldiana
TATATATATATATATATACATATATATATATATATATAATATATATTGTGACGCCCCCAATAGTCCCACATCGGATGTGGATGGAATTGTGATTTGGTTTATATGAAACTTGGACACTAGTAATAATAACTGGCAATAATAACTCGTTGGGCCCAAACCACAGCCCAAAATGCTTAAGCCCAGTTATTATTACTAGTGTCCAAGTTTCATATAAACCCAATCACAATTCCATCCACATCCGATGTGGGACTATTTGGGGCGTCACAGACTCCCCCCGTGTAGGCCTGACGTCCTCGTCAGCCCAAACACACACACACAAGCCCAAGATCACCAGGCGATGTGAGACTCGTCTCGCTAGCCCTGTCATCTAGACCCAGACTCAGCCGAGACTCGCCACACACTTCCGGCTGGTAACCTGGCTCTGATACCAAATGTAACGACCCGGCCCACTAGCAATAATAATTCGTTCGGCCCAAACCACAGCCCAAAATACTTAAGCCCAGTTAATGTAACGACCCGGCCCACTAGCAATAATAACTCGTTGGGCCCAAACCACAGCCCAAAATGCTTAAGCCCAGTTATTATTACTAGTGTCCAAGTTTCATATAAACCCAATCACAATTCCATCCACATCCGATGTGGGACTATTGGGGGCGTCACAGACTCCCCCCGTTTAGGCCTGACGTCCTCGTCAGCCCAAACACACACACACAAGCCCAAGATCACCAGGCGATGTGAGACTCGTCTCGCTAGCCCTGTCATCTAGACCCAGACTCAGCCGAGACTCGCCACACACTTCCGGCTGGTAACCTGTCTCTGATACCAAATGTAACGACCCGGCCCACTAGCAATAATAACTCGTTGGGCCCAAACCACAGCCCAAAATGCTTAAGCCCAGTTATTATTACTAGTGTCCAAGTTTCATATAAACCCAATCACAATTCCATCCACATCCGATGTGGGACTATTGGGGGCGTCACATATATATATGTATATATATATATATATATATATATATATATATATATATATATATATATATATATATATATATATATAGGCTGGAATACTATTGATAGCACCAAATCATTGGTGCTACCAATTTTTTAGCCCTTGAATTAAGGAATGTGGGGTTAGGATGATAGTGATCCTCTAGGGTTTAGTGGGTGGTTGGTTGAATAGTAAAAATTCTAGGAGATGATTATAATCCCAACCGCACATCCTTTGAAGATTTTTTAGCCCTTGAATTAAGGAATGTGCGGTTAGGATGATAGTGATCCTCTAGGGTTTAGTGGGTGGTTGGTTGAATAGTAAAAATTCTAGGAGATGACTATAATCCCAACTGCACATCCTTCATCCAAAGGCTGAAAAACTTGGTGGCACCAATTGCTTTGTGCTCTTAGTATTCCTGCCGGACTATATATATATATAATGCAGCTAGTATGCTTTTATAAGCATGGAGGCACCTGTGCTTATAAGTTGTTTTCGATGTTGGAACTTCCGAATCGACGATCAGCTCCATTAGACTTGATCTAGAGTATTTGAAATACTTAGAAAAACAAAATGTGATTTTTCGATATCATTTGCCTAGTGATCGAAATGACCTAAAATCAACGGCTGAAAATAAAAATTTCACAAAATGTGATGATATGACACTAAAATTTTAGATCAAAAATATTAGTCTTATTTTATATAGTATAAATAATTTTTTATCAAAATTTCACGTGATTTGAATATTTTTACACCATTAAACTTGCAAACGGCTCACCACGACCGTTAAAATTTTTAATTTTCAGCAGCTTTGATCACTAGGTAAATAATATTAAAAAATCATGAAATTTATTTATAGATACTTCAAATACTCTAGATCAAAACTAACAGAGTTGATCGTCAATTCAAAAGTCTCAACATCGAAAATGACTTATAAACAAGGAGAGCTCCGTGCATCCATAAGCATACTAGCCTACTATATATATATATATATATATATATATATATATATATATATATATATATATATATATATATATATATATATATATAGCGTAGGGCTACTATGCTCTTATGAGTATAAACCCCATTGTACTCATAACTTTTTCGCCCATGGATGAAGCAATGTGCGGTTAAGATGATAGTGGTCCCCCAAGGGTTTAGTGGGTTGTTGGTGAAATAGTATAAATCCTAGGGTCTACTATAATCCTAACCGCACATTCTTTCATCGAAGGGTTGAAAACTTATGAGTACGAAAGGATTTTACTCATAAGAGTATAGTAGCCGGACTCTATATACATATATGTATACACACACACACACACACACACACACACACACACTATATATATATATATATATATATATATATATATATATATATATATATATATATATATATATATATATATATATATATATATAGAGAGAGAGAGAGAGAGAGAGAGAGAGACCTAGGCTACTATATTATTAATAGCACCAAGTTATTGGCGCTATTAAGTTGAAAATATAGTAGCAACAAGTGTTTGGTACTATCAATAGCATAGTATATATATATATATATATATATATATATATATATATATATATATATATATATATATATATATATATATATATATATATATAACATGATTAGTAACATGCTTCTAAATCAAAAGGCAAAGAAAAAGGGAAGAGATCACCCTCTTTCAGAAGAATCCCCCACTTTCTATATGTTCTTTGTGAAGGAAGGTGGTTTGATCTCTTGACTCCCAAGAAAAACCCCTAAAAATAGAGTAAAAGTCCATAAAAAATCTTTCTACCTCTTTTAAAACTCGTGAAAAACTCCAAAAACGAAACCCTAAATTTCCCACATACCTCTTCTTTGAGTTCTTGACCAAAGAGAAGGGGAAAAGAGTTGGAGCTTTACTTGAAAGGCTCCCTTGAAGTCCTCTTCAAAATCTCCAGGTTCGTTGGAGATTAAAACTATCACGCCCCGAGTTTCAAAACAGCATTCTAATTTATTTTTTTTTTAAATTAGAGTTCAAACTTTAAAACTCAGGACGTGAGCAGACCGCCACATGCATAGGAAATCCTCTGTCCACACGGGCAGAGTCTCTCATATACATGCTCGGCTAGGCATGTACAATGATACAATCAGAGGCGACATAACAACTAAACATAAACTACTACAACAAATACATCACAACATATCCAAGAGTATAATACAATAACTCCAATAAAAACATACTAGTGAACTAAAACTGTAAAATGCTGGAAACTGTAGCCGATAACAGGGTCGACTCTACCGCGATAGCTCGCTGGATCGTCCCAAACTCTCAGCACCCGACTGACCTGAAAAATGGTCACCTAGGGGGTGTGAGATATACTATACATCTATCCCAGTGGGCACGACGGGCCGAGAAATAGCAAGTCGTGCCAATCGGATACCATAATAAGCGGATAACGAAACTGGTATACAAAGCTGAATAACTGAATGCTGAACAATAATATGCAGATAACGAAACTGGTATAACAAGGCTGAATAACTGAATGCTGAACAATAAGCATGCTGAAACAGAAAGGAAAGCAGGGTACTCATGACTGTAATTGATCATGCTGAAACTGACAAATTTGATATACTGAACTGATCATGCTATAAACAAAGCCGGTATATAATAATGCTGTAAACTGAAAGTGCTGAAAAATAATAACTGTAAGTACCCAATCAATGCCACTATTGGTCTCACAGAACCTCAGGCAATGCCACTATTGGTCTCACAGAACCTCAGGCTAAATTCCACCTGTACACCAATCTGCTGTCATAACCCTCTGGGCTCACGGGTCGCCACCGCTGACCACTTTACCGGTAAAGTACACCACTGCGGGGAATCAGCCCGCTAGTGTACGTGAAAGAACAGCTGGCTCTGTGGCGATCATAATGCTGATGCTCAAGCTCATGGTCTAAAGACCAAACACACGGCATAAAGCCGAAAAATCCCTATCGGGATGCTAAAGGCTGTAATAATCACGGATGCTGTATAAATGAATATGAACAATATGAGCTGAATATCTGAGCTGTATCTGAAACTGAATAGCAGGACTGTACTCCTATTCTATTATGCAATATAGAACATGAAATGCTAATATAACTAGGCTGATGACCAAACAAACATGGCATATGTCAAGCTGTATATATAGATTTACTAAATGTTGAACCTGAAATCATATCAGGAACTGAACTGCAAGATCGATACTACATAGCTATACACAATGAATGCTGGAATATAAGCAAATAGGAAGCTTAACTGGAGGATCAAAGATAACAACAAACACATGGGTCCGACCTACCACGGTACCCCATAGGGCCGACCTGATAAAGCCCGGACCGAAGATAAACCCACCTCAAGGCAGACGGTCGCGGTGACCGCTGGATGGCTCAAGAGCTGGCGGCTGACTGCTGGGACCTGAATCATAATCACAGGTCAGAAAAGAGACACTCATACCCAACCACTGACTCACTGAGTGCAGACATGCTAAACGGGGTACTTCGCTGAAGTCCCGGGATCTTCCGGAATTTCCGGAAATCCGCCGATAGATCCACTAAGACCCAATCTGTGCTAAACAATAACCGAAACTCGTGAAACTTCACATGCTGCCCAGGAATGTTTAATTCAAGACGTTCGGGCACTAGCATCTGCTTCTGGGTAATCCCGTGCACCGGCGGTGCCATAACCACTGAAACACTTTCGGGAAGCTCATTTTGGCTCCGAAAGTTGCAAACAAAGAACTAAAATCACCGGGCTTACCAAAACAGCACCGAGAACAGCCAAGGACATTTGGCATCTCAACTTAATCACCGCAATTTCTCGAATTGTGTGATTAACGCCGAATCGCCGTTAAATCGATGATTTTGCCGATTTACGGTTTGGAATCCAACTCCCGCTCAACGAAAGCCGTCGGATCTCCAACAAAGGGTTTAGAGGTTATGGGCACACAGCCCAAAACAGCCCATAAGGCTACAATTGCAATTAGACCCCTAGGGTTTCACAAAATTGTATAAAAGCATGCAAATTAACACCTTTTTCACTTGCATTTCATTTCTGAATGCTTTTAAACTGAACCAAGGCCACCAGTAGGTGGGCCTCGACACACTGAACGTCGTGCTCATCATTTGGGAGCAGCACAGAAACCGAGGACAACTTCGGGTCAACAAACACTATGAAAATAAGCTCAAATTGCTAATTTTTATATCTACACTTGACCAAACGCAAATTTAGCATGAGCATCATGCTCAGTAGGTCGAAAGGACTCAGAGGCTCACCCTAAGGGTGCAGCCAACCTGCTGAAACAACTTAAGGGCCATCTAATACCCATTTAGGCTTAGCTTACTAGATCTTCTAAACCACTCAGTAATTTGCTGAAGTAGGGTGAGCATCAAGCTCCTGGGATCATGAGGACACAAGGGCTTGCCCTACTGAAGTTGCAAAGCTGCTGGAACAGTGCAAAAGGCAACCTAGCCTAAGCTAGGGCTTGGCGTGTGGGATCCAACAATCTACTCAGTCATTTTCCAAAAGTAAGTGAGCATCAGGCTCCTTGGACTGAGGTAAGACAGATTACCACCATCCAAGGGTATCTGGCCGGCCGGAGCAGCCGCCGGAGCAAGCTCGGCCATAGGCACTTGCACACCATGGCCAAGAACACAGAACCAGTGTTCTAGAGCAAAGTTTGGGCAAGCATGGCTTCTACCTATTTTCGGGCACTGCCAGGAACCTTGCCATGTCGGCTGTAGACGTGCGCAGGCGGCGGTTGGCCGGAACCCCACTTCGAGTCACCAAGCTCGGTGCTCTAATGGCGGTTTGCCATGCATGAAATTTTTGAGCCATGCAAATGTACGAGACGCTTGCCCTCGATGCGGGGAAGCTTCCTGGTGCGGTGGCCGGCGGTAGGGAGCGGCGGCGACGGCGACGGAGCAACCTCGGCAGAAGCATAAAAGCCCGAAACTAGGGCTTAGGACTGCGGCTTGCACACTAAGCCAAAAGCCATGAAACTTCATGGAAGTGTTCTATAGACCCTACAGAAGATGCCCATCATCTTGGTTCAAGGCCTGAGTCACAGGGTGCGGTGTACGACCGCGGCGGAGCAACATAGGGTTCCGGCGGGTGCAACTCCCCCGCCGGCAACCGGATGCATCTCCGACGTTGGTACTCGGCAGGGATTATCTCTAGAAGGTAAGGAAGATGTCCCAAGTGTCTAGGTAGTAAAATAATTAACGAAGAACGTGGACTCACCTTGGCCGGAGTTGAGGAAGAAGAAGCAGTCCGAGGCTCCTTCACAGGCGATGCGCGGCCAAGGTGGGCTGCGGGATACCTCGGGTTAGGCTTCTGGGTGATCAAGAATACCGCAGAACCCTTGGGGAGCAACTTGTAGCAAGTTGGTGCGCCCAACGCCTTCTCCACCCAAGATCTAAGAGAATAATGCTCTTTAATGTCTTCTCCGGAGATCTCCGGCGGTGGCTGGGGATGTAACCGTCGGGGAAGGTAGCAGAGGGGTTGTGGGGGTCGTGGGGTTGAGGCTGCGGTTACAAAGTTGCGGCTAGGGTTGCAACGAAGCAACCTTATGCTGCTATATACACCTTTTGCACAAAATACTAGTTAGCCCTTGAAACACAAGGATTTGCTGTAGACCACACTTGCAACAAAGACGCTCTCCAAAAAGTTTCATACACTTTGGTCCATAAAATATTGGGCTTCTTCACAAAATACTACATATTTTTCGGTATTTCACGCTTTTTGAGACAACCGGGTGGTCAAACGGAAAAACGGACACCACCACGATGTCCGGCTCGATGAAATCTATCGACTAGCGATTTTGCTTTGCTGAATTTGAGCTTCAATAATCTTAAAATCCATCTTATTCGGTAAATTATACAGTTTGACATGCTTTACGATGCTTTAGGCTCGTCAAACGCAAATTTTGTCAGCACCACTGCGCTCAGATGACGCCATTCAAATCGACTACCTGGATCGTCAGATTCGGACTCCAAACGATCGATCGGCCGACATTGGCCGACGAGGGAATTAAATCAGGGGTTACTGTTCATTTCACTATTCACTTAAGTCGCGGGTCCCACTAGCTACTTCGCTGATTTCTGGACGATCCGACCGTCGGATCAAAAATCAGTCTATACCATTTTCAATCGATTCGATGAGATGATCGCACTGGCGATTTCAAATTTTCGAGATCAGACTCGGATCTGAAAGGCGGAAATAGTGCTCCGAAAACTGTGCAATTTACACATCGGTATGCAACCACTTTGGTTTATTTTTGCATTTTCTCATTCACATTTACATTTGAATTCTTCAAATTCAAATTTAAATTTCTCGGGTACTACAAAAACCCAAGCTCAAGGTGGGTTCTCAGCCACCTCCACCTCCTCACTGCTCCTCCTTCTTTTCTTCTTCTTCTCTGGAACCATGCGCATAGAGGGATAGGGAGAGTTGGAGAGTGAGAGAGAGATGGAAGAGAGAGTGTGAGAGGGGTTGGGTTTTCTGTCAGGGGTAGTTGGGGGTAGAAAGGAAGTGAAATGACCGAAATGCCTCTACCAAAATCCTCTATTTTCCCTCAGACCCATGCCTACATCGCGCGATTCAGGCGCCCGCGAATTTTCCCGGGCGTCCGATTTTTCGGAGCTACAATACTTCCGAATGGTCCGTATCACCCGCACCCTAAGCCCACTATTGTTCATCCGAGCGCCCCTGGGGCAATCCGAACGTCCAAAACCCCGTGTGCACAAAAACACTGCTCTCGGGTTGGGAATCCGAAAGTATGGCTAGGGCGTTTGCACCTGCGCCCACTACTGTAGACCGGGCACCCGCAGGAACATTAGGGCGCCCGAATGTCAACTTAAGCTCCACACTTAGCTGATTTCGCCCTTTTTGCCCATTTTTGACTCAACTTCGGTCCGAATGCTATTTGCTTCGAACCAAACTTGTTCCACCTCATTTTTATCATGTTTTAAAATATGTTTTGAGTGACTTATCTGTACTTTGCTACTTTAGCGAAGCCGGAGCTCTACACCCAGCCTGCAACCTGACGACCTCCAGCCTTCCTATCTTCCTCTGCCATTCTCCCCGAGCCTTACCACCGCCGGCCACCATTATTTCCCATCGTCGGAAAATCTAAGCTAACCACTCCCCCATCTTGTTTTCGGGTTTGAAGGGAGAGGAGAGCTCGAGAAGCCTCCCAATTACTCTAGATCTACTCTACGGCCCACCTTATCACCAAAAGACCATCCTTGAGGAGTGCTACTACCGGTCCGGTAGTGGCCATACAACGCCAAAGAAGAAGTTCCTCCATCTTTCTCTTCTTCCTCGGATCCGAGGTAACCCAGCTCTCTCTCTCTCTCTCTCTCTCTTTCTCTCTCTCTCAACGAGCTAGGAATGATCAATAAGGTGGGAATGATCAACGAGCTCCCTGAAGGTTTGGATGTTGAGCAGCTGGACTTTCGTGTATATGTTAGGTCGAAGTCCTCGCTCGAAGCATCGTGCCTTATCCCACTCACTTCGCACAATAGAGGGGAGGCATCTCACAATCCTGGAGAACTCCTGCTCGTACTCTTAAACGGTACGGTTCCTCTATTTGAGGTTCTTGAAATTCTCCTTCATTTGCTACTTTACGTTGTTGGGGAAGTACGTGGCGAATAGGAGTCCTCAGAACTCCTCTCAAGTTGGCGGGAAAGTACAAGGTGGCATCGGCCCACCTAGCTAGCTTGGCCTTCCAGCACCAGTGCGCCATTTTGTCCAGGTAGGTAATAACCAATGAGACTTGAGCCCGCTCCAACACCCGGAGATTCTCGAACAATTTCTCTATTGAGTCAACCCATGACTCGACAACCATCGAGTCAGAGCCTTCGTGCTAAACATTGGCGGGTAGAATTTCTAGAAATTGGTAAGGCTCTCCATCACCCTCTCTTGCTCAGCCTTCTGGGTGCCGCCATACTCGACTTCAGATGTGCCCGAGTTGGCCCGTCGGGGCATCTCCTGTGTAGCCCCAATCGATGGTGCAGAGCGCGCCGACATAGGATTGGTCGCCGCCGCAACTCTTTTCACCTTTGCCCCCAGATGGGGCGACTCCATGCACTTGTTCAACGTTCGCGCAGCCTACGCTTGCTACATGATCATTTCTTGGAGCCTTTGAATCTGATCCACTTGGCGCTTCAACGCCTCCTCTTGACACTGAACAGCTTCCTCCTGATGGCGGGAAGCCTACTCCTGTCAATGAGAGGCCTTCCCCTACTGCTAGACCATGCCAATGAGCACAACCACCTGTTCACGCAACTCGCGCACCTCGCTCGACGTCGAGCTCTCCGACGGCTCCACTCGCATCAACCGTGTCTCCTTGCGTGGTGCCATAAATCTCTATACACCACAATGTAAACATTAGTCTAAATGCAATAGTTCGGACCGAATGCAATTTTAAAGCCGAGCACGAGGTCTGCCGACCCAATCATGCGAAAGTCCCTGAGGGATACTTCCTCTCACTCCCAATGTTATGTTGTTAGCCGCCCAACATATCGTTTAAAAGTGAAAGTCCATTTCCCTCGATCCATTCCCAACATCTCTTTTGGGAATATCACAATACCAAATCCATGACTTTCATCCAAGTCCACACACTCTCACGCATCTAATCCCTAGGGTCTCCCTATGGTTTGCTAGCCCCCTAAAACCTCTTCTAGGCTTTGATACTACTTATCTGTCACGTCTTGAGACCGCCTATTTGGTCAGTTCATGCACGCCAACAGAACCGCCAATCGGACATGACCTCTTCTATACCCGAAAGGAACGGCACAACTCAAATCACAAGGAATACAATGTGTTACAAGTATCAGAGTGTGAGTAACTAAAACTTTCAACTTTAGACATACAACACACAGAATAAAGCTGAAAGTACGATACTAGAATGAACATGAAGTATATATTTGTTTACAATTTTCTTTTCTCTTTCCAGACCAAAATACAAGATTCACTCTGCATACAAAATGGTAAACAAAAGCTAGACCTTCTAGGTCCACTATGCTGTCGGGCCTTGCACCAGTCGCGTGCCTCACCGGCTGTACCTGGATCTGCAAAAAGGTGAAAACTACGGGGTGTGAGAACTACGAATAGTTCTCAGTGGGTTAATCCACCGAGAAACATGCTCTACACCTTTTCATCTAATAGAAGCATTAGTAGCAAGATAAATAGAAAAGCAATAAATACTATACTAGTATGCAGGTATGAAAATCGCTACACTACTAGTCCATACTCAATGTCACAATGATACTAAGCTATGCCACACTAGGCTACTAACCACAACCACATCTCGGCCACTATGCCGCTACTCAAGAGTTACACCTAACTCGATCACCACCGGTCACTCTAATCATTTTATGATTTAAGTTTCATATAAGGTGCTTCGTAGAGAGTCGACTTATGCGTGCACCCTCTCTACTCGGCGATTGTTGGGCCCCTTTATAGTTATTTTCTCGAAGAGTCAACTGGTGCACGCACCCTCTCTATCTTGTCCTGAATGAGTTTAAGGCACATTGGTACTCATTCACTTAGGGAGTCAAGATATACTCACACTCTCCCCCTGGGAGTTGAAATATACTCGCACCCTCCCGTTGGCATTTATTCTCTTCCAGAAGCTTTATTATCTTTAAATTCACTCAACTTTATTACCCTTCTAGAGGTACTTCATCCGACGGGCCCTGCTCTGGGAGTCAACATAAGCGCGACCCTCCCAATTGACGAGTCTCAAATCCGGAAGACATTTATATTTTACGTTTTCTTTTCACCTTTACCCTAAGTTCAAGACTCTAGGGTAGCTAGGACGCCCCCAATTTCCTGTTCAAGTTATCTTATTTAATCAATTTTCTTTTTAGACCCTAAGTTCATGACTCTAGAGTTCAAGATGTCCCAAGGACACCAAATCTCATACCATGCCACTATATCCTAGAGTTCAACGATTCTATGTTGAGACTCTATCCCTTTTTTTTTAGGTTTTTCCCTAAGTTTAATGCCCCACTCTATCAAACCTAGATTTTCCCTAGGTTCCAGGCTATACATAACCAATCCACCTCTAGGTTTTGCTTACACTTGTGTTTATAGGGCTAAAACCCTAAAATTGTCTCTCTAACAATCCTTAGGGCTAAACCCTAATTTTTCTCATGAACTTTGCATTTGCTATGCCCTACTCTTACAACACATGCTTTTAGATCATAAGAAAGCAAGGTAAAAGAAATCAGATTACTCTTTTTGGTGAAATCCCCTGCTTTGTTGGATCCCTTAGACAAGTAGGTGATTGATCCCTTATTTCTTCAAGAAATCCTATAAAAATTAGTTTAGAAATCAAAAGAGATCAATCAAAACCCTCTTGAACTCAAAAACCTTCAAAATCCCAAAACTCTAAAACTAACCTTTTTTATTTTGGCCCAAAAACATGGAGAGAGATCCTTCTTCCTTCTATGGCTTCTTTTTGCGATCCTCTTTCGTTTCGTGGCTTTGAAAAAGATCAAAACCCTCCAATAGCTCACCTCCAAGCTAGGGCTTCCTCTACTTCTAAACAGAAAGAGAAGAGAGAGAGAGAGAGAGAGAGAGAGAGAGAGAGTGAGAGTGAGATGGGTAGACCTGGCAATTCCTACCCGTACCCGCAGGTATCCACGGGTTACCCACAAAATTGCGGGTACTGAAATTAGTTTTTCTTACCCAAAAAATTATAGGTAAAACGGGTGGGCATCTATTTAGTTGTAGGCATTTTAGGCAATCCGCGGGTATTCACATAATTTTTTTTTTAATTAAAAATACTTATTATTTTTGTTTACACATTTTTAAAAATTCTAACCCTAACTTTTCCCCGTATCTTTTTTTTTTCGTTTTGGCTATCTCTCATACTGTGTCGCCTCCCCATATCCTTTTGTTCTATGAGAATTAATTATTAAAAATTTTAAATATAAATAAATATGATGACAATTAAGGATCTTGTGGTATTATTGTTTAAAATTGATGAAACTTCGGAATTAAGAGAATCAACCATTAAAGTTACAATTGTGGATTGAGTTTTAATGGTTTATTTTTATGATATTTGACTCTATAATTATGAAAATTTTATTAATTTTGTATCACAATAATTTGGGATGATAAACTATTTTTACATTATATAATTTATTATGTGCTTAAAGAGTTTATATTGTTTATTATTTGTTGTGATATTTTAAATAAATTATATATTTCATATTTTATATTGGAAACATATAGAAACAAAAAAAAATAATAATAATAAAAAAAAAAAATCTTGCGGGTAACCGGCATACCCGCCCGACCGCCCGTGGGTGGGTATGGTGTAAAGGTGTTGGCTACCCAAAAAATTGTGGATAAATTTTACTTATACCCATATGACCCGCGGGTACAATAACCCGCTTGTGGGTTACCTAACCTACTCGTTTGCCAGGTTTAGAGAAATGGTGTGCACGGGTGAGGGGTGAGGGGTGAAGTCCCTCACCTTATAAACTCAAACCTTTTCTCTTATTTACAAGTTTGCCACTGTCTTTGGACATCTCAGGCGCTGATGGTCCAGACTCTGCCCTCAAGGTCCGGACCCTGAACATTGGAGTCCACTCTGCGTGCTGAAGGTTCGAACCTTGGCTCAAGGTTCGGACCTTAAACGTTGGAGTCCACTCTGTGCGCCGAAGGTCCGAACCTTGGCTCAAGGTCCGAACCCTGAACGTAGGTCTTCTCAGTTTCTAGTGCATGAATGTTCGGACTGCTCCTTTAGGGTTTGGACCCAGCTACCCAGATTCGGACTCTCGACCCAAGGTCTAGACCCCGAAGGCTATGTGCCCACAAATATGTTGCCTCGAAAAGCGTGTTTTCGCTCCATGAAGCTCTAACTCCCATCTAATCATTCCGATATGCTTAGAATTCATTTCTAACATGCACACAATCGCTTTGACTGAGTCGAGGTCTCATTTGGCCGAAGCCCAATACGAAACTTTCTTCAAATCCTATTTTCGCGTCGAAAACGATCGAAGAAGCTTTGAATATTTCCCAATTCATAGAGGTGATTCCTCCATATCACTTTCTACTAGTACTTCATTATTTCGCTTGAGTCCGGTTCGTTACATAAAGGCTTTCTAGATACATTGACATTTTGTCGAATAACTTGTGTGCACTATCATGAATCAAGTTCTACATGTTATCTTGCATTATCCAGTTAATGCCCCACTATAATACCATACTCATAAAATATATTTTTCTTATGAAATATGAATAATAAAATTTGCAGGACATGCATGCATAAAAGTCCAATTTCAATAGCTAGGTTTTCTACCTATGTCCAAGAATTATCATTTAACAAAAAAATCACTTCTAGACTAGATTTATCTCGTAAAACATAGAATAGAAAAACCACTTATAAAAAAAAAGAGAAGACATAAGAGGAAATCACCAATTTTGGATACTTAAACCCATTGATTCTTTGAGGAGAACCGTCGAAATGTTGATCAAAATTGTGGAGTTTATTAAACAACCCTACCAGAGGGTTTCCAACCCATCAATACCATCTAAAAGTCTCCAAAGAGAAAACTCCCAAGTCTAAGAGAAAACCCCTAAGCCTAAACTCTAAAGCCACATTCTACCCAAAATCTTCGAAAGCTACCAAGATCATACTATATAGAGTGTAGGGGAACAAGAACTCATCTCTTCCATGTTCTACTCCTTATATCATGTCTCTTGAACCTAGGTTGTGCTTTTCATGAACGGTTCCTCCTCTTCTCTTGTTCCAAAATCAAGCTTATTTGAGAATGGGCCTTCCAAAAGAGAAGAAAGTATAGGGGTGAGGCTTGGAGAAGATCAAATGGTTGAGAATGAGGAGGATGAAGGTGGAGGAGAAAGAGAGAGCTTTTCTCTCTTCGAGTTGGGAGAAAAAAGAGAGAATAGAGTACGGGGTATTTATATAAATAACCAAACCTCACTAATAATACAGTTTGCGTACGAGCGAGTAATGGTACTCGAATTGGAATTCCAGTACTTCCATACTGAGTACTGATACACTCCCAAAGTTCCTCAAAATTCAAGAGTGACAGCGAAAATAGCTCAAGGTGTACCTGTACTCCTCCTCGTGTACCGGTACGCGGTAGCTGGTACCGATATTCAACCTGAGTTTCATAAAATCTGAATGTACCGTGCGAAAACTTCTACTAAGTATTGGTACTCAGAGTTTCAGTATCAGTACTGAAACAGGATTTGGCCCAAACTACAAGTTGGTTTCAGAACTTCGTTTTCGCATCATTTTCGGGCCAAAATAGGATTTGGCCCAAACTACAAGTTGGTTTCAGAACTTCGTTTTCGCATCATTTTCAGGCCAAAATAGTTCCAACTCATCTCAAATTCTTCCTAAGTTCTCAAATGGCTCCATAAGACATTTTATATTAGACTTTAGTAATTTGTAAAGTTCAGTATACTACATCCCCTCTCGTCTCTCTCTCTTTCTCTTCCCCTAAGTTGTTGACTACAACAATCTTCTCTCTTGGACTTTAGGGAGAAGAAGAAGAGAAAAAGGAGAAAAAAGTCCTTAGTAGAGAAAGAGAAAAGTAAGGAGACTAAAAAACTATATTGTGGTGGATAGTATGGAGAATAAAATCAGAAAATTTTTAAACTATATAGAAAGTAAAAAAAATTTCAAGTTTATTTGTAGTAACCATGATTTTTAAAACAAGATTTTAAGTTTAAATAAATTTTCGAAATTAATTAATTGGCAAAAATATAATATTAGTAGTGCAATTATGGCCCAAAAACACCAACTTTTGATCGGAGCCTGATCTTGAAAATCCGAGATCACCAGTGCGACCGTCTCGTCGAAACAAGAAAAGTTGATATTCACATGTCAACGATCCAACGGTCGGATCTTCCGCAAAACAGCGAAGAAAAGCGGGCCTCACAACTTAAGTTGTGAATAGTAACCCCTGATTTAAATACCCTCTCGACCAACGTCGGTCGTTTCGCCGTCTGGACCCCACACATAGTGGTATGAGTAGTCAATTCTAGCTATTTTTGACGTTCTGAGCGCAATGGCACTGACGGAATTTGCGTTTGGCGATCCGGGTGCATTGAAATGCGTGCGTCGTTCTATAACATAAAGAACTTTATGGCCCGAGATTTTATTCGAGCGCCGAATCAAGCAAGCAAATATGCTACTTGAAAGGTCTCGACGAGCCGGACGTCGTGGCGAAGTCCGTTTCGCAATTCGACGAACCGTTTGTCTCGAAATACATGAAAAGTGCCGAAAAAGGGGTATTTTTGAAGAAACCCTAATATTTTATGTACCAAAATTTATGAGGCTTTTTGGTGAGGGTTCTGGGTGCATTTGTCACCTACAGCAGGGACCCTAGGGTTTTAGGTTAGTTGTGTAGGGGGCTCTTGGGCTTCTTGTGGGGGGTTACACGAGGTGGCTCTTGGGATTTCTAACTCCCAGGAGTTATTCCTCATAACCCTGGGTGCGGGGATAGCTGAGGAGCCATCACCGTTGAAGCCAACCCGAGAGAGAAATCTGAGAGAGAGAGGGAGAGATAAAGGTTGATCCAAGGTTGCACCAAATCGATTTCTGGAATTTCTGAGGTGCTCTCCTGCGTCTGGAGGACAACTTGGAGCTTGCTGTGGCCGCGCGAAGTGGGGAGGAGCGAACCGGCTTCTTCCTCTTCTTCTCCAACTCCGGCGAGGTGAGTCCTCTTTAACCAATGGTTCTCTGGACCCAAGACCACTAGCAGTAGCTTCTATAGGTTATAAGGATGCTCCCTGCCGAGCCCCGAGTCCCCATGCATGGCTGGTTGCCGGCGGGAGAAAACTCCTCGCCAGAACCCTAAAAGGCTCCGCCGCGGCCAAACTCCGCAACCACTTGACCAAATGGAAAACTAAAATGATGGGAAAGTTCTATAGGAGATGAGGATCATCTCCACCAAATTTGGTGGAGTTTGGTTGACCCTGTGAATGGCAGATCGAAATCCTAGTTTTCGGTTTTTGCGCTTTGGGCCGAGCTTTGTGCTCCGGCGCCGACGAGCCTCCCCACCTCTGGAAAAGTGGCCGAGAAGCTTCCTTGGAGCAAGGAGGTTCCATCCATGCCCTTGCATGGCATCCATGCAGCCCAAAGTGGGAGTTGCCATGGATGACCCGAGCTTGAGCTCGAGGGTCATGGCCGGCCTTCCGGTCGGTTCTGTCGGGGAAGACTTGCCCAGAAATGATCCTTGGATCATTTACATCCCATCCATGCTGTTGTATGAGCCCCATGCTGCCCTGAGGGAAATCCGCCATTGTTGGTGGTGAAGCTCAAACCGAGCTTTGCTCCGCCGTGTCCTGTCGCCGGGCATGGGTTCAGGTAAGTTCGTGGAGTGATATGGCACCTGTTGGTGCAAGTGGTTGAGTCCCAGAACCTTCGGTTGAGTGGTCACCATTTTCGAAGCAAAGGCTTCATCTTCAACCTCGGTTTTCCGGCCAACCTTGGGTGCAAGATGACCCAGACTTGCTGGGAATGATCCTTATGCCCTGTAGATCATTTCCTTCCAAGTTAGATGCTCCCAGGTGCTTTCTCTGCATAAAACTAGCTTGGGTTTTGGTTGGGTTGTGTGTTGAGAAAATGTGCACAGCAGGTGTTTGTGAAAATGCCTCAGTGAAGAAAAAGTTTGTTTCAGGCTTCGAGCATAATATGAAAGTTGCTCCATGCTGTCCCCTGAGCTTGATGCTCACTTCAGATCAATTGTGGTCTGTGTGGATTGGTGTGTGGAGCAATGTTGAAGAGTTAGAGAGCTAGGGACTTGGATCTTTTGATCCAGCAGTTTCTGGGGTGCACTAGGGCAAGCCCTCGAGTCCCTGTGGTGCCCTGAGCAAGATGCTCAAGTTGTTTTGAAAATGGCACAAGTAAATATTAAGTTATAGTATTAATAAGCCTTATGTTGAATGGATGGCCATGGGTCTGTTTTGGGCTTGTAGCAAAGCTGCGACAGTGAGCTCCTAGCTATTTTGGGGTCACTGGACGCGATGCTCGCGTTAGATTTGGGTTTGGTCGAGCCGAAGAATTTAAAATGCCTTAAGGCTAGGTTAGTATAGTAAGTTATGGCCCGAAGTTTTCCTCGGGTTCCATGCTGCTGCAAATTGGTGAGCACGGTGTTCAGCAAGTCGAGGGCCACCTACTGGAGGTGACGGTTCGTAAAAATAATATCCCAGTTAAGAGAGCGAGCGAAAACGGCTCTCAAAAAGCTATAAAAGTGTGATTTTTGGAAACCCTAGGGGTCTAAGTGCAAATGTAACAGTATGTGCTGCCTAGGGCAGTGTGTATCTGATTCCTAAGCTTTTTGTTAGGAATCCAATGGCTCCCGTTGAGCGAAAATCGATTATCGGTCAGAGAATCGGTAAAATCGTCGATTTAACGGCGTCCCGGCAGCAATCGCGCAATTCGGGTAATTGCGGCGGTTCCGCCTAGCCGACTGTTGAGTCCCAGTAGAATCTGGTTGAGCCAGCGGCAATGGGTTGAAGCCCGGGTCTCCCAAAAATCCAAAAGGAATTTTCGGGAGGGGCATTTTGGTAATTTTACCAATAATTGAACATAGGGTTGCATTTGTCTAAGTGTTGTTGTCGAACACTGATGTTTAAGTAGTCCAAGGTTTCGCGTTGATCTGGAAAAGATCTGGGTTTTAGTTGAGTTGGGGTTAGTGTGATTGAGTTGTTCCCTGATCAGCATTTTTGATTCAGGTTGGCACAATTTTCGAGCTTTCTTTTGGAGTCGAAAGTTCGCCTGCAAAACAACAGGTGGGTTTATCTTCGGTCCGGGCTTTATCATTTCGGCCCTCTGGGGTATAGTATTGGTTGGACCCCTGTTCTTGTAGCCTAGGTGTAATTTGAGCCTGCCTTTTTATTGATCAGTTTCATTCTGCTATATGATCCTTATCTATATGATGCCTTGCATGATTGATCTTTAGTTGCTTCTAGTTATTATGACTTATTCCTGGACATTTGCCATGCCTGATTGGTCATTAGCTAGCCTGCACATTTATACTTGTTTATCAGTATATCCTGATCCATGTACTAGTAGTTGTTGATTATATTCTGCATATGAATGAGATTTAGTGGCTATTCTGCATTTCACCTTTGTTGGGATTTTGGTCATTTGCTAGTTTGCATACTTGATTATCAGTACTCCCTGATTATATCTGATCCATGCTATAGTAGTTGATGATTATTCCTGCATATGAGTTGAGATTCAGTTGGTTTCTGATATTGCATCCTTGTTGGGATTGTTTCGGCTTGTTGTCGATCATTTGAGTTGAGATTCTGTTGGTATACTACTGTTGCATCCCAGTGGGGATTTTCCCGGCTTGTTGCCGATTACCCGGTCAGTGGACCGTGAGCTTGAGCATTTGCATTTGATCGCCCGCACCGCTGTACTTCACGAATATCAGCGAAATTGCTACCCGCAGCGATGTTCTTTACCGGTAAAGTGGTCGGCAGTGGCGACCCGTGACCCCCAGGGGGGGATGTCAGCCAGGTGGTGCCAGGTGGACAGTTTTACCTAAGGTCCGGTTGACCAATATGGTGGCTTGATTGGGTGTTTGGTAGTTCTTTCATTGATGCATATGTTGCCTGTTTAGCCTGTTTTTATCATATCTCATGATTACCTGGTTCCTATTCCTGTTATAGTTATCAACCTATGCTTGCTTCAAGATTTTGTAGGTTTGCTTTTAATTACAGCTTCAAAAATATATCTGCTTATCCTAACATGTTGACTATTACTATCCGCTAGTATTGTATGCCAGTAGGTACGATCTGCTATTTCTCGGCTCGTCGTGCCCACTGGGATACACTGTCGATGTATCTCACACCCCCTGGGTGACCATTTTTCAGGTCGATCGGGTGCTGGGATGTCGGGACGTGTTGGTGAGGTTCCATGTTAGCAGTCGATCCTGGACAGCCGTTATTTTTTTGTATTAGCAATTGTCAAAGAGAAATTGTAATTTAATTGTAAAGTAATTGTAATGTTTATTTTATATTTGTTTAGTTGTACGTAGTTAGTTTACTCTGGTATTGTTGTTTAAGATTAGCCGTGCATATATAGAAAAGGTTCAATTCCAAGGGAAATTGTGACTCTTCTATATATGTGGCGGTCTGTCATGCCCTGGCCTGGTTTTAAAACTCTGATTTGAAAAAAAAAAAAAAATATTTAGACGCTGATTTTTGAACTCGGGGCGTGACATTATTGGATGAGTTTTGATCGGGCAGTCAGAAAATTGCGGACAGTCAAAAAACTGCTGAAGACAGCGCACGACCAAAATTGTTCAAGAATTAAAAAAAAAAAAAGAGAGAAGAGGTAAAGAGACTAGAGAATTAAACCAAATTTATATATTTTGAGCTCTAGAAAGATATATATGGTAATTATTTAGGGACAAATTGTGTCGGGATACAAAAAAAATTATTTCAAAAGAAGGATTTTTTTTAAAAAAATGTGTTAAGCATCAAATCGCAATTATTTAGAAGTTCAGGGACTAAAAAGTAAAAAAACCGACCAAACAGGCTGTACTTCTCCAACGGCCATTCTCTTCTCGATAACGACCGACCGGTATAATGTAATAACCAGAAGCAGAAGCACTTCCCTTCGTTTCTCTCCTCCTCCTCCTCCTCCTCCGACGAAACCATCGCCCTCTCAAAACACTTGCCCCCTTCCTCCAAAACCGTAAACCTCTTTCCACCATGGACTACGACCCTGACCTTCCTCCTCGCGATCATGGTGACTCGGACGATCCAAACCCTAGCTTCGATCATGAACCCGTCGCCGCCGAAGTAGAGGGTTCGAGCAATGCTGAAGCTGATCAACAGAATGGGAGAAACGGATCTATGCCCTCGGATTCGTGCGGCGGAGAGGCGATCGAAATCGAGGAGGAGGAAGAGCAGGAAGAGGGGTTTCGAAGCCCTAGAAACAGTGGCTACTATGGAGAGGGGGGAATTAGCGAAGAATTGGGCGGGATCGAAGAGGCTGATGATGGTTGGAATTCGGCGGAGATTTGGGCTCGCTGGAAACATCGTAGTGATGAGGCGAGTCTCGTAATTATTACATTTGGTGATAGGTAATTGTAAATTTGGTTGTTGCCAGGTATACTTGGTAAGTTAAATTGACAGATAATCAATGCAGGTGCAATTTTTTGTTTTTTTTCCTATGTTGTTTGATAGAATATTTAATTCTCACATTGTTGCAATCTGCTTCTATCAATTAATATCCGGGCTATTTCATAAATTATAATATTCCAATCTTGGAAACTCTAGCTATTTATGTTGCTTACTAATATATTAGCTGAAATACTATATTATTCTCCAGGATTCATCAATATCTAAGCAAAATTTATTTATATCTCAGTCCTTTCTCTGCCTTTTCTGTGTGATTCTTGGCTTTCAAGAGCTTTGGGCTTTTTTATGCATAATTATGGTGTATTTCAGAAAGTTGTTTCTTATAATGCATGGTTAGTTTTTGGTCATGTAATACTTGCTTTTTAACTGAAGAATAGGATGATGCTTCAGCCTTGTGGAGAAAGCGGAAGAAGCACTTCTTCATTTTGAGCCACTCAGGCAAACCAATATATTCTAGGTATGCTGAGATTTAGTTGCTTTTCTTGTCAGTTTAGGACATGTTTGGCACAACCAAGCCCTGTGAACTTCTATAGCAGGGCTATTGTGTGAGGCTTGTCAAGATATTATAATAACTTTTTCCTTGATAACCTTCCCAATGGCTTCCTTCTGCAACAAAAGTGGAAGCTGTATACTGGATACTTATTCTTTTGGAATGTAGAATCTTATTTTAGTTTCGTGTTACAGAAATTTATTTGCCAAATGTTCAGCTTCTGCCTTTTGTAGTAGAGAAGATGTTTCAGAAGCCGAGTCCAAACAACAACTTATCGTTGACAATTAATTGTTGCTCCAAGTACAAAAATGTTTATACATCTTGAATATTGAAGCAGATAATTACCATTTATGGCATCTTTTGACACTTTTAGGTATGGAGATGAACACAAACTTGCAGGATTTTCGGCAACCTTGCAAGCTATTATTTCCTTTGTAGAGATCAGGTATGCCTTTTGCCTTTTTATTATGTAATATATTATGGACTTTGGAATCTATACCTATTAACAAATAGCAAATATGATGCCATTACATTTTTGTCTTTATCCAGTGGGGATCATGTCAAGTTGATCAGAGCAGGAAACCATCAGGTTATATAGCTTTGCGATTCCTCCAAATTTGTTCCTTTTGATCTTATTGTGAATTCCAAATGCAGTGTTTCTCGAGTTGAATTAGTAATTTTGTGTAGGTGGTTTTTCTTGTGAAAGGTCCAATATACTTGGTTTGCATAAGCTGTACCAGAGAGCCATGCGAAGAATTAATGGGACAACTAGAGCTCATCTATGGTCAGGTGCGACATTAATTTTTTATCTTTTGTTATACCTACTGTACTTTCCATTGCATCTTCTGCAGTTTTTTTTTTTTTTTTTTTTGGCACTGACTTTATCATCCTTCTGTGTTGGTATACTTCAGATGTTACTCATCTTGACAAAGTCAATTGATAGGTGCTTTGAAAAGAATCCAAATTATGGTATGACTCCGTTGCTAGGAGGAACTGATCCTGTTTTCTCCTCTCTTGTGCAAGCCTTCAGCTGGTTTGCCCCCTCATACATCTCCTGTAAATACTTAGTTTGGAGTTTGAATATATTTTACAGCTCAGTTCATATACTTCATTTAAATACTTTAGACAAGTAGTCTTGTGTTTATTTAAACATATGATAAAGCAACAAAATTGCATTAATGCAGTGTATTTTATACATTGTCTTCCGGGCTGATAAAGAAGCTGATAAAAAGGCAATACCACCATCAAACTTTTCCCTTCCTCCTTTCAATTAAACTGGTTATTGCTGCTGGTTAACATCAATGTCTTAAGAACATGCTGTTATTTGGAACAAAAGTGTTTCTCCAGGATGGGATCATGTGCTGCTATAAACAGTACTCACCAAGGGTCACAACCAAACATCTTTCCTAGAGAAATACATATATACAAAAATATGCCTTGTCGCACAAATCACTTAGAATGATTACTGTCCGAGTTAGATTGGTGTGCTGGCTACTTTATTTCAATGAATTAAAGTCGGTGTTTCACGTGCCTAGTAAATGTTAGAGTATGATGCAAAAATAGGATAAAATAAAAAAGTATAACATGGTCTTGAATGATGTCTGTTGGCATTTGTTTACCTTTTCTTCAAGGAATCCAGCGACATTTCTTCATGCGTATACATGCCTCCCACTTCCTTATGCAACAAGACAAGCAGCAGGTGCAATTTTGCAAGATGTTGCTGATTCAGGAATTCTTTTTGCAGTATTGATGTGTAAGCACAAGGTTTGGCTAAAATTTTAGCTTGAGAACTGAGTAATGAGATTTAAAATGATCGTCTTTACTTTCATAGATTTGAAGCATTCAACACACATTTGTTCGTGCCAGATTAAATTTGCATTGCTTGAACTTTAGTGCAATTTATTATTAAACCTTCCTATTTCATCATGTGTACTACTATTATTAACACATTAGAAGTTGCTGCAAGAGCATTGTTTTTTTTTTTGTCTATGTGATACTGATAATTATCAATTCATTTATTGTATCAACTGATTTTGATGTCTTGATTTATTTGCCATTGGAATAAAGATAAGTAGTTGAGATGAAATAGATGGATGAGGTAGTTCTTGAATATTCTTTGTCCTTGACATTTGTTGTTCTTTATACTTTACGTCCTCAAGTGTGGCCTGTAAATTTTGGCTCATCTCAGCAAAGTCAGGCTATGCCCATGCTATGGTTAATTATAGGCTTATCGTGAGCCTAGATCCAGTTCATTGACACCCAAGATGGTTTCACATGCGAACAATGAGACAGACTATTTTCTGTCACAGACTTAAAAATTTAAAAGGTTAGTAAATAAAACAGCAATCTGTTCAAAATAGTAATGTAAAAACAACAATTAGTTCAAATTACTTTTGTCGCTACAGTGTACAAAACTTGTAAGGAAAGTGTTACATTTCCCCAACTTTCTTGAACCATTTGTTAGTACTAATATACCTCAATGATGATTACTTCTTTCAATAAGCACTTGAAACACATTCTGTTAAAATACCAGAGGTTGCATTGGAAATGCTGAAGGGAAGAAATTTGTTTCATTTCTGAATAACCGTGTGAGCAAAGTTGGTGTGTTCATGTCCAAACTCAAGATGAAGGGTTATTGTGCTATCCTTGTCCCTAGATATTTATGTAGTTTCTTTCTAGACATTGATATTTTGATTGAAAAATCTCTTGTACATTTTTCTGCTCTTGTTTCTTGAAAGGAATACTTGTTCATAAATTTGTATTGAGTGCTTCATTCTAAGGCGAATTTCAGATTGAGTTGATCCATTTGCTGTTGTAAAATTTCTGTCCGCCAGGTTATCAGTCTCGTGGGAGCACAAGATGCATCTCTTCATCCTGATGACATGCTCTTACTTGCCAATTTTATATTGTCTTCTGAATCTTTTAGGTAATTTCTAAGACAGATGAAACTCAGAATTCTACTTTTTCTTTTTATGCATGATGAGTCAGTCAAACTTAAGTGCCTTGAACTGGTTATCATTCCGTTGCACTTGTGGGGCGTAAAACTAGAAGATGACTTTCTGAAACATCATTAGTTCATTAAAGAGGCAATGGCCTTACATTGCGTGTTTGCTCTGTGCAGGACAACTGAAACCTTCTCGCCGATATGCTTACCAAGATATAATCCAATGGCATTTCTTTATGCTTATATACATTTCTTTGATGTGAGTGTAATATTTATCCCTAATACCCGTATGCATAGAATTGAATCACTGATTCAATTGATACTAGATGGTTCAAAATAACTTGCATCATGTTTCGTTAAAACACTTTCAAATGCTAAAATTTTTCTGTAATTTGACATTCTTTTGTAGGTAGATACATACTTGACGTTGCTTACTACCAGTTCAGAAGCCTTCTACCATCTCAAAGACTGCAGGTTAGCTACTCATTGAAGTACTAAGAGACTTAAATAACTCAAGTGCATATAAGTGATAAGCCGAAAAGTGTAATTTCACTTTTGTTAACAAAATGCCTAGGGTTCGCATTGAAGATGTGCTTTCAAAATCAAAAGTTCTCATTGAAATTCAGAGATCCATTCTAGAAGGTGGTTTGTTTGTTGAAGATCTCCCTTTTGGTATCTCTGTTCAATCTGGAGGTGCGGATGCAAAGATGTCTGAGTCTTTATCCTCTTTCATGGGCCTCGGCGTGCCAGGGGGGCTTTGGCATTTCATATATAAGAGTATTTACCTTGACCAGTATGTTTCATCAGAGTTTTCCCCACCTGTAAGCAATTCTAATCAACAGAAAAGGTACTGCAATTGGCTGTGAAGTATAATTTATATATATTCTTTCCTCGTATTTTTCCTTTAAGTTGAATTATTCATGCACAGGTTGTTTAGAGCTTATCAGAGGTTATATGCTTCCATGCATGATAGAGGAAACAACTCACACAAAACACAATTCAGAAGAGATAAAGATTATGGTGAGTCATGTAAAAAGATTTTAATTTTTGTAATGGAAATGATTGAAGGATGTGGGTTTCTCTATTCTCCTTCTTGGTCAAGTCTTTGTTATATATTCATCAAAATAGCAAGGTAGAACCGCAATTCCAGTGTGCTGGATTTGTGAACAACTTATACTGAGATTCTAACTTTGTTTTGCTATTTTACTAGTTCTACTGTGTTGGATTACTCAAGATTTTGAGCTTTATGCAGCATTCGATCCACTAGCAGACAAGGTTTAACTCTGTACTCTTTAGCTTTTTTTTTTCCTTTTTGAACTTTATTCTCTAACAACATGAAGAGGAAGGGGCAGAGCAGTGATGCTGGAATCCTGCATCCGAGTAAAAATAGACCCTAAAATTGTGATCAACCAACTCCGTATCAACCATATATAAAATACTTTAGCAGTAAACAAAGGTAGCTATGCCATCTGTTGAATCTCTTAACCAATGTCTGTGACACTCTGACAGCATTACATTTTGGCATTAATAACTGGATATTTTATTGTTTTAATTAATTTGTCTTTTAGTGATTATAGTCTAATAGATTTTCTTCGGCAAGTTACAGCACAATTTACTGAACTTTCACTTAAGTCACTAAATTTCAAGATTGTTGCAGCTGATGCATTGAACATTGATGTCTATTTCAATCATATCCCTCTGCTAAACTCTTTTCAATTTCATTAATGGAAGGATTATAGAGGATGACATGATAGTTAATTCAGCTGTCACTTTCTCTCAAGACTTTATTGAAATAAGGTTCTGAGATGACATGCCAACTAAATCAGCTACAATATTACACCACCATTAGGAAAGTGAAACGGAATTCAACAGAGACTTCCACTAGAATAGATTTAAGGTTCAATGCATCAATTGCAACATATGGAAGTTCGTCGACCTAAGCAAAATGTTACAATAAGTATAATGATTGGATGACGTAATATCCCTGGTTTTCTTTTTTTGGAATAAGAATAGCCAGCTGTTTGCCTCAGATTGCTGCTAGAGCTCCAAGAATTGCAGGGAATCAAGTATAGAAATTTGAATGCTTTCTTACTTGAGCTTATTAAATGTGCTTTGCATTGTAAATTTGCAGGCTCTATCAATAGACATAAGCAACAAAGTATGCCAATGGGTGAGAGATTTGGAAAATGAGATATTCTTCCTGGGAGCAAGCCCTTTTATCTGGTGATCTTTCTTCCCGTGTAAGCACTCTCTACAGTATATATTAGTTATTTCTTTCTATGAAGTTTTGCATCTATGTGATCAGTATAAGGAGCTGAGGGTTGCCTTTTGTAATTTTTATGCACAGTATAATGTTATATACACAACTTTCGGAAGATTTTCTTTGCCTCTTGTTAATATGATTTGTTTCCTGACCTGGTTTTCATGTGGATTTTGTGTGTGTACTACAAATAAGCTGCCAGAAGTTTAAGAACAAGTGAATCTATATCTCGAAAACTATTTGATCACTGGAATCTAAGAACTGTTGAAGATAGGTCCTTGTATTTATGAATTAGGCTAAGCAAAATCTATGCCGTCACATTGCGAGACCGCCAATTGGGCCGCTCGGGCACGTGCATAGTGTTAGATGTATGCCATAGAAGCCAACCAGGCCGACATATGTATTCTTTCTAGAATATAAATTTGTATTTGACTTTTTACATTATGAATGTAATTGGGTTTTTATTTCCATTTATGTTGTGTATGTGTCCATGAATTGATCAAGAAATTAATAAGATGATACATATTCTTAAGAGTTGAGAATTTGAGATATGTATCATTATTAATTAATTTCTAAATGCTCCCGATTGATGGATCATCACGGGGACAGTGATTGATCCGGTGAGATTGGTGCACAGGTCGCTTCCCTTTTAGGGTAGACGAGTCTTGAGTCAACAGTGTGGGGACACTGTAGCGAATATGCAGGTGGTTGTTGGAGAGCAAGGATACCGAGCGTGACCATCACGAGAAGTCACGTGGATGTCTACTCAGTCGTTAGTGACTTACTCGATGTTGAAGTAATGTGACTGGTCCTTTGACTTGCGGTGTCTCAGCTATTCACAATGAGGTTACTGTAGTTTGACTGTACATATACTTGGTCCCTAGCCATTTGGGTCCTTACGGTGCATGTTGGTTGCAGTAGGCTCGTTGTAGGAATAGTGTCACGTCCCGGGCCCCAGCGGAAGCCTACCTGGCATGTGCATAGACCTGCCGTGTGCACAAGGTACCCCCCCCGATACACACAAGGCGTCTACAACAACCAAGCGGAAATGAAGCAAAAATACACATCCTACTAGTAATCAGAGCACAACACAACTAAACTATCATACATGATGATAAAACCAACATACAACTGTAATCCTCTCAAATACAACCTATCAAAATACATGGGTGGTCTTTATAACAAAATACATCAACACCTCTCCAACAAAGCAAAAGAAAAGGTGTCCTGTAACCACCTCGAGTGGCGTGACGGGACAAGCTAGCTAAGCGACAACCCCTTGCCACGGTCCCGAGCTCCTCCTGCCACGGATGGCTCTAAAAAACAACCACCCAAATGGTGGTGAGAACTATTAATTAATAGTTCCCAGTAGGTAAGTCGCCGAGAGAAGCGAGATACACCACTAGGTCAACTGAGGCAAAAGATAATATAACTGCTGAAATAAAATGCAGATAATAAACAACTGAAGTAAAGTAAAGTACTCTACTACTATCATGCCTCTATGTTCAAGTACAAGCTGATGATATGAATCTATCATGCTATCATAATGTCCAACTACAATAAGTAGGAGCGTCTATGTGATGTTCAATGTCAAGTTTACTATCATGTATGTGCAACTACCATGAATGCATCATCTATGTGATATTCATTGTCAATGTCCAACTATCATGAATGTATCATCTATATGATATTCAATGTCAATGTTCAACTACCATGAATGTATCATCTATGTGATATTCAATGTCAATGTCCAACTATCATGAATGTATCATCTATGTGATATTCATTGTAAATGTCCAACTACTATAAATGTATCATCTATGTGATATTCATTGTCAAGTTTAGTTAACTTTAGTCATTTCCTCTTGAAGACTTTCTTTGAGTCTAAGCTTGAGCCACGCCTCATGGTCCCGTGGTGGCACCCCCCAACGGAGCTATGCCTATCCATCGGCGTCCTAATCGGCGCCCAATCATGCATGGCGATCATGATGTCGCAAATGGGCAACTCCGGAATGCCGGCTTGGAGGGAGCGACCCTACCAAGCACGTGCGAATGAACACAAACGACAAGCAAGTAAGCCTCGATTATCGTGTCTAAAACACGGAATAGTCATCATCGTGTCTAAAATACGGAATAGTCATCATCGTGTCTGAAACACGAAATGGTCATCATCGTGTCTGAAATACGGAATAGCATCATCAACTTTAGGTCGGGGCATAGTATCTCGAGTGTCAAAGTTTCATATACAATATGAGCATTATCTTGCATAATAAAATAGTAAAGCATTTACAAGTTGTCCTCATGTCTTAAGCATGGAATCTTACTATTTCATCTTGGTCTTGTATCTCAATACACAAGATGTCACTAGTGTCCTAATGTCCATTTGAACATGATCATGTATAACATGTTTCAATAATTCTAATACATGTATAGATGTTCTCTATTCATGTCCAAAAACTTAAGTTCACGAAAATTCCTATCCAAACCTCCCCCCCCCCCTTAAAGTGCCCATGCACATACAATGTTTACCTCTACTACATAGAGTATGAAACTTTCTACACATAAAGGGGTTCAAATGCATGATCATAAATCATGATAAATCAAACGATGCATGTTTAATATAACAATGATGCCCTAGAAGTATATAGGAGATATAAAAGGAGTTCACCCGTTTTGGCGAGGTCCAACCCACCGGGTAGTGGCCAAACCCTTGCGAAGGATTCCATCCAAGCTGCCTACATTTCCTCTTATGCTCTAAGAGAAGTTTCCAAAGGGGCAAAACATCATAAAAACCTAATTACGAAATTCCTTACCTTTGCCTCCAAGCACTCCAAGCTCTACTCGAACAATAGCTTGTATTTTCCCCTCTTAAACCTCCTTCCATGCTTGATCTCCTCCACACAAGCTTTTCTCTAAGGCTCCTATTGTTGGAGAAGGGTTCCCACGAGAGAGAAAAAGAAAGAGAGAGATGCATGTGTGTGGAGAAGAAAAGAAAATTTTCTCTCATAAACAAGTTCTTACATTCATGTCCTTTCAATGTCCCATCAATGTCCTATCAATGTCCCATCAATAGTGCCAGACACTATTCCATTCACACAAAAATCCACAAGAGAGAGAAAAGGAAAAGGAGTATTTCCAACCTCTATGGCCGCCCCCTGCTTGCGCCCAGCCCGCAGCCAGCCCATGCCTCGCGTGGCCTGCACAGCTAGCACCGCGCCGTCCTGCATCACGCCGCCTTGCGCCGCACTGCTTGCACCTCATTGCGTTGCACTGCTTGCGTGCAGCCCACGCCGTGCCCGTGCGTAGCCGGCACCACGCCGCGCAAAGCCCGCACCGTGCTGCGCGCAACCCATGCACCCCAACCCGTGTGCTGTTTAGCGCCGCGCCAGCGCCGCGCGCTGGGCTCTGATACCACTCTTGTAGTACCCAAGAAATTCAAATTTGAATTTGAAGAATTCAAATGTGAATGTGAATGAGGAAATGCAAAAATAAACCTAAGTGGTCGTATATCGGTGTGTAAATTGCACAGTTTTCGGAGCACTATTTTTTGCCTTTCAGATCCGAGTCTGATCTCGAAAATCTGAAATCGCCAGTGCGACCGTCTCGTCGAATCAATTGAAAATGGTGTAGACCAATTTTCGATCTGACGATCGGATCATCTAGAAATCAGCGAAGAAATTAGTGGGGCCCGCGACTTAAGTGAATAGTGAAATGAACAGTAACCCCCTGATTTTATTTTCTCGCCGGCCAACGTCAGCCGATCGACTGTCTGGTGTTCGAATCTGACGATCCAGATAGTCGATTTAAATGGCGTCATCGTTTTGAGTGCAGTGGCGCTGACGAAATTTGTGTTTGGGGAGCCTAAAGCATCGTAAAGCGTGCCGAACTATATAATTAACTGTGTAAGATGGATTTTAGAATTATCGAAGCTCGAATTCAGCGAAGCAAAATCGCTACTTCATAGGTTTCGTTGAGCCGGACGTCGTGGCGAAGTCCGTTTTCCATTTCGATGACTCTAGCGCATCGAAAAGCGAGAAAAATAGTAAAAATAGTGGCATTTTTGCAATAAGATCTATATTTTATGGACCAAATAAGATAGGATTTCTTGGGGAGGGGTTAATGCGCCATTGTCACCTATCATGCTATCATAATGTTCAACTACAATAAGTAGTAGCGTCTATGTGATGTTCAATGTCAAGTTTACTATCATGTATGTCCAACTATCATGAATGTATCATCTATGTGATATTCAATGTCAATGTCCAACTACCATGAATGTATCATCTATGTGATATTCATTGTAAATGTCCAACTACCATGAATGTATCATCTATGTGATATTCAATGTCAATGTCCAACTACCATCCAACTACCATGAATGTATCGTCTATGTGATATTCATTGTAAATGTCCAACTACCATGAATGTATCATCTACGTGATATTCAATGTCAATGTCCAACTACCATCCAACTACCATGAATGTATCGTCTATGTGATATTCATTGTAAATGTCCAACTACCATGAATGTATCATCTATGTGATATTCATTGTCAAGTTTAGTTAACTTTAATCATTTTCTCTTGAAGACTTTCTTTGAGTCTAAGCTTGAGCCACGCCTCATGGTCCCATGGTGGCACCCCCCAACGGAGCTATGCCAATCCAACGGCATCCCAATCGGCACCCAATCCCGCACGGCGATCATGATGTCACAAATGATCAACTCCGGAGTGCCGGCTTGGAGGGAGCAACCCTACCAAGCATGTGCGAATGAGCACAAACGGCAAGCAAGCAAGTCTTGATTATCATGTCTAAAACACGGAATAGTCATCATCGTATCTAAAACACGGAATAGCCATCATCGTGTCTAAAATACGGAATAGTCATCATCGTGTCTAAAACACGGAATAGTCATCATCGTGTCTAAAACACGGAATAGCATCATCGACCTTTAGGTCGGGACATAGTACCTCGAGTGTCATAGTTTCATATATAATATTAGCATTATCTTGCATAATGAAAGAGTAAAATATTTACAAGGTGTCCTCATGTCTTAAACATGGAATCTTACTATTTAGCTTAATTGTAACAAGTTTAGAAGTTTTATATTTGTATCTAAATGCACTAGATGACACTAGTGTCATAATGTCCATTTGAACATGATCATGTATAACATGCTCCCAATAATTCTAATACATGTATAGATGTTCTCTATTCATATCAAAGAGCTTAAGTTCACAAAAATTCCTATTTAAACCTCTCTTAAAGTGCCCATGCACAAACAATGTTTACCTCTACTACATAGAGTATGAAATTTTCTACACATGAAGGGGTTCAAACGCATGATCATAAATCATGATAAATCAAACGATGCATTTTTAATACAACGATGATGCCCTAAAAGTCTATAGAAGACATAGGGGAAGTTCATCCATTTCGGTGAAAGCAAACCCACTAGATAGTGGCCAAACCCTTGCGAAGGATCCCTTCCAAGTTGCCGACCTTTCCTCTTGTGCTCCAAGAGAAGTTTTCAAAGGGGCAAAACATCATAAAAACACTAATCACGGAATTCCTTACCTTAGCCTCCAAGCACTCCAAGCTCTACTCGAAGAATAGCTTGTATTTCCCTTCTCCCCAACCTCCTTCCAAGCTTGATCTTCTCCACACAAGCTTTCCTCTAAGCTTCTCTTGTTGGAGAAGTGTTCCACAAGAGAGAAAACAGAGAGAGAGGGATATGTGTGCGTGGAGAAGAAGGAAAGTTTTCTCTCATAAACAAGTTGCTCTTACATTCTTGTCTTTTCAATGTCCCATCAAGGTCCCATCAAGGTCCAATCAAGGTCCTATCAATGTCCCATCAATGCCCTTTAAATAGTGCCAAACACTATTCCAATCACACAAAAATCCACAAGAGAGAAAGGAAAAGGAGTATTCCCAACCTCTTATAAACTCAAATTCCACCTTGGAAGTACAAGGGATGGAAACTAGGGCTCCAACTCTCCGGAGACTTAAAACATCCGAAGGGTATCATTCAACCCTTCACACACTAGAACTTTCCAATTTGCTAAAGTTCAGTGTACTACAGTCCTCTGAAGTATCGAAAACTGGTGTAGGTGCTGCTGGAGTAGGTGCTGGGGGTACTACTGGTGTAGATGTCGCTGCCGAAGGTCGTTGGGCTCTCGGAGGAGTCGGTTTATCATCTGGCTTGCGAGGGAGGGACTTCACAACAGTTGAATCATTTATGGTTCCTAAGCTATGCATATAACTCGATGAACGCGTATCAACGTCAAACCATTAAAAAATGCACATAATAATCACGGGGAATGAAAGTCTCTTTGTCTGATGTGGATGCTCCACATATCGCGCCATCCTTGACCAGATGATATAAGGAATGTTGATATTCAACCCTCGAGCTTCAGCAAGATGACCCAAAAGATAAAGAAACAACATCCTGTCCCACCAAAATACCTTAGTTTGCATATTCGACAGGATGTTGTAGGAAACAATGAAATTCAGAAATCGGTATTCTAGTCGAAGTTCTTCTGAAAATACCGAATTTTTTGCCGATCGAGTGTCTTGCATGCAGATGTCATCCACCACTCTTCGCCAATCTAAGCTCGTCATAGGGCGATCCTTTATGTAATGAGTCTCGTCAAGCTTAGTAGTCATTCCCAAAATGTCTCCAATGACCTGAGGAGTAATGGTCAGATGAGTATTTCGAACCGTTGTTCGAAATTCCATTGGTCCACCTTCTATTTCCTGAAGCTGCTTCGCACAAAGATAAAAGGTCCTCACTAAGTGGATGCAATAACCGATGGTCTCCGAAAACTTGCAAATTGGGAAAAGGCCGGCTTGATCAAACAAAATCCCAAAAGTCGTCGAACGATCCCTCAAGTTCCCGACGTTCACATGGCATTCGCCGATTCATTCCCGATTCTCATAAGCTTCTATTCGCTACGTATCAATGTGAACAACATTCTCAACTGACGGAGGTGGCGTACTCGCAAGTGGCTCCTCGATTCTAATTCCTCCCGATCGAGTTTTCTTTCGTGCAACGCTCTTCTTTTTCGTAGAAATCGATTCCATAGGGGCTTTCCCCTTTTCTGCTGCTATTGCTAGTGTCTTTGCCTTTGTTGAAGCAAGGGTTGCAGGAGATTTGCCCTTTCCTGCTGCGGCTTCCTCTGCTATCCGATCGCATTCTTCGGACTCAGTTTTCGATTCGTCCACAGGAATGAATTTCGTTTCATCCTGATGTTTCCTTGCCCTCTTCAACTTATTGGTAACTCTTGTGCTTATAAGTGCAGTGATGAACACGATGATCCAGCTAAAAACCATTATGACAGAGTTTTGATAAAACGACCTGCGAGAGAGCTCCAATCCACATGAAAAAGATGTTTAATTCTAAAAATTTTAAAAAATATACCCAAACAATCTTTAACTCATGTAGAAGTTAGATATCAAGAAAAATTTGCAAAAAGATCATAAAAAATATATCAAATCCATCTTTTTTAGAAAATTCAAAAAATACCCTAAAATCTAAAATTTTAGAAATCGATGCCCAAAAATCCGTTTAATTCTTAAAGAACAATCATATACAGGTTTTCTAGGCTATCATTAATCAATTTATGTAAGAAATTTCAGAGAAAATCATGAAAAATTGAGTAGTAGGCATGGATTCCATCTTATTTTCAAGAAATAAGCAAAAGAACAGTATAAAAATTGAGATTAGATCTGAAAAACTTACTTGGATAGTTGCAAAATTGAGTCTAGAGGCAAGCTCAGATATCTAAGATTCTAGAGAGAGAAAGAGAAGAAGCAAAAACAGATTTGCAAGGTGAAAAAGAAATCAAAACCTTTCGTTTCAATATATGTCCTAGTGCCTAGTCCGGATCATCGGGAAGTAAGTCCGGACTGGATTTGCGCATAAAATCCCATCGTTCGGGATCCGGACTGACTGCAACTTTTTCTCCAGAAAAATTTAGAAAAATTTCAGAAAATCCAGAAAATTTATGTAAGCATTCTTGCATATCAATTTTATACAAAAAGTATCATTTCATATGAAAAGAATTAGATTATGAGAAATCTATCAAAATATCCCAAATTATGAAACGAAAATTTATAAAAATTATAACCTCTAAAGTTGAGCAAGTTCGAAACATCAATGACGATCTAATGAGTAATGAATTTATCAAATCATCAATTGAGTAAAGACAATAAAACACCAAAATCGAAAGATGTTTGAAATTCCTAATAAGTTAGATAATTTAATTTAGTCAATAAGCTTTAGGGAGTGGCTCTTTGAGCAATTTTTAAAGTTCCATCTTATACCAACCTTGAAATTATTGAATGAATCAAATATTCTATTTAGCATTGATTAACAAAGATAATCATTAGCACCATACTTTTCAAAACATGTGGTAGCTGCACACACTATTCGGACGACCGAGATGGTAGCTCTTTTCTCCATGTGGTGCTAGTTTTTACACTCCACTAATGGATGCAACTCTTTCCACATCTTATGAGCATGAAAAACTAGAAAAACTCCCCCTTAATTGGCTATTAATTATGTAAGATATTAACTATTCAACCAAAAATTGATCTCGTGCTCATACTTATTTCAATCATCAAATAAGATAAAAATAATACCAAGAGATCATTGAGTGAGATAATGACTCTGATCAATTAGAGAAGAAATAATTGATGTAAATGATCATTGCATCAAATGAGTTATAATGATATCCAAATCATAATAAAATTCTCAAGATATGAAACGATGTAATTAAAGTCAATATAGCTAACACTCCGTTAATGTTCTAAACTGCATATTTACAAACAAAAAGAATAAAAATACAAAACAAAACCTAACTTAGCAATGATTCAAAAATCATTTATAAAAAAGGAAGCATACCAATTGCTTTTCTCAAATGAATAAAATATTTTTAATCTAAAGGTTTTGTTAAAATATCGGCTAGTTGATCATCAGTAGAAATATAGGAAATTTGAAGAATGTTTGATTCAACTAGATCTCTTAAAAAGTAATATCTTAATTCAATGTGTTTTGTTCTCGAGTGCAACACAGGAATTTTAGAAATATTGATGGCACTGGTGTTATCACACAAAATAGTCACCGAGGATATAGGAATCCGAAAGTCACTCATTACACTTTTTATCCAAAACAATTGAGTATAGCAACTTCCCGCAAAGATATATTCTGCCTCGGCTGTAGATAGAGCAATGCAGTTTTATTTTTTACTATAGCATGCAACAAGACAATGGCCAAGATAAAAGCATGCTCCACTAATGCTTTTCCGATCATCCACTGATCCAGCTCAATCAGCATCCGAATATCCTATAATGTCAAGAGATGTGCCCATAGGATACCAAATTCCGAAATTAACCGTTTCTTTCACGTACCGGATGATTATTTTCACCACTTTCAGGTGAATTTCTTTCGGTGCAGATTGATAACGCGCACATATGCCGACACTGAAAGAAATATCCGGACGACTAGCAGTTAGGTAGAGGAGACTTCCAATCATACTTCTATACAATTTCTCGTCTACACTCTCTCCATGAGATTCAATTCTTAATCCCTTATTGCTAGTTTTCATAGGAGTCGGAAAGTCTTTAGAGTCTTCCAAACCGAATTTCTTGACCAACTCCTTCGCATACTTGGATTGACATAAATAAATTCCGTCATCACACTATTTTACTTGCAATCCAAAATAATATGTAAGCTCGCCCATCATGGACATCTCAAATTCACTTTCCATCATTTTCGCAAAATTGGAAGTATTCTTATTTGTTGTAGCACCAAACACAATGTCGTCAACATATATTTGTGCTACAATGAAGTTATCCTGAAAATGCACCACAAAGAGTGTCTGATCGCCCCCCCCCCCCCCCCCTCGAGTATAGCCATTCCAAAAGATATTTCATTAGTCTTTCATATTATGCTCGCGGTGCTTGTTTTAGTCCTTAAAGAGCCTTTTTTCAATCGAAAGACATGATTAGGAAGTTTATGATCAATGAAACCTTTCGGTTGAGTCACATAAACTTCTCTATTTAAATACCCATTTAAAAATACGCTCTTTACGTCCATTTGAAAAAATTTAATTTTGAAATGACAAGCAATCACAAAAAAGTGTACGGATGGACTCGAAACAAGCAACCGGGGCGAAAGTCTCATCAAAATCTATGCCCTCAATCTGTTAGTATCCCTGAGCAACTAATCTTGCTTTGTTTCTTACAATGGTACCATCTTTATTTTTCTTGTTCTTGAAAATCTATTTAGTGCCAATGATATTTTGTTGCTTAGGGGGCTTAGTCAATTTTCAAACCTTGTTCCGTTCAAACTGATTTAGCTCTTCTTGCATTGTTTCCAAAATTCATCTTGAAGAGCTTCATCAATGTTTTTGGGTTCAACCATGGAGACATAATATACAACTCTACATTCCAATTGTCTCCGAGTGCGAACTCCTTCTTGAGGATCTCCAATTATATTTGATTACGGATGGTCTTTAGAGATTCGAGGAGTTTGAGGTATAGGAGTACTTAGGGAGACATGTGATGAATCATGTAACGTGGATGGACTTGAGGTACCATGAGATGCATCAAAATTATCAGAAGATTTATCATGTACAGATGCAACATCATCAACAAATAATTTATCATCAAGAGACATATCAAGAGTAGATTTATCAAAAGTAAAATGAAAAGTTTCATCTACTTTAGCATTTATTGATTCTATCATTGTTTTAGATTCAAGATTGTATACTCGATATGCTCTACTCGTAATAGAATAATCCAAAAAGATTCCTTCGTCACTACGAGAGTCGAATTTTTCAAGATTTTCACGGTCACGTAAAATATAACACCGACTCCCGAAGATACGAAAATACTTGATATTTGGTTTTCTACTGAACCATAGTTCATATGGAGTATTCAAAGTACCCGGATGCAAATAGATTCGATTGATCACATAGACCGCGGTGTTAGCTGTTTTAGCCCAAAAGTATAAAGAAAGTTTCCGGCTATGAATTATAACATGCGCCATCTCCTATACAACTCTATTTTTGCGCTCGACTACACCATTCTGTTGCGGTGTATAAGGTGCGGAGAATTCATGTTTTATACCGTTTGAAGAGCAAAAATTAATGAATTTATAAATTCTCTACTTCTATCATTGCGAATACGAACAAACTTTTCATTCTTCTCAATCATAATACGATGATAAATCTTATTATAAGAATCGAAAGTATCCATTTTCTCTTTCAAAAATGGTACCTATGAAAATCTAGAGAAATAATCAAGCATGAGAAATATGTACCATTTACCACCCAAGCTAGGTTGTCGAGTTGGCCCCATTAAATTCATATGCAATAATTCTAGTAGCTGTTTTGTTCCTACATGGTTCAAGTTCTTGTGAGTGGATCTAGTTTGTTTTCCCTTTTGACATCCACCACACACAATGTTCTCTTTTAAGCTAATTTTAGGAACACCTCTAACAACATTCTTGTGTGTAATCCTAGATAGTTTTTTAAAGTTTATGTGACCTAGTCTTTCATGCCAAAGTGTTTCGGTGTCAAGTGAAACTAGGTTACATTGTTCAATGGGTTTACAAGGAACTAAATAGCAATTATTCTGTAATCTAACCCCTTTCAAAAAGAATGAATGATTTATATCAATTACAACACATTGAATCGCAAAGAAATTAACTGAAAAATCATCATCATCACACAATTGATTAATGCTTATTAGATTAGTCTTGAGGCCCTAAACATATAAAATATTGTTCAAAACTGGGCCGTTTGGAATAGTGATCGTTCATTTGCCAACTATTTTTGAAAATCTACCATCTTCAAGAACAACAAGTCCTCCGGAGGTTTTCTCAAAAGACTTACAATAGTTTTTATCGCCGGTCATGTGTCGTGAGCAACCACTATCCAAATATCAAGACGAATTATCATATGCATGTAGTGATGTGTGAATGACAAGACAAGGAAAGAGTTCACCTTTGCGCATCCAAACCTTACGAGTATTGAAATACATCGGCAATGATCGTGATCTTGTACTCCTTGGTGAATTCGTCTTTTTCGGTTGATCACTTTTTTTTTTTATTTCCACATCGGCTTTGTCTTGGGGGGTGTACTACCATTGATCTTGACACTTGGTTGATTTATCTTTGATTTTCAGTTTGTGTTCTTGATGGTAGTCGATGCATGATTCTCTTGATTTGCTCAATTCGCTCCATGTTTGCATGAATTTCTTGTGTGCCCTTTTGCTCCACAATGATGACATATCTTGTTTGACATTGAGTTTCATTGGGATGGAGAAGATTTGTCAACATTGGGTGAAATGATTTTAGTCGGAGGATGAGGAGAAACCAACTAGGGCAAGAACTTCGGTTCACTCGAACTTGGATCCTCACAAGTTCGATGATATCGAAGACCCAATCTATTTGTTTGAGCAAGACCAAGTGGCTTATCCAATTTGGTTCGTTGTGATGAGAACCTTTTCAAATATTCTTTGAGTTGAAAAATAGTCTTCGTCATCTCCAAGTTTCCTTGACGTGCATCGGAATGGAGCTTCAAGAAGTAATTAGCTTTTTCAAATAATTTCACATGTTCTTGTTCAAAGTGCTCATTCTTCTCTGGAAGGGAATTGCTAATCTTGATCAAATTGTCCATTTCCTCTTCAAGAGTCTTTGAGAGAGAAGTTACTTTATTTGATTGATCTTCGAGTTCCAACAACCTTCTCCTCAATTTCTTGTTATGCTTCACTAATTTTTTTGAGTTCTGTAACAATAGTTAGTAGGTGTGAGCAAAATCTTCACCTTCGGAATCGCTTGGTTCCTCATCCGGTACTGTTTGCTAATTCAAAGAGGAGACGGATAATGAACCAGAGGAAGTCGATGACAAGCACACGAATGGTGAAGTTGTGGACGCAAGAAATGTCGTGGCGTTCTTATCCTCATCACCGGAAGACGACTCGTCAGAGGAGGAAGAGTCATCCCACGTGATGGCTTGCATAATCTTCTTCTTGGACAGATTCTTGTTGGGACACTCCGTTGATATATGGACAAAGCCTCTACATTTGAAGCACTGGATTTGTCCCTCTGTAGTCAGTCTTCTTGTCCTTTGAAGAGCCCTCTTGTTTTCTTAATTTTGAACTTGAAAATTCTTTGCCTTTCTTGGACTTAAAGAAGGATGAAGATTTACTTGAATTACCCCTTCTAAAGATTTGATGAAATTTTCTTGTCAAGAACGCAAGTTGTTTCTCAAAATCCTCCATCGATAGATTATCGTCTGAATCTGAGAATAAATCCGTATCTTCTTCTTTTGTTGAGTTCAATGCCATACCTAAAGACTTAGAAGAAGATGAAGGCTTTCCAGAAGAAGAGTTAGTAGGAAAAGTCATTTCATAAGTTTGAAGTGCACCAACTAATTCTTCTATTTTGATCTCGTCCGGGTGTTTTATTGTTTCAATGGCTGCAACCTTAGGGCGAAATCTCTCGGGAAGAGTTTCTAAGATTTTTCTTACAACTTTTGATTCTGAGATCTTCTCTCCCAAATTAGCACATATACTTACGACATCTTGCAATCGTGTATAATAATCTGTGAATGTTTCATTCTCTGCCATATAAATTGAATCAAATTTGCTCGTAAGCATTTGGTGCTATTAAGTTTTCTATCCTTAGATCAAACCCTTTGATTATTTTCACTAATTAGATTTTACTATTTTTCTAACCATCCATTAAACCCAAGGGGCCCAATATCATTTCAATCACATATCTTTTAATTCAACGGTTACCACTATCATTTCAACTACACATCTTTTAATTCAACGGTTAAAATCTTAATAGCACCAATGACTTGGTGCTATTAATAGCATTCCAACCTATATATATATATATATATATATATATATATATATATATATATATATATATATATATATATATATATATATATATACATATATATATATATACATATATATATATATATATATATATATATATATATATATATATATATATATATATATATATAGAGAGAGAGAGAGAGAGAGAGAGAGAGAGAGAGTAGAGCTTATATACTCTCAAAACACAAGCCCAAATATGCTTGTTAATTTTTTAATATTGGATTTGCATTGAGATTTGTGATATTTACTTTTTCTTTCTCTCTCTTTAGTTGACTTTGCAAAAACACAAATTCCAATACAAATTCAATAGTAAAAAATTCACAAGCATATTTGGGCTTGTACTTTTGAGAGTATATAAGTTCTACTATATATATATATATATATATATATATATATATATATATATAGTAGACCTACTATACTCTTATGAGTATAAACCCCTTTATACTCATAACTTTTTTACCCTTGGATGAAGGAATGTGCGGTTAGGATGATAGTGGTCCCCCTAGGGTTTGAAGGAATATGCGGTTAGGATGATAGTGGTCCCCCTATGGTTTACTAGGTTGTTGGAGAAATAGTATAAATTCTAGAGACTACTATAATCCTAACTGCACATTCTTTCATCCAATGGATGAAAACTTATAAGTACAAAAGGATTTTACTCATAAGAGTATAGTAGCCGGACCCTATATATATATATATATATTTATATATATATATATATATATATATATATATATATATATATATATATATATATATATATATATATATATATATATATATACTATCGATAGCACCAAGCCGCAAGTTAGCCTTTGGATTAAAGGCCCTAGATGGTAATCTTAATGTGGCCGATTTACCCTCTTTTGCAATCAGTTTCGCTACAGCACCTGCTGGAGGATGTGTAGTTAAGATGATAGTGGTCCCCTAGGGTTTACTAGGTGGTTGGTTGAATAGTAAAAATTTTAGGGGACCACTATAATCCTAACCGCATATTTTTTCATCCAACGGCTAAAAACTTGATAGCACTAATTGCTTGATGCTATCGATATTATTCTAGCCGGACTATATATATATATATATATATATATATATATATATATATATATATATATATATATATATATATATATAGAGAGAGAGAGAGAGAGAGAGAGAGGGGGGGGTATACTAGAGTTTATATATTTTTAAAATCACAAGACCAATTATACTTATAAATTTTTTATCTTTTACTCTTTCTCTCTCTAGTTGAATTTATAATCACAAGTATAGTTGTGCTTATATTTTTAAAAATATATAAATTTTACTCTCTCTCTCTCTCTCTCTCTATATATATATATATATATATATATATATATATATATATATATATATATATATATAATTTCCGAAAATGCACCGGTGATGCAGGAAATTGAACTCGCACACCTCACATGCAAAGCAAGTCCTCTACCATGTGAGGTGTCCCTCAATATTTACAGGCTATAATGTGTTAGTTAGTACCATATATTAATTTTCAAATATTCGAAATTTCAGTCTCTTCTTTTTCTTTGTAATGAATTGAAAAGAATGAAAAGACAGATTCCATTCAATAATAAATAAGACTGAACAGAATACTCGATTAAAAAATAGAAGAAGAATTATGATTGTAACTTATTTTTGCATCTATATCCGACCAAATATATAGAAATACTTTCTATTCAGATGCCGAAGAAAATTAAATACGAGTACAAATACGATTGGATATTATCTGATTGTTTTCATCCCAACTATCAAGTTACTAAACCTCTCCTTGTATCTTAGCATCTCTTCTTTCGTCTTATCTTACTCATTTCAATTCAGGGTGCCAAATGCATGGGCACCTAAGAATCAAGTTTATTATAATTATTCATAATTTTTACCATTATATGCAATAGTATGATTGTAGTCAAGATTCTTACGCAAGCTTTTCGATAGTGGGTCTCATTGGTTGGCCTTCTTCTATGAATGGAACTTCCATTATAATAGTGGGAATTTGTTGGTGTTATATATATGTTTATTTATTTATTTTTTAATTGCGCAGTTTTTATCAAAGTAAAATTCCATTAATAACGCTACTACTAAGATTTTTGTGTCATCGTCTACTTAATTGTGCCCCTTTTTATTTGGGAAGTTGAAAAAGGTATTTGGAGATGTGGGAATTCAACAATTATATATTTAAATACATCAAAAGAGTGGTGAGTCATGAAGCAGTAGTAGTTTTTTTTAATTAGAAGATAACACTAACTTAATGAGAATTAGAACCACTTGACAAAAAATAATGCAAAGATTAAACCTTATTAGAGGAGACCACTTTCTTATCAACACCTTAATTTTATTTATTTTTTTGAGATAGAGAAACACCTTAATTTTCTTTTGCTACTTTTAGCAAATTTTTGTAGTACACCATTCCTCCGTTGACCTATCATCCTTCGCTAGAACAATAGAGAGAGCAACTGATTATTGTCTCCTAAAAGATCAAATAAACAGGTTTAGAATGAAAATAATTCCTTTGTATCATTTCTATAACAAGAAAGCTTCATTCTCTGTAATAAGAAAAGTATGTATTCCCTTCAGAAGAGTATTGTTTTGGATCGTTTCTCCTTTTAGAATAATTGTCCCAGGGAATTAAAAAATTTTATGACTAGCTTCTTGTTTTTATAGTATTATTATCGCCGCATAATTCATAGTTATTAACACGATTAGTTTTTAAGTTGATAATCAATCACCTCTATCTGAAAAAAAGGAGAAGAAAACTTCCTTTTGAAGAAGGAGAAGCATGCAGCTCTTCTACCGCCAGCAAAGAAAAATAGTTTCATTGCTTAAATGTGTCACAGAATTACAGTGCACTATTACAAGGCATAATACTTCAAAGACACATTTAATCTTTGCAGCACACCCTAGTTTCTGTACATCACCATACACATCAAGAATCCAAGATTTCTACATAAGGAACAAACACACGTCTCTCTCTCTCTAAAGATCTAGCTCCTTCTCTCTCAATGGTGCACAGGAAGGGAGAGAAGCATCTCATACTCTTCATCATCTATCCTCCACAGAGCTTCAGACCAGTGTTCACACATGGGAGAAGGCAAAGAAAAAGGGCCCAAATCACTACAACATCCATCCTTCAATCCCTCCAAGCTCGACCCACCGTCCACCTGATCCAATGAGCCAATCTCGCTCCAAATCTGATCCATTGTGAATCCCTCATCCTTTTTGAACTCGACAGCATCACTCTTCTTGTCTCCCACGTCCAAATTCTCTCCGCTATTCGAGGAGGAAACATTGCTCGAGGACGACGAGTTTGACTCCGATGTGGTCGTCGACATCTTCCTCTCTTGCGCCTTCTTCCGCATCCGGGTCCTCCAATAGTTCTTGATCTCATTATCGGTGCGCCCTGGAAGGCTTCGAGCAATTCGAGACCACCTGCATGGAAAATCCCTAAGCTAAACCACTGTAGCCAAAAGTAGGGATAAAACGTACTAGTGATATTGGCAGAGCAATTATCTTTTATATATATACATGTTAGTAGGTAGTTGATATATTAATAATATACTCCATGGATAATAATTTCTGCTTTGTAAGTACTAGTAAGAAAAATACTTCAAACCACACCTATTCCCCAATTTGTCGTGGAGTTCGATCACGAGCTCTTCCTCTTGGGGTGTCATCGGACCGCGCTTGAGGCTGGGGTGGAGGTAGTTAACCCAGCGGAGCCTGCAGCTCTTTCCTGATCTATTGAGGCCTACAAACATCAAGCCATGAAAGGAGGTTAAACCCGAAAATCAGATCAAATTAATCTTTGTCCTCATAGCCCACGTAGTAGTTAGTTACTAAGCCCTTTTTTAAGTACAAGGGCTATTCGATGATCCCCGCCGCCGTGCAAACCTGAAACCTTTGCTAAGTAATCCCAACGACGTTCACCGAACAAGCGCACAAACCGTACCAGTTGGAGATCTTCCTGCTCGCTCCACGTGCCCCTCCGTGTACTGCCTTCTCTTGCCGCTACCATCACCGTTGGTCGCATCGACTCCTTTCTCTCTCTCTTGATCAGCTGCAATTAATGAACTCTCTATGTAGGGTGAGCGCCTTTTGCCACCACTTGCATTTTATAGGCACTAGTAAAATGGCCGAGTTATGGCACTTTAGATCCCTTTTCTTTATTAAGGTAGCGTTTGGATGTGGCTTATACCTGGTTTAGTTATACCAGGTATAGGTTTAAAGTAAGGGATAAACCTGGTTTAAATCTAAAATGTGTTTGGATGTGAATGAGGCTTAAACCTGATTTAAACCTGGTATAAGAAAATAGGTGTTTGGATGTGTAATGATGAATAAGAGGTATAAAGTTGACTTTTGTTGTTTATTAATGACGATGTGACCTTTACTTTTATGTATATTATTAATGTGATAATAGGATAATGTATTAGAATAATTTAATTAAAACAAATCTTTTATATTATATTTAATTAATTATATACTATATAAAATTATAATTTTTTTTAATTTGGTCTTAAAAATTATCTTTAACGATTAAAAATTATAATATTTAACGATTAAAAATTTAATATAATTTGAAATAATAACGATTATTAATATTTTCTAACGATTATTTAACGATTCTTTACCAATTTAATATTTAACGATTATTAATTTTTTTTAAAATAATAAAATTAATATTTGACGTTTGATTTATTCAACAAGTTGAAATATTATAAATTGACTATATTGAAATAATAAGTACAAAATTATTTTATTTCTTAATTAAATAGAATACATATAGAATAAATTATATATGATATTTAATTATTTATATACTATATAAAAATTTATTTAATTTTAATTAGTCTTAAATATAATTTATAACGTTTAAAAATTATTATATTTCATGATTAAAAATTGTTTTAAATTTTATTTATATTAAAAATTATATTATTAATAAATCTATTTTAATAATATTTACAACAATCTGTTGCTCAATACAGATTGAAGTTAATAATTAGACAAAATCAATCAGTCTAACAAAGATTTAATAATTACCATTAACGAACAAACAATTTTAAAAAATTAGCATCAAATAATATCGATTTTTTAATTAAAATTGACGAACAAAGAGAGAAATTAGCATGATACAATAACGAACTCACAATAATATTTCAAATTACATCATACCCGAAAAATATGAGTTCTCAATTAACAGTCCACTTAACATTACATATAAACAAATAAAACTTTTTTACAAGCTGACTAACATAATATTACACCAGTAAATCTAATATTTACAAACTTTTAGTCAGTTACAATGATTAATCTAACTTCTATTATTCCACAACTCATCGGTAATACGTGTGCGAAGGTCGTTTCCCCGTTGAGAGTCTGATGTACTATAGTTTGTAGTGGTCGCTTCCACGTCAACCTCTGGAGGCTCTGGCTCTACTGGTTCGTTAAAATATCTATCATCTCCTTGTTGCCGTCGAATAAAATTGTGGATCACACAACAAGCCATAGCTATTTTACACTGCACTCTATAAGGAAACGGTGTAGCAACAGTTAAAATTTTGAATCTCTTCTTTAAAATTCCAAATGTCTTCTCTACCACATTCCTTAGTTGGGCATGCCGATGATTATACAAGTCCTTCGCCGAATTATGTATACGACTACGTGAGTTACTGTCAAATTGACTCAGATGGTAACGCTCGGCTCTATACGGCGCCAGAAATCGATCGGTATTCGCGTAACCGGAATCGACCAGATAATATTTTCCTGTATATAAATCAGAAGGGTATATAACTTGTAATAAATTAATTAAACCAATAATAATGAAGATAGCAATAAAAAACTTACTCCATAAATTTTACCTTCTGGAACTGTAAAACCTCCACTTTCACATGCCCATCTGAGTACCCGCATATCAGCTGCAGAGCCTTCCCAACCGGTGCATACATAAAAAAACATATGATCAAAGGATACAGCTGCCATCATATTTTGCGATGTATATCCTTTGCGACAACGAAATCGTGGTTGTTTCTCCCTATCTACCATAACCGGAATATGCGTACCATCTATCGCCCCAATTGCATTCTACATATGTTAATGTCACAACATAGTACATTACCAATGCAGCAAATAAAATTTACATATTACTTGTTGAAAAATTATCGTTTCTTACCTTGAACGGATGAAAATTCGGATTTCCACTAATTCTTGGATGCACTCCACAATTACTTGGCGGCATACATAAATATTCATCTTTTATTTGAATAATGGCCCGGAGTACATTGTTAAAATGACGACTTATCGTTTCCCCCGAATGTTGAAAGGTTTCAGCAAGCACCCTATTTGCAACACCGTGTCCTATACAATATAGAAAAATTCCCAACTGTTCGTCAACAGTCAGATTGCGTGTACCTTTTAAAAGGCCCTTCCCAACAAGGTCTTCGCGGAGAGCAATGAATGTAGTTGTCGTCATTCTAAATTGAGTGTACCCCCGATCTGGATGGCCGTTCAAAATATCACAAATAAACTGATGTCCCGTAAACGGACGGGTACGACATGGTTGTCTGCTAATTGTACTTGTTTCATCTAGACATCCTCCGTCAATAAGCATAATTAAGAGTTGCTCCCAATATTCATCATCATCATCCAATATATCGAACAAATTGGCATGGAATTGCGAGGAAAAGACTTGTCGATAAATAGAATCATCCATTACAACTGTACGTTAATTTATGGCAGTGAGCAAATATTGATAGTACGCATAAATGATATAATTGTTATTTAAATTCAGCTCAAACATTCATCTCGGCGTTTTAAGCAAGCAAATACAGAATAAAATAGTACATAAAATAATTTAAAAGTTGAGATCATCGATGTATCCTTCGACAATGAGCATGAGTAGTAGTTCCTCCCAAAAATCTTCATCATCATCTAATATATTCAACAACATTGCAAGAAAGCGGGAGCAACATAAGGATTCATAAATTGATTCATCCATTATATCTGCAACGATATTGTACCAATTTAGGGAACTATCATACTAAGTAGACATCACTTAACATGTATAGATGGCTTCAAAGCAAGATTTAAGAGGAAAATACGGTGCGGAATAATAAATTACAAATTGACTAGTAACAGTACGGGATAATAAATTACATACAACTATACAAAAAAGTACATAAAGTTTAGATACTAATTATTACAAAGCTAGTTTTTAAAGTCCTGAAATTACAAACTAATTATTTAAATATGCACTAAGGACCAGGGAAATTTTGACGATACATCTGAACCTGGTTTGCTATCTGCCGCTGTGCCCACTTGTAAGCAAGATTGTCATTCATTGACATGAAAATTTGACGATTTTGCGGATCCTTCAAAGCCTCGGCGGCAGCCAAGACATGGTCATCAATGAGCCCCTGCATATTATATAGGCGCTGCAAACAATCCCCGATGACCGGAATGGATTGTCGACCTTCTGCTTCCTTATTATACATCTGCCTCACCAGATCTAATTTTTCTTTGCCCAGCTCAAGCATGCCGGCGACGTATTCAGATATGCCCTCAGCTTTTTTACGCCGACCACCAGTTGACGGACGGTTGGTCCGTTGGCTAGGCTCGGGTACTGGGGAACGAGCCCTTTTGCCTGCCGAGCTGTACCCCGACCCACTAGTTGTCTTGTTTCGAATGTGAGGGCTGGGTGACCTTTCTGGTGGTGGACTAGGCATGAATTCATTCATATATGGCCCAGAGGACCCTGCTTCAAATTGAAAAGGTCTGTTTGTATCATCCTCACCAGGGGATGATGAGGAGGAGCTAACTATTGTTCTTGTGGGAGGCTGGAGTGAAGAAAAACCATATGCACCCGTTGCGGTGGTCTTCTCAGTTAGAAACTCCAGATCCTTATACAAAGGGAATGGCCTATCCCTACATTTGGCATAAGCTGGATTGTCCTGAACGTACGTTAATTATATTGGTAAGGCTAATAAATATGGAAAAAATTTTAATGACAGGTAAATTAACAATCGTTACCAAGATGACGCCATCCCAGTCACAACTATCGCCAGCCGTGGGAATGTGGCGGATAAAATCCCATCCCCAACCACTCTTGTTGGCCAAGGAATGGTACAACGCAAAAGTGCGCTTCAACACCTTCAACCTATTCTTGACCTGCTCCTTTTTTAGGTGTAAACCATTTCGACTATTTAATTCCGCAACAATCCTAACCCACGCGAGGTTAGTGAATGATCCATTAACGTTGTTGCCGAGAGTATGTTCCTCCGTCAACAACGATAACAGACTTGCATCCATGGCCTCAGTCCAGTTTGATGTTCGGGGCGTTTGTTGGGCGCGAGAACGACTACCACCCTCATTTTGAATGGTATTGTCTTGGATGTTGGCCGTGTTTGAGCGGCTAGATTGACCGGCGTTGAACACTCTCTTAAAAGGCCGCATCTGTACATAATGTATGTTCTACTTTATATAATTTGGCATAACACAATATATTTATAATTTTTTTGGCATTGCCCTCAAATCAATAATATAATTGGCATTCAATTAGGAAGACATGTCATGCTTACCATATTACTAATTGCATAACAGGGGATGGGATGTCATAATTTGCATGGTAAATAGGGAAATACATAATATAGTAATATTGTAAAAAATGGCGGTTGAGGCATACAAGTAAAGATAAATGTTGGCTAAATGTTTTTCATTTACACAAAATTGGAATAGGGGGTTTATTATGTACAAGGGCTCATGTGGTTTCCAATATGTATGGGGTTGCAGTGGATTATAAATCCATGCCATCCATCAAACGCATATGGCAACCGTCATCATCGCCTTATTAAGTACACGGGCTCAATTGGTTTCCAACAAGCATGGGGTTGCAGTGGATTATACATCCATGCCATCCAGCAAATGCCTATGGTAACCGTCATCATCGCCTTATTATGTAGACGGGCTCAATTGGTTTCCAACAAGCATGGGGTTGCAGTGGATTATACATCCATGCCATCCAACAAATGCCTATGGTAACCGTCATCATCGCCAACATATATATTTTCATCACATAACTTAACCGATGAAACATACATATTCCGCAGCCATCAAAACATATTTTTGTAATCAGATAGCATAGTCATTTATCATGAAAGCCTATGGCAGCATTATATCAACTAATATCTGAACTGGAAGAAAACGAAAGGGTTGCACCTTCAATGGCAGAAAGAGGAGAGAGCAGCCTGATTACAGGGAGCAGAGACCAAGCTCGGTACAGGGAGCAGAGCTCAACCGAGGGCAACCTCGGAACAGGGAGCAGAGAGGTAGCTCGGTAGAGGGGACAGAGAGCAACCGTAGGGGGAACCGCGGTACAGGGAGGGAGCAGAGATGATGCTCGGGGCAAGCACAGTACAGTGATCACAGATCAACAGCAGCCAAGGCAAAAACAATACAGAGATGGGGCAACCACCAGAAAAATAACCAGATCTTGGGCTCCGGCGACGACGAGGGGGAGCTCACAGTCACAACTGCGGGTATGAACACAGAGATCGGGAGCGGGGACCTCACACAGATCGGGACCACACAGAGATCGGGAGCGGGGAGCACACACAGATCGGGAGCGGGACCTCACAGAGATCGGCACCACACAACAGAGATCGGGAGCGGGGAGCACACACACAGATCGGGAGCGGGGAGCGGGGAGCAAACACAGATCGGGAGCTCCGAGCACACACAGATATCGGGAGCGCACACAGAGATCGGGAGCTTACACAGAGATCGGGAGCGCACACAGAGGGGAGCACCAAGATCTCAGGAAGCAGACGCACAGAGATCGGGAGCACAACGAGATCGGGACCGGGGACCACCAAGATCGGCTCAAAGCACACAGAGATCGGGAGCACCGAGCGGGGAGCACACAAAGATCTCGAGCGGCGACCGGGGAGCACACAAAGATCGGCTCAAAGCACACAGAGATCGGGAGGTCCGAGCGGGGAGCCCACGAAGATCGGGAGCGGCGACCGGGGAGCACACACAGTTCTGGAGCGGCGACCGGGGAGCACACAGAGAGAGGCTCAAAGCACACACACACACAGATCGGGAGCTCCGAGCGGGGAGCCCACGGAGATCGGGAGCGGCGACCGGGGAGCACAGAGAGATCGGCTCAAAGCACGGACGAGAGAGGGAGGAGAGCCAGTGGTTTAAAGCACACACACACACAGATCGGGAGCGAGGAGCGGGGAGCCCACGAAGATCGGGAGCGGCGACCGGGGAGCACACACAGATCTGGAGCGGCGACCGGGGAGCACACAGAGAGAAGCTCAAAGCACACACACACACAGATCGGGAGCAAAGAAGCGGGGAGCCCACGGAGATCGGGAGCGGCGACCGGGGAGCACAGAGAGACCGGCTCAAAGCACGGACGAGAGAGGGAGGAGAGCCAGTGGTTTAAAGCACACACACACACAGATCGGCAGCGAGGAGAAGGGGACGAAGGAGATGAAGGAGCTGAGTGCTGTGGAGGCTCCCTCGGGGGGAGAGAAAGGGGATTCATCACGGGTGTTAGGGGGAGGAGAGAGAGAGTGGGATAAACCGGGGGTGGGATATCCCCTGGGTTTGGGGGATATCCCCGTTTGGCGGGGATATCCCCAAACGGGGATATCCCCAAACCGTTTGGGTATAAAGGGGGGATATCCCCCCTTTATACCGCTCCCAAACAGAGCCTAAAAGATCAGTGTGGCTTTTAGGTCTCTTTATTAAGGTTTTAAATACAACATGAAGTCGTTAATACTACTGGTGGGTACTGATTTTGTTAGCTTATAAATAGAGAGGGCTCATTTTATCTTTTTCTTATTGGTTCTTTAGTTCTTAGTGGTTTTTAGGGGATTATTATTTTTCAATTCAAGATATGCATAGGAATAAAGATACATTATCGTACTTTAGTTCTAAGTGCTACTTTAAGGCTATGTTTGGTTGGGGGATAAAGGGGGATAACTTTTTTATCCCCCATTTGTCTCCCAAACAAAAAAAAAATTGGAGGGATTTGTTATTCCTCTCTTAACGGGCTATTCTGGAATAACCCGTTAAGGAGGGAGGATAACAATTTCCCCCATTGGTGGGAATAAAGTTATTCCCATTCGGAAATAATCTTATTTCCATTTTTTAAAATTTTTTTAAATTTAAATTAAAATTTATAAAATTTTAAATTTAAATTTTTTATTTTATAAATTTTAAAATTTTTAACTTTAATTTTTTATAAATCTAAAAATTTAAAATTTTAAAATTTTAAAATTTTAAAATTTTAAAATTTTAAAATTTATACAAATTTTGTATATATAAATTTTTTATTTTTTTATAGAAATTTTTTAATTTATAAAAATTTAAAAATTAAAATTTTTGCATCATCTTTTACATATTTTTTGAAATAATTAAAATTTTAAATTTTAAATTTTATAACTTTTTAAATTTGTAACTTTAATTTTTAATAAATTTATAAATTTAATAAATTTTAAAATTTATACAAATTTTAAAATTTTAAAATTTTAAAATTTATACAAATTTTAAATTTTTTAACTTTAATTTTTAAAAAAAAATTAAACGGTATTATTTACTAAAATATAAGCTTTAATTTATACAAATATTAATTATTATTTAATTAATATTTTATATTAATTAATTAGATAAAATATTATTATTTTAAAATTATAATTATTTTTATTTTTTTACTATTCTTGCTTATTCCAAGAAATGAATCAAACACAATTTCAGTTATTCCTAAGAATAACAGCTTTACAAACCAAACATTATTTTTTTTTTATCCTTGACTATCCCGAAATAGCAAGCTATTCCAGAAATAAAAAAATTTATCCCCAAACTCATAATTTCCGAACCAAACATTGCCTAAGTGTACCTGGTCGAACCGTGGCATTGAATGGTTATACTTAAAAAGTTAGGATAGGATTTACTCGATAGATTTTTTTTTCTTTTCAATTTTAGAGTAGAATATCATCAATTTCTATTGTGTTTGGTAAAAATAGCAGAGATATAATCGAAAAGATATTTCTTTTCTGCTCAATTTGGACTAGGACAACATCAATTCTATTGTGTTTGGTATTAGCATTATCCTCACTGTATACCTAAGGAAACACCCCTTTAATATCTTCGATTATTACTTGCCTGTTGTAGAGGCAAGATATTTCTCTTAATTTGCACTATTTTTGAAAGCTTTGAAACTTTCCATCGACTCATCAATCCATCGAGTCATCACCGATAACAAACTCAATATATTTATTATTATTTGCCGATTATTACTTGGGTATTGTAGAGGCAAGATATTTCTCTTAATTTGCGCTTTTTTTTGAAAATTTTGAAACTTTCCATCGAGTCATTATTGATAGCAAACTCAATATATTATTATTTGCGGCATTTAATCTTGAAAGCTTTGAAACTTTTCGTCTTAGTCATCATTTTTATTTAAAGAAAGTATCACTTTATGCTGGGACTGCAACCATCCGACAATAATTTTTATAGAAAGTATCACTTACCCTGGGACTGCCAATGTAAAGATCCAGCAATAATAATTTTTTTGGATTCAAAACCATTCTCAAAATAATTAAATATAATTATTATTACTAGGGTGAAAAAATTTTATATTCTCAATCAAATTTTTTTTTTCATCCGATATAGAACTATTGAAGCGTTACATACGTCAGATCCAAACCAGATCACAAACATACGTAGATTAGAATTATCAAATGATGGGAGATTCTAGAGATAGCTCCTACGGATAGTGGGTTCAAGAAGTGACTTTCATCAAATCCATAATGTAGCACTCTATTTCACATAACACAAATTGCTCCCACCAAATTCATAGTGTAACACTTTGTCTCACAATTCCGACTGGTATTCTTCTCTAATGTAGTGATCTCAACTTCTACAAATGACAAAGTTCTGGTAAAAATTAGTTTGGAAGATTATTTTTTATGGTCCGGATAAAATTTTAACCTAGTTGAAGTATTTTTGGCACGGTTTGGCGCAAAAATAAAAAAAAAAAATTATTAATAATATGTCTTCTTTTGAACTTGGGTTGAGTCAAATTTAGAAAAAATGACGTAGACTTGATATATAGAATATATTATTTGAGCTTGAAGTTGATTTTTATTGGTGCAGAATCAATCAGTATCTATCTATACAAGTTCGAATCAAATTAACATTATTGACTTTGACCCAAATATATATATATATATATATATATATATTAGGCTACTCTGCCATCGATAACACCAAGTCATTAGTGCTATTAAGTTTTTAGTTCTTAAATTAAAAAATGTGTAGTTAGTATGATAGTGGGCCCTAGGGTTTAGCGGGTGGTTAAAAAAATAATATGATCTAAGGGCTGAAAATGATCAAAAGGATAGATCTAACGATGAAAAATTTGGTAGCACAAGTGTTTGTTGCTATCAATAATATAGTAGCCAACCGCGCCGCTGCGAATGTTATTTTTGATGTTGGAACTTTCGAATCAACAATCGACTCCGCTACTAGACTTGATCTAGATTATTTGAAGTTTTTAGAAAATAAATTTTGTGATTTTTGTATATCATTTGCCTAATGATCAGATAGGCTCAAAATTAAAAATTTGAATGGTCGTAGTGAGACATTTGTAAGTTTAACGGTATATAAATGTTCAAATCACGTAAAATTTTGATAAAAAAAATTTTATACTGTATAAAATAAGATCAATATTTTTGATTTAAAATTTTAGTGTCATATCATCATATTTTATGAGATTTTTATTTTCAACCGTTGATTTTGAACCCTTTCGATCACTAAGCAAATTATATCAAAAAAATTACGAAATATATTTTCTAGATTTTTCGAATGCTCTAGATCAAATCTAACGGAGCTGATTGGCGATTCGAAAGTTCCAACAACGAAAATAACTTATAAGCATAGATGCCTAGGTGCTTATAAAAACATCACAATCCTTATCTATTCTTTTTATTATAAGCAAATAAGTTTGGTGGTTTGATCTCACCCCATTCTTTTGTTGGTAAGTTCTCTTAAATTATAATTATACCATTTATTCTATTAATTAAAATATTATTTATTAATTATAAAATTTTATTTCAAAAAACTTTACGTACCTCTAATCTTTTACTATTTTTTTAATTTAATATTTTTACTTTGGTATGTTATATATAACTTTTTTTTCCATTAATTAAAAAAAAAATTAGTAGACTTTTATTTTTTCTAATTAAGCAAATAAGTTTGGTGCTTTTATCTCGCCCCACCCTTTTGTCGGTAAGTTCTCTTAAATTACAATTATACCATTTATTCTATTAATTAAAAAATTATTCATTAATTATAAAATTTTATTTCAAAAAACTTTACATACCTCTAATCTTTTACTATTTTTCTAATTTAATATTTTTACTTTGGTATGTTATATATAACTTTTTTTTTCCATTAATTAAAAAAAAATTAGTAGACTTTTATTATTTTCTAATTTAATATATTTTTTCTTTAGTATGCGATATATATAACTCTAATCTTTTACTATTTTTCTAATTTAATATTTTTAATTTTGTATATTATATATAACTTTTTTCCATTAATTAAAAAATTATTTAATACATCTCTAAATTTTTATTATTTTCTAATTTAATATATTTTTTATTTAGTATGAAATATATATATACACACGTAACCCTCTGTTTCATTAATTATAAAAAAATTATCCGAAGACACCTTACATGTTTGGAAAATGCTACATGTTTCTAATTTAATATATACAATATAGGGTTAATTGCATACGGCTCCATATAAATATAACGAATAGCAGATATATCCCTACAAAGTTAAACTTTTCATATTTATTCCTTCAAAAGTCCAACGTTATTGATATATATCCCTCCGGTTTAGTTCACTTTTTATTTTTTAACAGATTATATGTAAAATGATAGTTTTGTCCTTTCAAAAATGTCCCTCCAAAAAATAATGCAGAAATATCTAAAAGGGTAAAAAGATAAATTTACCTTACTAACTAATCCAGATTAAGTATTATCCTATGGTTAACTAGATTTTTCTAACTGAAATAGACGGTATGGATATATATGAATAAAGTTGGACTTTTGAAGGAATAAATATGAAAAGTTGAACTTTGTAGGGATATATCTGGTATTCGATATATTTACATGAAGCCGTATGCAATTAACCCAATATATATACGCAAATAATTATATTTTAAATTTTTAATTCAAATTCTATCAAACAATTTTCTCAATGATATTCTTAATTTTATAAAAAATTTAATTCTAATTAGTTCTTTGAGATTTATAAAATATAAATTTTATTTAGCTTTTAGACTATTAAACGTATAAATTTAATATTAAATTTTTACCATGAGACAAAAAAAAAAGAAAAAAAAAAGAAAAAAAAAATCTATAGTAATAGAGTGAAAATTTTTGTTTGGGTTAAAATTTGAAGTAATAATTGATAAATAAAATGTATGGGTTTATGGTTGATGTGGTAGATATTGTCCATATATTGTTATTGTTAATACGTTATTGATATATTAAAAAACAAAAGTTAAAGCGTGCATCTGGTCTATCATTATAATGTATACTATGTGTTTAAATTTGATATACATTATTTTAAATTAAAATTAAAATTTATAAATAATGTATAAAAAATATAATTTATAAATAGTTTATTTTAATTGAACATGTTACATTCTTTTAATTTAATATTTTAAAATACATAAAATAAAAAAATTATGATTTATACACCGGGTTCAATAAAAGAATTTTGTATCCATTTACTACTTTCGCCCCAGGCCCTCCACACAATGGAGAAACATGATGCGGGTAGTCTTATAACAGAAAAATTATTAGTTTTTATTGTTGATTTATTTTTTTATCTTCAAATTAATTATGAAATAAATGTAATTTATTTCTTTTCTTTCATATTCTGATAAACTAACTTTTAATGGTAGAATAATAATTATTTAATAATTTAATAATGAATTATTTTCTTCATTAATTTAAATATTATAATTCTTTTTTTTGTTTTCAAATGACTCTGAAGTACTTTTGTTATAAACTCATGTTGATTTATATAGTAAAAATGTAGATTCTTGAAAGAAAATAAATAAATCAGAGAAAGACATTTCGCTTATAGATCCCTTTTATTTTTAATTATTTTATTTATGCTCTTATTATAGATCTTCTACTAAGAGCTAGGAAAAGGTTTATCAAATGCTGACTTGGGAAGAGTACGTTTCCCCTATATGTACTTCCACTGGATGAGAATGTTCTTTCTTTCGAACTTGATCTTTCTTTGAAGGTATTTTATATGTACAAGACTGTTATATATATTTGATTATTTTTTGCTATCCGTAATTGTTTGACTTTCTAGAAATTTCTTGTTGATGATAATACAAATTTCATTTGGCACATGGCAAATGCTATTCATAAGCTGGTGGTATGCTTGTGTTTATTTTAGTTGCAGATATTTTGATGACATTATTTTGTTCCCTTCTTGATGGCAACAAATAATGCAGGTTTAAACTATATTGTTGTTAATGCATTACAATCTACTTTTTTGGTAGTAATTTACTAGCAGGAGGACAGGTACCTTCTCTAATTAGTCCCTATTAATGCACGTACTACAGGTTGCATTTCGTGCATGTGATTCCAAATGTGAGAGCTAAAGGCAAAATTTTCACTAAGGTCGCTGCTGCAAGTAGAAAATCCAGTGAACATGGGAGATGTACGGTATACTTATTTTTCTGGTATGATTTTTTCAAATAATTATAATCATCTCAAACTACTTGTATTATGGTTTTATAGATATAGATGACGATTCCGAAAATAAACACACTCATTTTACTTGATAGAGAGGTAATATTTTCTTTTTCTTTGCTTGAATTTGTCTCTTTAATTATCTAAATTGCGGATTTTTTTTTTAAAATCTGTTTCTAGAAATTTTTATGGAATCTACGAGGTTAACAACAAATCACAAATTTATAGACTATAAACGTAAATTTGAGTCAAAAGTGAAGACGATCGATTTTTTGATTTAGTTGTTTTGATTAATGTATTTTTTAGATCACAAATACTATTTTTCTTCTACACTTTCTCTTTTACCAAAATAATAAAGAATTATTATGTTTACCAAGTTATATAAAATTTCTATTTCTTATTTGACTAACTAATTAAGTTTCTCTTTCTATCTATATTTTTGAGTAAAAGTTTTATGAACATACTTAATATACTCGACATAATAATTTTGATATTGCCATATGAACCTTTGAAGCTCATTTTCGTAGTTTTCTTGTTAGGAGTATATACCTTTATTCAGATTTGAATGTGAAATTAAATAATATAATAATAAATATAAATTATAAAATAATAAACATATATATATGTATGGATCTGTGTTTAGTTGTTACTATTGTTGTTGTCATTTGAACTTAAAAGAAGTCCATGGTCAATAGTGTATGTTTATTATATTATAGTATGGTTAGCTAGTTCAACTTTGTTCCGTTAAAAAAACTAAAATTATATTTTATATTTTTATAAATATGGGTGATTATGCTGATACTACTACTCTAACATGTAAGGAATAAAATTATATTTTATATTTTTATAAATATTTATTTTTAACGTTATATTTATTTTTAAATATTCTAGTTTAGTCCAGTACTCTTCTGAGATGCCCGACTAATATCACGTACTACAATCTCGCCGATTTGTCAAAATCAAGTACACTACATAAAACTGGTTTAAGTTGGTTTAGTTTATTGCTAATTATTAGTTATTGTCATTGAAATGTTCGAAAAAATTGCTATTGTATGAAAATAAGGTATTTGAAAAAATTCATTTCAGGCTAGGTAGAGGGAACAACTAAAGTTGATAAACTATTTACTGCTTCTATAAACCGCGAATGATTTATCATATTTATAAAATTAATGAATGATTCACTGCTTTTAATGATTTTTTAAATTATTTGTCAGCTATAAAAGATGGTGAATAATTCACCACTTTTATAAATGTGTTGAAGCTGATGGTTTATCGCTTTTAGTAATTTATCCATCTATAAGTCATGAAAGACGATAAATAATTCACCGATTTTATAAATGTGGTGGATAGTTTACCACCTTTTCGGTATTATTTGGTAAGTCATTCAACGATTTTATAAATACCGTAAAAAATAATTCGCCAACTTTATTTGTACATCCAGGCAGCCACTTGTCTATCCGAAACCTATTTTTATAAAAACAAATTTGAAAGGTCTAATTTTACAATAAAAAAATTTAAGATGATTAGTGAGCTAAAAACACCAAAAATGATGCCTTAAATTGCTGCATTTGGTTGACTCTGTATAAAAGTCTGAGATGGTGCATCTGCAATTTAAGGTTTGTCATTTCATGATAATGTATATTTGAGATTTTATTTCAATCTGAAAGGAATCCGAACACAGTGAATTTAACAGATAAAAAATGGTATGATTTTGGTCATGAACATATATAGAAAAAAAATCCACCAGATACAGGTTCGATTATAGTTTTCGTCCATATCTGATTCGAAACTGAAATCGAATCCAAAGTTGAAACCAAATCTATATAAACATCTATATTATATATGTAAAATATAATTTTTAGTATTTATTGTAATAATTAATATATTAATAATTTAATTTAATGTTTAGTATATTAGATACTCAGTTCCCCTTTTTGGTTTCCGACACATTTTTTTTGTGAGTAATACTTATACACCTGTCACGTTCCGGGAGCGCTTTTAAAACGAAAACTATAGTAAATTTTAAAATTATTTTTTTTAAAGAAAAAACATCTCGTCCTGATATGTGCACAGACCCGCCACATATACAAGATCTCTCTGTACATCGGACATAATTTCCTTTACATATGCACGGCGTCGAGACCATAACCATACATCAACCATACACATTTTACATACACAGATTGGTGAGGTAAAAATAATCATTCCTATGAAAACAATCGCCCACTCGGCGTAACATAATTTTAAAAGGATAAATCTATAAGTTTTAAAACAATATCCAAACGACACTCGATTTTGAAAAACTATTTTCAAAATTTTTTTTATATTAAAACAATATCCATGAGCATGACTGTGATGATCCGGACTCCCGCAGGAACTGTGCAACATTAAACAGTGACTGTAGGGAGCTTATCCGGTGAAGCAGAGCTTGTAGAATCAAAATTGAACATTTATTATTGACTCTGCGCGAAAATCGGAGCAAATGGAATTTTCCGGGAGCTTTCGGCAAAATTTCGGATGAGAATTTGGCGAAATGGACGTCGTATTTGGACTCAGCGCGCGAAAACGATCAAAACGGTATATTCGCTTTATTTTTTCACACACTTGGTACTGTTCACCGGAACAGTAACCGCCGGCCGGAATTACTGTTCCGGCCGCCGGCGGCGACCGGCGAGCGGCGGCGGGCGGCGGCGCAGCGGCGGCACAGCGGCAGAGGGCGGCGGCGCAGGCGCGGGCGGGGGCTCGGGTGCGCGGTCCATGGGCCTGGCGTGCACCGGGAGCACCGAATACCCCCCGTGCCACGTGGCGGCTCCCGATTGGCTGGCCGGCTTCTAGAAGCCCACGGGGACTGTGACACGTGGCGCACCCGGATTGGCCAACATTTTCCGGAAGACCCGGCGCGGGGACCGGGCCCGTGCTCCACGTGGACACGTGGCGTCTTCTGAGTGGCATTGCACAAGGCTGTTTCCTGTTTTGTCAACACGTGGCGCGTCCTGGATGGTCCATTCCGGTGTTTGCTGTTCTGCCCGGGATCTGGTGTGGAGCCTCAGCCCATTATAAATAGCAGCCCCCACCCCTCCTCATTTCCCACCTCGGTTTTCGAGCCTTTAGAGAGAGAACCAGAGAAAGTGCCCTCTACGAAAATTCTTCCTCTCTCTCTCCTCTCTCTCTCCTCAGAATTTTAGAATTTTTGGAGTTACAGTTAGTGAGTTATCTGCGACGCGGCGCACTGCGACGGTTTTCTTTTTCGGCCCATTTCCCGTCGCAGTTCCGTCGAAAATTCCCTGTGGGCTAACCAGGAGGAATTTTTGGACGATTTTTGCGACAGCGCGTTCCTAAGAGGTAAGGCTTCGATTTCCGTGTTGATCACTTTGCTCCATTTCGTACTTTTGGCACGTTTCCCGAGGTCTCTTTGACCCCCCTTTTTGCTGTGGAAATTTCTGGACAGTGTCAACTTCTCCGATTTTTATCTTGGCGTAGGAGCATCAGATCGAGGCGTTTAAAGAGTCGATTTTGATCTACTCTTCGCGAGGAACGCAACCGTAATTTTTCTGGATTTTTCTGAGCACTATACAGAGGTGAAAAACTCCTCTCTTTTCGTGCTATTTGAAAAACAGCAAAAGCTGTATTTTTATGAATACTATAGTTACACCCTGTGCAATGTGTGTTGCTGTAGGGCACCGTTTTCGGCAGACAGCAGTTCTAGGAGACTGTGGACAACCAGGAGACTACCTGAGGTGTAATTTGAGCTGTTCGAGGTGGGCGGTTGTTGCTTACCTCATTTTTGACAAGCTCACTGGGATTACTGGAACTCCCCTAAAATTTAATATGACAATTGATGAGAACAATTGGGACAAACTAATATGACAATTGATGAGAACAATTGGGACAAACTAATATGACAATTGATGAGAACAATTGGGACAAACTAAATTGATGAGAACTATTGGGACTACTAACAGGACTACTAACAGGACTACTAACAGGACTACTAACAGGACTACTAACAGGACTACTAACAGGACAATTGATGAGAACCGCTGGGACAAACTCTCCTAAAATTTAATATAATTCCACAGATGATATGATGACTTATATTGGGACACTGTGATTGAGACAAAGGCTATAATCTCGTATGCAAATGACTTTTTAAATCTTTGACACTATTTTACAACTTTTAAAATAAAGACAGTTGCATGCATGCCCGGACATCAGGTAGGGCCACTATTTATTGCTACACTATCATATTAAGACTTGACATGTTTTATTGCTCTCTTTTGCTTTCAGTTGCTTGTCGCTCGAATATGAGCAGGGGTTTGGAATAGTATAGCCAAGGTTATGTTAGATTATAAAACTTGTGGGGTGTTGCGGTGACCGCGGACTGTAGGCGGTCGGCCAGATGTTTATCCTTGCATCAGAATGGGGTTGAGTCTGGTTTATTTTTGGCATCAGCAGGGGATCGGGCTTTTCTTTAGTGGATGGTTTTTCCCACTTATTGAGTACTATGGCATCATATCAGGGTTTCTTAGTGGATGGCTTTTTCCACTTTGATCATAGTCATGATCCAGTCCTGCTGTTTACGACACTTATGATACTTATTACTGAGGTACTTTTACTCGTGTGGGTCGCTCCCCTCGAGTGCCACTCCGGAGTGTGTTACAGGCAGGCTTGAGTCCTTGAGACTCTCATTCCCTATCGGTGTTATGCATTGGCCAGCATACCCGATTTGGGCAGGCAAGGCGCAGCAGGCAGTACCAGTTTTACTGGTGACATAAGATTGGGTTTATTCAGGCAGGCATGTTAGATAATGAGGCATACATACAGTCATTCCTTTTGGCACTGCATTTAGAGGCATGCTAGTGGTGGTTTCCCCTTTATTCAGCAGTTCTGCTTACAGCCTTACCACTTTTTCCTTTCTGGCCTCTAGTAGTCCTAGTGGGTGCGTCAGAGTTGAGGTTTTGCCCACTAGGGGAGGCTACTGGTTTATCTGGTAGTTCTCACCCCCATTATTGTTTTTCTCTTTCTTCTTCTTTATTTTGCAGAGTCGTCTGCGGGAGCTGCTAGGCTATCAGCGGCTGATAAAGGTAAGGGGATCGCTGAGTAGATAGATCTCCTGGGAGACTGAGAGCTGTAGATAGACGTTGTACCCTTCACTCAGACTGTGATATTCTCCTTTTATTTTGAGTCTGGTTTTCGCCAGCTGGTTGTATTATTATGTGAGCTGGGAGATTATTGTACATATTACAGTTTATTTTTAGTCCCAGTATGAGATACTATGTGGTTCTTCTACTTCAGCTCTGCATTATGCTCTTTTATTATTCATATTATATCGGAGCAGGTTACCAGCGCTTCGTGTACTCGGGAAATCCCGTGTGCACGGCGGATCTGTTGGCGAGCCCGGGTTCCGGGGCGTGACAGATTAAGTTGGTATCAGAGCTTAGGGATAGGTCAGTTGGGACTTAGGAAACCCTAGGCTTTTGGTAGACCCTAGGATAATAGGGCGCGAGAGACGTGACATTTTGCGAAAGTCGTTGATTTATTTGTTTGACTCTTCCAAGTAAGTGAAGAGAGACCGACATACCCCATTTCTGGTGAACAGTTATGTTGGCTGCAGACAACATAAAGTCACAGAAATAGGGGAATGTCTTTGACTTTCGCTAGATTGGGTCGTGTGGAATTTTATTTTGCTGATTTGTGGCTTTTGGTGACAGTATGTCACCCCGTCGTTATTTTTCCGTCGGGGATATTTCTACCCCTTCTGAGAAGCCCGAGCAGGCGGTATCTGCTGAGCTGGGAGAACTACGGTCCTTGGTGACCCATTTGGTGGCAAGAAGCTTTCGACAGGACCAACGCCTGGAGCAGTTGCTGGCGCAGAGAGGTGACTTGGCGGTTGACGAAGGGGCCAGGACTTTCGAGCAGCGTCCAGACAAGAAACGCCCCGCCCCAGATAATGATGGACAGGCCAGTTCAGGGAGACCACCACGACCCCTGCGGCCCCAGTCTACGGGCCGTGGGCGTCTTGATCAACGAGGACCTGGTAGATCGCAGAGGCCTCCGCAGCAGCAGTCTCGACAGTCTCGGGCGTCGGTCCGATGCATTTTCTGTAGGGGGCAGCATTCATCAAATACCTGTGGCTTGAGGGAGGGTCGATGCTTCCGATGTGGGCAGCCAGGCCACATCCGACCTACGTGCCCCTTTCGGGTTTTAGTAGCACCTTTTTCAGCATTGGCCCCTACCGCATCCCAGCAGAGGTCACAGAGGCCTCAGCGGCATAGGCAGCAGCAACAGCAGGTAAGGCAGCCTCAGTCTATAGTTAGGTGCATTTTCTGCGAAGGTCAGCACACTTCAGGTGCTTGTGACTTGAGGTTCGGCCGCTGTTTCAAGTGCGGACAGCCCGGGCACGTGCGAGTTACGTGTCCTTCGGGGATAACGGTGGCACCTACTTCGGCATCTGTCCCTACCACTTCCCAGCTACGATCGGGAGCTTCACCGACAGATCTTCAAGGAGATCAAGTTTCATTCCCCCGCCCTTCTGGAGAGAGACAGCCGTTGTTGAGCAGTCAAGATGGCTTAGCGCAGGCAAGGGATTCTGCTATGGCTGATCGAGTGGAGGCAGGTATGATTTACTTTCTGGCATAAGGACTCGTACCTCGTTTTTATAGGGGCATCTCTTTTATTTGTAGAGAATGTACATCATTGCATAGGGTTAGGAATAGGACTCTCACCTTGTGCACAGAAGGTGTAGATTCCCGATTGAACTCTGCACATGGAGGAGTGCTGTTAGCCCCGCCCGATTTAGATCGAGTCCTGGATTATGCCAGTAGACCTATTGGACCTGAGTCAACTGAAGGACTTCGATGTGGTCCTCGGGATGGACTGGTTGGCTCGGTATTTTGCGACTATTGATTGTGCCGCAAGGACCGTCACTTTTAGAAAGCCAGACCAGAAAATGTTGGTATATCGGGAATGTCAGAGCGCTTTCTTTGCCTCTATGATTTCGACTTCCCGAGCGAGGCTGATGATCCGTCGAGGATGTGTAGCCTTTTTAGCTAGTGTTGTTGAGGGGCCTACGGCGGCGCCGGAACTCGGGGATATCCCTATTGCCCGCGAGTTCCCGGATGTTTTCCCACCTGAGCTGTCTAGCATGCCGCCAGATAGGGAGATTGAGTTCGTGATTAACGTAGTTCCAGGAACTGCGCCAATCTCTAAGGCTCCTTACCGGATGGCACCGGCTGAGCTGCGAGAGCTTAAGGCGCAACTCCAGGATTTGATGGACAAGGGCTTTATTAGGCCGAGTGTGTCGCCTTGGGGAGCGCCGGTGCTATTCGTGAAAAAGAAGGATGGGTCACTTCGATTATGTGTGGACTATAGGAAATTAAATAAAGTGACCATCAAAAACATGTACCCTTTGCCGCGCATCGATGATCTTTTTGATCAGCTGCAAGGGTCTTGTGTCTTCTCTAAGATAGATTTGCAGTCCGGTTACCACCAGTTAAAGGTGAAGGCCGAGGATATTCCGAAGACGGCATTCAGATCACGGTACGGGCATTATGAATTCACAGTTATGCCTTTTGGGCTAACTAATGCCCCTGCCGCGTTCATGGATTTGATGAACCGGATCTTCCGACCTTATTTGGACCGGTTCGTGGTGGTGTTCATTGATGATATCTTGGTCTACTCCCGAAGTGATGCTGAGCATGAGGAGCACTTAAGGATTGTGCTGCAACTTCTGCGAGAGAAGAAGTTGTTTACCAAGCTAGCAAAATGCGAGTTTTGGCTTCGGGAGGTAGTCTTCTTAGGCCATGTGATTTCCGCCACAGGTGTGGCAGTAGACCCAGCAAAGATTGAGGCAGTCCGTGATTGGCCCCGACCGACGACGGTTTCTGAGGTACGTAGCTTTATGGGTTTAGCTGGGTATTACCGTCGGTTTGTGGAAGGCTTTGCGAAGCTCTCCACACCCCTCACTCGCTTGACGCGTAAGGGAGTGAAGTTTATCTGGAGTGAGGACTGTCAAAAGAGCTTTGAGGAGCTGAAGAATAAACTGATGACCGCTCCTATCCTTTCCCTTCCTGTTATGGGAAAAGGATATGTGATCTATAGTGATGCATCACACAGCGGACTTGGTTGTGTGCTGATGCAGGAAGGGAGGGTAATTGCTTACGCATCAAGGCAACTCAAGGATTATGAGAAGAATTACCCTACCCATGACTTGGAGCTTGCTGCTGTAGTGTTTGCACTGAAGCTTTGGCGTCATTATCTATATGGGGAGCATTGTGAAATCTACACCGACCACAAGAGCTTAAAATACCTGTTCACATAGAAGGAGTTGAATTTGAGGCAACGTAGGTGGTTAGAGCTATTAAAGGATTATGATATTCTCTACCACCCAGGCAAGGCTAATGTGGTCGCTGATGCCTTGAGTAGGAGGGCGGTGCAAAGTTTGTCTATGTTGATCACAGACCAGGCACCGCTATTAGAGGAAATGAGACGACTCGAGATAGAGGTTGTGTCCCCTGGGGTCACTGCTAGACTGACATCTTTAGTCTTGCAGCCCACTCTGCTGGACAGGATCAAAGAGAAACAGAGTGAGGACCCCCACTTGGCCAGGATTAGAGATCATATTCCGAGTGATCAGTCGGGGGACTTTACGGTAGATGCCTCGGGAGTACTGAGGTACAGGAACCGAGCATGTGTGCCAATACATGTGGAGATTAGAGAACAGATATTGCAAGAGGCCCATTATACACCTTATACCCTACATCCTGGTGGGACTAAGATGTATAAGGACCTCAAGGCACACTTCTGGTGGAAAGGCATGAAAAGGGATATTGGGAGATTTGTGGCCCAGTGTTTAACTGGTCAGCAAGTGAAAGCTGAGCATCTAGTGCCAGCTGGCAAGTTACAAAGTCTCCCAATCCCCGAGTGAAAATGGGACCACATTACAATGGACTTTGTGGTCGGACTACCGAGGGCCCAGGGAGGAGCAGACGCTATCTGGGTAGTTGTAGATAGACTTACCAAGTCGGCGCACTTCTGCCCATGCAGGCTACGTGGCCACTTGAGCGACTAGCCCAGCTATATCTAGATGAGATAGTTAGATTACATGGAGTACCAACCTCCATTGTATCAGATTGAGACCCGAGGTTTGTTTCACGTTTCTGGATGAGTTTGCAGACAACCTTGGGAACTCAGCTTAGGTTCAGTACTGCTTTTCATCCGCAGACGGATGGACAGTCAGAACGGACGATACAAATCCTGGAGGACATGCTGAGGGCTTGTGTCTTGGATTTCGGCGGAGGGTGGATTCGGCATTTATCTTTGGCTGAATTCGCGTACAACAATAGCTTTCAAGCGAGCATTCAGATGGCTCCGTTTGAAGCATTGTATGGACGCAAGTGTCGATCACCACTTTATTGGAGTGATGTGGGCGAGAGGCGGACCTTGGGACCAGATGTGTTGTTAGAGGCAGAGGAGAAGGTCCGAGTGATTCGGGAGCATCTTCAAACCGCCCAAAGCCGACAAAGGAGTTATGCCGATGTTCGGCGACGAGACTTAGAATTTCAGGTTGGAGATCATGTATTCCTGAAAGTCTCGCCATCCAAAGGAATCAGGAGGTTCGGCATTCGTGGGAAACTTAGCCCCCGATATATTGGACCCTTTGAGGTATTGGGGCGTATCGGGCCAGTTGCCTACCGACTCGCACTTCCTCCAAGGCTTGTTGGTGTTCATGATGTATTTCATGTTTCTACTTTAAGAAAGTATATCTTCGACCCATCGCACGAGATCAGCGAGGATTTGAGGTATGAAGAACGCCCACTGCGAGTTCTGGATCGAGAGGTGAAAGAATTACGCAGTCGGGCCATTCCCTATGTGAAAATCCAATGGAGCAGTCATGACGAGCGCGAGGCTACATGGGAGCTCGAGTCGGAGATGAGGGATGCTCACCCCTACTTATTCGAGACATCGGACTGAGGATTATTGTTTAGTCTCGTTTCGAGGACGAAACTCTTTTTAGTGGGGGAGGATGTGATGATCCGGACTCCCGCAGGAACTGTGCAACATTAAACAGTGACTGTAGGGAGCTTATCCGGTGAAGCAGAGCTTGTAGAATCAAAATTGAACATTTATTATTGACTCTGCGCGAAAATCGGAGCAAATGGAATTTTCCGGGAGCTTTCGGCAAAATTTCGGATGAGAATTTGGCGAAATGGACGTCGTATTTGGACTCAGCGCGCGAAAACGATCAAAACGGTATATTCGCTTTATTTTTTCACACACTTGGTACTGTTCACCGGAACAGTAACCGCCGGCCGGAATTACTGTTCCGGCCGCCGGCGGCGACCGGCGAGCGGCGGCGGGCGGCGGCGCAGCGGCGGCACAGCGGCAGAGGGCGGCGGCGCAGGCGCGGGCGGGGGCTCGGGTGCGCGGTCCATGGGCCTGGCGTGCACCGGGAGCACCGAATACCCCCCGTGCCACGTGGCGGCTCCCGATTGGCTGGCCGGCTTCTAGAAGCCCACGGGGACTGTGACACGTGGCGCACCCGGATTGGCCAACATTTTCCGGAAGACCCGGCGCGGGGACCGGGCCCGTGCTCCACGTGGACACGTGGCGTCTTCTGAGTGGCATTGCACAAGGCTGTTTCCTGTTTTGTCAACACGTGGCGCGTCCTGGATGGTCCATTCCGGTGTTTGCTGTTCTGCCCGGGATCTGGTGTGGAGCCTCAGCCCATTATAAATAGCAGCCCCCACCCCTCCTCATTTCCCACCTCGGTTTTCGAGCCTTTAGAGAGAGAACCAGAGAAAGTGCCCTCTACGAAAATTCTTCCTCTCTCTCTCCTCTCTCTCTCCTCAGAATTTTAGAATTTTTGGAGTTACAGTTAGTGAGTTATCTGCGACGCGGCGCACTGCGACGGTTTTCTTTTTCGGCCCATTTCCCGTCGCAGTTCCGTCGAAAATTCCCTGTGGGCTAACCAGGAGGAATTTTTGGACGATTTTTGCGACAGCGCGTTCCTAAGAGGTAAGGCTTCGATTTCCGTGTTGATCACTTTGCTCCATTTCGTACTTTTGGCACGTTTCCCGAGGTCTCTTTGACCCCCCTTTTTGCTGTGGAAATTTCTGGACAGTGTCAACTTCTCCGATTTTTATCTTGGCGTAGGAGCATCAGATCGAGGCGTTTAAAGAGTCGATTTTGATCTACTCTTCGCGAGGAACGCAACCGTAATTTTTCTGGATTTTTCTGAGCACTATACAGAGGTGAAAAACTCCTCTCTTTTCGTGCTATTTGAAAAACAGCAAAAGCTGTATTTTTATGAATACTATAGTTACACCCTGTGCAATGTGTGTTGCTGTAGGGCACCGTTTTCGGCAGACAGCAGTTCTAGGAGACTGTGGACAACCAGGAGACTACCTGAGGTGTAATTTGAGCTGTTCGAGGTGGGCGGTTGTTGCTTACCTCATTTTTGACAAGCTCACTGGGATTACTGGAACTCCCCTAAAATTTAATATGACAATTGATGAGAACAATTGGGACAAACTAATATGACAATTGATGAGAACAATTGGGACAAACTAATATGACAATTGATGAGAACAATTGGGACAAACTAAATTGATGAGAACTATTGGGACTACTAACAGGACTACTAACAGGACTACTAACAGGACTACTAACAGGACTACTAACAGGACTACTAACAGGACAATTGATGAGAACCGCTGGGACAAACTCTCCTAAAATTTAATATAATTCCACAGATGATATGATGACTTATATTGGGACACTGTGATTGAGACAAAGGCTATAATCTCGTATGCAAATGACTTTTTAAATCTTTGACACTATTTTACAACTTTTAAAATAAAGACAGTTGCATGCATGCCCGGACATCAGGTAGGGCCACTATTTATTGCTACACTATCATATTAAGACTTGACATGTTTTATTGCTCTCTTTTGCTTTCAGTTGCTTGTCGCTCGAATATGAGCAGGGGTTTGGAATAGTATAGCCAAGGTTATGTTAGATTATAAAACTTGTGGGGTGTTGCGGTGACCGCGGACTGTAGGCGGTCGGCCAGATGTTTATCCTTGCATCAGAATGGGGTTGAGTCTGGTTTATTTTTGGCATCAGCAGGGGATCGGGCTTTTCTTTAGTGGATGGTTTTTCCCACTTATTGAGTACTATGGCATCATATCAGGGTTTCTTAGTGGATGGCTTTTTCCACTTTGATCATAGTCATGATCCAGTCCTGCTGTTTACGACACTTATGATACTTATTACTGAGGTACTTTTACTCGTGTGGGTCGCTCCCCTCGAGTGCCACTCCGGAGTGTGTTACAGGCAGGCTTGAGTCCTTGAGACTCTCATTCCCTATCGGTGTTATGCATTGGCCAGCATACCCGATTTGGGCAGGCAAGGCGCAGCAGGCAGTACCAGTTTTACTGGTGACATAAGATTGGGTTTATTCAGGCAGGCATGTTAGATAATGAGGCATACATACAGTCATTCCTTTTGGCACTGCATTTAGAGGCATGCTAGTGGTGGTTTCCCCTTTATTCAGCAGTTCTGCTTACAGCCTTACCACTTTTTCCTTTCTGGCCTCTAGTAGTCCTAGTGGGTGCGTCAGAGTTGAGGTTTTGCCCACTAGGGGAGGCTACTGGTTTATCTGGTAGTTCTCACCCCCATTATTGTTTTTCTCTTTCTTCTTCTTTATTTTGCAGAGTCGTCTGCGGGAGCTGCTAGGCTATCAGCGGCTGATAAAGGTAAGGGGATCGCTGAGTAGATAGATCTCCTGGGAGACTGAGAGCTGTAGATAGACGTTGTACCCTTCACTCAGACTGTGATATTCTCCTTTTATTTTGAGTCTGGTTTTCGCCAGCTGGTTGTATTATTATGTGAGCTGGGAGATTATTATACATATTACAGTTTATTTTTAGTCCCAGTATGAGATACTATGTGGTTCTTCTACTTCAGCTCTGCATTATGCTCTTTTATTATTCATATTATATCGGAGCAGGTTACCAGCGCTTCGTGTACTCGGGAAATCCCGTGTGCACGGCGGATCTGTTGGCGAGCCCGGGTTCCGGGGCGTGACAATGACGATCATAGAAGATGTACCAAAAATCCTCCCACGACAGTCAGTCGCTCAAGTGTAGCATAAATATCAGATAGTAACGATAAAGGGGTCAATCAAATAATCCTTGTCCTTTTGGTGTATCATCCTTTCACACTACCCGTGACCATATCTGTATCCTACTATCACAGCAAACGTCATCGAGTAATAATAAAGAAGGAAAGGGTTGAATAAAAACCATTCAACAACGTCCCCTTCCTCGGATCAGGGTACCCACCTCAAGCAGAAACAAATAATCGCGCTTGTGACCCTCCAAGCCTTCGAAACTTTACCCGGACCTAATAAGAGTCCAAAATAAAACAATCAATAATTTTACCCCAACCGACAAATTTAGTGGTCCCAACCATTGTGCCAAAAAAATTCCTTCTGTTCCAAATTACCGGAACCGTCTCCGATGTCCGAATTGTTGCATCGATCAATAAATTGATCAAATCAAAACTATACCCCGAACAATTTTACCGATGTACGGAGATAGAAGGCAGTCCACCGGATCTCATACCGCGACAACCAGTCACTCGGAATGTAAAAGCACTCTAATAATTCCCCGAACATCAATCGATAGAAAAAATCGTATAAAACGCAAAATTACCGAAAAGGGGAATTTTACAAGTGTACCGTGAATAATAGACAAGCCCCGGTGGTGAAGGAAAAGATCAGACTCAAAAACGGTACCCCGCTATCCCAAAACAACGAACCGATGAAAAACCTCGCGTCCAAAAACCTCTCCAGTCGCAAAACCATCCCTCCGACACGATCCAACTATCGACGAGCCAACGGACGGAAAACCGGGCTCCTACCGTTGCCTTGACGAAGTCTGCGACGGAAAACAATCAAGCGGAGTATCACTTGATGGAAAACGAAGCCAACTCCGTCAACCAAAAAACAGTCCAAAAAAACCTCGTCGGCGGCAGCGGCGCAGGCCGCATGCACGAGTAGCGCCAAGCGGTGGCGGCCTGCCAGGACGCGGCGCGCGCGTGCGGACAGCACAGCGCGGCGGCGCGGCCTGGCAGGGCGTGGCCCAGGGCAGCATGGCCCCGCAAAGCACGGCAACCACGCAGAGCGGCGCACGGCGCGGCGCTGGCAGGAGTGCGGCGCGGGACTGGCTGGCCGGCGCGCGGGTGCAAGCAGCGCCGAGCAGCTGCCAAACAGAGCGGCGGCGGCTAGGGCAGCATGCGGCAAGTAGAGCGGCGGCGGCTGGGGCACCAAGCGGCGGCAGTCTGGCAGGGCGCAGCGCGCACGTGCAGTAGCACAACGCGGCGGCGTCCTGGCAGGGCGCGGCCCTGTGCAGCATGCCCTAACAGCGCGCAAGCGGCGTGCCTACGCAGCGCGCGGGTGGCGCGCCTGGCAGAGCGTGCGGCAGCGCCTGGCAGCGCGCCCAGCAGTGCGCCTTGCTGAGCGCACGACGGCGCGCCTGACATCGCGTGCGGCGGCGCGCCTGGCTGAGTGCCTGGCCGAGCAGTGAGCGGCGGTGGCTAGGGCACCGAGCGACGGCAGCGGCTCGTCTAGGGAATCAAACGGCGACGAACCTACCGTCGACGATCGTTAAACGACTCCGCCCAAGGACCCCGCCAACCACCTCCCCGCTCCAACGAAAACCGACGAACGAAAAACCAACGAACAAACGAAAGCCAACAAATGAAACGAAAACCAACAAACGAAACTAACCTCGCTTCGACGGGGAAGACAAAACGACTCCAATCTCCGGCGACGATGGTGTTTCCGGATCCGATCTCCAACGACGTTTCCAATCTCGATTTTCGGCACGCACAACGAGAAAGAAAAAAAAGCCCGATCTTTAAGAAAATCGTGGGAATATAAGAAAATTAGGATTTTTCTCTTTAATTTTTGTGTACGTATGAAAGTTCCAAATCCCTCATACTTATATGAGATTTTTAATAAATTTTCTCGATAAGCGTGCCAAACCTCTAAAACGTCTCATAACCGCTAGCGCGAATCCTGATGCACCAAAAACCTTAACGGGTATCGAAAATTCTGAAACTTACCCTTTCGAACCCGCTAATATCAAAATATCATTTCGGAAGATCCGTAAGTCGAATTTTCAGTCCGATCGCATCGCCGTTCTTCGTTCAACGAGCTCGACAACGTTATAGCACTAACAACACAAAAATCCACACGAACCAAATCCAAGAATTTATTTAAAAACTAGCTTTATTCCATAAATAAAAACTAAAAGAAAGTAGTGTCATTTAGATCCTAACCATTAATTTTTTTTAAATTAACGACTAAGATGTCATTTTAACTTCTTGAGAACCTGCTATTGAAGTTCGATACCAGTCCTTTGGTAGGAATTAGGAATAAAAAAGTATTTCTGTCACGCCCCGGGGTCGAAACTGCGATCCGGGCTCGCCAACAGATCCGCCACCTATGCCAAACCCTGCATAGGCGAAACGTCCCACTTGCAAGAAAAGTACTACAGCTAACAGATATCAGAGCTATAAATAAAAACCTGCTGTATAACTAAAATCAATCACTGTACAACTGGAAATAATACACAATGTCCGTCTCCCAAAAATAATAATCATACAATATCCTCATATACAAGTTCTGAACTCAACTGGGAGGTATCTCCAATAAATACAATAGTGTACAGTCTCTCGATACATAACATATCCTCACTACATCAGTCTCTCAAAAGAGGGAAAATAAAACAACTAATCTACTGAAGATCTCCTCAGAAGGGGTACCGCTACTCTCTAACGACGGGTAGGGATCAAGCACGCGACTCCCTCGCCTCGATCCAAAAACCGCAGAATCAGCAACACCCGCTAAGACTCTGCAAAACAAGGAGAGAAAAGAAAGGGGAGGGGGAAAACCCCCAACGAGTGTGAGAACTACACCTAAAAAGGGAGTCCTCAGTGGGTACCGCCACCAGGCCCGACGATCTGCCCACTAAGTCAACTAGAGGCATGAGATAACCAAAGCAGTAAAGACTGAAATAAGAAAGCTGGAGACTCTCAACAGCTACCATGCCTTTATCTAAATGCTCAAATGGGGAAAACTCTGATAAAGATATGCAACACTCGCACACGAGGTGCTCAATCGACCCAATCGAGCTGACTGCCACATCGGGTCCAGTCAAATCTGCGCCCACCTACAACCACCTCCCGCTGACGGGCAGGAATTACGTAGGGCGTCCAAACGGACTAACTCGCTATCGAGTAGTGGCTCATGCAGGCTATAGTCAAAATCTACGCTCTCTCTCAGAACGGATAAACTCAAGATCACCGAGCCTTTCGCACAACGGTCAACAACTCACAAAGACCTTGGGACCACCTTCAATCCCCAAATGGTTCCCAACAACACTAACACTGGTCTAAACACAGCTACTGGACTCCACTCGTTCTCCCTGATACGAGTGCAACAAGAAAGTAAACGCCGGTAATAACCCAATCTGGTGCCACCAGTAAAACTGGCATTGCCTGCTCAGCGGAATCTGCACACATGGCTCGAAACCGCGGGACCGGCCCGCATGGCTCGCATCCCAAAGTAAGTAACAGATCGGCAACTCTAACCGTCCGATCGCACACTCCGGAGTGGCACTCGAGGGGAGCGACCTACACGAGTATAGTATCTCTGTAACAAGTATCTCAGTATAGCAGGACTTTGATCATAACTATGATCAAAGTGAAAAACTCTGTCCACTGAAGGGACCCCGATCCCCAATCTGGTATAATAGTACTCACAAAGTGGGAACTCTACCCACTAGAGAAATCTGATACCCAATCCGATGCATAAGTAAATGTCCGGTCAACCGCCCAATATCCGCGGTCGCCGCAGAGCCCCACAACTAATCCAACCTGTCCCAGACACAAAGTCCCGACTACACTACCCAGACCCCTGCTCGAACCCGAGCAACACTGACCGCCTGACTAACAAAGAATGAGAAAAGAAAAGCATGATTTCTCCTAAGTCAAGTTCCAATAAGTAGTGTAGCAATAAAAGGGGGCCTAACTATATGTCCATACAAGCATGCATTTGTCCTCAAGAAAGAAATAAGAAAGTAAACCACATGCCTACACCTGATCATAATCCTCGATCATAATAACTCCTCAGAGTAAAAATCCGCACATAGCTACAAAATCCTGTCCCAATGCATAAACCAACCACATGAAAGGCTATGTGCTAACATGGCATGTTACATGATCTCATAGGGTAACATTAACCTAGGTAAGCTTACACTATTCACCAACATAAACACCCAAATCATGCAAGTCCTCAATATACAACATGAATATTATTCTTGCAATCATTTATACAATTTTCATTATCAAGCTTACCTACCTTACAAACATAAGCCATGTACCCTAAACATGCATGCATCCTAACATACAGAATTAGAGAACCGTCCACCGGTTCTGGAAACAAAGCACCCACCTGAAGCGCTTTTCGCAGGCAAAGCTGAAGTCGGTGAAGTGTGTAGACGCTCACAGTCCAAATTCTGCCGAAACTGCACCCTCGGTAAATGTTGCGCAAACCTTGGCTCCAAACAGCTGAAAACACCCAGAATCCACTATCTTCAATTTCCTCCAGTTCCAACAGGTTCAGAAACACTCGCGAACCCTCCTGGGGACAACAATAAGGTTCAACGTTACACTTAATCCAAAAATATTCCAAGTCTACACAATCTGCGAAAACAGCCTCAAAGATGTGAAATTTCCACCTGTAGAACGGACTCGGAAAAATCCAACAAAAATACCATCGCGTTCCTCGCGTCGATACCTTCGAAATGAGTACATGCACGTCAAATTCTGAGTCCCGTAGGCCGAGTTACAATTTCCACAACACAGGGCGCTCAGAAAAACACAACCATACATCTGTATTTCCATGCACAGATAAAGGGAAAAAAATCTACCTCCGGGCAAGCCTCAGAAAAATCCAATAAAAACACGGAGATAATTCTCGTGTCTAGTAGATGAAAAAAGTGTATAGGCACGTCTCCATCCGATGCCCGGTTGCGGAGATAAAAATCCGGCAAGGTGTCGCTGTCCAGAAATTCCATCAGAAAATGGGGTCCCAGTAAGCATGGAAAAACTTCTCGAAAAGTGCAAAACTAGGGGAAGCAGAAGATACCAAGATCGTAGCTCTGTCTGTCGTGGATCCAACAGCGCAAGAATCGCCTGAAACGGAGGTCGGAGTAGGCCGGGGGAGCTCGCGCACCGAAACGCGACGAAGGGGAACACAAATGGACGAGCGTCGCCGCGCCGTAAAAAAGGAAACCTCGATAAGCGTGCCACCAAAAACCTTAGAAATCCTCCAGAGGGTGCGCAACATGTAGGGGAGCAACATTGCTGAAGGCCTCCAGTCGGTTGAAGCTCAGAAATGCCGGAAAAAGGGGAAAGAAGAAGACTCGGATCGCTTAAATAGACTCCAGGAAACAATTCGAGAAATGCCGGATTTGTCCCGGTTTCCGGGCGCCCAAAATGATTCGAGCTGCTACAGTGTTGGGCTCGGCCCAACACTGTTTACGCCCGAATCGCCCAGAGGCTTCCACATCGCCCACAAAACAACGGACAGTCGTGCGGGGCCATCCCCCGCACGACACGTGGCCCAACGGGGAGCCGAAACGTGGCGCCACTCCCGGTCAGCGCGCCAGCTGCGCCCACGTGCGCGCGCAGGCGTGCCGCCTGACGCCCCTGCCAGGCGCGGTTCTCGAGGCACCCCGCCTGCACCGTGGTCCCGGTGCACAGAACCAGCCTATCGCCATCAGCCACGTGTCCTGCCCTCGGTGCACGCCGGCCCCGTGGACCGCGCACCTGCCCGCGCGCCTCCGCGCCGCCCGCGCCGCCCGCGCCGCTGCCCACCGTGCTCCGCCGCTGCCCGCCGGCCGCCGGAACAGTACATGCTGCCTCAAAATTCGTGCCGGGTCATCCGGGCTCCGAAAAATGCAAGTAGATAGTCCATTTTCATCGTTTTCGCGCGCTGAATCCAAATCCGAAGTCCATTTTGCCAAATTCCAACTCTAAAAATTACCGAAGGCATCCGGAAAGATGTTCTTTTGTCCAAACTTCGCGCTGAGCCCAATTTTAATATCCATTGCGCGCAAAACCACTTCTAAGCATTCGACGGGGTCATCTGATTACTCTCGTGGTCCATTAAACACTCTGAGTCTATCAATAGTGTCCAATTGGTGCAAAAACACCACCGACATGCCACATAGGCCTCCAGAAGCTGCTGGTCAACCAGTAAACTCGTCGTGGGGATCCAGGTCCTCACAATTTCTGTCTAATAAAATTTCTTAATCTTATCTTTAGAAAATGGTATTATGATTTTTTATAAATTCTAAATTTATTTCTAATATATTGATTATTAGTTTCCTAAATATACTCTATTAAAGAGAGAATTAAATCATCTCTTTCCTGTTAATACTTTAAATTAAATTCAAATTGTAAATTTGTTATTAAAAAGCCTTAGAAATATAAAAATTGTATCAAATTCAAATATTTTTAAATATATATAGTACCAATTCAAATAAACTTTAAATTAAATTTTAATTTTAAATAAATAATTGAAGTTGGGTATATAAGTAACAGTATATATTAAAATCAAATTTAATTATGAATTTAATTTTCAAACATAAAAAAAACTAAATATTTAAATAAATAATAAATTTTGAATTCAATTTATTAGTTTAATACTTGAATAAAATACAAGTACACAATTTTAATCAAATTTAAAATTTTCTTGAATATAAAATACAAATGGAAAATAAAATTTTGATTCAATTTTGATCAAAACTTTATATTTTAAATTCAAATTTAATCTATATATTGAGGAGTTGGTTATTTAACCAATTAACTACTATTTAATTTGGTAAGTAACAAAATTAAGTAAGAAAATAAAGATTTTTAGGGCACTATCAAATTTGGTAGTGGAGGTAAGGAAAAATATTATCCACTTTCGATTCAAATATAAAAATTTAAATTTAAAATAAAAAGTTGGTTTCATAAGTAATACTGCAAATTAAATTCAAATTTAAAGATTAAAATTTTGCATTTAATTTTAAAAATAGAAACTTATATTTAAATAAATAATTAAATTTGGGTTTATGAAGTAACACTATAAATTGAATTTAAATTTAATATTTGAAATTAATTTTAAAAATAAAAATTTCAAATTAAAACTTAGATTTAAAATTATAAATACAAAATTGTTAATTGAGGTGAATTTTAAATTCAAATTTATGAAATTTGCTACTTATCAAATTAGCCCTATCTAATTTAGTAAGTAACAAAATTAAATAAGATAACAAATATTTGTTGAATATTATTAAATTTAGTAATTGAATAATATTTAATTTTACTATTATTCTTAGGATTGATGTTGATCGGGGAATCTGGTGAATAGGTTACTACTATTTAAAAGTCAATCTTAACCTTAAAAAAAATGAACGACCTAAATTTTAATATGCGATGTATAGGAGCATTACCCATGTGTATTCTTTTATAGATCCAGTTTCAAATTTAATTTGGTAAATATACAT